>JAWWNH010000093.1:0-600000 GCA_034641385.1 Darevskia mixta
GTGCTAGGAATCATTCCAAATGCAGAGAGATGAACAGCCCTGGCAGACGCCACTGTTTTCTGCTTAGCTGTATTTTCAGCCTCATTCCCATGGCTAAGGGGTTTCTTCTGTAGCACCTTCCTCTAGGTTTGGAGACTCTGGATGCTTCCTAATGTGGGCTTTATGTTGCAAATGGGTCATTCAGTTCTGATTCCTTTGTGTGTTTGGCACGTCAGCTTCTACACATGCTTATAATTTCAGTCATGGATATTAATTGCTATTCTGCAGCTTGTGGTTCACATGAAATGGGCAGAGCATGATGAAATGTAGCCTGAGGTGGGTATTTTTGTTTTTGGTCTCTCACTATAGTCATTCTGCTGCTGCACTTCACTGACTTCTTCTATTGTGGCTAGGCACACTGGGATTTCTCTCTCTCTCTCTCTCTCTCTCTCTCTCTCTCTCTCTCTCTCTCTCTCTCTGTGTGTGTGTGTGTGTGTGTGTATGTGAGCACTTCTAAAGAAAAAATCCCAAGGAAGAGTGCAAGAGCAATTGTTACCAGACTTTACATTTCAACAATAGGCAAAATGGATGTGTCTGTGGTGGCACTGTGGTCTAAACCGCTGAGCCTCCTGGGCTTGCCGATCGGAAGGTCGGCAGTTCGAAACCGTGCGATGGAGTGAGCTCCTGTTGCTCTGTCCCAGCAAGTAGATAAATAGGTAAACGGGAAGGTAAACGGCGTTTCCGTGTGCTTTGGTTTCCATCATTGTGTTCCGTTGCGCCAGAAGCGGTTTAACTGTCTGTGGACAAACACTGGCTCCCTCAGCCTGAAAGCGAGAAGAGTGCTGCAACCCCAGAGTCACCTTTGACTGGACTTAACCGTCCAGGTGGCCTTTACCTTTTTTTTTTGTACCTGTGTGGCCAATAACCATGTCTATTTGGTTATATATAGGTGTGTGTGTGTGTGTATGTATGACTGAGGCCTTGTGCAAGAGTGATTTTTACTGAATAAGGGTTTTAAAAATTTTTTTACAAGAGTGCTAAAGCAGTATTGTACAATATGTGAGTATTATTATTATGAGGAATTCAACATTGCGCTAAGTTGATCGTTCCGTCAGTGCAAGCTTTTCAACTTGCCAGATGGAAAGATCCCTGCTCTTCTCCCCTGCACCTTGTTCTAGGGATTCTCCCAACCCTCCTGAGCCAATTTTGGGGGCTGCTATGAGGAAGCACAAGAGATAGAGAGGAGGAAAATCTCCATTTGTTGACGGGTTTTGTTAGGTGAATTCAAAATTTCGATGAGTGGCCTGTTTCCACACAGCCTACTTCTGTGCACTCCTTGCATGAATAGATCTGTGCAAGACCTGCAACAATAATTTTAAAAATGCTTGGGCACTGCTTGGCACCCCAAACGGGGGTGGGGTGTGTGTGTGTGCCAGTCTTCCCATCCCAGCCTTCTCCAGCTGACCTTTAACTTCAGCTTAAAGCTCCTCAGAATCATGTTGCCTCTTCTAGATCTTTTTTTGAACTTCTCCAAGGGTTTCCTGAGGCAGGAAGGAGAACTGGGGGCATGGAGAGCGTTTTTGGGCCCTTCTAGACATCCTTCTAGACCCAGGTGGCGCTTTGGGTTAAACCACAGAGCCTAGGGCTTGCTGATCAGAAGGTCGGCGGTTCGAATCCCTGCGACGGGGTGAGCTCCCGCTGCTCGGTCCCAGCTCCTGCCCACCTAGCAGTTCGAAAGCACGTCAAAGTGCAAGTAAGTAGATAAATAGGTACCGCTCCAGCGGGAAGGTAAACGGCGTTTCTGTGCGCTGCTCTGGCTCGCCAGAAGCGGCTTTGTCATGCTGGCCACATGACCTGGAAGCTGTACGCCGGCTCTCGGCCAATAAAGCGAGATGAGCACCGCAACCCCAGAGTCGGACACGACTGGACCTAATGGTCAGGGGTCCCTTTACCTTTAGACATCTTTCTTATTGTGCATTCATGGTGATTTCTGCTCTTGGGGGAGTCACACAGGATCCCAATTTCAGTACTGTTTGTGGCTGCAAAGGTTTTGGGGTGGTCATCCTGTCTCATTTCCAGTCAGCACAAATCCTGTAACTTCCTGCTGAAATCCTGTAACTTTTCATAGCACAAATGTCCTGGGATTGCCCATTTTTGTCCTGCTTTTGTTGTGCTATATCTCCCCCAGACGGCAATAATGTGGTGCCATTGGGGAAGGACTGCAGAACAACTAATAAAGCAGAAGGGACCCACGCAGTGCTTTTTTTCTTAATAAAATGTTTAGGGGTACTCTCATTTTGACTCAAGAAAATCACCGTTTTATAGTTCAAATTGGGGAAAAATAAAGACAAGTAAATGGACAAAAGCACAAAGATTCACGTCCCCCCAGATTAGCGGCCCCCCGAAAAAAAGTACTGGATCCATGGCTAATGCACTTTTGCTGCGCTAAGAATATGTTGCAGAATGCACCTGCAACTAAACACCAGTCTGGAAGAGCCCTTAAAAAAACACAGCAGCAGTAGCAGCAGGAATGCGTACACATCCTCTGCCACTTGCTTTCCCTCCCAAGAGGAGAGACTCTTGGAATGGCTTGCAAAAACTGAAAAGAGGTTTAGGTCTGATCTGGCCACCTGCTCCTCTGAGCAACATGGCCAAAGCCTGCAGTGCTTTAAGTAGAAGCTGCAGAATGCTGGGAGAAAGGAATTAATTTGCAGAAAGCTTGGCACATACAACTACAGACCCTTACCTGCTCAAAAGCACTAAGGAGCCCAGCTCCAACCACCTGTTTTTATTATTGCAGATCTAATAAGTCAGAATTGTCAAGAAACAAAACAAACAGGCAAATTACAGCTGAAACCTTTAAGTTGATTGTGAAAGGATTGAGGTTGAGGAACAAATCCAATTAACCAACAAACCGTATACCCTGGATATTTCCTGCCAAGCTCTGCCCAGTGGTGTGGACAGCAAACAGCAGAGACACCATTAATATTGTGAGTGAAAAAACAGATGTGCAGAGCCTCATGTGGCAATCACACACACGGAGAAAAATTGGATCTGAAAGACCCGTTCTGAGATTGTGCCTGGACACAGCTTCTCTCTATGTGTATGTGTACTAGTTTTTAACAGATGTTGAAGACCAAGACCGGCCCAAGACATTTTGGCGCCTGAGGTGATCCACAAAATGGCACACACACACACACCAGGGAAGATCATCATCAGGAACAAGCGAATAAAGATCTACACTGGGAACAAAGGGGGCAATAAAATCAACCTCACCTGGCGGCTGAAGTGGGAATCAATGGCTGTTGTGTGGTGGGGGAAGGAGCCTGCTCTGAATCACACCAGGTGGGTGCAGAGCCCAGAGGGCAGCTCCCACCATTTCTTCCCCAGTGGTGGGAGATTAGCTGCACCTCCTATTCACAGAGAGACTGCTGTAGAGGTACCCTGTTTCCCCTTTTTTAATACGTAGTCATAAAGTAAGCCATGGCAGGGTTTTTTTTACCTTTGTGAGAAGTAAGACGTACCCCAAAAGTAAGCCATGGTGCCGCCATTGTTCCTGTCGCCTCCTCAGCCCCTCCTGCGCGCATGCGGGGGGGGGGGGGAGAGACGCCTCTTCCTGCCCCACCTGTTCCCCGTGCGCAGGGAGCCAGCGAACCAGCGAGAGACACGGGGGGAAACGCGCCTCTTGAGGAGTTCTGCCCTGCCTGCTCAGCGCGCAGGGGGAGGCTGTACCGTACCATACTGACGTAATAAAAATAAGACATCCCTCGAAAATAAGCCACCCTGTGTTTTTTTGAGGGGGAAAAATTATAAGACGGTGTCTTAAAAAGGGGGCAAGACGGTAGCACTGGGAGGAGGCTGCCGAGGAGGCAGATCCAGCCTCCTAGGAGCCTGCCACTGCAGCAACGGTGGCAGCAGTGGGTAATGCGTCCCTTGGAGGCCAGATCTGCCGCCCCTGTGGATCCTGGCACCCGAGGCGGTTGCCTCACCTTGCCTCTGGCCAGCCCTGTTGAAGACTCTTCCACAACCAGCGAGCAGTGAAGCAGAAATGGTTAAAAATGAAAAGCAAAAAACCCAGTGTTTTTACTAGTCTTCTTCAGATACATTTTTAAAAAGCTCAGGATGAAACAAGGAGCAAGTCCTGTGCAATGAGACCGGCTGATTTTACCGCCAGTCCTCCTGCATCAAGCTAATGGGCGAAATCCATTTGAAGCTGAATTTTTCAAACATGCAACTTAATCCATTTAACCCACCAGTGCTCTATTTGCTACAATTACATCCTGCCAAGGAACCCAAGACAGCCCATGCGTTGGCCTCACCCATTCCATCCGTATCACAACACTGTGAGGTAGGGTTAGGGTCTGTGTGACTTCACCTGTTGACTTCTGAATTTATTAGTTCATTACCAGGAAGCTATGACAGTCCTGGTGCATGAACTATGTTTTCTGAGGTACGAACAACTTGTTTTAGCTATGAAGGGTACTTTACCCTTTTCCTTCACAAGTTCATGAGCTCTGTTTATTTCTTTATTTGGCATGTGTGGGCAAAGCATCCTTATCAACATTGTCCAGGTATGCTTAGCCTGGAGAAGAGAAGACCAAGAGGTGATATGATAGCCATCTTGAAATATCTGGAGCGGTTGCATGCATGATGGAGCCAGGGGAGTGTTTGTTTGCCAGCAGAGCTTGCTGTGTTTTGGGAAGACCTGGTGCTTTATCAGACATCAACACCCACCAGCAGCCACCACAGCTCTCACACTCCATCACTTTAGGGACAAGCATACCTTGCCCATGTTCTTCCTGAAGTTAATGGAGCTGGTCAGGGTTGCTGAGTTGAGCCTCAGTCTAGAAGACAACTACAGTGGTACCTTTAGTTGCGGACATGATCTGTTCCGGGGTGCCGTTCACACCCCAAAGTCCACAACTAGAGCAGTGCTTCTGCGCAAGCACGAAGAGCAATAGAGCGCTTTTGTGCATGCGCAAAGAACGCTTCTGCGCACGCATGGACGGCGAAACCCGGAAGTATACACTTCCGGGTTTGGTGCGTTCGCAAGCCGAAAAGGCGCAGGCATGACATGAGGTATGACTGTACTATCTCCCTGTGAACATGTCTGCGTGGTGTTGGGGCCCCCGATCAGTCGCCCCTGCAGCCCCGAACTCATGCATCAAACACATTCAGGGGAGTATTAGGGCTCTGTGGCCATTCATCCATCAAGGAAGCCAAAGAGAGACAATTACAGTCAATAACATTCTTTAATTCAATCAGTTAAAGAAGGTGCTGCATCTATAAACTTTTATTATGGAAAAAATTTGTAATTAACACATGCGTATTACACCCCGCTCGGAGAGTGGCACTTGGGGAGGGAGGGGAAGTGCCGAGGGCTGACTGGGACAGGGGGAGGGGCTGGAGAAGCTGGCCCACCACATCGCAGCAGCTGGTTCCCTTCTTTGGGGGCAAGGATGAGGGTCGAGCTACATGAAATGAAGGCTGGTTTAGCAGAGGGAGCCATTTTGTAGGCCTCAGCTTCCCTCCTGTGTGTGAAAAGTGCAGGCGGGGGAGAGTGGAGAAAGCAGGTGGGGGTGATAAGCAATGGTGGGAGGGGCTCCCATGAGCCCCACCTGGAGGCGGTTTGATTGCAATCTCTGTAAACATCTTTTTGTTCACATTTCTGAAGCTGGATGCATAAAAGTTTGATCGATTTCTCTTCCTGTCTCGGTTTGTTCGCTGGTGGCAGCAAAGGCATCAGTTTAAGGCACTTCCCTTAATTCGGCTGCAGGGTTATGAGTTCTTTTTGCTTTCAAAAACCAAACCAGTAGCAATGAACAGCTTCGTAAAGGAGCGGGAGGGTGCTGAAAGGGTGGGGGATGGAGCTGGGAGACGGCTGCTCTGGAGCATCAGGCTGGCATCGGTGGAAACGGGCACACACCTTTTGGGCCTGAGCTGGATAAGACTGCAGGTGGCACACCTGAGACTGGCACCCCTCTGGCAAAAACCTCACAATCGCCAAAAAAAAGAGCCTCGCTCTCCCTGCATTGGAATGGGAAGGTACTGTCCTAACATCTACAGTGGGCCTCAGTCCAAATGGAGGGTGCCTCAGTGGGTGGCGGGGGGGGGGGGAGAGAGTTCTTCCCGAAAACAGCTCCTGGGTGCCAAGGTACGTCCCATGAAAGGATTCAAGACTGGAGGCTGCGGAATGGAATCGTTGGGGAAGATCTGCCTCTGCACAAGGAAGCAACAGTAATGGAAGACGTTACTAAGCACTCCCCATGACGATGGGAAAGAAGCATCTCCATCAGTTGGCTGTGCTTCATCAAGAGCACCCAGGAAACGGGAGCTGGTTTTTGTTTCTCTCTTATCCTATGCAAACATATGCTGGCTCCCCTTTGGCTTTCTCACTGGGTCTTTCCAAACCTTTTCTCAGCAAAGCTGGAGTGAAGCTGGAGTCAGGGGTTTCCTACCCATAGAGGCTAGTGGCGCGGGGCGCCGAGTCCTGGAGGGCGCCAGGGAAGAGGCGGAGGCTGGACGCGGTTCCTCCTGGCATCAGCTCGCCGCGCTCGGAGCCTCCGTCTGCCATGGCCACCGCAGCACAAAGCGGCCAGCTGAGCCGGGAGGCGCCGCGTCCAACCTCAGCCTCTTCCCCACCGGAGGAGCCGCCCTCCAGCCGCTGCCTGCCTCCTCCAGCCCTGCCAGCAGCGCCGTCCTCCCTAAAAAAACTCTGGGAAACGGGGGGAGCGGGCGGGCGCCGGAGGGAGCTTTGCACCATGGCGCCGGATATACTTAAGACGGCGCTGGCTGGAGTGAACCACCAGTGTCTTTCGACAGACAACCACCATGTTAGCTCAGCCTAAGGGGATGCTGTGAAAAAGCTGTGGGCCTGTGGAAACCCAACAGGGGCCTGAGCCGCTTCTGGAAACTGGACCTCTGGACCTCATGACTTCAGGGCTGGACTCCCAAGTCAAAAGCTGACCCCCGGCTGTGAAGCTCTGGGCCAAACTAGAATTGACGGCAGCGGACCCATCTTTTCCGTGTGGGTCTGCCCCGATAAAAGGAGTTTAAGAGCAAAAGGGGTGCTGAGCCCCCCTCCCCCCATGGCTTGCCTCCCTCTCCTGCCTGTCCCCACAAGCGTTTCTCCCTCTCCAGCTACAAGGGAGCCCAGAGGGGAGAGAAGTGCTTCGGGGGGGGGGGGTTGTCGGGAGGTGAGCGGTGCTGCCCCTAGCTGCCAGATCCACCGCAGCTGCCCTCCCTCCACATGTCAGCAGATGTTGTGCCGGGAGATGCCCAATCCTAAAGGATACGTGAGGAGGAACTGAAGGACTGTCTTTGCCGCTGAAAAATGACCTCTTAATTAGGCACTTTACAATTTGACCAAAGGGATGGCGGGTGGGTGGGTGTATGGAGGGAATGGGTCTATTCTTGATGTTTCTGAGCAGCTCCTCCAGAAAGGAATGGGAATGGGGAAAGAAGGGACACAGACCCCCCCCCCCCGAAAAAAACCACCCACCAACACAGACATACACACATCGTCTTGGAGCCCTCGGCACTCCCCTCCACTGGGCTTCCCATCTCTGCTCTGAGGAAGGAATTGGTGGGACAGGGAAAGAGGGAAGCCGATGATTTTTTTTTTCTTTTTTTAAGTATATGTAGTTTTTTTTCTCTTTTTTAAACATATTTTGAATTTTTTTTCTTTTTTCCCCTCTTTTTTTTTTTTTAAATTCACATAACACAATAAGCCATTCCAATGGAGAAAGCCGAAGAAAGCTCAGGCAAAAATGATAAAACAGTTCGGATTTTTCTTTTTTTTTTTCTTTTCTTTTTTTTTTGTCGTGAAGCAATATTGACAGTTATAACATATGGCTACCTGCATTCTGCTAGACACGGAAGAAACTTCAGAAAGAACAAAAACAGACGAAGAACTACCTTTTATTTTCAAGTGCGGGGGGGGGGGTTGGGTGGGAGGGAAGGAGGGGGTTCGGAAGAACAGACTCAAAGACACGAAGGGAGCATTGGGGAGGCGCAGGAGAGGCAAGGGGTACGGTCAGGGACGGGGATGGGGGGGCGGATGAGGAGAAAAAGCACACCAAATTCCATTAGTACTATATATATACTGTACTGTACTCATATATATACTGCGTTTCTTAACCAAGGAAGAAACTTGTTCAAAGGGGCAGGGGTGGGATGCAGTCAGGGAAGCTGCAGTTTCATGGATCTCAAGGTTTTACTGCCGAGCGAGAGAAGTGGGTTTGGGGGTTTGCGATGGGTGGGGAGGGGGGGGTGCATGCGGAAGGTCAGCAAAAAAGGGAGACAAAGGGGGCTGCTGAAGGGATCTGGCCAGGAAGGACAGGAATGCTCAAGGACAGGAACGCTCCACGGTTATTCCTAAAGCGAGAGACAGAAGGTGAGGGCCTGAGGGTCCTTTTCGGAGCACAGGGTGACTGTTCTTGGCCACACGGGTTAAGTTCAAGCCAAGGGACATCCTCCCCTCCCCCCTCCCGCCACATATAAGGTGCCAAAGGGAGGGCAAGGAGGGTCTCAATAGGTTTGTTGGACAAAGTCCAGTCCAAACTGAAATCATCTTGGGACACTCAAGTGAACCTAACACCCCTCAGGGCTCCCAGAGCAGCCACCAGCAGCCGCTGGGTGCATCAAGGGCCCCGACTAAGCATCACCCGAGAGGAGCTGAGGGCTCCATGCAAGATGGCAGAAAGGCTGCCGAGAGAAATCCACGCAGCCTTCAGCACTGCTGCTTGGGTGACATGCATCCTTCCCTCTCTCCTGGGTGGTGCTGGCCCTCTCTTATGCATGGGGCAGCAGAAGCCGGCCAAAGAGAACTAGGCACCACTGCGTTTAGCCATGGCCACAATTCCCTCTTGCTGGTCAAGGCTTGGCTGTTTATTGCTTTCCCCTGTATTGAGCACATGGGTCAAAGGGGGGAAGGGGCGGGATTTCCAGTAACCCACCCACCCCGGCAGAGCATGCGGTCCATCTGTTCCAGCGGAAGATGGGTTTACAAAAGGCACTATGTCAGCTGGCCAGTTAAGCGGGGTGGGAGTAAGGCAATACCATCCATCTTGGTCCTTCCCTGAAGCGAGACGTTTCTGCAAGTCAACCTTCCATGCTCTGAGAGGCTGTGGGGCAAGGGGGTTGGGGTTGGGGGTTGGGGCGCTGCTGCTTTGCCCCTGCCCCCACCCACTGCCCCGAAAGCCAGCAAGGGAAGGGAGGGAGTCGAGAGGAACCACGGTGGGGAGGCTGTGAAAAAGAGGGCAAGCGAGGGCTGAAAAGAACCAACTCAGGGAAGGATGGAAGGAGTTCAATGGACGGGATGCTGGTGAGATCACAAGGCGGCTCCTCTTCCCAAAGAGGAGCCCCTGAAAGATGAGAGAGGGAGAGGGAGGGAGAGCGCACGCTGCAGATTTGGCTCACTAGGGGAGAAGAAATCAAAGGCATTCCCAAAGTCAATTGGTTTTGCTTAGCTCTACGCGGGGGTTGGAGAGAAACAGGCCAGGAGAACAGAGATAGAAGGGGGTCGCGGTGGCAAGTGGTGCGAGGGGGAGAGGGGAGAACGGGGTGAAAGGAGGCAGAGAACCACGGCCTGTGCAGGAACCTTTGCCGTGGCAATCTCACCGTCACCCATCTCACTCGGCAACCTGGGAAGATCCATGAGAAGCTGCCAGAGACTGCTGGTGCGTTTGACTGCAAGGCCCGCTGCCCCTTTCAGCTAAACATAAAGAAGGGATAATGCATGTTTCCTAAAATGTGCTTTATGATAACAATTAATTGGTTCATAAACTATGTATAATAGAGATTTTAATGTATTTTATATTGTAAGAAGCACCAGGTTTTTGTATTTTTAATCTTTTTCTTCTTTTATGATTTTTAGGGTTTTTTTGTTGTCCTTTTCTTTAATTTTAATTTTGCAGTTTTCTTCTATGTTTTTAACCTGATACAATGTTTTGTTTTGTTTACAATTTTATTTTTGCGTGTGAAAAACTTTTGCCTTCAGCCCTCCCATAAAACGACAAAACTAATGAGGAAAAGGAAAAAACAAAAACCAAACCCCGATCATTATCAATTTTTTTTAAAAAAAGGATTTAAAAAACAAACAAGAAAAAGGAAAAGTAAACAAATGAAAAAATAAACAGAAAAAGTTTTTTCCCCATACTTACAAAGGTTGGGTTTTTCTTTTGTCCCTATTTATTTAGAGTCCCTGGGAACAGAGGACTTTGCAACAAAAATAGATTTTTTCTCTTCTTCTTAACAATCTTTAACATACAAAGATATTAAAACTATGCACTCCATTGCACTTGGCTCAATGCAAACAAAATTGGTTCTTTTAAAACCCCTAATATATATTTTGCTTTTTTAAAAAAAAAATCCCCTCCCCATTTTTAAATACACATTCCTGTGTATCTTTCTTTCTCCTGCCCATACCTTCCAGCCACCATAAAGTCCTGTGTGCCACCCCTTCCAGGTTCCTCCTCAGTGTTTACATTCGCCCTTTTAAAGGACCCAAACCAGGTAGAGTTTAACATGTAAGCGGATGACATTGTCACTCTGTCCACCCACATGCTGCTGTCACCCAACGGTCGCACTCTAGGAGATGCCAAGAGTTAAATATGTGCTTAAGCACTGTGAGGACTCAGAGCCTCCTTTTCAGAATGAAATACAGTAAACCTCTACTTGTTCCCACCTCCAGTTTTTAAGTGCTGATTAATTGTGGTCGCTTGCCTTTGGACTCCTGCAAATCTCTGGTCCTACCACTTTTTTAGACCATCCAAACAGATAGCCCCCCCTTCCCATGGTTTCTCAAGTAAGGAACCCATTCCTAGCAATCCTGGGCATTATATTTAGAAGCTTGCCAAAATCAGATTTGAATTACTTGATTGAATGGCCTTCCTTTAAATAACTGAATACATTGACTGAATGAATTTAGCAACTGAAAAGATGCTGTAGCAGCACCAACTATGGTGACCGTCGGTATTTATTCCCTGGTTTGGGCCACCCCCCCACCCACTTTTTGCACATTGCTCTGCATTCAGAAATGGTCACCAGGAGTTTGGATGCACTTTTTTAAGAATTAGGGAGGGGCACTGTCTTTCTCAATTGGGGGAATGCTCCAAATGATTCTTATGTCAAAATAAAATGAAATATGCACAGCACTCCAGATGCTGCAGTAGGTGCCTTCTTGCCCTGGACTGCGATGCTTGAGTTACCTTCAACTTCATCTCACCTCAAAGTCTCGTGATTTAGATCACAATGGGACCATGTCCCATGCAACCAGGGGAAAGAAGGGCGATTGGTACTTTGCAGGAGAAAGGATGCTGAGGAGGGGAGGGGGCAGACTGCACTGGAGGAGGGGAGACTTCTGCTTTCTTAAGACCACCAAGGTGGGAATGGTTTCCATTCTGACATTTGCAGAACTTCTCCATGGCTTTGTGCTCTTAAAGACATAGACACGGACCTTGGGCTTAAAACCTGGGCACCTTCCAACCTCACCACGAGGAACGAGGCTGCGTCCCAATTCCAGTTACTGCTTCTGATCTCTGCCCATGTCACAGATGTAAGCTCAACCCTCAGTGCTTGCCTAAATTACTTTATGAATATTTGGCTAGAGACTACTATTCATTTGTTCTCATAGATCTGAGAGCAGTCTGAAAGAGGAATGACCTATTTGTGTTGTATACACTTATCCCATTGTTGCCTCTGCTTCTTGAGAGGCTACGCGAAATGCATGTGTGCACAACATGCAAAGTGACCCCTCTCTCAACACACTCTCTTCAAAATTATTGTCTTTCTACATCCCCAGCTGCTTAGTCTCTGAAAGGTTGCATTTCACCTCTGAGTTGCATTTTACTGAAGGTATTGGGAAGGGCCCTGGTATGGGAGAAGCAGCAAAGCACCCCTCCTAGACTCCATGCAATCCAGGTCTGCAGTCTGACTGGGCAAGAGCAGACCTGACTCATGCCAAAGATGGAAGCCTCAGGCAGGCGGCTCCACATGCAGCAGCCAATTATGTCAGCCAACTGAAACGTGTACATGTATTTTCGGCAGGCTACTTGCTCCCTTACCACATTCCTCATGGAGAAGAACTCCCTCCCTTCACGCAACAGCTGTCCTGCAGCTGTGCAGGGTCAGGCTTCATGACTCCTCCATGAGAGCAGGCATCTGATAAGGGTGGCCACTGTTAAAGTGTGTGTGTGTGTGTGTGTGTGTGTGTGTGTGTGTGTGTGTGTGTGTAATAGAGAAAGAGAGTGTGTGTGTTCCTCTGACATCTGGGAACCGGTGGGTGTGAATGGGGATAAGCAGGGAAGCCAACTGCTGGTGGAGGGGAGGGGCAGATCTGCAGCCCTCAGAATTCCCTTCCTTGACCCTGTTTCTCCATTTGGAACTGGAAAATCATTGCACTTAGACAGGGATGCAGATACCTGGTCCCGCCAGCAGCTCCTGACTATGTCTGCTCCAGAACTTGCTGATGCATCAGCTGGGGCTCACTGTGGCAGAGAGGAGAGGGGCTTCAGGAGGTTCTCCAGATCAACTTGTTTTCTTGCACGGTCATTTGGGGGCAACTCCAGGCACTGCAAGCCAGAAACCCAAATGCAATTGCCCTGGGCAGATGGCATGGAAGCCCATTCCCTGCAGCATTCTCCAAATCCACTCAAAATCAGGCCATCCCTAACCCTTACCCGACCCCTTGCCTATCCTAAGTATACCATGTGGAGTTGCCCTGTAACAACCAGTGACCCCTCATGCAGAGATGGACACATTTAACAGGGAAGATGGGATTGGGGGGGGGGATGAACCCCAAAGAATTTGGCAAAGCTCCTGCCCCCAAAGCTTAGCATGGGGGGTAAATAAGGAGAAAGAGAGGGGCCTCTTCCACAGACCTTTGGAAAATAAATAATGAAGATCTCATTGGTGCAAAACAGAGGGGGGCGCTTGCTCTCCTCACTTATTATTATTATTATTAATTATTATTATTATTATTCTTTTGTAGTCTGAGCAAGGGAAGAGGAAAGTGTGCGGAGCTGTGTGGTCGATTCTGGTGCGTATGTGTGCATGCGTAGTGTACAGCCGGCAATGTCAAACCTTCACATCTACCAGTCAGGCAGCTTCCACTACCTCTAACTCTATACAATTAATTTTGTTGCGCTGAAGTTTTGCTGAGAGTGTTCATATGTTCTAAGCTTAAAGAGTTTGTCTTTTTGTTTGTCTCAACGACAACAACAAAACCCTAGCATTTAATTTCTTTGCTGTTGCCACCTGTATGTAGAGGAAGCCAAAGGAAATGCTACAACTAAAGGAGGAAAAGAACAAAGTGGAGAAAAGGGATCAGGAAGAGCATCAAACCATAGTAACAACAGACACCCAAAACCTCAAAAGGAAAATACTGGAACTCAGAGGGAAGGGACACAGCCCAACCTGTCCAGAACAGGCTACAAGCTCCGCAAAAACGTGCCTGACTGAGCCAGCTGCCTTCGCTCCAGTGATTTGTCTGGGGTACAACTTGAATGTGGCCTCTTTGCTCTCATGCCAATGTATTCTTTTTACAATGTTTTTAGTAAGCATCCAATGGGTCTCCAAGTGTCATTTGCCCTTTGGCAGTGGTAGCAGATGCTCTCTTTGCTAAGAGAAATACTTAGAAACACTTTCCAGCCCAATCCGTCTTGGACTCATGAACCCAAGAGTGCCTGCCTTTCTTGTATGTGAAGGGATCCCAGTTCATGGAGAATATGACTTGGGGCACCTTCCACATAAGCCCTAACGTGTTATTTTACATATATGTATCTGAGATGCAGGAAAGGTTCATCAAGGGCAAGGGACACCAGGAGTCACCAGACACCAAGATGTGTCAGGTGTGTGTGTGGTTTTGTCTCAGAGAGACAGGGAGAGGGTACTAGGGAGAGCCTCCCCTCTTGCTCAGGAATGGAACATTGTCTCGGCATCTGGTAGTCAGGAGCGTTTCTGTTTTTGCTTTTTTAAGTAACGAGGATGCTATGTCAAATTTCATTAACAAGGGAATTTACTGCACGGGGGAATTTATGTTTGGTAGGAGATGTTTGTGCTGTGAATGCCAGCCAAGCATTATGGCCCTAGTACTGCTCTAATCATAGCCAGTTCCAATTGTGAACCAGTGCACCACACTGGGCATGCTTTTAAAAACATATTTAGGAGGATATTTGAATAGAATTTAGGACAAACTTCATTCTCCTGCAGCCCCTGTACCACTTTGCGAAGTTTCAAAAAGCAAATTGAGTGACCTAGAAACACAACTCTCCTCAAGTCCCAAATGGGCTCATAGGAATTAGGCTGGTAGGCAGTTGAGACACTAAGAAAGTGTCTCCTCTTTCATTTCGCAACAAACATAACCCCTAGCAAAACTTGGTGCAAATTTTGGGGGTTTGAGGCTGGTTAATGTGAATGCTATTCCTTCCCCATGATAAGAGAAACCCCTTTCTTTTTGCTTGAATAGCCTGTCCAGAACTATCATATCATTGAAACAGGATTACGTGACTTCTGTAGGTGTTGATGGGATTCCTTGCAGAAGACAAGCCTCTTCTACGCAAATGCAAAAATCTGCTTTGGATCGGGGAGGTCCAACGTAATTCTTTTAAGCTTCTCATCTGTAGTGTTACCCAACGTCTCTTACTTTTCCTTGAAGAGGAGCAGCTCAGTGAAGATATGGGTTAAGGACTGAAGATTCTGATTCTCAGGACGTGAGCGAAAACTTATTATTATCATCATCATCATCATCATCATCACCATCATCATTATTATTTTTCTTCGCTTGAAGATCCCGTCAGAGGAACCAAGACTGGAGCAGAAGAAAACACAAAAAGGGAGAATTAAAACAGAGCGTTGCAAACTTTCTTTTCCCTTTGTTTGGCAGGCTAACATTGATACCCATCAAGCGAAACCCACAGTGGTAACCCAGTCACTGAGTTTGGTGCCTTTGCTTTCTTCTGGCAACCTGGGAGCTCCAGTCATCTAGTCCCGTTTTTTGTTCCTGACTTGTTCCTCGCTAGTGTTCCAACCCATAATTTCTCCTCACATTGCTTTGAAATACTGATGCCCCTTCATCCCCCCCTTTGCTGAAAGACTCCTTTGCTAATGCCACTCATGGCTATTTCTCACAAGTGTACATTTGACAAGGAGAGGCGACTAATATTGGCTCTCAGGTGAAGATAACTATATGGATGACACATGCATTTCCAGGCTTTTGTCACAATTGCACTGTGCATTTGTTGGCGTACGCTTAAAAGTGTTAGGGTTGGAACAAGGCCACTTGCCAAAAATGGCGGTCGCACATCGAGTTTCCTCCCTCCTCTTTCCATCCAGTTTAGGAAAACTTGCCCATATCCTAAGGTTATCGGCAGTGTGCTTCCTTGCCCCAGTACCAATGCTAATGACATGGGTGGGGAAACACACAGTGTCGGTGTCAAGAAGGCTTGAGGGCAAGCTTAACTCTGTGTGCCAGAGGGGACAGGGGCAAACTCGACAGCAGGCTACCATTTTTGATGTTCACCAAAACATCTAGCGTTGTCCCTCAGTATACACTTTTGGACACGCTCCTTTCTCCAAGGAGGTCAGGGTGGCACATGTGATTGTCCCCTCCCATGTTATCTTCACAACAATCCTATAAGGCAAGTCAAGCTGAGAGAGTGTGCGACTGGCCTAGTACATCAGAGCTCAATGGGGATTTGAACCCAGGTCTCCCTGGTCAATGTCTGTCAGCATATCTGCTAGACTACACAGGGTTTGGGCTTCTTGCCACTGTTTGCATTTGTGCTGAAACTAGACGAGGATTATTTTCTTTAGTATCTAATATGACACCTGATGTAACTTCTCCCTCTCTTTCTGTTTATCTTGCCTTTCTTGCTGCTACTCCCAAGGTGTTGCCTACTTTCGTGGAAAACGCGCAGCTCAACGCAATTTTACAGCCCTGCCTGAAGCTGTTCCTTTATCAGCAAGAAATTGTGAGCCAGAATTCAGTGAAACAGCTTTTGCTTCTCCTGCTTTTTGGAAAAACAGAAAGCTTAGCATTGGCCACCAATGCCATGGGATGTTTCCAAGTGCTGCACTGAGAGCGTTTTCTGGCTGTAGCGTTTTATATACAGCAGTGCTGTTTTGAACCTTCCCTTGAGAAAAGGTGAATTCCAGTCCTTTAATCAACCTCACGCACCCTACTCCCACCCGCTAACTTTCTCCTGACAAATGCTGCTTGATCCCTGCCGCTTGCTCTTACTCAAGGATTGGGGGGGGGGGGCGTGGTGCCCCTTGGTATGTATTGTTGGACTCCAGCTCCCATCAGTTCCAGTCAGTATGACTGATGGTCAAGGATGATAGCAGCTGTGGTCCAGCTACACCTGAAGGGACACAGGCTCCCTACTGCTGCTAACCGCTGTCAACAGCAACAGCCTCTGCGATGGATGGGAAGGTGAGGAGGTTCAGGTGGGAAGTTCTTATTTCAACTTCACCCTCCTGTAAATCACAAAGCCCCACATGCTTTCTTCTGGTTGCTAAAGAAGAATTTGGTGCGTGTTCTATATTATATTATTATTATTATTATTATTATTATTATTATTATTATTATTATTTGTAGTTTAGCACTGGGTGGAACCGCCATGCCTGGCTCCTGATCTATCTGCCACAGACCGAACAGTGCCTGGAAGTTTACAGTTCCCTCCAAGCTGAAAGGTGAGGGGCAGAGATGCAAGCTCTGCGTGAAGGCACAATCTGCTCCCTGACAGTGCCAAGTAGGGTGGGGGAAGGTGACACACTGTAGATAGAATCACCATCTGCGGCACCGAGAGAATACTGAAAGCGCTGTGAAGGAAGGGAGAGGCGGAAAGGAAGGCAGCTCCAAATAACTGGATTCTCTGGAGGAAAACGCAAGCTTTGCGAATGGCCACCAGGAGGGGCTCTGCTACCGCTATTGGGAAGCCCAGGGAGTTCTCCCTTTTTCTAGCCCCCAGCCTCTCTCTGCCTCTCTTGGGCCACTGCCAAACGCTTTCCCTGCCTATTCTGGAACTGTGTAGCATGCCTACTTCATTGGGCGAAGCTCACCTTTATGCATCTGTTCTTAAAACCCCTTAGAAAAGGAGGCCTCACTCCGTTTATGAGAATGTGTAGGACAGAAAGAGCAAACTTCCATTTCCTGCAGTTTTCATAGCACTAGCAGAAGCAGGAATTCAGCCTCCTCCCAACTTTCCCAGTCAGTGGTCCGCCTCCCCCTATCGCTGCAAGAGCCAAGCAGGAGTTCCACCTTCCTGCAGCACTGCTTTGTCTCCACTCTCCAGACTTCGCTCCATTTCTGGAATTGAGGTCCTTGGTCAAGGTGTTTCACCACGTTATTGGGATTTCATTATACCCTACCTGGATCACTTTGGGATAGAGAGGAAAACATGTCTGCTTAACAGAAGGATAACGGAAGCTTAGGACATATGATGAAAGGCCTGTAATTGTGACATGCAGCAAAGCAAAATTGCCAGGCTCCAAAATGCAACACTAGGTCAACCCACCAACCTCCACTGCCCATTAGGTACCAAACTTGGGTTTCCTAACTTCCAAAGTTTATTTATTTCTATAGGTCACTTCCTGCTCTTTTCCAAAATGCTTTTAATTTTTTTTTTTGTTCTCTCCAGCTCTTTTTGCTTCACACATCCTCTCTCCGTTTGGCCAATCCATGTTCCTTTCATAAAATAAGATGCCAGCTCTTACACCCAAGTGAATTCATGCCAGCCAACTGCATTGCTGGCCATTACTCATTGTCACAGATTCCAGCCAATCAGGTGCAGATGCACCCCCAGTCTAAATACTCCAACTGGGTGAGGCGTGCTATGATGCTAAATCCTCTAAGCCAATCATAAGGCACTAGGCAAATTACAGCATCAGAAGCAAAACCTGACATCCTCTGGCGGTGGTGGAGAACCAATACAAATTAGAGATTTGGAAACAATCAATCAAACAAAAACAAAAACAACAGCACATCATTTTGCCCGCTCCTGCTTTGTGACTGGCTAGATTTAAAAATGATGTGCCTAAAAAGCCAATCAGAATGCTGTGCCTCAGTAACAAGCCAGTCAGGAGTTGTCACTCCACCATGACAACGTCCACTTGGCAGTGAGGGATGAATCCGTCTCCATATGTCCCTTCATGTCATAGCATCTCTGCTTTCAGATGCCTTGAGCAAGCCCTCCGTAGTCACACGACTGCTCTCTCGAAACTCCATTTCTGACGGCGTATTTGAGCTGCATCTGACCAGCATCTGACTACACCAGCAACAGTGCAAATCTGCAGACCTTAGGGGAGTGCTTATGTGCCACTCATAAATATTGTCTGCCCTGGCAATGAGTGGACTGCTGTGTTAAGGTATGTCCTGAGTCTGGAGAAGGAATGAATGGCACTGCGTCATCCTGTACTACATCACAGAAATTTCCTTGGGTGGTGGCGGCGCAGGAGAAAGTTGGTTCCACTCACCTTTCAATAGCCACCTAATTTTGCCTAGAGCAAAATTCAAAGCAAAGTTGGAAGCCTCACCTCAGACAGAGACACTGGAGGAATTTCAAGTCAGGAGAGTTTCAAAGAAGACCAGCAAAATTTGGGAGTGGGGTTTCACGTATCCCTACGTGAAAAGGTGTATGGATGCATCTAAATTTGGAGCAATGCCTTGCCCATCCCTCCCCAGTACAAATAGGGTCCATATAGCCATGATGCAGGCAGCCAAGTGCAAGCTGGTGGGGTCTATTGTTCTAAAGGGAAAAGAGCACATGGGTGAGAGGAGTTAACTCTTTCCTCGCCTTACTCTACTTCATTGCTTCAAGCCCTTTTCTCTCTAGCCTGGCTTATTTCCAGAACTGGGGCTGGGTTGGGACAAAAGTGTTTCAAGCAACAGAGCACACGGAGGTATGATGGGGGAGGGATGGTTTTGCTTCTCTCACCCCCATGGAACAAATAGATTCCCCTCCCACATTTAACATGTCAATGGGGCAGACACATGCATAAAGAGACATGGCTGACCCACCAGGTCTAGTGTGACTTGGTGGTCCTTTTGTCCTCTTTCTTGAAGATACATTACAGAAGTAGCCATTTGCCGCCATAATGAAAAATAACCCTTACATCACAAAGAAGCAGGTGTGATTTTGCAGCTCCTGCCAGCCTCTGAGGGCATCTGGCTGCCATGGGTGTTTTGGCAGCTGCTGGGCGAGGGGGTACCAGGGAAGAGTGCTGCGATGATGCCAGGCCACATAATGCCTTTTGCTAGGCAGTACCTGGGAGATTTGGGTTGGCATCAGCCGCATGGCTGTAATCTCTGATTTGGGCCCAGCCAGAGCCCACAAAAGGAGCAGGCAACCAGCTAGAATGGCACTGAGCTCACCAGCCACACCAAATGCAATGGGAGCTAGTTCACCTGTGGCGCTGGCATAGCCTTAGACTCTAAGCCAAGGAGGCAGCAGCCGGGTCAGTGCAAGGTTCAGCGCACACTGTTGGCACTAAGTGAATGTTTAATAACAATGAAAGCAGTGTGACCACAAGCAAAGGTCCGTCACACCTCACGGGACCTGCAGCTGTTCCTATGGGCAACAGCCAGAAGCCACAGCTGACAGAGGGGGAACTGGCACTCTCCTCCATCTCTCGCTTGCCCAATGCTATCTGTCTTTCTCTTCCCCTCTTTTGTCCTCCTCCATCTGCCTGAATCCAGAGTTCAGAAAAGTCACTGGTTACTGTGGTAACACCTGCCCTCCCCCCCCCAAAATATACTGCAGCTTAGCCAATAGAGCAAGGAATATCTCCCGCCCCCCTCCCACACACAAACGGAAAACACAAAACACACATGGACACATTAAAGGGCCCTTGGCAAATCTAGGAGCCCACCTGGCAGAGCCTGGGTTGAAAAATACTTCGATGTTTCCCATCCGTCTTATGCATGATAGGGCAGAGCAACCCCACCCCAGCCCCTCTAAAATCCCAGGAGGAGTGAGGGGGGGAAAATAATCAAAATGAATCAAAGGGTAGGTGGATGGGGTGGGGGAGTACAGCAGCTATAAAGAAAGTGATAGAAGTGCATTAAAAGAAAGAGAAGTGGGAAAGGGAGTGGGGAGAAAGTGGGGGGGGGGGAGGAATGGAAAATGAAATAAATCCAGAGAGGCAAAGCAGAAAAGAAGGAGAAAGCAAGAAGCAGGGAAGTTGCTGGCGGAAGTGGCCCTGCTATTCCTGAGGCCGTGCTGGGCCCTGGTCCAGCCTCGCTCTGGACCATTGTTTCCCTGCCCGGCCCCCCAAGTCCAAGTTCATCTGGGTGTGACATCATGTCTCGTTGCTCGGGGAAACCAGACGGGCCAGACGTGACATTGGTTATGGGATGGGAAGGGGAACAGATCCCATTCCTGCTCTGCTCCAGCTCTTTTGCTCACCGCCAGGGAGCAACGAAGGCTGGGAGGAAGGAAAGGCAGACCAAACCTCAGAGCAATCTTGTGAGAGAGGGCAGGCTGGATCAGTGTGTGTGTGTGTGTGTGTGTGTGTGTGTGTGTGTGTGTGTACGCTGAAGCAAGTTTGCTCCAATTCTGCTTTACACAGCCGTTCTCTGCTGCTCTCTACCCTTCATGTCTCTGGCACATTCCCCTCCTTTGCTTTCTGATCATAGTACTGGCAGGGTTAAAACATTCCTAAATAATATGACACACCAGCCCGATAGTTTTGCGCTGCACAGCCAGTGCTTGTTTGTTACTTAGTTGTTATGGGGTATCCCCGCAGATAGCATCTCTGCTGCAGGGAAACCACAACCTCCCAGCAATAAAACTGTTGATAGAAAAAGGTGGTTCCCCTCCCTTCTCCAGCTATCTCCCATATTTCAATTCAGAGTGGCTGGTGGTAATGTGTCTGCATGAGTGCAATGGGCAGGATATTATTCAGGTCGAGCAATAAACTCCTTCGTACTCCCTACCTGCAACATGCCCACTTTGAGAACTTTTCAAAAGGCTTTACTTTTCCACCCTGATGATCAGCATCCTGATTCTGTAGCCTTTCGAAATTTGGTAGGAAAATTGCTGGAACTCTTTCCCCTAGCCTGGCTAAAGGTAAAGGGACCCCTGACCATTAGGTCCAATTGTGACCGACTCTGGGGTTGTGGCGCTCATCTTGCATTATTGGCCAAGGGAGCCGGCGTACAGCTTCCGGGTCATGTGGCCAGCATAACTAAGCCGCTTCTGGCGAACCAAAGCAGCGCACGGAAACGCCGTTTACCTTCCCGCTGCAGCGGTACCTATTTATCTACTTACACTTTGACGTGCTTTCGAACTGCTACGTTGGCAGGAGCAGGGACCAAGCAACGGGAGCTCACCCCGCCGCGGGGATTCGAACCGCTGACCTTCAGATCGGCAAGCCCTAGGCTCTGGCTAGCAATCCCCAATTATGGAGGGGGAAAAGTCTGTTTCCCCCTTTTAGTTCTTTCCATGATGGGCACTCCCAGCTCTCCCATACCAGGGAACATATTGTGCCACTAGTGATGGATCCAAGTGGCGGCTACTTTAATAACAAGGGGACAACCCTGAGCACATTTTCATACATGGGGCTTTGATTGGCCTCTGCTTAAATTCAATACTAGCAATAATGCCTAGTCTGCATATTCTATTTTGCTTGTATAACACCTATTCCCATGGCACAAACAGGGCAAGACAGGTTCAGAGATACATTTAAAGCCCCATGTGAGGAACATAGTCTCATCAGCCCCTCCACATCTTCCCCCAAGAGCCTTCTGCTCTGCTGCAGAGATCAGCTACACGAAAAACTATTGGGAACAAAACTCCAGCCCAAGAACAGGAACGGGAAGCAGAGCCTCCCAAGTGCAGCATAGATACTCTCTGCACAGTGGTGTAGTCTGTCCATGAGTGCTACACAACTGGTCCAGACATGGAATCTTCAACACCTCACTGATTCCTCTGAAATGCTGGACTGTTCTTTCACTGTTGTCTCTCCTCCGTAGGATTTATTTAGGGGAGTGTGAAGGGTTTGGTTGCACTGGATGCAGAGCCTTGGGGGCACCGCAACTATGATGTAGAATGAAGACTAGAGGTGGGAGAGGGGGAGGTCTCCGAATTTTTGGGTTGCACAGGGTGGTGCTGCAATTTGAAACCCCAAGGTCCGCCACTGCTCCCTTCTCCACTTCAGTACTTTCCACAACAATTGATTGGCTGGTCAGTAAAGTAATTAAGTTGCTCAGATGGCAATGCCACCTCCTAGCTGACTCCAGGCTCCTATGCCTTTATCACTTCCATGGGAGGCATCAAGGAACCGATCAGATTTTGCTCCCTGCCTTGGAATGCTGCAAGGTTGCTCAGCAATGCCCCCACCTTGCAAGGAGGATGAACCAGCAGCAACCCAAAGGGCAAGGGGAAAGGGCTTTGTGGCCTAAAAGAAGGTGGTGTTTTTAAAGTAGGGAAATGATAATGGGGCAAAGAGGGTCAGTGTGGGCCAGTGTCACGATAGATGGACTCCTCATGAATTCTTTATTTTACTCTTTTCACTGTGCAATCCCCCCCCCCCAAGTATCTCTTATAGATTGTTCTCACTTCCCAATCATGCAAGACTGGGTTCACTACTGTTTCACATTACAGTGGTACCTCTGGTTGCAGACGGGATCCGTTCTGGAGCTCCGGTTGGATCCCGAGGTTTCCGCAACCGGAGGTGCCTGTTCTGCGCATGCGCGTAGCGAAACCCGGAAAAACACTTCCGGGTGTGCCACGAAGGATAGGTAACCAGAGGTGAACATAAGTAGAGGTACGACTGTACACTTCTGCATAGAAAATATTTCCATGCAGGAAGCAACACAAATAAAACCCGCATCTCCACCATCACATTCATTTGAATGTTTATGCAGATGAGGAAATGACAACTTGCTGGCACATGTACACGGCTTGTTCACTCAGGTATGCACTCACCACAATTGATGATCTACACCTTTACTGAAACACTTCCATGTAGAGAAAAAGTATAGATCATCATGAGGAGTGCACATGTGTCTATTTCACTAAGTCTACATGCCAGGAATTTGCTGTTTCCCAACCTATGTAGTGACATCTATGTGACAACCTACATGTGGGTCTTGCATTTTTTCCTGCATGGAAACCTTTTCCAAGTGAAAATGCAATGTGAAGCGGCCCTGAGCCCAGAGCCCCATCTCATGGGGTGGTGAGAGAACAAATGTGTAGGCAAGGACTATTATGTGGGAAGCCTTGAGAGACCTGGATGGAGACACAGTGACCTGCCCAAGGCTACCTTAGGAACTTCCTGGTTGAGCAAACTGATATGGGTCTTCTCTACCCAAATCCAACATCCTTTCCACTACAATCAAACTTGGGAGTCCTGCTTTCAGATTCTGTCTCAGTTGCAGACTTATAAGCCAAAAACACACTCTATTTGAGGGCTCATCCACACCTCCTTTTGTGCTGTGTTTCTAGGCACAAGTCTGGGCTTTGCAAGTCTGTGTCTCAGTGGGTTTTGTTTTGTTTTCCCTGGGAAAGCCCGTGTTTTACCGGTGAATCGGAGAAAACCGCTATTAAGTTTTCTGTGGGTTGCTGCTTGCTCCAATTGAGCGGTAAAGCACAAGTTTTCCTAGGGAAAGTGCTAGGACAAAAACAAAAAACACTCAGCCACGGACCTGGAAAGCCCTGACTTGTGCCTAGAAAGTGCAAAGCAAAAGTAAGTGTGGATGAGTCCTGAGTTTCCTGTTTGGAAAACGTAGGCCTGTAACTGATGTTACAGAATTGGCTGCAAGGGCATCAGATCTAGATAATGCCAAAGGCAATTCTGGCACTGGAAAGGGGCTTGATGACATACCTACTAACAGAACCCTGGAGTCCTGGTGTTCAATTTCATTTTGTATTCTACCTACTAAGCTCCGTGTTATCCCCACCGTTCAAACGAAAGCTGATAAGACCCACGTGCTAGCCGCCTTTCCTTCTCATTTGTGCTCTTGCTCTATTTACAGGGGAGCTTTGGTACTGGATGCAATGCATGTTGGAGCAGAAGGGTCTCAGCAGACGTGTAGGTGTCTGGCCCTGACCCTCATCCCATCCCTCCCTTTAGCAGAACCACATCCATCAACCCGCCCAACCTCCCCCACACATTGCAAGCTACATTTGGGCTACAGCCGCATACAACCCCTGTGAAACTGGCCCCCCTACCTGAGATTGCTGGGGGATGTTTAGAAAGTTGCCGTCCCGGGGTCCGATGCCGACAAACCGGTTGGCAGAGGAGGAGGAGCCTGGCGCTGAGAATGCTGGAGGGGAAAGAGATGTGAGGCCGTTAGGGCCACTGGGAGAGGCTGATGGCATTGATGGTGGTCATGTCAGATGAAGGCCTGCCAGATGAGGTTCAAGACAGAAAAATATCTAAAGAGAGACTGGGCACAACTCCTCCCACCCTCCCCAGAACAGGATAGCCACCTACAGGTTGTGAGTGTGACCTGCTGTGAAGAGGGATAAAGCTCGCTGCTTGAGAGATGGGGGTTATGGGCACTGGCAGACCTGGCCAGCTTGACTGCACAAACTACCCCAGCAGCTCCCCGAGGGAGCAACTGTTTCTAGAGAGGCCTCAGTGAAGCCACACGTCCCAGCAACCTCTGTGGCATTTCAAGGGATCCTTGGATGCTCCTCTTCGATCAGGCGGTGCAGTCTTGTGTGAGCTTGGCCTGGATTGAGATGGAAGTAAGGGAGACTCTGGCCATCATTCCACAGCCTTTGTTTCGCTTGAGCATGCTTGCTCTCCCCCTGTCTCTCATGGCCCAACATCTAAATCTCCTGGCCTAGTTTCCCCTTTGACCCTAGAGGTTGCCAGGGCTTCTTAGCTCAAGAGTCCTATTAGCAGCCTGAGACAAGCCTCCTGCCCAATGGCAGGGTGGATGGCATCCCCAAACATGCCCTTGTATGGGTCTGCCAGGAGATGGAGTCCCGTGGTCTGCGTGCCTCCCCTGGGCATAATGCTGTGTGCCAGAAATAACTGAGCTCAGTCCTTTGGTATTTAGTGTGGTGGCAGAGGAGGGCAAAGCTCTCAGGGAGGCTGAGTGAGGGGCAGGGAGCAGGCATGGGAGATTCCCCCACCCTAAAGTACAACTCCAGTATGGAAACCAGTCTGGGCCAAACTTTGCTTATGAGATTGCGAGAGGTTCTGCAATCACATGCTAACACGCATGCGCATGCGTACGAGAACCCAGGGTGGCATTTCGTCTTCATACCCAGCCTCTAATAGCCAATACCCCTGGTTTCCCTGAGAGGGTTTTCTCTGCTGCTCATCTTTGTAGGAGCTTAGTAGGAAGCCAGCAGCTCTTCCTTGGTTAGTTTAAGGCCTGGCTTCCAGCGGTGATTGCAGGAATTGTTAGCAAGAAGAAAAAGGTTCCCCCTGCGCTCCCTTGCCCACAACATAACACTGGAAGAAGCATCGTGTGCAAACCTCCAGCTGCCACATAGAGCTGAGCTGCACCACCAGCAGACTCGTGTGAGATATCTGTTGCCGGACTGTACTGCTTCAGGCTGTGGGTAGAGGGGTGGATATTTTAATGTTCCTCCTCTTCAAATAAATAAATAAATAAATAAACACACACACACACACACACACACACACACACACACACACACACACAATGACCAAGTGGAAAAAAGAAAGAGAATGGTTCTGGGCCAGTCTTCTTGCGGACATGCTGATTTTGAACGTAAGGGAGGGAGGTGGTTGTTGTTGTTGTTGTTTTTCACATATGGGAGTATTCAAGCAGTCATTCAATTTAAGGCTCATAACAACAGCAGCAGTAGGAACAACAAGAGACTGTTTAGTCTACTGGTTAGGGTGTTGGACTTTGACCTGTGTGACCTGGGTTCAAATCACTACTCCAGTCATGAAACTCCCTAGTTGACCTTGGACTAGTCAACCCCGCTCAGCATTTACCTACCTCACAGGATTGTTGTGAGGATAAAATGGAGAGGGATCTGTGGGTCACCTTGAGCTCATTGGAGGAAAGGAAGGATATAAGTGTAATGAACAATTAATCGAATAAATAAATTCAGTTCCCACGCTTGCAGTCTGACAGGGTTCAGGCCAGCACCAGCACTTTACGCTGAGTCTCCTGGTCTCAACCTCACAGAGAACCACAATGCCTCACACACTTCCTGATTTTGGTTTTGGTCTTGTTAACCCTCCTAAACAATGGGAAAGGCAGCAACCCAGACATACGAGACTAGAGCATCTCCTGCCATGCCTACAACCTGTTGCCCATCCCTTCGTCACTCATGCCCCCCACCCCCTACAGCACCACCATCAGTTTAATGGAGAATATGAACAGCGTGGGAGTGAGCAATGCCATGAGCACAGATGAAGAAAAGGAGAAAAAAAGGAAAAAGGAAAAGAAAGGGAAGGAGAGAAAACAAAAGGAAAATGGAAGTGGTAGCCGATCCTTTCCCCCAAGGGGCCTCACCTAAGCCAAGGAGGTTTGTGAGTCAATTACTTCATAATGGGAGAAGCCGGGGATCCTGGCCCCCCACCCTTCCTGAAATAGGTCTGGTGGGCCCACCACGTCCCCCAAAGATGAGAACAGAACCAGGCATCCTGGCTCACAACCATCGCCACCACCCTGAGTCATATAACACAGCCGCCCTCCTGAAGGTGGGACAGTCAAATGTCTGGGCTCTCATTTCTCACAAAACACTGGGGACGTTCTCAGGGAATCCTAGTTCCCAACTTTGCCTCCGCACCCCTGCAGGCAGACGCTCTCCAGGAAAAAAGCACAGACCACAACTTAGGGCATGACAGGAAGCTTGCTATGGATCTCAATTGAAGTTGATTTTTCAGGCACCAGATGAACACCTGTAAACACAACCCTCCCTCGTATTACGAAAAGCAAAACACCTAGCAGTAATTCTTCTTCTCAGAATTTAATATGTACAGTTGATTTTCCGTCCCTTAAAAAAAAGAAGAAGAAACCAACAAAAAAACCCAAAACCCAACCCTACCCAGGAGCCACCATGACAACCAACAACTTAATGAATAATAATTAAAAAAAAAAAATTAAAGGTGTCGGAGCTTGGCAGCCTACTGCATCTTTAAACGCTGGGGGATGGGATGGAAGGTGGGAGGGGTTGATGGCAGCTTGGGAAGGGATCAGATGGGGTGTTTCAACCTTTAAAACAAGTATAAAGCACAAGACTTGATGATGACGACATGGTGCCCCCAAGCCCACCCTTTCACTCTCTCTGCTGCTTGTCCCCCTCTCGCCCCTCCATTCATCTCTCTCTAATGCTCTGCATCCCTTTCTTCTCTTAGGTGCCTCTTCCTTCCGCCTCTGCCACACCTGTGTGCATTCTTCTCTGCTTCTCCTTCTTTGCCCTTCCTCTTTCCTCCTGCTCACTACGTCCTTTCTGCCCTGCTCAACCCCTAGCGAAGGGGTTGGTGGTGTGTGAGTGGTTGGGGAAGAGGTGGATTTTTATTTTGCTTCGCTTGGTGGTTTGGGTTACGCTTGGGTCCACTTACAGGGTGACGTTGGTGTCGGTGCTCCGCCCTCTGGGTTAGTGCTGGTGGATTTTGTATCAGGCATTGGAAGGGGCACTGGTCTGGCCACAGGTGGTGGCGGCGGCAGCAAAAATGACCCCGTGACTTTGCCCTGGCCGCTACCGTTAGGCTGCGAACAACATAAATACAGTGATGCGTGAACGAGACAAGGCAACGTTAAAGATGCAGTATCTGCTGCTGGCGGCTCTTAGGGTGTTTTTGTTTGTTTTGTTTTTTTAAGAGGGAAGGTCTTTTTCTCCCCCTTCTTCTTTTTTAAAAATCATATTGTGAACTTAAATCTTCCCCTTGCCTCCCTCAAACTCTCCCTATCTCCTAATTTTCAATCACGTACATTCTCCTTTCTTGCCACAAGAGACTCAGGCAGCCTTAATCATCATCCACGGGCTCCCTGTGTTCCTGCTTGACTGGCAGTCTGAACAAGGATTCTTCCCCTCTGATGGCAAGACATTAAAACCACAGTTTTGACCGGAATTATGTCTTACCGCATATCACTGCAAGCTGCATTGTCAAAGGCTACAGCTCAGTAATTAGCAATTGAATGTGCTCTCCATTGGGCACCCTGAGGCCTGGCTGGAATGGTATTGTAGCCCTAAGACAGTCCATCAACTAGGGCAGCCTGTGACTCAATATGGCTGCCCAAAGAGAACGACTGTAGTAATATGTGACTTAGTACTGAGAGGATACTTTTTGACTCTCTTTAGCTTTCTGTCTGTAGGCTTTGGATCCTAACTATGTAGGCTTAAAGGACCATATGTACATTTTGCTCACAAAGAACCACGAGCTGATAAAATGATAAAATACAGGATTTCTCTTCTCCATCTCAGCAAATACTAAACACGTCTCCAAAAATCAAGTATCTGGTCCTTAGAAAGTGTTGTGAGATTTTGTAGCAGCCACCTAGGTCCACCTTCTGGATTTGGAACCTGTAGCATCTAAATTTTAGCACTAAGCCACAGAAAGAGAAATCTTAGACGCCTTTTAAATAATAAAAAGATCCCTGAAATTCAGTTACGTCACAGAGCTGGCGAGCTGGGGATACAAGAAAACACCTCATGTATCACAAATCTAATTTCAGCAGCTTTGGAAAAACTGTTTTCCCAGCCATGTGCATGTATCAAGAAGTGAAGGAATGGTGGTTATAGAACCCCACATTTGGGGTCAAGGCTTACGACGAGTCCGTGGAAAGAGCATGGAATTCATGGCTAGGACTTAAATCAGATAGAGGAAAAAGGGCTTTATGTTTTGAAGGTGTGGCATCTAAAGTGATTTTACTGGCTCCTTACTTTTGTTAGCCCTGAAAAGAAACAGCGGCCATCGCTCCCTTCTTCAGCAACCATAGTGAATGGACCCCCCTGAATCTCTTCTGCAACCCACCAACTTTATTTTCTTGGATTTCTTGATCTTCCTACACCACCACATTCTCTAATCTGGCTGAGGTCCTTACAGGATTCAAGGGACGACCATTTTCATTCTGCATGGGTGTCCAATGCTATGTGCTCTCAGTGAAGCAGGAGCCAACATGGGACACAAGGATTACATAGACCATGAGGACGAGCCATCACAAGCCTTTTCATGGTGATGCCTTGGCATCCAGTTTTGCCAGTGTTTCTATTGCGTGATCTCTGCGGCAGTTTCACTGCTACTCCAGATGCTCTGGTGAATGGTGGAGACTATTGACTAAACCAGAACAGTTAAATCTGACTTGAAAACTATGCTACGTTTGACCAAAGACAAAGGGTGCTGGGGAACCTTAGAAACTTAGCAGCTTGGCTTGGTCTCTTTGCTGCCTTGTGGCAACATGGCTACTCTTCCAAAATATTTCTTGGTAAGCTAAAGGCTCTTTGGAGCTTGTGCCAGCTGCGTTGCTTCCACACTAGCCCTTTATTCTGAAATTGCCATTCTTTGTTCACCTTTTAAAAAACAAGGAGTCCACGTAATATTGTTGCCAAATCCTTGGTTCCCAGTACCGTCTGTGAAGCCATCCTGAGTTTTTCAAACCTAATATACAGCCATTTTTATGATGTAAAAGGTAATTGTAGCACCACTCTTGACAGGCAAAGTGCTACTGATGTGTTTAAGGGATACTGTGCTTTTAATCAAAAGCTTCTTGTTTGTAGATTCAGTCATTGCTTTGTGTTCAGTGCAGCTGTGGGAGGTTCCTTTACTCAGCTTCTGTTTCCTGTGATGTATGAGTGTGTGTTACACTACTGATTTACTTGCATTATTTTTTCTTTTCTTTCTGAGGGCAAAATGTTGCTATTCTGCTATAAAGCAAAGAAAAGGAGAGGGGGGAAATAGAAGGAAACCAGTATTTTAAAGCACACTTACTCTGCAGGAAATAGAAGCTGATTAATTATGGGGCAATTCACCACCAAACAGGAAGTGATAAAATGGACAAAATTTACAAGGATGATACTTTTAATTAGCATTATTGGGGAATATCTGCTCAATGTGACTGACTTGTGCATAAATAGCATTATAGAAGAATCTTGGTCATAGGATAGGGCATTGCTGGTTAACATTATAGTATACCGTTTGGCAGTTCAGTTTCAATTTCACTTCTAGAAAATGATTGTAAAGCAGAGGTCTAGTATGGAAGCAACTTTGGTCCAATATCTTCGTTCAAAGGAGGTTTAAAGATGAAGAACATTTCTCTTCCAATATTCTTCTTAGCATGCAAAACTTGTCCTGGGCTGATGCATTACAGGATGTGGGAGGCAATACTGCATCTCATTGCAATCTTGCTTCCTCACATACCAGAAGGGCTCCCTTTGACTACCTCTGAGGTGAAACTTATCACCTAAACCATATTTTCTAGTACGAACCAAGTACTCGAGGTAGATTTCAAACCTTCGTCTCAGAAGGTCCCACTTTCTGAAGCCCATGGTGCACTGAAAAGTTCCATCTTCTAGGTACATGAATTCTTCTGCCATCTAACAATGCTGCAAAACCTGACACCTCTGAATCCTGCCACTCTGTAACCTTCACCAATTAATTCCACAGAGGTTCCACATTCTAGAATGTGCTCAGTACAGCCCTCTGGGATCCCCTCCTGTACCATAGAATCCAAAATACTCCAGGTTTTAGAACACTCAAAGCCCTTCAGAAATATATCCTATGAAAAGAGGGTGGCAGACAGGAGAGGGGCAAGAAAATGGGGCAACAGGGGGGAAAGCCTGTCTGGGCCATACAGACATGTGCCCTCCCTTTGGAGGTCATGTCCCACACAAGGCGAAATGACAAGCAGAAAAGAAGCCTGTCTTCTGAATAAATTATATTTCTCTTATCCACCCTCCAAAGCAAGCTCCAATATCCTTGGTGCCCTCAGGGCAGTTCTCCCTAGCCTGAACGTTGTAACTTGGAACCCTGCCTATTTTCAGAGGCCAATGTCAGCTGCCAAGAGCAAGCCAGTGTCAGTCGGACCGTACCTTCGAGAAAAAAAGACCCTGTTTCTTCCAGACCCACAGGCCTTCGTAATCCTGCCTCCTGTGCTACTGACTTCCATGTGCCCTAGGCAAGCAGGCAGACAGGCAGACAGGCAGAGGGAGGGAGGGAGACAGAGAGGGGTAGGAGGTGGAGAAGGGTTGTAGGGTGGGGGGTTTCTGGTTGGACAGGCCGGCATCCCTGGGCTGAGGTGCATGGCTCTTACCTGCCCGGAGCCCTGGCCTGAGCCGTCCGAGCATACAAACTGCACAAATTCCTTCAGCGAGTCCTGGCCGTGGTGGTGGTGGTAGCGGATGGTCGGGTGTGTGAAGTAGGGGCTGGACTGCTGGATGATGGAGGTTGATGGGAAGTGCAGGGCCGAGGCTGTGGCACGGGGGCTTCCTGGAGAGTGTAAGGACAGATGGACAGAAGCAGAGAGAGAGAGACAGAGAGAGACAGAGAGGGAAGGGGGGACAGAAAGAGATGTCAGTAACAACCCCATGCCATGCTGCTTCCATTCTACACAGCCCAACTGATGCTTATACCGCAACAGAAACACCCAACCCGACATCCTTGCTATAAGGGGAAGGGGCGCCATTTTGTCTCATTTGTTGGAATTGAGGGTTCCCTCAACCCTGGCAGGGTGAGGAAACTGCTCTTCTTTTCACAAGAGCACAGGTGGGTGAGAATTTGCAAAGATGTGAAAGCAGATGCAGAGGGATCTGAGCAGGGCATGCCACACACCTGTGTGTGTTACGCATCTTGCGTGTCTTCCACATCCGTGCATGTTTACCTATAAGCATGCAATAAGTGTGTGTGTATATAACGCACACACACACACACACACACACACACACCAGTCATTGAGGGGGGTACCTTTGCTTATGTGCATTAATCCCCCACCATATTTTGTGACATATACTCTGCCTTAAATCTATATTTTTTTACACACTGGTTTTAATCAACGCCGCCAACACCCTTCATCAAAATAAAGTACAACCACAGGGAGCTACATTTTTTAAATATCCATCGACAATTACCATGCCCTCTCCCATCCTTTTACGCCCTTTATTGTTTCCCCTCCTCCTCCACTCTTCTAATTTAAGATTATTAGCTCATTAGGACAAGGACTTGTATTATTCCACTTGCATTGCATTGTACATTGGAGGCACTTTACAAATAAATATAATGACAATAACACCTAACTTTCCCCCAAGCACACGAGGGCAAAAGGGCAAGACATATTCCTCTCCTTGGGAATAACTGGAACATTAGTAACTAACATGGAAATGGGGAAGGGGAGTCAGTCAGCAAAGGAACCAGCTGTTGTGGACTGGGGATTGACTCTCCTGTGTGGCTGAAGTTCCTCCTACACACTGATACACAACTAGACAGATGGTGGAACAGGGAATACGGATGATAGCAAGGCAGTTACACAGAATAACTGGCTGCTGGCTGCATTGGGCAGGTAGAATCATGGCAGGAAACTTGTTCTCTGTGGCAGCTAAATTCAAAGGAAGATGGAATGGGCTAAAATGAAAGGTGGCAGGATTAATATTATTTTAAATTGAACAAAGAAATTGCAACAAAACTCAGCCAATGAAGGCTGCTCTCAAAGGTGATTAGGGAGCAACATCAATGAAAAAAGGAGCAGCGTAAAACTAGGGATCTGTTCATGAGAAATCTCAGCTTGGGGATGCAATTTTTGAAAATCTTGATGTTGAGTTTATCTGCATGAATCTTTTCTAATTCTTGTGTCGTTCCTTGATCACAATGAAAAGCGAGTTAATTCTTTATCAGTTCTGCTAGAGATACAAACATTTATTGCATATTATATGCATTATTATACACATTTTTAATGTATATGTTGTATATACATGTTGTATATATGTATATGTTGTATATATTGTATACATATATGTGTGTATATATATGCACACACACACAAAATTATCCTGCAGAAATGAAGTCCGTCTCTTTTATACATATTGTATGCATAATCTACATATTTCTGTGTATAATTTTGCATATAATTAGTCAGATGTTAAAAAGGAAAACTACTGAAAATGCACAAGCAGCTCAGTTGCAAGTGGGTGCTTGATGCAAGAGGCAGTTCAATAGGAGGATGGCTCCATCAGGTCAGAAATGCCAAATTCAGTGTCTAAATCTGGCTAAAACAAATTTATCCTCTACTGAACATTCTGCAGTTCCTAATCAGCAGTTCCCATGAGATGTTATGACAAAACAGCTCCAAAGGGTTGACTGGATAGGACTATGGAAAAGACTTGTCCTGTCACAACAGTGAGAGTATCATTACAGCTGGATTGCAATCTTTTAAAAATACTTCTGGGGGATCATATACAATTTAAGCTGCAATCCTATACACACTTACCTGGAAGCAGATTCCACACCCGGATTTACTTCTGAGTAGGCATGTATAGGATTGTAATTGTTAGGCAATTACAAGCCAATTTCAAACTTTCCAATCCTGTGCAAGGTGGTTGAGCAAAACAGTGGTGGGAGAACTCCAGGGATTGGGAACAAAAAAAAAATGTTTCATCATCTCAGAGAGTGATAACTGCTAGAGAACAAGGCAGGGTGTGCTTACTGGCCAATTCTCTGCACAGGGAGATCCACCAAACTATATATGTGCTTCAGTTCAAGCTTCATTGCTATGCAAAAATTATGTGACTGTTTCACCCAACATTTTCTTTTTCAACGAAATGCTGGGGGAAGGTGTTTAAACTCATTCTCCTCTCATACAGTAGCTGGGGGACATTGTTTATTTGGAAAATGGGATGGGGCAGGACATTGTTGCTCAGCTAAACTGGTAGCCCCCCCAGCTGCATTTCATTAAAAGAGAACAACTTGGGAAATTCAGTACCGTACTGGATCCTCTGCATAAAGGGAAGTCTGGCCATTCCCTGAGTCTTTCCCCAAAAATTCCATGGCCCAATGTTTAATGTATTCTTTGGTTTGTTTGTTTTTTTAAAAAATGTATGTTTTGTACTATTTCACAAATTATTTTTATGGCTTTAAAATATTGGGTTTTTTAAATAAATATTTTCTGTGTGTTGTGTTTGAGTATGTCTGTAAATAGAATCAGTGACTTTTTGCTGTCCAGAAGCTTTTTAAAAGCTATACTGACAACTTCACACACTGCTGCATTCCTTCGAGTCACTCCTGCGTGTTCAGAAGGAGGAGGAAATGTGCTGTCCAGCAACAACCAGGTCAAAGGCAAGATCCCACTCCCCCTTGTTCTGAAGTGCTGGTACAGCAACTGCCTCCATGTCGGGATTGAATTAATCTCAATTTATCTAATCTTGCCCTATTAAGTAAGATGCGCCTCTGGGGTCTGAGAGAAGGAGGAAAAGAGAGAAATCAATCTGGTTATATCACTGCTGCAGTTAGATCATCACCACAGTAATGTTCTACCACTGTATCATTTTATGAGTTCACACACAACTGATGGTATGTTTGCGGTAAGACTGAGCCTTGTGCAAAACATCTCTGAAATCCAAGGCAAGATCCAAGGTGTAAAAAGGCAGGCAATTTAAAAATGTCTTAGGGTTGGATGTGCAGCTTCAGGGTAGTCTACTTAAACCTGCTTACTCTGTTCCTTGCCTGACCACTTCACACTAAGAGGTGCTGCCATCCTATTCCGATATACCTTCCTCTCTCTACACACATACACAACACTACAGTCCTGTGCAACATACACTACGGCACAACTAAACATTACATTACATAAACCCACCATTCAAACACAAATCACAGCAACCTCCTAAAATACATAAAACATACAAGAGCTGCTACTGAATTGGTCGTTTCCGATCTTGACAATTCAAAAAAGTTATTCCTACATATATGACCATTCACGTGCTAGCAATGAACAGTCTTTATGCTACTCTGCCATCTGCTGCTTTGCATGTTATTGCTGTCATTTTAACTGCATACATTTTATAATTTTTGTTGCGTTACTGTATTTCTATTTTTAATTGTAAAGGCAGCCTGGGAAAGTTTCACTGAAGGGTGGTGTATAAATAACTAAAGTAAGTAAATAAATAAATTTTGGACGTGAAATTAGTGCGGCAAATCAGTCTGTAAGCAGACACTTAGAATACACTGCAAGCAATTTTTGCTTTGAAAATATAGATTTCTAAGAAAGGTACTGAAAACTTGCCTAAGTCACCTTCCCTTCAGTGGGGCTTAATCTGGGGGTAGAAAACTAATTTGCGGGGGGGGGGGGGAGGAAGGAAATGCAACATACAAACCTGAGTGTACCTTGATGTGCTACTTTGGTGTCTGTTAGAATTTCATATTTAATACCCCAATGGATGCTCTACATGTGTTTTTCCAGATATTTAAATCTAAACCCAATTAATTCCGGACACTCTTTTTCCATAGGGTTCTCATAGGAGCATACGAAACTGCCGTATGTCTAACCAGAACATCTAGTCCACTACGGTCATCTTTGACTCGATGTTGCCCAAGTCGATCCGGATTAATGGAGCAAGACAACTTGGTGAAAACCCCATCCCACCACAATGATCGGTCTTCCAGGATGCATTATACAATCCTCGTGTTAAGCTGCCTCGGCAGCAGAGAGAGAAAGCAAGAAAATGAAAGAGAGAGAGAGAGAGAGAGAGAGAGAGAGAGAGAGAGAAGGAGACCATTGCCAGAACCGACATGGCTGAGAACTCTGACATGCCCTTTCAGGGAGACAGCTCTGTCCCTTGCCTCCCCACCCTTGCCCACAATCCACCCATTCCCCCCCCTAAGAAAATGGCTTTGTTCTCACCTGGTCTGACTCCTGCTAGGACAGGCAGCGGGTGATGGGTGAAAGCCATTCTCGGGGAGGTGGTGTGGGAGGACAGGGCACTGCAGAAATCCAGCTTCCCTGACTTCTTTAAAGAAGCCGGTCCTGGCAAGGAATCAGGGAGAAAGTGCATGGTTTAACAGATGGAAAGATGGATTAGTATTTAGCCGTGCTCTTTCATTCACTCTTGTGGACCAGCTCACAGTCAGCTGTTGCAGGTCTATGGGAAAGAGTGTGTGGGCAATGGCTGCTTTGAATGTCTTGTGTCTCTTTCTGCCTGCCAGTGAACAGGTCTAAGAAGCAGTTGGTGAGTATGGTACATCTATCCTGCATAAAAGCTACCCGCTCACGGTATAATAATTCCACTGAAACAGTCGGATTCCAATATGTGTTGCAGAAGTGGTATATGCAAAGACATAGTCATCATATATTATTTCTACAGCACTTAACATGTACTAAGAGCTAAACTTTAACTATCTGTAGAGAGCCTGGAATGACAGCCCAGGGAGCAAATAAATTGCTTGCTTGCTGATTTCCACTAGATCACGGTTTTCCTTCCTCTCAAAAAGGGTTGGTTTCCTTCTTTGGCCTCCCATTGCTGCAAAACTATCCCTTGTCCTACAGGCACAGCTGAGATGGTGGTGCGCCTCGCTTGTGTCGCTCTGTAATCTGAGCAATGTGAACTAATCTGTGAAGAGTGTTTATTAGTGTTTATTAGTGCTTTGAAAGACCTTGTTTCAGGGTATTTCCATGCAGGTTTAAAGTTAGATTTATAATGGGAATGAAATCTATGTTTGCCAGAATGCTCATTTGCATGACAATTGCCCCTCCTCCTCTGAAGGTATGCTCAGAGGTAATTGAAGCCTCACTCTCGCCCTGCAGTTCTGTGAGAGTAAGGCCCACAGACCTGCCCACTTGGGTGTTATTAGAATTTGTTTGAGAATTGCCAAGGATGTTTTAGTAACTCACAAGGGATCTATCTTTTTCCAAAAGGATCAATTTTCAGAAATGACTCCTGCTGTTTCCTCATTGGTTGCACACGTTGTGATCGTATCCTGATGTATTTTTCAGGAGCTCTCAAACCATTTTCCCCTTCCAAAACAACACAGAACCAATTGCATAGTCTGATTGATAGGCACACTGCTTCTAAATCAGCTGTTTTTTCAAGGAATGTGCAGACTCAAAACTGCCCTCCTTTGCACCACTCTTAGTGGGAAACAGTATGCTACAGGTGGGAAGCCAGAGAGCAAAGTGCCATCCTTGATGTCCTCAACCCCAAGACTCACAGGCTTTCTCCCTCTCGGGAGATACGTGTGTGGCTGCACAGGCCCTCAGAAACAAAGCAAAAAGAGGCCACGGAGGCCCAAGGTTCCCCACTCTGCCATTCCACATAGCAGACCTCCTAGTCCTGGGTGGAAAGGAAGAGAGCAGGAAGGCGCATCCTGAATCTTCCCAGCCCAAAGTGATCTTTCAGCACTTGTACATGCTTAGCACAGAAATATGACATACCATTATGGGCAAGGGAAATCCTGCTAAAATCTGTCATGAAATCAGTACAGGCTGTGGGCTATATCTTGAAGTCCAGGCTACTTCCTCTGGGACTCAAGTACCCGGTATATGCAGACTGCAGGTTACATTCAGAGAACCACAGAGTACTTTGGCTAGTCCAGAATCAAGCTTAGTAATTTTTATTTTTATTTAAATAATGAGCATGTACCCCTTGTTTTTAATAAGAGTTAAGGGCCAAACTACATGAGATGCAAGAGCTGCATGTCAGATCTCCCAATGTCTTAATTTTTAAAACCTGAAAGCTGCTGCTGGGAGCTCCAGTTGTGAGTGGTGCTGTGCAATGAGATTTTTAATCCTTCCCCCGTTTTCCAGATCTAAAGCTGAAATTGGTACTAGCTCTGCAATGGGAAAATAGGGATGACTGGGGGCTTCAAAGTGGATTTGCAAAGTGAAAGGGGTTTTAACAGGTGGGTGCTCTGCCAATCATGTGACGACATGAGATTGAAAAGTGGGCAACCCCACCTAGCCGTCAAACTTGGCTCACAGGGCAGATTCTGATAAGGATGTACAAACTGGTCCCCTGTGACTTAATAACAGCAGCAAAATAGGAAGAGATTGTTGAAATGGTAGGGCATTGTTGGAGAAGAAAGGCTCTATATTTTCCAGGGACACACAAGTGCTGAGGAGTTAAAGCTCATGTGGTAGAATCCAGTAAGTACTTGTGGCAGCCACAAATACACATGCACATCTCCATCTAAGTAGCTCTGGGTACCACTATAAAAATGTGTTTGCCAGCGACAGAAACACAACAGAAACAAGCATAGAAAGAAACAAATGAGCAGGTGACACTACTCAGAAAAGACCTCAGCAACTAGAATGTAAATAGACAAAGACAACCCCTAGTATCTATTTTTTTATTTTAAAACTTGTTTTAAGAAAGCCATGTGAGTAGAAGGCAATTAAAAATAAATAAATACTTGTAGTTCACAAATGTCTGGATTTAAAGGGTGAGATGTGTCATTTCAATAGCAAAAATGCTGAGCAGTTTGGGCAATAAAATCCAGAATGTTTCCACTGGCCAGTCATGCCCGATGCTCCTGCTCCTAAGGTTCCACATATACCTGTCCTCTCAAGGGCAGCTGTTCAGTGAATAGAATCCCCTCACTGTCTGATTTTTAGCTTGAGTATGTCTTACTTCAATATATACCACTGTCGCCAGCACAAGTCTCCCGGTGAATCAAATTCCCTGTCCAACAGGTTGGCATGTTAGCTTGTGCTTATCTTTCCTAGAGGACTAGGTGTCTTAAGCTAAGAAATTTCTTGTGCTATTAGATTTCACGGACCACAGTCCACTTCAACAGATGCATCTGATGAAGTGGACTGTAGTCCATGAAAGCTTGCCATAATATGTTGGTTAGTCTTTAAGGTGCCACAATACTCCTTGTTCATTTTTCTTAGTAGAGTAACTATTAATATGTCTCTGATTCCCACCCCACCCACCCCAAGCTGTAGGAATTATGTGAGTTTTCAGTCAGACAGATAATAGTCAAAGAATAGTGCCGCTTCATGCTTTCTCTCTTTTTGGAACTGCTTCAGCAGAATTACATCCTACATACCAGAGTTTCTCAAATGATGGTATGCAGACCACCGGTGCCCTGTGGAAAGGTGGTGAAATGGTCAGTATCTGTATGTGGCCCATCACTTGTTTTATCTTTTTCGGAAAACGGAGACTGAGGCTGATTTGACCTAGGGCTCATAATTTTCACAGTAGAACACTGGTCCAGAATACTATTCCCCCAGTAAAAAATTACTAGTTAAAGGGGATTTCTTAGATGCCTGGCCTGGGCCAGTTTATTTCATAATATGCTGCCGGCAGTTTTTGATAACAATGTCAATGGGGGCAGGGAAGTTTAGTAAAATGCAAGTTCTGCATGTGCATTATTTCTTAAACAAAACACATGTTAACTGTTCTGCAGAGACCCCCAGTAATTTTCCAGTTGTCTGTGGGATTGGGGTTGAGAACGATTGCTGTATGCTAATAACAAACCAGTTTTCTGAATGTGTATCCTTATGTAGTCAAAACAGCATCAGCCACAAGAGCTCCAGATATTTGCACACTCCTGGAAATCCCAAAGATTGTGGCAGTAGAAACAACAAACAAACAAACAAACAAACAAACAAACCAATTGAAAACAGAGGAGGGGGGAATATTCCAATGAGGACTGAACACAGGACTACAGGACTGTTTGGGGTGGGGGGCAGATACCAGAAGTATGTATGTGGAAATGCAGTATCCTGGAAAACAGCATGGCTACCTGGCTAGAACTCTGAACTGGAGCACTCTATGCTACAACATTTTGTTGCAGGTCCCACTGGAAAAGGATATTGCCCAGACCAAAGAAAGGCTGTTGCTTGGTCTTTGGTGCTTCTGCCCTGAGACCACAATTGATCCAGTGGCTCCTTAATAACCACCACAAGCAGTTGTGTCTGCAGCCATCTTCGACTAGAACACCGAGAAATAAATTTGGGAGTACTACCTGTATGTAGTGTCAGAGTTGAGGTGTCAGTGCTTAGAACTTCACCTCAAATCTCCTACTAATTACTCACTAATTAATTTCCTTGGAGTGTTTGCCTATTCTTGTAGTGCTGTGTGCTGACCCTGAATTTGCTGTCCAGAAGCATACAGCCATCCAGTAAACAGGACTGTCAATTACCAAAAAAAACAAAAAACATCCCAATGTGTGTACAACAAGCAAACTAGCGACACACCCTTTGAATGGTGGGAGCTGCTATACTGGCGCTAAGGGAGATGGGCCATGGTTTTCATGTTTGCTGCTGCTTCTGTAATCCAGCACAATCTGGCACTTCAGCAGCAGGCAAGGGGGCCTGGGAGAGAAAAGCCCCCAGCCTGTTATCTCATGCCAGCTGCCTAACACCTGATACCTGAGCACAGGGATGGGGAGGGGGGCTGCCAGCCAGCTGTGAACACCTGTCCCTGTCAGACGGCTGGATGGTCTCTCCAGCTGTTCACACAAGCCCTGCAGCTGCGCTGCTTAATTGGCGATTTGTTGAGATGGCTGGGAACAAAACTCAACAAGACAAAGGAGGAGGGGGGAGAGGAGAGAGAGAGAAAGAGGGGGAATGCATATGAATACAACCTGTTCCACAGCCTTGAGGCTTCTAAGGGGGAGGAGACACCTTTGGGATCATATCATCTAAGCGCAGCACAGGATGATGTGACAGGATTACAAATGCATAACTAAAAGCCTAATCTAGAGCAGCCCCCAGGTGCAAAGCACATTCACTCCCCACAGTTCCACTGCACAATCCTATCCTATCAAATGCGCTGCAAATAGAGAGCAGGTGTAGTGCAGAAGGTGCTTGGAGAGCAACTGGCTCAAGAAGACATGTGCCACATGCTGCCTGGGAAGGCAAATGGAAAAAGCCCTCCATACACTTCCTACCCGGACCGGAGGGTAAATTGCTTCTTGACTCCAAATCTGGCAGCCAAACACTGAAAATTAGCAACCCATTTCACTAAGTCTTTGCAGTTGTTTTTGTGTTTCCAAGCAAAGGCCATCTTCTTCAAGGCTCCCTCTCAAAAGAAGACGTGCATCTCCTGTCATTCGCTTTCTATCACTAGGCAGGAGTGGACCTACAGCTCCTACCACTCCTGGGCCCTCCACAGACAATTTGCTGGCCCATTTTGGATCTGAGTTATGCTTTTCATAATGTCAAACGCTAGGAATTCTACAAGTGTGAGTGTGCTGGTGGGGCGGGGGTAGATAGATTTTACCAGGTAGTGTACTTTCTTGTTCTTGGAAGCCTCTATGGTAATTTCAGTTAGCTCTCCAAAGATGCACAGTTGCTTTGTTCCTGCAGCAATTGTGCAATGTCCACAAACTACTTCATAGCTATCTAATGTACACCCTATAAAATTTTCAGGCAAGAGCATTTGCTCAAATATACACAGCTGGGAGGTCCCCTTTCTCCTGAGACATCTGACTTGCTAGCAAGGCTAGCAGGTACCATAAGAATACTGTATATGTCTTTTTGTCATTAGCTAAGAATGCTGATAAGCAGATGCTTAACGGGGTCAGATAATTTTTTATTGCTAACATATAAAAAGGATGAAAGAACGACCAATGGAAAAGGCCAGTATAAGAGGTGTTTTATTCTGAAACCAATTTCCTTCTTCCCCCCCAGGATATCACAGATTCACAATCATCCCCTTCAAATTCCCCACAGGAATTTGAAGAAATGATTGGCGTGGGAAGGAATTTTGTAAGCTAACTGAAGCAGGTATAACCTGCTCACACTAGTCACTCTCACCACAGACAGTCATGAACGTTGGCGATACTTCCAAAGCGAATTTCAACTTTGTAAAGAAGTTTGAATTTGTCAATCATTTTTTATTTCCACGTTTCAAAATGGGCAAATGATCTCATTGGGAATGCAGAGAAAAATATCACCAAGCAAGCACACAAACGCCCTAACTAGAGAATGACACAAGTCATGTCAGAAAACTGCTATTTCAAAATGATAGCAAAGGGTTTGTGTGTCAGTCAAGAAAACAGGATACAGACAAAGCGTTGCAACCACCTCCTGATTAGCATGAACTGAATTCAGCTCTCTCAAGTCTCAGGTGCAGACCGTGTCAAGCTCTGGCATCTGAAGTCCCTTAGTTAGAAAGACTAGGAATTGACAAAGGGGTCTCAAATGAGCTGAACTATGCTCCCCTGCTGGGCTATGGATGTTGATCTCATCCCCCCATCCCTTTCTTTTCCATCCATTCTATCACATCCGTTTAAGCATTTTGGTTTTTAATTGTATTCTGCTTCTTGGCTTTTGGTCTCCAAATAGAGAGCTCTGTTTCCACATAACAATTCAACAGCAGCAGCATCCTATCCCAGAAGTATCTGAATCCCAAGCCTGCCTGCAACAAGGAATCCCTGGATAAACAGATTGCTGTTATGCTCCAGCCTAAGGGCAGCTGATTCCCAGCACTGAGTAAGCGATCCCAGTACAAACAGTTGCTGTGCCTCACCTCAGAGGCTGCTGCATCTCAGCAAAGCCTCTTCCCAACAGACTCCGTGTAGCATCCTCTCCATTCTCACAAACCTGCACCCAAGCTGCCTCTCTCCTTATTAATCCCCTTCCTCTTTATTCACAGAGACCTCCTCACGCACACAACCAACAAATACATGCTGTCACTCACAACCTCCGCTTGGCATCTACAAGCTAGCATCTTCTCTGGCATCAGTGTAGATTTCCTGCTTAAACATTTTACTCCCAACAATGCATGACACAGGGAACATTTAGAAATCATATTCTCTGTATTGCAGATCTATACTACATTGTATTATGCTCTATGCAAACATCATGTAAATGTGAAGATCTCTGTGTTCAATGTGTGCAATTTACCTCTTTGCTCTATTGTGCCTGCACGCTAGAATGCTTTACTGAATAGTGCCCCACTGGTCCCTTCTTTCCATGCTCCAGAATCCTAGGCTTGTTTCAGGGCTTACATTGTCTTAGCATCCAACTACTGTGCTTGGATCCATACCCCTTGGTCTCAGGCCACAGCTTTGCTGGCCCTGGGTTCTCTTTTTGTCATTCTATCCTTGTGTCTCATCCCCACCCCATTTCACCCCATTTCTCTTATTTTAGGTCTGGGCTCCCCTCTAATCCTGCATTGAGGATTTGTCTATTAAAGAGTTACACCCCATGCCTGTCGTAAGCAACTATATCTCTGCTCCTCTGAAATGTTCTTTCCAGTCTGTGGAATCTGTAGGTAGCTGTCCAAACACAGTTCCTTCAAATCCTTAACACAGCTACCACTTGGCCTGCACTTTCTGCAAAATGTCTCAGGGGATGCAGAGGAAAACTCTGAGTACCAGGACCAGAAATTGCAGCAGCCTACAATACCTCAAGGAATATGTGTCAGAAGAGACTAGAATCTGCCTATGTTCCTTTTAAATCCTGCCTCACAAACCTAAGTCATTATCTAGAAAGGTGACCACTGTGTTGGAGGAACGAAATTTACAACAGGAGGTCCTTGCTTCTGTGAAAGGAATTTGTGCAGCCCATATGGTACATGAAGAGTGTTAAGTACATGAAGGCCAGAGGGCAGCTCAGTCTCTTCTGCTTTAGTTTCCCATCAAGATCTATGTGAACTGGGGGTGCAAAGTTGGTGCCCCCTACCTGCATCCACATCGTTGGGCCACCCACTGGACTGGCTGCTGCCAGCTGCTGGGGACCGCCCTGTCCCAGGGTAGAACACGTCGTCTACAGGGCTCTCCATCTCGCTGTCATCTATCGACTTGGGCCGCTTGGTGGAACTGTAATGGGAAGAGACCACAGAAGGGCAGACCATAAGCAACATCAAGTGATGAAATAGGGTACCAGCTGAGGAAGGCCTTCCTCTTCCAGAGCCTGGGCTTTCTTGTTCAGAGGGGTTAGTTGACATCAAGACCAGGAAGGGCAAGCAGCTGTTTTCTTTTATTCCACAGTGGCCTGTGGTTTTGAAAAGTATTGGTTTACAACAGTAGAGAGTCCTCCTACTGCCTGCCCAGGCATCCTTCACAATGGGACTGACTGAGAGGGGACACTGGTAAAAGAGGCATCATTTGCTTCCAAGGCCGAGGCCCTCCAGCAGTTGTGGGGAGACATACCTGCTAGAAGGTGGAGATGTTATTGACCGTCTACCAAGAGCCACTTGATTGATGTTGTAGTAACTGGGACTCTCGAGGTCAGCCAGTGAGAAATTTGGACCAGACGCTGTGGCAACAGGAGCTGAAGAATGAGAGAAAAACTCAGAGACTGGAGGATCGGCATCAAGCGAGAAACAAAATGTCAAACTGACTTCCTAAATCAGTAGCTGCCATCTTCTTGAATGAAGGTATTAAAGGTGTTTTGGTTTGGTCTAATATTGGCAAGGCCAGTTAGAGACAATCCTGGCTACTAGCACATTCCCACCATGCGCTCCGCAGAATGAAGGCAGATGTCACCAGGCTAGAAGAAGCCCCATCTCTCGGTGCTGTTATCTCAGTCATTAGTTTTTGACAACCAGAGACATTTGCTGACTCCAGCATCAGGAATTACAAAAACAGTCTATTTCCTCTAAGAGAACTGTTACATGGAAACCAGGCCAGGGCGCTCTGCTGAGGTGTTGCTCAGGCAGTTTGCTAACTTCAAGATGCCAACATCTGTACTCTAGAACTGATTCCACCCTTGAAAGGCAAACCAACTATTGCAATGTGCATCCAGTAAAAGTCCTGACACTGTCATGGTATGACAGCTTTCAGCAAGGGGCCATAATGCAAGGAAGCCGGACAGCATGGATTTCATTGGTTGCTTTCCCCATGCTTTGGGAAACAGGAGATTCAGCAGTCAAATCAGCAAATGGCTTGCTAGACAGGGGTTTTTGTTTTTCCCCCAGCCAGAACTTGCTGGAACTCAGTTCCGGCTGCTGGAACTCAGTTCCGGTCATTCTAAGAGAACAAGGGAGGCGTTCATAGTGAGTTCTGGTGCCTCCTTTTCTAGAAAAATAGCACTGCTGATAGATATGCACATTAAAGCCCTGACTGCAGTAGCATGACCAGTAGCTGAAGCTACTGAGTGCAGGAAACTGCCAAAGAGAAAGGCAGCAGATTGAAAGATAATGGCACACAAGGAAAGGGAAAAGATAAAAGTGTAAGCAGGTTCTGGTTACTAAATTTATTGCCCAAAGAGAGCACTACTGGGTTGGCACTATATGGTGTTAAATAAGTCAACACTTGGTTAGGTAACTTGGAAACTGAGTGTCTGTTTCCCTTCTAGCTAAGAGGAGAATATGAAAGCCTGCTTTCTAAAACTTTCATCCATAAAACGATGAACAAACAAAAAACTTCTAATGCAACCAATGAAAATAGCCTAAAATAATAATAACCAGGAGTCACAAAATGCTCATATTAATTCTGGCAATATTTGGGATCAACTACCTCAACTGGACTTAAAGCTGTGAAGGAGGTCCTACGATGGTCCTACACATCAGCCTCCCTAGAAATGGTAGCAATAATAGGAATGAGAAGAACCTCAAAGAATCCCTTGCTAGGAATGGGCACTGCCGTCGCTGGTTCTTGTCATTCTGTGCCTCCTGTACTGATCCTGCTAGTCTATTTGCAGACACATTCTAGTGCCTGACATAGAAAGTTGAAATGGCAACCTTAATGATGGTAAAAAAAAAAATCATTACTCTGCTAAAGGGTAGGGCTGGCTCTGTCCATTTGGACTAGCTGCTATCCTTGTGAGGATTGGCACTCTGTTCCCTGAGACTAATAAACCTTTCGGTTGGGAAGTACTCTTAGAATCCATGTTGGACCCACAGAACAAGAAGCCCAGAGCAAGTGAGCTTTTTGCGACAATGTCAACCTTTCCAGGTGTTGAAACCTGAGAAGAGAAAGAGCCCCTATTTTTACACCACGTTCAACATGTAATTGGGATGCTTCCCCTTCCCTGCTCCTTTAATGTGCATCTAATGTAAATGCGCTAAGTAGGAGAAGGGATGAGGCTGTGATGCTGCTGAGGGCAAGACTGTGATTAGGAGAAAGAGTCTTGCATTCATAACTCCTTAAAAAGAGCATGAATATGGAGGATGACCCTCTTAGCAATTTCTCAAATCTGACTCCAAAAGCTTTCACTTCATCAAATCCAGCTTCCATGGGCTTAGCTTAGCAACAAGACCACAGAGCCATTTGGAAAGGCAGCCCAGTCATAGTCAGAGATGTCACAGTGCACTGTGCAACAAGTCTGAAAGCTAAGAAAGTGAGGAAAGGATGAGGCTACTGCTGCAGAGGTCACATGCACAGGTCTCTCTGAATCCTGATCCCCTTAGGAACACCGCAGCAACCCAGAAGTTTCAGTTGCTCTGACTTACTCTGTGACACTCTCACCAGCTCCGTAACATTCCAGACACCCGATGTCACAAAACAGTCCTGGAAAGTCAAATGCCCTGCAAAGAGAAGAAGGACAAATGGAATGAGAACAGGGGTAGGCAACAAGAGGCTGGAGGTGGCTTGCTATAGCATAGTTGGACAGAAAGTGAGTGTAGTTTTCAATCTCCCTTCTAGGTCAACTCTGAATTCCATTTCTCCAGTGCTTCTCATCTGAGTCCAGGGCTCCCGCTCTCAGATCTGGCCATATCCGTTAATCAAATCTCAGCACCCCTTTTAGGTCTCAATCTGCTACATTTATTTCTCAAATATGAAGGGAATGATTCCAAACCAGATGGCAAAGACCTCTGATTCGCAGCAGCACCTGCCACCCACCCCAACCTGGCCTCAGAAATGGGCATCTGAGGGGAGGGGAGAAATAAAAGGCTTCTGTGCGAGGAGACAAATAGTCAGGAGAAGTGACCAGGGAATCTGATTCCTGGGCAGGAGTTCACTCACCATTGGGCAGTGGTTTGATGTCCGCATCTCCTTGCTGGTTTGAATTGTCTGATTGTCCGGATTCTGAAACACAGAAGCAAAAACTGACATCAGGAGATGGTTGGAACAGAGAACAGAAGATGACAGGCAATAGCTGTGGCCCGCTGTGTGGGCATCTTGCACCACTTCACTCCTTTTTGTGGCCAATAGAAAGCTAAGCAACAAAAAAGCTAAGCAACAAATAATGTTTCACTGGAAATGGCCAGGAGACCTGGCTGTTTTTAAACAACTGATTGCCATAATCAGAGAGGCCCTTTCATATGATGCTACAGGACAGGAGGACGAAGTAGAGGGTTTTTGTTTCCATGCTCCAACCCCTACAAGATTACCAAGAAGGAAGCCCGTGCTCCTTCCTCCACCAGATTACCTGGGATTATTTTCACCCACTGCTGAAGAGTATGGCACTGCTCACTCAAAGGAGCCATCTGGATTTGTCCGTTACTAGGTTTCAGAAATGCTGAATGTATTTTTGTGACAGAGGCAGAAAATTTCAAATGGCATCCCTGCACCCCTGTCATGGTTCTAAAAATATAACAAACTAAATAATTGACATTTTGCTTGCCTTTTAATAGCACTGCCAAACCTGCTTCCTGAGGCAGGCCACCTCACCTGCCTAATACCGGGGTCTATTCTGCCAAGCTTGTTTCTTGTTCTGCAGGCATCTCTGGCCTGACACAACCTATGAGATCGTTCCTTCTTCCTTGTCTACGGGCATACTACAAAATCTGAAGGATAATTTGGTAACACGGTTGGTGGTTGTGCCTAGGCAGGGACAGCCTAGTAGTAGTAGTAGTAGTAGTAGTAGTAGTAGTAGTAGTAGTAGTAATAGTAGTAGTAGTAATATTTATACCCTGCCTATCTGTCTGGGTTTCCCCAGCCACTCTGGACGGCTTATAGCATATCTTAAAACAGTGCTGGCTAACCTTGACACCCCAGATGTTTTGGAACTACAACTCCCATAATCCCTAGCTAACAGGATCAGTGGTCAGGGATGATGGGAGTTATAGTCCCAAAACATCTGGGGTGTCAAGGTTAGCCATCACTGTCTTAAAACATAAAACACCAACTTTTAGATGTCTTCTAAAAGTTGTGTAATTCTTTATCTCCTTGACATCTGAAGGATGTCAGGGCAGGTGCCACTACTGAGAAGGCCCTCTGCCTGGTTCCCTGTAACCTCACTTCTTGCACTGAGGGAACTGACAGAAGACCCTCAGAGGAGGACCTCAGTGTCTGGGCTGAGCGATGGGGGTGGAGACGCTCCTTCAGGTATACTGGGCCGAGGCCGTTTAGGGCTTTAAAGGTCAGCACCAACACTTTGAATTGTGCTTGGAAACGTACATGGCATTTCCTGCCATGTGTTTAATTCCACACACACCTCAACACCAGTTCTATTCTCCTAATTAAATTCTCCCTCTCCTTTCCTGAAGCTGCTATTCGCCCCTTGGGGGAAAACATGCAAATACCATACCAGTGCTGCAGTCCCAATCTAATTTGGTGCCCCCTATGGCTGCTATTAATTTTTTAAAATACACACACACACATACGATCCTGGATGGCTCTGTGCTTATTCCTCATATAGGTATCATCCCTAAGTAGCAGGACCAGTGGTCAGGGATGATGGGAATTGTAGTCCAAGAACAGCTGGAGACCCAAGTTTTGGAAACCCTGGTTTAAATTGTCAACAGACCAACAGACTGAATGTTAGAAAGACCTCCCTCTGCCTAGGAGCATTTAAGTGATGGAATATGATGCATGAAGGTCAAAACTACATGCAATAGTGGCAGACTAAATGTGGGTCTGCCCCATTCATACAGAAGAGAGAGAGGGAGAATCCAAATTAAAAAGCAAACAGATTGCAAATTCTCCACTGTGCCTTGTTACCTCCCTGCAGTTTGTCACCTGATGCGATTCCCCCCCAACTGGGCTCCTCTATCAAAACTGACTTAGGGACAAAAATCACCTTGAGGGACAAATTAGGGAGTGATAAGCAGGAGTGGGGAAAGGTTCAGCACCCTCATTTGCAAATCCTTTTTTCACTTTTAATTGCAGCCCATCAAGCCTCACTTCCCATGTGACTGGATCACATTTAAAGACCCGCTGTTATATAATGTGCAACTAGGTCTTAAGAGTTGGCTTGTTTCAGGGCAGGGATTATTTAGGTTCAGGATATAAGAGTTGAGGGCTAAGGGCTTGTCCACACTTCTGCTTGGCCTGTGCCTGGAAAGCTGGGGCTGAGCAGTGTTGCGCGATTGACGTTTGCTCCGACTGAGCTGTAAAGTCTGGGTGAGCCCTAAACTGTCTGTTGGGTTTACTCTGACTCTGTTTAATAAGTGGGACCACCCCATCACATCCATGCAAACATGGAAGCCACCTCCTTATTATATCAGAAGGGGGCATGGGGGTATATATACACAGAGAGAATGTGATGGGCTTTGTTATGTACTGAGTTGAATATCGACTCCGAGTATATTTCAGGCTTCCTCTGGAGCATGCAGATCTTTAGCTTCTGCTCCCTTTGCAGAGCTTCAAGGGCTTCCATTGTTTTGTCCCCACAAGTCGCTGTGCTATTTACTGGCTTGTCCTTTTAGACACACACACACTTTTCCTCAAGGCCTCACTACCACTTAAGAACGACTTTCCCTGAAGGTTTCATTTACCAGCTAATGCCTCTCAAGCCTCAAAGAACCCCAAGGATGGAAGCAAAAGAGTTTGTCCACCCTGGTCATTAGGTGCCAGAGGTATTGCACGAGCACAATTGAAATGCCAAATTCTAGAGAGAGCACTTGACAAGAAAAGAAAAGCCCTTCAAATCAGTGGTTTTTAATCAGCCAGGTGAGCTGGAATCTACAGCAGCTAAAAGACTCAGCAAGTGCCTGGTTTGACTCCCTTTCTACCATGAGCTCACTAAGTATGCGTACATTAGTGGCTTAAAATGCAGTGAGGTTGCTCCCCCTACCCCAGCTGCGGTTTAAGTCACATTTGAACATTGCTGTACACACCAGGGAGGGGGTAGGAACGTCTTCACCTAATGCACATTGCCTGATTTTGTTTCCCCTCACCCGCAACCCCCTGAAAATCCTGTACACATCTCACCTTATCTGCAGCTTGCATTTTCAAGTTAGATGAAAGCTGGTTTGAAGGAAAACGTATCAAGCCAGAGTATTTCTCGAGAAACTATAGAATACATATGGATTGTGTCTAACATCATGTGTACTTGACTTCAAGCAGCAGCGGTGGGAGTGCACTGGAGCAAGAGTAATGTGTATATTCCATTAGGTAAGCCACTTTCTCTGACTCAGCACCTCTTTTTGCAATATGAGGATAATAATACCGACCTTCCTTACAGGGCTGCTGTAAGAATTATAGAACTATAATGCATGTGAAGTGAAAAGGAGTTACATGATTTACGAGCAATGGAGAAATTTTGAAATCATCTTGCAAAGATACGAACCTAAGAAAGAAGATGCAGCACAAATGATGCACAGATACATGAGGGTGGGGGTGGACATTGTAAGTATGGCTAAGTATCAAAATCCCGTAACACTGATAACACTTTAACGAGCTTTAAACAGGCTTTCATAGCAATTATCAAAGTATTCCAAAGTTATTTCCACTCCCTCAACCCATCTCTAGTGTTTGAGTGGGGATTCAAATCCATGTAAACCAGAATGAATCCAAAGTTGAAGTGTATGGGTTTGTTCCTGTAGTTTTTTCAATACTACCTAGTTTCCATATGCCATCTAGCATAGAGTTCCTGGGCCTGTCACACCTGCTTTGAAAGGAATATTTTTTGCAGATGGAACTCATCCTGTCTTCAACTTGCTATGGTGGCAGAAGCAGACCATGCCTGCATTCTTTTTCTTCTACACTTCTCAGAGAAACTCCATGCTAAATGGTATCTAGAAATCCTAGACCTAGCTGGCTAAAGACTCATTTCTTCCCAGTGTTCAAAATAGAAAAACCATTCCCAACCCATTTCTCTGCTGATTGAAAAAAATATCCCTCTTGGTTAGGCGAAAACCCCTTTTCTCTTTAACCATGAGGGTCAGAAACATGCCCTAAAGGTAAAGGGACCCCTGACTGCCAAGTCCACTTGCGGACAACTCTGGGGTTGCAGTGCTCATCTCGCTTTAATGGCCAAGGGAGGCGGCGTTTGTCCGCAGACAGCTTCCAGGCCATGTGGCCAGCATGACTAAGCCGCTTCTGGCGAAACAGAGCAGTGCACGGAAACGCCGTTTACCTTCCCGCCAGAGTGGTACCTATTTATCTACTTGCACTTTGTGCTTTCGAACTGCTAGGTTGGCAGGAGCAGGGACTGAGCAACGGGAGTTCACCCTGTCATGGGGATTCCAACCGCCGACCTTCTGATCGGCAAGCCCTACGCTCTGTGGTTTAGACCACTGCGCCACCCTATTTTCCTCTAAATGGAAGCTCTGATTTGCATCTTGTATCTTGCCAAGCACCCACAGACAGTGGTGTGGGCATGGCCTACCTAGCAGATTTGTAGGCATCTTTAAAGAAACGTTTATCTTGTTTTATTGACAATTCAGCAAGTGACAGAAAAAGAGAAGTACCTGGGCAGGTAAAATACAAGAGGAAATGTTTATGGGACCTCAAATAGCTTTGCTGTCCTTAATTTTTGAGCCCCTCAAACCTGTGCTGTAAGACCACCTGTGCTCACCACGCAAATGAGGCCGAAGACCTCCAAAGAGTTAACCAGCCCATCCCTTTCCTGTCCAGACTTGGCGCAGCAAGGCTAGCTGCAGAACTCAGGTTACCTATGTCAACAACACTGCAAGTTTACCTCTATCGGAGCCAAAGCAAAGCAAAAAGAAGCCAGGAAATGTGCCTCATACTCTGCAACAGCTGGGGAAGCACTAAGGAAATATTTCAGAGTTGGTTCTCTCTCTTCCCCCCACCCCTTCTCCCTTCCCTTTCAAAGTTGGCCGAGGCACACTGTTCCCTTTCGGCCTTGCGACTGCTGGCAGCCATTTTAAAACTTGGCAGCCATTTTAGTGCTGGCGGCTAGGACTGCTCCCCCAACGCCGGCAGCAGGCAACCAGCAATCGGACGGAGGAGCGTGGCTTTGCTTAGCCCAGGGACAGATAGAAGATAAATTCTTAAACACTACGCGCAAGAGAGGCACCGGGGGTTTGCTTCAGAATTAATAAATCATGATTTTGTTTTTCTTTCCACTTTAAAGAAATGTTGCAGCAGCAGAGCAGAGAACTTGAAGAAGGAAACAGGCAAAATGCACTTCAGATACCCATGCTGCTTTAGGTCAGCTTCAGACATCATAATTTCTTAGGTGGGGTGTCATCTCCATCTAACGAAATGTACTGTGCATATTGCAACGTAGTTTGTTGCCTCAATAACACAGATTGAACGGCCTTCCCTTGGGATTGCATAAAAAAATCCGTCACAAGCACCATTTTGGCCATTGTTCAATATTCACACTCCCTCAGCGACAATGGCAAGATATCATCTCCGCAATAGATGGGAGAAGAGATCTTGCTGTGGGGGCAGCAGAGGAAAGCGCTTCTATTGCCCCCCCCCTAAAATGTGGCTAGGTGTTCAATCCTGCACTGCAATGCATGGTAGTCTCAGAAACTGTGATATCCACACAAGAATGAGCGCTCACACCATCCTTTGTGAGCCCCCTTTGCGCGCAGCACCTCTGGCCACGTGGGACTCACCAGCTGGTTGGAGTGGCCTGCCTCCTTGTGCTAGTCCCGCCAAACCCCAGTTAACCTATCAGCACCTTTGGGAGGCGGGGCCAGTTGCATAAATAGGAGGCGGAGCCGGCAGCAAACACAAGAAAAACCTCTACTGTGAGCAAAGAAGAAATGTGGTCTGTGTGCAACAGGCGACAGGTAATGTTCAAGGTATTTGTGAAGAACCCAAGTGATTAAAGTTATTATGTAATTTGTGTTTTCATTTTGTGTTTTTAATGTTGTGGTCATCTTTGGATGAAGGATGGTATATAAATGTTAATAATAATAATAATAATAATAATAATAATAATAATAATAATAATAATGTTGGGAGCAGGACAAGGCAAGAAATCAGGACTCAAGTTTTATTTCTGAAACAAGGAGAAAAATAGGATTGAGAGAATGTATTGTTTATTTATTTTGGGAAGGTTGATTAAAAAAAAAACCCACTCTGCTTCCCAGCATAGCTCTTGAAGCAGCTAACAATAATAACATCAGGAAAATATGCTAAAAACAACTTCAACAAATGGCAGTGACAAAAATCACAGCTCTAACCAATATATGGTGCCATCAATTATGTGGCTGTAGGATATTCCAAATAAGGTTGGGAAAGACGCCCCCCCCCCCCCACGAAAACAGTTGTTATTATTATGAGACTCCTAAAAGTTACCCAATGAGCTGGGCAAGGCAAGATCTAGGCAGAGAATGCCATGCTGCCATGGAGCTCTTGCCTGGTCATCATCACCTGTTTGCTACTTCGCCAGGAGTGGCACTGCAGCGCCACCTTCTAAAATGACCTTAAAAGCTGACCTTAGGGAAGAGAGAGAGAGAGAGAGAGAGAGAGAGAGAGAGAGAGAGATTCAGTTTCACCCTAAACTCCTGGAAGTGGTTAGCCTTGTCCAGATAAAGAAGATTAGAAAATGATCACTAATTGCTTCAGTCAGAAAGTGAATGAAAGCAGCAGGTTCTAGGAACCAGACATGTTTTTCACATGAGTCTTCAGTCAGATATTAGCTGTTTTTTGTGCATTTTAAAAATAATTATTAGTTATTAAATTTGTCAGTTGCTTTATCTTGCGCAGGGCAACCCAAAGAAACTGACAACCAAATAGACGATAAACCCCCACATAGATGCATTAAAACCAGAAGGAAAGAGAAATCCATTAAAAACATCCCACCAACTTCTAAAAGTAATTTCGCTGTTCCCGAAGGGGACAATGACAATAAAATATATTCTATTCTATTCTTCTAAAAGGCAACAGATAGTTAAAGGCCAAAGGCCTGGTTATAGAGAAAGTTTTTGCTTAGCGCTTAAGGAGCCACTGGAACAGTGGTTCTCAAACTGTTTTCTCTGGGCCACATTTTCAGCATAAAAATTTGCTTGTGCCACACCGTTTTTTTCAATTGATAAGAAATACATTGGAAAACAAAAAAAGAAACAACTCCTAGCAGTGCTCAATTTATAACACAGAACACAACTACTTTATAATATGATCATGGGACATCCAGAGAGTAAAAAACAATGCAGCTACATATTCTGCAAATTAAAAAATTAAAAATTTATACTCTACTATATTCTACTAGACAGAAATGTTTAAATGTTTCTTTGATTGTCCTTGAATCTTCCTACCACACGTGCCATCCTCCCCTGCCACAGCCTTTTGAGAACCACAGCATTAGAGCCAGAGGGACTGGCAGTTGTGTGCCTTTGTTGCAAGGTGCCTATCTGTTTGGCCTTTGGTATACCGCAAACCTAACACCCTATCTCGGTTTCTCCTTAAACTGACTAGCTGTCTTGGCAAAGTTGCAAAGTTTCATTGCAACACCCTGGAAGAACTCTTAGCTCATGAGTAAGAGGTGCACAAGGAAGAGACATCACAAGTATTATCTTCCTCACGCCCACACAAGCTCCAGACTATACTGACAATTCCCTCTCAAATGTCTGCATTTCGTCTTCTCCAGTTCCACATTTCCCCCAACATATAAAGGCAGCAAATGCACACCTGTGGCAGAAAGTGCCGTAAGTGCACCTTCACTATGGGCAGATGAAATTTAGCTAAAATCCAAGTATCAAAGAACTGCTCACGCATGCCAAACCATCACCCATATACATCTTTCCTTATTGCTAAGGATAAACCTGCTACCAATTGTTTGCTATTCCCCACCAACCACTCAAAACTGAAAAGTTTCCGTCATGAACAATCCTACAGATCATAGCTTGCCCATCTCTTCAGGGCTGTTTCGTAATACTAGGCACTGAGTGTTCTGGCACACTGAGCACTCCTAGCCCCTTCTGGAGTAGAGGGGACCTGAAAACATTTTCATATCTGAAAGCCAAAATGGCACACATGGATAACCTCTCTGTTTGTATGTGATGCCAATAAAAGGTTTGATGATGATGATGATGATGATGATAACCTCTCTGGACTAGAGCTCACAATGAATTAGTGCCTCACAGAGATGGAGGCTGGAAGTAGGCACATGCAATCTTTGGACTATTTCATGTTGCTTTAAAGAAAACCCTTAGTTTTGTAGGGAAAATATTGGCTACTGATCTCTAAGCACCACTTCCAGCATTACTTCAGTACTTTTTGTTTCCTATACAAGACATCAGGTGGAAAATGGCTAGAAATATTTGCCTTTGAATTGTGAGAATAGTCCACGATGAATCTTAGATACTTGTGGGCCAAAGTAATTTGCAGTACTTTGCCACAATATTGGACTTGCATAGAATGGCATTTTATAAATATAAATGTCTGCCTGTTTCTATACATGAGACATATAGAGAATAGAAAAGTGAAAAAGCATTCTTACTTGAGGACAGCTTTTCACACCAGATTGTAAAGAACAAAGATACAGTCTCGGGACCACTCACTGCTAAATGCAATCGTGCATCCATCTTGGAAGGAAATTTATTCAAATATTTATTTGAAATATGTTTAGGGCTTTCACAGCAAGAACCCTGACACCTCTCCCAAGGCAGCTTACACAAAAGCAAAAAACTCTAAAACACCATTTCAACAATGCAACATAGTGCATAATTTCCTTATATGCTTCCAGATATCAAAATACAAAGAATGACCAAGATCTTGTGGCCAGCTCACTCATGGGTTTCTATCTGTTCCACTTCAGAGTGACAGCACAATATGGTTTTATACATCACTGTTTATTCAACAAAGAGAAAAGGTGCTTAAATGCACGCTAGGGGAAATTCTTATAGTAACTCTGCAAATTGTGTATTGATCTTTCTGGCCCAGGTATATTTTGACAGTTCTTTAGACATGATACAGCTGCCATCCATAGGTACAGACATATCTTTTAAATATATCATGGGATGCAGTTCTCAGAAGATTTAAATAAGGCTTTGGCATCTTCCCTGTCATGTTCATAATGGACTGATTTGCACATAATGCTAACCTATGTTTTGCTTAACAAACTCTAGCTATGCATGAGTTATCCCATAGACAATCAAATACTATTTATATTTATTAAATTAATATATCACAGCTTCCTTCAAAGGAGCCAAGGCTGGCAAATAAACCATAGCTTGTTTCTCCAAAATTTGTTTTGTTTCCCAGCTGCTTTTGCCTCGTGCCTTTTTGGTTTGGTGAGCAACTAGGGTGAGGTGGCCAAACAAACCATGGTTAGGGGTATATGGTTTGCGCATAATGCCAATCCATAAGTAAAACAAACCAAGGTTATAAGCAAAATATTAAACTCAGGCAATATACCTTGCAAGGTGGGGCAGGAATATAGGACTATGCCTGAGTATAGTTCTGGAGAGCAAAATGGTCGTTCTGAGGCAGAGTTGGAGTATGTCTTATACAGACATACAATTCTAAGCCAGGAGCCCACTTTCTTAGTGACAAGGCCACGCTGCCTACCATGGAGAAGAACCAATTTTTTCTTATCCAGTATACTATGCGGACTGGTGTGTACATTACACAGGGCAAATTGGAAAAGGGAAGCTGTTTGATGGATAGTAACAATATTGCATCTCAAATCAGGAGCCTCTGATAGACATAGACTCGTGTAACACAGGGTCTGAACGTCAGTTGGTGAAAACCATCTGAATGAATGGATTTATTACGGTCACAGACCAGATATAACCATCTATAATTTATCTATGGTGAAAACCAGCTATAATTTGTTTCACTGGGAAAAGTTTAATTGTAGGTCAGAAGCTGTAAAAAGGGCTTCAGTGGGGGCTCTTCCTTCTTAAGTGCTTCACACTTCATTGCCCTCCTCACCACCTAGCTTCCCCATGTTCCTGTATTAGTTGCTGCAACTCAAAGTCTTCTAGCTGGCCTATTACTGAACTGCCCTTTGCTCCCAATCTCACATGCACATGAAAGAAGACAATTCTCGGGTGCCTAGGCTGGTTTGTCTGTCTGCCAATCTGGTGTGCCGTGACTCCCCCAAACTGGCATACTAGTCTTTTCCCCAAGGGCTGTGATCTCCAAACCTCAAAGGTGCTTTTATCTGGCAGAACAAACCCTTATCTGGAGGCAGCAGCTGAACAAACAAACAGATCCATTGCCTGAGCAGACGAAACACTTTGCCGAACTCTTTATCTGTCCCTCACAGGCCTGGCAAGCCTCCTCTCTGCCCAATCTACAGCCTGGGAGAGGGGACAATCTTGCCCAGTCCACAGGCAATGGCCCCTTCCTTAAAAACCTCTTCCAAAAATGAGATGTGGGGAAGAGATGGGTGGCAGTTATTTTAAGAAAAGGATGCCAGGTTGCAGTCCAGAAATTCTCTTTTTGCATTGAAACAGTACAGATGGCATACTATTATATGCTTTCTCAAAAGTCGGGCTGAGGGAGCTGACAGAGACAGAGGTCAACACGCCGGGTCAAGGAGAAGTTACTCTATAGCTATACTCTGTAGTGTTTGGACTTTAGACTTGGTTGACTCATGGCCCTTGACTCATCATCTGATATCTCTTTGTAGTAGAAAGATAGTAGCTGCTGGGGGAAACATCTATTCCTAAAACTGGCGTGTTATGTTAAGCCTGGACATTTCCTTCCCTCCTTTTAGATCTTCTGCTGAATTGGGAGACTCAACAGCTGTAGCTTCTCCCAGCTATTTCTCCGCAGATCCTGTCCACTCGTCCCGCCTGCTGTATGGTGCACACCTGGAAGCCAGCTTATTTTAGCTGTAATGGAGGGAAATGGGCAGAAGAATCTATGGTCAGTGAATCTTCCCTGATCAGCAACAGATTTGATGATAAAGGAGAAATAGCAAACAAAATCGCTTTCCTTTTCCAGTACAGAGCTGCTCTTTCTTGTCACTCAGCAGAATGGAAAAGCCGGAATTGTGACCTGTCAAAGGGGATGGGGAACATGAAGGAAAGAGAGACTGACCACTGTTTCTGGACTGGATAAACGCAAGTGGGTAACACATGCACACACAAATAAGCTTGCCTCATACTCAGAAAAACAAGCAAATGCCTTTTGTCCCTGCATCCACTGCAAATGGACTGCAGGCCCACACATGCTAGCATGCTCTGGCAACAAGGGGGGCCAGATTAAGTTGATTTGCCCCTTAATCTTTTTTGAGAATATCAAAATATATCAGCAGGTTCCTTCAAACCAGTTATTTGGTTCTGCAGTTGCAGACAGTTACAGACATTTCAACCTTCAGCTCCCCACTAATGTGTAGCTGAAAAATATTGTGAGGTGAAATCATGGTGTTGGCATCTCTTGCCCCTCCTGTACTTCACAGGCTGCTGCATGCAGGAAACATGGAAATGCTGGCACAATGATGCCATATCACACACAATTTTTCAACTATCCATTTCCAGAGAGGCACAGGTCTGTACCCACCTACAGCACTCATGCACGTCCCCATAACATGTAGCTGGGTCAGAGAAATTGAGTTGAAAACAAGGAAGACCCTGGTTCCAATGTGTGCGCTATGAACTCACAAAGTGGCTTTAAGCAAGCTACTATTCTTTCAGTCTCAGCATATCCCAACCATAAAATAATGATAATAAAACTGGCCTGCCTTACAAGTTTGTTGCATGACTTACTGAGACAATGTATGTGAAATGCTTTGTTTACTCTAAAACACTATATAAATGCTTATCATCATCATCATCATTCACACTTTCATATCTATACTCTAGCATGTGAAACATGATAGTCAAGCCAAGTCCTAGCTGAGGTTGGGAATGTTGAAAACTACTAAAAACCAATACTAACCAATACTAGTGTCAGAGAAATTTGAATTAGATTCTTAACAAGCCTATACTGAACTTCATGCTTAGTTGGATTCAAACATATTTTATGTACAAAGTTCTCACAGATGGAGAATTAGGGGAATGATCAGAATTTTTGAATACTGATCACCATCCTTTCCCCTCCCTGCAAGACTTCATTCTTCTTCAGTTTCCCTATTTGTTGCTATGGTTGTTTCCATTATATTGATACAAAATAAAACCAAATATTAGTTTAAAACATGTCCACCTGAAGCTGCTATTCAAGAACCTATATATTTTTCTGCTGTGAAGGTAATAGCGGCTTTATTTATTATAAATATATGGTGTTTATCCATCTGTCTTTTGATCAAACAATCTCCAAGGCAACTTATGAAAGATTAAAAATACAAAAGACTACCCAGCAAGCATTGTTCCTTTGGTTGGTGGCAGGGGCCAGAGCACCCTTCTCAATTCATTGCAAAGGTCCCAGGGGCAACTGACATCTGGGGGCAGAATTTTTTTTCTGACAGAAAGTGGGAACAGCTTCTCTCTTCCTCTCCCATGGTCATAGCACTCTTCCTAGGAGTCAGTCCTTCTTCACAGCTCTGCAGTCCCAGGGCAGTTGGCAACCAGAACATTTAGGGAAGAGGTGCAATTTAAATTTGGGAGAACAGCACTATGGAACAGGACTAAACACCCTCCACAGAACCACTGTGCCAATTGATTTAAGAAACAGCCCCGTGTCATTTTCAAAATTAAAGTGAAACTTAAAATAAATGCACTTTACACACAAGGAGAAATGAAATGAACAATCGCTACACGTCCCAAACATCTTTTTAAAAGGCTATTTTTCATTTTTAAAGTCCCCCCCCCCCCGGCCGCCATTATCTTTACCAGCAAATATGGCTTCTATGCACATATATAGACACACATCACTGAGATGCATTGACATTCTCTTCACAGGGATGCAGCCCACGATACACACATAAGACAAATTCCCATATAAACCTGCATGGTCACAAGAGAGGTTCCTGTGCTTTCAGGAGGGGCTCTGTTGCCCATAAAGGCAAGATTGATGGCATGTTTGGGGTGGGTGTATTTTCTCTCACAGATACTTGTAGTGCTGAATTTACAGTTCCCACTGGGATATGTAGGAATGTCCCGTCCTGCTTGCTGGGTCTGCAGCTTCCTAACTCCCTGTTCATAACAAACTCCGCTCTGTGAGCTGGGCAGTCAATAAATCAGAATTGAGGAGTGGCACACACCCAACACCAGTGCCTAGGCAAAGGGCAGAAGGGGGGAGAGTGGGGAGGAAATACATGGCATCAGATACAGTATGTCCATGCCAACAAGCATGGTGTTTGCAAAATGTACAAACTTAAGCCGAATACCGATGAGACAGAAATGATGGTGGTTGGTGGTCCTTGTGATACATGGGGGGGTAGGGGGGCGATGAGGGAGGCTTCTAGTTTAACAGCTTGCTCCTGGGCCAGGATTTGCACACTTCCCTTAACACAGTGTACCTGGCTACTGCTATCCATTCTGTGTTTATACTTCAAACTAATTTCTGTGGTGCTGTCCTTTAAAACGACTTGGAGGACTCCGTCTCAGTGCAGAATTCTGCTGCCTGTCACCTACCAGGAGCTGTTTCGCAAGAAATATATCAAACTATGACACTAGTTAAGTATATGCTTCTGGGCAAAGTCAAAGTGCTGAACATTAGCTATGAAGACTACCGTAAATTAGGGATGGCGAACCTGAGGCCCTGCAGACTTTGTTGCTCCCCAATTCCCATCAGCCCCAGCCATCATGGCCAGTAAGGTAAAGGGTAAAGGGGAGCTGTAGTCCAGCACCATCTGCAAGTCCCCCACCCCTGGACTAAATAGTCTGGATGCATCATACCTGCAAGAGAATCTCCTTCCAAACTAGCAGTTTCTGGTTGTGTGCACCTCTCCTCTAGGCCCACCTTTTTCTCCAGCTTGCCTTCCCATCTCAGGCTCCTTCTTCTAAGCTCTCTCCACTTCCCTTCATCCTGCCTATTTAAAGGTAAAGGGACCCCTGACTATTAGGTCCAGTCGTGACCGACTCTTGGGTTGCAGCGCTCATCTCGCGTTACTGGCCGAGGGAGCCGGCGTACAGCTTCCAGGTCATGTGACCAGCATGACAAAGCCGCTTCTGGCGAACCAGAGCAGCACACGGAAACGCCGTTTACCTTCCTGCTGGAGTGGTACCTATTTATCTACTTGCACTTTGACATGCTTTCGAACTGCTAGGTTGGCAGCAGCTGGGACCGAGCAATGGGAGCTCACCCCGTCGCAGGGATTCGAACCGCCGACCTTCTGATCAGCAAGCCCTAGGCTCTGTGGTTTAACCCACAGCGCCACCTGGGTCCCTCCTGCCTCTTTAGACCTGCCTAATACTTCCCCTGGGATTGGTGTCTTTTAGATCTCAGCTAGCTCCTTCTTTCTCCCTTCAGCCTGTTTGCCCATTTCCAAATACTTATCCCAGCTCCACAGAAATTTGTCCTCCAGTTGGCATGGGAAGGAGCTGCATGGGACAGAAGAGACAAACTTGCCCCCACCCACAAACCAACAAAAAACTCTGCCTTTTAAATCTTTTAGTATACAGAGGCTGAAGATGATGTAGACTGAATCTGGGACTTCTTGAGAGACAACCATAGGCCTCACCCACACCCATATTTATACTGATTTTATACTATTTCCCGCTCCCCTTGGCCAAAAATCCTGGGAACTGTAGTTAGTAAAGGTTGCTGGCAATTGTTAAGATACTCTTAATTCTCTCACAGAATTAAAATTCAAGGAAGAGGGATTGACTGCTATACTAGTTCAAGTCTGTGGTGTGGATGAGCTCATAAGCTTTCATCTGGAATGGTCATCCTTTGTTGAGACTCTACACTACATTGTGCAGGCAGGTTGCTCATGCTAAGGAGACAGGCCTGAACAAGCTGTTATATATAAGGCCAAACAGGATCCAGGGAAGCCATGTCCTGTTTTGTCACTTGAGTTGAAACAGGAAGTGCCGCCACTCCTGCCACCACTGCTGAAGCATCCCTTACCTAGGCTGGGCAGCAGTAGTAGCAGGTTCCAGCGACATCTCGCTGGAATTCGGTGTCAACGTGAGGCAGCTGGGTGCCTGTGGGGGCTCCACCTTGGGAGCTTCTACTTCCCAAGGCGGCTGCTTCCCCCTTCCTCATGTGTGGGCTGGTCCTGATAGGATCCCACTGACCTGATCCTTGCTGGGCTGAAAGCTGCAGGACACTTGAGATCTATTCTGCTCTTATGCCTTTCAGATCATGTGCAGAAATCAACAGTGTGAAGCTCTTCACAGCATGGAGAGCAGAACTGTCACCTAACAGTTCCTGCATATCAAGCTGCTGTTAATTACGCCTCTCCGGAAATCAGCCAAAGACAGCCGTGTGTGTGTGTGTGTGTGTGTGTGTGTGTGTGTGTGTTTCAAATATCCTAACATCTAACCAGCTTCTGGACTGGAAGCAGCAGCACAGGGCAAGGGGTAGCTAAATGGATAGGGCACAGGTCCAAGGTGCCTCATGATGGAATATTATTTTTTTGGAAGCTCCTCTCTTCAAGCATTATTCAATATCATTCAAGCTCCTCCCACTGCATTATTGGCAAAGGAACCTACAAGCAGCCATTGGATAAGCTGCAGGTTGGGATGGCCCTGCCTGAAAGAGCTCCTTGCACTGCTCTGCTCCTTAAAGGTCACGGATGGAAGGCAAATTGGAAGCCAGCCCAGCCACACACTCTGGCTAGCTGTTGAGCGCCTGCCCGCCCCTTCTCTCACCAAAACACACACAAAGGGCATGAATGACAATGCAACAGATGGACTGCGCCAGGCCAGGCCCTACAACCCACCCAGGCATGGCATGGCCCCAAACCCTCCCTGTCACTGTCTAGTAAGCTCAGCTGCCACCACTCATCTATGCTACAGGCATCTTTATAATGCTGCTTGCTTACCCTGCTTCTGCAAGGGCTCAGCAAGCTAACCTTGTCCTGCCCAGTACATTTTATGAGATGACTGACTGGGAAGGAGGGGCATCTTGACACCCATGCACAGCTCCTCTCCTCAAGAGGTTTTATGTCCTGTCTCCTCCGAGTAACCAGCTGACTTCACTGAGAAGCTCATCATTTGTGAGGTCCACCCTTCATGTGCAGACTTAGCCATGGATCAATATACCTTCCACCTGCAACCCTCAGTGTGCGCTTGGTGAGCTGTCTAGCCAATCCACCACCACCCCATATTTACCTATTCACTCATATATCTCCTCATTAAGTCATTTGACAGCTTACCCAATAGTCACGCATATAATTTATTTTATTTTAACCCCTCCTTCCTCCAAGCGACTCCAAGCAACTCATCTTTCCTCTAAGTAATACTATTTTATCCTCACAAAAACAACCACAAGGCTGTGAGGTAGATTAGACTGAGAGATGATGACTGGCCCAGTGTCATGTGAGCTTCATGGATGAATGGGAACTCAAACCTGGACTTCCCTGGTCCAAGTCTAGCTCATAGATACCCTTTATATGGAGCTTCCCCAGTTAAGTGGCAGTGGACTGAGAAGGAATCATACTCTGTGCCTGGCCTATAGGTGAGCTGAGCTTCCAGGAGGATTATCTGTGCCATCTGAGAGACCTCAGTAAGTGTACAGGCCACAGAAAAAGCTCTCTGAACTAGCACACTCCTGGAAGCTGAACTTGCTCTCTTAGGCCTGACACAGCAGACAGTCCCTTCACAATCTCTTGTCACTTTACTCGGGAAGCTCCACAACACAGATCTTCTGCTCCATCTAGAGGAGGACATATGGCGACAGCCTTTCAGGAAAACTCTTCCTGTGCCTAAGGGAAAGGGGATGAAAACAAGCAGGAAGGGTCATGGTCTCAAGAGGAAGGTCAGGCTGTTAACACCTGGATGTGATAACTATGTACATTGTAAAAACCCCAGCTTTAAAACTTCCATGTTTGTTTTCACTTCTGCCTCAAAAGAAACTTGTGTGTTTTGATTAGAGCTGGACAGAATGGAAACAGAACAAAGTAACTGATAGATTTTATATTTCAAAAACTGGGTGACAGGTATTATTGCTTTCTTTGTCCCAGTAGCACCCTACGTCTCTGGGTGCACCCTGCCATCTGTCTTGTACCTAGTGAACCAATCCAGTTATGTCAGCATCAGCTGGCCTGCATTCCATTTTAAGGCTGCAGATTTTGGAGCGAAAACTCTACACATTTTTCTCCCTCCCTCTGTTTTGCTAGCATCCAGCCTGATGAAGCATGCTGGAGAACTCAAAAGCTTGCTCCATTGAGTTGTGTTCAACTAGGTGTTACTCAGAGTGAAACCAATCAAATTAACAAAGCCAAGTCAGCCATGTCTATTAACTGAGTAGGACCAGCATTGAATACCACCCAATTTTAGATGATCCTTGGGAGCCAAGGAACTATTCTAAGCCATGCCAAGTTTTATCCATCTTCACCAAGAATTCACTCAACCACACCACACCCAATTCCCTTCCTCTCTCTTGTAAGCCTATCTACAGACAAATATTAACAACAACAATAATAATTAAATAGCCCCAGCACCTCTACAGTAACTCTTAATGTAGTAGTGGTACACACTTACCTGTGAGCGCCATTGGAATCCATGGGGCTCAGGGGTACCAATTTGAATAAAACATTGGGGGGCCAGGTGAGCCCCGCCCCACATAATTGATCACACAATGCGGTGCATGCACACCATTTGAATGGCAATGACCATCAACTTGGGGGGGGGGCTCAAGTATTTTATTGGGGGGCATAGACCCCATGGCCCCTAGGAGCTGGCTCCTATGATGGGGCTTATTTCTAAACAGTGGTGCAGTTGTGAATGGTGAAGTGCAGAAGCTTCTAAGACTATGCAGCAAAGATAAACGTTTGACCAATGTCAACACTATGGCTTCAATACCATAAAAACCTAGGCACGTGCCCTGACTATGGCAGTGCAGGGTGGTATTCTAATGCCTTTAGTAAGTGTATCAGTACATGTGGCTCGACAAGTTTCACAAGCACATTGAATGTTCCAGCAATGTTTTACTCCACAGTGAACAGAGAGTAGCTCACTACAGGCAGGTACGGGTGTGCTTTAAAAAAAAAAATTATTTATGACATTCATATACTGCTTAATTATCCATATTTCTCAGTGGTGCCCATAAAAGCATGAAACTCAAGCTTGGTAAGATCTGATCAAGTACAGGGGACTGCAGAACAGTTCCAATGTCAATACTACTGGCAAAGCTGTTCAACCTGCAGAAGTCCCTGAATAAGTGCATGATCTGAAATTATGTTAGGTCCCCCCCCCCCAAAAAAAAAACTTGGTGAGAAAGAAACTAGCTCATATATCTTTTTGAAAAAACAACAACATATAAAAAAATGAGGAGTTATGAGAAGGTAGAAGAGAAGGTACAACTTTCCCCCTCTATATATTACAGAATTTGCAAACATCAACCCATCTGAAAAGTTCAAAGCTGCTTGAGCTTTTTGTTAAAGGGCTTGAGTGATTTTATCATGTTCGTTTCTTCTATCCATTTGGGGATTCTGAACCACATTGAAATCATCTCCAATAATAATCTTCCCTTCTCCAAACACCTATAACCGTCTCAGTCCTTTCAGCATAACGGTCCCCGTCAGAGTCTTATCTGTTGGAATTGGGGAGTACTATCAGTACTTCAATTCTTTATTTGGATTCTGATCCTGTAGAATCAGGGCATGCCCTCCTACACACACACACACACACACACACACACACACACACACACACACACACACTTCATGCTCATCTCTCCAGACCTGTCCTTTCTTCAAGCAAACTATTTGGATCTGGCAGGATGAAAAAGACCCTCTACTAAAGGAAACCCATGCCCTCGCCTTTGTTGATGAAATCCCTCTCCTCATTTTTCTCAGGGCACATAAAGAACAAGAAAAGACAGCAACGCCTGCATTGGCCCAGAGCCTGCTCCTCTACAGCCCATAACTAAGGGAAGCTGCTGGTACTTTGCATCTGCCTAGCCCTCCTGGTTGGGGCAGTGATGATTTGAAGGCCTCCGATTGGCAAGGGCACAGTGGAGGAGGTGGGAGGGGGGGATATACATGCTCTCCAGACAATGCTGGCACCATTTCCTGCTCAGCAGCCTCTCCAAAGCGAGAGGGGCAGCTCCTGATCCCCACTGCAGAAGCCCATCAGGCTTTCTGGATCTAGCAATTGTCTGGGTCAGAGGATGGCAGCCTCTAGTAAGAAAGGGGCGGCGGCGGCAGCAGCAGCAGCAACATGCGGCACAGAGGCAGTAGTAGGAAAGAGATTCTGAGAAAGGTGGTTAGGCAGATAAAGCGGGAGCAGGGGGTGGGTAAGCAGCGCTGGGTGTATTTCTGCACCAAAGAAACCAAAACTGGCTTATCAGAATACTTTTTCATATAATTTCAAATGCTTGGGCAATTTCAAATGGTGATAAGGTGAGACAGAGAAGGAGGGAAAGATATGGAGTAATCAAATAATAGCTATTGGAAGATGTTATGGAGCAGCGGGGATACGGAACATTGAATTCCCACTGCTGGAAGTCCTGCCCAGATCCTTGGGTTTCCGAACCTTCAAATCAAACCACGGTCTTAAATGTATATAGACTTTTCTCCACAACTAGGGGTGCTAGGTACAAATAGAAACAGGGATTCTCTGCATTTCAAATTCCACCCCAGCTGTGAGCTTATCTCTATCTCTATGTTAACGTGTGGAGTTTGCTTATATTAATGGTTTATATAATCCAGTACAGTCTACACAGGGTAGCAGTGGTTGTCCTGGGTCTAAGGTGGAGCTATGCAAGTCTTTACAAAACTGAAAACACTAGAAATTTAACACAGGCCCATCAGCATGCAAAGCATGAACAATAACCTATGGGCCCACCCATAGAAATTCAGCTTTTGTATTTTTACTTCAATAATGCAGACATTCAGAATGCATAAAACCATTAAAAGGCAGGAGGCAGAAGAGACACAATGAGTGATAAGGGCAGGGGTTGCAGCACTTTGCAGATGATTGCAATTTCTTTTGCAAATGCAGCACCAATCATTGAAGTGTGTGTGTAATCTTGGCATTTAGGAAAACTGACATTTTTGGAAAGCAAGAAGTACCATGGATCTGGGGCCATTGTTGCAAAGAGCCACTGTGTCAGGGAAAGAGTCATGCCGTACTACAGTGCACACTCCTGCCACTAGATGGCACCACTTCATGGCAGTAGGAGCTGATAGAGGAGCCACAGCTCAAGTGAAGAGCCACCAAATCTCAGTTCCAAGTAAGGCTTCAAACAACACCCTTGACTTAATAAAACACTAGATCAAAGCCTTGGTTGCTGTGTTGGCCCCATCAGGAAATGAAGGAGGACCCTATGACACAGAACAAGCGAGGAAATAGCTTTTATTGAGCCGACCATTATTCAAAATTCTGCTGCCAAAAGCCTTTAATAGGTAGCTAATTGGTTGATTGGCCCAATTAAAATATTATATGGACTATAGTTAAACGAAATATATACCTTCTTTGTTCCATATTTCTAAATCAAGCATTATGGACTGAGATGGTACTGCGGCAGAGCAGGCTCAGCGACAACAGATCTAGCTCCAGGCAAGTGTGCATTGGCAAAACAAATGGACCAGGAGAAGGGCGGAGGTCTCTGGTCTTCAGGAATTAGGGAAAGCAGCAGAAGAGGAAAGTGTAGGAAGGAAGCAGCAACTCCTGGGTCTGCCCTCAGCTGTGATGTTATTTATTGTTGCTGTTGTTATTTCCACATTTGGAATAATAAATAAGCAGATGATAAAAATAGGAATAATAGTAGGAATAGTGATGTTTAGGAGAATAGGACTGAATGGGGAGAACAGAAGACAGAATAAGAATCAGGATTCAGAGCCTCCCTTACATGTTCCCCTCGGGATCTAAATATGCCATGAGGAAGGAGAGGAGAAGAAACCTAGAATGGGGTTGTTTGCATGGATGGTTGAAAAGGTACCTCTTTAAGCTGTATTCCAGCCTCCTCTGTTGTCTAATTGCAGCTGGACTGCTAATCCCACATGAAGAAAAAAGGTGTTTTGTCTCTTTAAGAGGAGACTTGGCACTGCCCTGGTACCCGTTGGCAGCCAGGTTTTACGAGCAGCCTGTGCTTGCTGCAGCCATTTGATGAAGGCGAAAGAGACAGAAACAGGAGTGAGATGGGAGCACATCGCCAACCCTGCGCTCCCCTAAAATGGCGGCATAGCAACAGGGTGGCAAAGCACCAAGCAGCCTAAAGACCATTCTCTTCCACTTTGTACGGGAAATCGGAGGTGCCCTCTCAATGGGCATACAGACTGACAGATATAAAAGATGAAATATTTTCAATGGATGAGCAGATAAAAGGACAGAACAGACTGCTCTACAGGGCGATAGTCAAATATCTCCCCAAAAGAAAGGCTAAGAGGACAGGTAAACAGGCCAGGAACATGCAACCTCTCAACTCTGCCCTTTACCTTTGAGCAGTGAGGATACCGAATCTGCATTCTTCCTTTCTCAGAGATCTGGCTTTCTTCTCGTGGGAACATCAGCCTGGAGAACACTGGCACTGAAAAGCCTAGTGGTGGTTGGCATACTCAGAGATGTATTCGCACATGATTCTAAAACTGACATTCCCTGTATTAATAAACTGGATCAAGCAGCTCTATCAAGAAAAAATGCATTTGGTTTTAAAAGATCATGACTTCTTTCTGGCTTGGCAGCGGTTTTCAAACTTATTACTTGTAAGGTAGCAATTCCATCTACCTATGAACCCTGGCACATTGCAGCATATTCTAGAATATGCAGGGCACACACTCTGTATTCACACAGAGTGTGCTTGGCTAGGGCTGTTTGGTTTCTCTTTTGTTGCACATGAACAGACAACATGCCCCACCCTGTCATATAATTGCACATTACCAGGAAAGATCAGAAGTGGCAGGTGAGCTGTCATTCATGGAAGCTTGCATGCTATTTCTATCTTGTTCTTACTGAAGAACATCTGAAGAGCTCCCAAAGGCAGTCCACTGTCCCCAGAGCATAAAACCAATGTTCCATTGCAGTAACGACATTCAGAGAATTACTATGTACATGTACTTGAGAGTAAGCCCCACTGATCTCACTGGGACTTTACTTAGAATCATAGCATCATGGATTTGTAGATTTAGGAGGGACCCCAAGGTAGTGGCATAGCATGGGTTGCTAGTGCCCGGGGACGTGCAGAAGGGGTGCGATCGGAGGGTGGGAAATGGACCGAGGACGCATAGGAATTCAACTGCCTAATGGCATCCGCATCACCCAGGAGATCGCAGCCACAGAGATAAACAGTTGGGGGCCATGGGAGAAAACCATCAAAATGAGCTCTGGGTATTGCTCTCCACTACCAGTAAGTTGTTGAGACCTTGGGTGGCACAGGAAGGAGATTGTGGAGGCAGGCATTCTGCAAGCACATTTGAGCCTTCTGCGAGCTCTCAAATCAGGCAGTCCCAAAAGCTTGACCTTTGGGTGAGGGGGATGTCAAACCTTGGGATGCTCATGTATCCAGAATATTTGCACACAGACACTTATCTGCTAAAGAGTGAGGCTGCCACAATTAGGTGTTCAGCAGGTTAGGGCAGGGGATCTACAGGATTTGACAACATTGGGGCTGCAGTGGAATTCGGTTGTTTTGCAGGGACTAGACTCACACCTGTCATACATTTGCAAGCCAGGATACTTAGTGAAGTCGAAAGCCACCAATAAACAAGCAACTGGTTTTAGAGGGGAGACTTTGAGCAACAAGAAGGGTGTATATATATCAGCTGCAGAATCTGTAGCAAAGCAGATGCCTGAAACCACACAATCAAAACACAATCGTTCTCGAGTTCTCCTCCCAATACAGAATGGATCTCAGGAACATTTGTCCCTAAGTGCAACTCAATTCCAATAGACACAATGCAGATCTATTGTAGCTTCATCTCAAAACTACAAGAGTTCTGCAAATTTTCATTCTCAAATACATCCGTCTTGAACCACCTCAAATGTCACTGCTTCCTGGGTGCCCCTTTTGCGATCCACCAACAGTTTGTTGGGCCATTGTGCAAACTACGCTTTGCAGGAAATGAGAAATGACCATGAAGAAGAGCAGCAGGCCTGGAGAGAATCCTCTGTTCGGGGGACTGGGTCCTATTATGGGTCACTCATGAAATGCACAAGCAATTAGCGCCCTGGGCAAAGCCCCAAAACCATGGCAGGCTGTTTCTGACATGCCTTCACATTCTGGTCACAGGCTTTTTATTGGCATCCTGTGGTAGGCAAGAGGAAACGTGAAAATCAGAAGACCTGTCAAAACAATGGGTCACCCCAAGCCAGTGACCCACCTGGCACAGAGCTCTGCCTCTAGCAGTGGGATTTATATAAGTGTAGTTTCAGAGTCAGCTGCTTGTTCCATTCATCCCAATCACTCATAGACATGTCGTGATACCTCAGACTGAGGCTGCCTGCTGTGAATATCTTGGCTAATAGCCGAAGGTGGGCTGATCTTCCACAAATTAATTGACACACACTCCCACTCCCCCAAACACCTTTATCTGCCAGGCTATCACAACATCCCTTGCTAATGAGTCACACAAGTTGTGTGACTGTGGTTTAAGTATGCACTGTGTAAAACATTGCTCCCTTCTGGGTAACACCTGCTGCCTGCTATTATTGTCAAATGTCCCCAAGTTCTCACTTCACAAGAGTGAGTAACTAGTTTCCATTCATGCTCTTCACACAATCTCCCCGCTGACCCAGCACCATTCGACTGCTGCCTATCAGCGGAAAAGTCTTGAACCTTTTGGCTTTTCCTCTGTGGTAGGTAAATAAAACTGAGTGTCCATGGCTATACGTGCCCCCACTCCCAAGTTTTGTTCTCTCCTCCTGGAGACAGGAGGGCTGAAACTGCAATTTTGGCAGCTGTTGCAAGGTGTGCTCTATAAAGCCTGCCCCAGAGCTGACACACCATGGGGCTGCAACACAACACAATGTCTTAGTATTTGCAAGCAGCTCTTCAGTATCCTGCTACTTACTGCAACCAGGCCTCACGCATCATACATGGTGCAGAAATTTGCTGCGCTGCATGGATGAAGATGCAGACCCTCCCCTACCCCAGCTGGGCCTCTTAAAGCACAGAGGCTGCCAATTGTGCTGGGCTTTGGACAGCATCTCCTTCTTTGTCTCTCAGCTTTAATAAAAGTTATTTTAAAATGTGGTTTCTCTCAGAAAATGAATCAATCAATAAACAGAAATATGAGCTCTGGGCTTTGGACAGGAGGTGGGGGCAGGCTGGGGTGGGAGGAAGGAGAGGGACAAATCAAGGAAGGGTGCTGAGGAAAGGTTTCGAAAACCTAGGGGTTTCGTTTCTCCGACGCCTGCTGTGTACTCCATGGCGACTTGAAAGTGCTGTCAATGCATGCAAAGAAAGAAAGAAAGAAAGAAAGAAAGAAAGAAAGAAAGAAAGAAAGAAAGAAAGAAAGAAAGAAAGAAAGAAAGAGGTAGGTTAAAGGCTGGAGAGAAAGAGAAAGAGGAAAGAAGGGAAGCACAAAGAAAGAGAAGGAATTAACATAAAGGAAAGAGAGTAGTAGTATCCCTTTAATGCAGACACACACGCACACACAGAGCGGAGCTTTCCTAAAATACTCACAAGCGCTGAGCTCTGCTTGGGCCCGTTCCAGTCCCCTGCATCTGTTTGGCAGGAGCCCAGAGGGGCTAAGGTTACTCTGAGCACAGGAGGGGCCTATTCCTGTAGAGAGCTCTGAAAACTTGCTCTTGGAGGGGAGAGGAGAGGAGGAGAGGGAGCACTACCCCCACACCAAACACTGCTGGGGTGTACAATTTACTCTGTGCTGAGACACAAGGAGGGGAGAGGCAAGAACCAGGAATAAGAGGTGGCTTTGTCATCCCCTCCTCCTCCTCCTCTCTCCACCCGCCCGCTTTTGGACTCCATGATTCTCTCTGGCTCTCTTCTTTGTAAATGCCAGCTAGATTTCCTCCTTAGCGTCTTCCACTACCTGGACAAATTTCCAATGAGAATCAAGCAGTGGGTACATGCCATGCGAGGGGGAGGGGGAGAAGAAGCAACCCTTTCTCCGACATTAAATTTCTCTGCTTACATTTTGAAGAGAGCCCAGCACTGCAGACCTTTGTTAGATCTGAAATGCCCAGGTAGCATGCATGGCACAAACTTCAGAGTGGGTCTTAAGGGGTTGCAAGGCACTATATGCCTATATGCCACTTATTTCACTGACAGTGCAAAAAGTGTAACTTTTTGGCCACTTCCTGTTTCCGCAACACATCTTCAAAACGCAGAAGTAGGGAATGGTGTTATATGTGGAGTGTCTCTCAGGAAAGGTCAGTCGGGCAGCTGTTGGGGGGTGGGAATGGGCAGCAGTGGTAAGGATGTGCCACACACATCCTGCCCTGTGGCCCCTAAGCTAGCTAGCGGCCCTCCGATGTCCGTCAGGATACTCTTCCATTGCCACCACTGTTGAAGTAAATTTCAAAGACCAGTCCAGTATGTGGAATTGGGGAGAAGAGGGCATCTTGCTTCAGGCCATGCCTTGGGCCAGTCCTGGCGAAGGGAGAACTCTTATGCCTTTAAGGGTGCAGAAGAAGGAGTTTTCAAGAGCCCTGGGTGTTTCCTCTTATCTTTGTGCTCAAATCCCCTCTTCTGCAGAAACCGAAAATATTTTCAGGAGTCTTGTCCTCCTTTGCGTTTACTTACTCATGAAGGAGCCCAGAGATAGCTGTTTTATACACACACACACACACACACACACACACACACACCCCACACACACCATATTCCAGTTCTACAACTGATTGGCAGAGGAGAGGAAGAAGTGAAGGGGAGGAGAGACGAGAGAGCAAGGGAGGCTCAGTGCGAAGGCCCAGGCGGAGTGTGCATGCTGAAAGGCTCTTTGTCTGTCTTGGGGAGGTTATCCGAGGTAACCTCAAAATCACGCCTGACCTTCTGTTCCACATTAGAGTCATTATTAAGAGTTAGCTCAGAGAGAGGGGGGGGGAGAAAGAGAGAGAAAGAGAGAAGCAGCCCAGTCAAGCCAAGCCCAGCCCAGCCCAGCCCTGACGCCTGCCCCATGCCACCCTTACAGCTTTTTCCCATTTACTTTCCCAGCAGTGACCTACTTTCTGCCTTAGTAACAGAGCAGGAAGCCACAAACAGGGCCCTGGCTGCTCCTGACACAACGGGGGCCGTAATCGGCAACATATTGCCTGCTGGCCAGGCAGTGGCCGCCTATGATTCCTGCAAGCGCACGGCACATGCGCTGCAGGAGGCGGTGGCCACGGCTGCCCAAATGCTGCTGGCTCCTTTAGCCAAAGCATTTCTACCCATTTTGGGTTCAAGAAAGCCCAGACATGGGAATTCCTTACCAAAAGGGCATATGGCAGCACTGAGGCAAGTACCCTGGCATCCCAAATGGGAGTATGTTGAGACCCTGGACGACCTGGCCACCCCTCCCCCATTGCACCCTCCCAAATCTGGAAACTGAATCATGGGATTCTGAGCACTTCCCCGCATCCCCCTTCAATACTCACAGAACACGCTTTCCATTCACTTTGAGGACTTGTAACAGAAATAAAAAGGTCCATATCCTGTCAAGTTCTGGCACTTCAGTCATGAAACCTTAGGCTTGCCTACCTGGTAGAAGGCACTAAAACCTTGCCTGGTCATGCTTTCGCTCCCCTTTGGACTGAGAACTCAAAAATACTGATCAAAATGTTCGGGAGGATTGAGAGCTTCCTCTCTGGAAGCCTTCCCCAACCTGGTGCCCTCCAGTTGGTTTGGCTGCAATCAGGACCCAGCATCAGGTAAAGTAAATGGAAAGCATTTTTCTTCTTCTGATGGCTGATTGGTACCTTTCTAACACTACCATTTATTTGCTCATGACAGCTCCACTATCAGAAATGCACAACAGGTCCCAATTCCTTTAGTGGGGCTAACATTTGAGCAACTGCGCATAAAATCAGGCTACATGGGTATATTACAAAGGGGTGGGTGGACCACTGCCTTTACTTTTCTCTTCTTTTCTCTTCTTTTCTCCTCTTTTCTTTTCTTTTCTTTTCAAGAGGAAACATTGCTTTGGAAAGGTGTGATTATAGACCAAAAGTGGTTGAGAAAGAAGGATGCTTAACTTTCTCTGCCTTCTATTCTTTGGGTCCAAACTGCCCCCCCCCCACTCCACCTCCAACTGAGTTTCCAAATATGTGTTTGCCCACATCAGAGGGAAGGGCATTTGCGGGTTATTTGGAGGGGAGCAATGCAGGGAAGGGTAAGTATTTTTTAAAACAACAACAACAACAAAAACACCATTGCCCCATCTCCAGTCCTAAGTACCCACTCCCAAAGCATTTTTTCCTTGTTAAAAAGGGAGTTGTCAGGATTCTGTTTCATACATTTTGGTGTAATATGTAGTTTGGCCATACGTAGGGTAAAGAAAGAACTAACACTAAACTAAGACTCTCCTGTTGCTGCCAGGCGACCTGTTTGTTGAACATTCATTATTTGTTTGTGGGGAGATTATATGTTGTTGTTGCAGCAAGCAATAGTTATCCCACAATTTCCAATGTACAGTGGTACCTCGGGTTAAGTACGCTTCAGGTTAAGAACGGACCTCTGGAATGAATTAAGTACTTAACCCAAGAAACCACTGTATTTTCCCATCTTACTTTATTGTCAAAAATCTTTTGGGGGGGGGGTTGTTGTTGCAGAAGTGTGCCAAATCAATGTGAATTTGCCAATACGTGTATGAATCTCACTCCAAAATAACGACCATGTGGAAGCACATGTCATAAGAGTTTCAACAGAAGATTAGGGCAGAAAAGACTCCAAAATACACTTAGCTTCCCCTTCTCAACCCACTGGGGCTTGGCCCCAATACCTGCAGAACTTATAGTGAATCCTCATTAGTTCAGGGTTTGTGTTTCCCTAAAGTTAACGAGAGTTCCAGGTTCTTGGAAGAGACACACAGCCAGGGTGGGAGTCCATAATATAAGGTTGGGAGACAACTTTAGATGGCTGCCAAAAGAGGAAATCAGGATTTTTTTATGAATAGCAAAATAAACAGCTGTGAGCAGCCTTGGTGGGATGTTCACAGGGTAATGGACACACAAATTTTGAGAACTGGTTGGGAGCTCATAATTAGGATCCAAGCAGAAAGAAATACCTGAGAAACCCACAGGAAGATCAAGGACTACAGTATAAAATGCCTGCCTCTGGGGATCAGTGGCCTGAGCAGGGATGGAACTGGACTTAGGTCTCCCCCAGATGACCTGCTTATTCAGCATTCATCCTGAATTGTTTCCAGAAAGCTTATGGGAGCTTTATTGAACATTTGTTCTGATTTGTTTATGGAACAGTTATAAGACAATGAGCGTTCATCCTGCATGCATCGCAATTTGCTTGCTTGGTGGTTTACACATCTTCCTGTTAGTCATTCATTCTTCCCACATTTGTCAATCCACTTCCCCATCACTTTCCAAACTGCAAAAAGTATGTTTTTCAACACACACACACACACACACACACACACACACAAAATTTGTTTTGCTAGAGCAGTATAGCACTTTAATCCACTTTGCGTGCACAAACTCAAAGTTTCAGTATAAAACCAGGAAGGTCTATAGAGCTATGAAATCAATAGATTTCATAGATCTAAGGGCTGGAGAATTGCATTTTGGATAACAAGATGGTGAGCAGCCACTATACATCGGAGCCAGGTTTACCTCCCAGTCAAAGGTACTGACACCCATCCACTGCTGAAGCATGTCTGGGGGCCTCGTGGAGGATGGTGAACGACACCACTGCTGCCACCATAGCAGCACCAGAGAAAGTACGTGGTGGCTGTCACTACCAACAGAGCTGGGCCCTTCCTCGGTTGGGAGGGTGGGGGCCCATCATCAGCACCACGCCAGGGGTCTTCTTTGGGTCTGGTGCCAGCCCTCTTGGAAAGCACCGGGAAGTCAAGCAATGCAGATACTAAGGCATGGTCACAGAAATCAGAGAAGCCTTTTGAATTTGCAAAGGAGTAAAGATTAGAACAATGGAGCTTGCAGTAGTCTAAACCAGATGACCAGAGGAGGGTTCGGGCTTCTTAGTGCAGAAGGTGAAGGGCCTTTTTGCTTAAGATCAAATAAAATGTTGCCAGAAATCACTCATGGCTATTTTGGAACATCATTTTCATCCTGAGACCAAACAAAATGACTCTCGTGGAGAAAACGATCACATATGAAGCGCTTATATAACATGCCTTATTTTAAGCTTGATTAAGATTTTGAGAAACCTATATAGTAGGAGTAGATCTTTCTGGCTCCCGTGAATTTGTCTGTTTCTTTTTTGAACTCCGTTAGTACCTACAGCCCTTAATATTTATGGTGTGAGAGAGAGAGTCCCACGGGTCATCTCTGTGATGCTTTCATTTTGACTTCAGCCTGTCATGCATTCATTGCATTTAGGCTGCCTTGTACTCCTGGTACAGTGTAGCCAGAACTGTTTGTTCAGCTCCATGTGAAGGAGTTAAAGTGTGAGATGGGCTCCCATTCCCACACCCAGCATAGGCAGCTGCCTGAAATTCCCCACCAAGATGTTGTCCGGGTGACAAAGCACTGTGGATACACAATGTTCTGCCAAAACATTTCCCTACTAATTCAATTATGCGGGAAGAAACTTCCCAGATTCCTTTTCCTCCCCTCATATCCTAAGTGACATCACCAGGACTTGTATTACTTATGGAACTTGTGTTGTTTTCAGCATTGTTTATTCTCCTCTTACTTAGAACAAGTGGACAAGGGGCAGTGACTGAGCATTGACTGGGACTGTAAAATTTGCGGTGGGTACAGCTATAGGGTGGAAAGCAAGTAACTGGCGGAGCTACATGAGAGCAGAGAGCTCAGAGCTGAAAATGCACGCAGACAGCTAGGCATGTGCAGAAAGTCTAGAAACTGTCGAGGCCATAGTCATGCTGTGAGGCACAGAATATGACCTCTAATGCACAGCTGCTGCAGATCACTGAGAACTGGCATGTTTTGTTTCATTTTCTGGGAAAGAAATAACAAGTTCATAGTCCTCACTATTATGGGAAAGCACTTTGAAAGTTGTGGTTATTTTAACTAGAGTCTAGGTGGCATGCTAGCAAATCTCTGCACAGTCCTCCTGGCTTCACAATACAGTATATCAACCCAATGTTTGTATTTTCCCCAACCATTCTTTCCTAGTCCCACCCCCCCCCAAAAAAAACCCCGAACAAATACATATCCAATTCTGCAACGTAAAAATTTGTGCGACCAAAACAAAAGCAGAAAATATATGAATTGCTATCACAGTATCTGAACTTCCTGCTTTAAAAGTGTTGAGAATGTTTGGCGTAGGATTCCAGACTGGTTGAGATAATCAAGAGTAACCATGTTAGTACACTGGGGTGGGGGAGCTCCAGCACCTAAATTAAAAATGAACAAGCATTCATTGGTTCATATTGCAGGCCATTATTATTATTATTATTATTATTATTATTATTATTATTATTACTACTACTACTACCGGTACTACTACTACTACTACTACTACTACTACTACAATTTATATACTACCCTTTATCAAAAGATCCCAGAGTTATGTACATTAAAATAGTCATCGTAATAACAGTCCTCTCCCCCATACAGGCCACAGATTATTTAACAGCCATAGGGTAAAGGGCCTGGGTAAAGAGGAATGTTTTTGCCTGGTGCCTAAAGACATGTAATGATGGTGCCAGGCCCAACCTTCCCCTTCCTGGTGCTCTCCAGAAGTTTTAGACTATTGTGGCTGATGAGAGTCCAGGTTTGGAGGGCACCATGTTGGGGAGGGGTGTGTAAAAAGGGGAAAGGAGGACATTTGATTTGCTTATTGATTTTAGGTTCACTCAGCTGCCAAGAACCATCAGCGGTCAAATATGGTGCCATCAGTATCAAAGGGCCCATGCAGTATTCAGTATACACTCCTTCTCTGACGTAGCAGTCTTAAATATTGCTCTTAGGACAGACTAAAAGGGAATGACATGGCGGCAATAACACAGCATCACGACACCCTGGAGGAGCTTGCAGGCTGGACACAACCTTGTGCTTGAATGGTGGTTGTAATTGTGACTCAGCTAAGAGGACTAAGTGTGAGATATACTGAAGCTCCTTTTCCAGGTGCCAAGATGACACAGTTATTGAGAATGACAGACAAGCCCTTTCTCCTACCAGCCAACCCCATTGGCTGGCACAGAAGGCAATGAGTAGCTTACTTGATAGACATTCAACAATGGACTAAGGGCAGGAAAAGAAGTCAATCACACAAAAACCCGCCTTTTTAAAGTGGGGGCAAGCGGGGAGGGGCGAGCAGGGGAAACGTACCAGATTCTGAGTGGGAAAAGCCAGGAACTGGAACACAAACAATAGCAGATCCTGGCATATGATGTGGATTGCACCCCATTGTCAGGTGAATAATAGTAGCAGATACTGAAAACAAACAAACAAAGCTTATACCCACCCTAACTGGACCCTCCTGAGTAGGTACCCAAACTGCTGACAAAATGTCAGTAAGAAAGTATCTAATTATAGCTGAGTGGAATTAATTAAAAGGAGTGACTAGGACTGTATATGTATGCCGCAATACTGCAGAAACACAGGAAAACTGCAGAATATGGCACTAGCTTCAGAATCCAGCTCCCCAAGAACCTCAGCTGTATTTGTGTGTATATGTGTGTGTGCGCACGCATGCACACAAACAAGTTTCCAGCATCAATATCCCTTAAAGTGTGCCAACAATAAATACCTGGTGGAATCTTAGAAGCTAATGGGGTTGCTGCATGAGATCTCCTGTGTCAAAGGACAGGACTTCAGTGCCTTGTACAACTCTCTCCCCCCCCTAATTACCAAATGCAGGCTTATATAAATTAGCAAGATCTGGAGAAACCCAAATTCTAAATGTCACATCTAAGCAAGTCTATGATCTAACAGTATATAGGCAATTGGCTTCATCCATGATGAAGAGATACTCTGCAGGTCTTTATACCTCTGTGGTCACCAGACCTAAAAAATGCATGTGCTGATTAATATTGGTTTGCACATGTGAAGGTCTTCAACAAGGTTTTCTAATGCCTACATGCAAGATCTTTCATCCTTTTTTCACCATTCAGAAGAATATAGCAGAAACTGAGTGTTTAACCACCACACCAGCAGCAGCCATGTTCAAGGTTAACAGCAGTCCTCCTGCAACAGACCAAAGGTTCATCTAGTGCAGAATGCCAATTTCAACCATGGCTAGTCAGGTGCTTCCGGGAAGCCCACAAATAGACACCTTTCTCCTGCCATTTGTTCCCAGCATCTGGTATTGTCTCTGAATATCCCATTTAGATATTGTATGTAAAAGCTGTTTGAAACTGGATGTAAGCAAAGCAGGGTTCTATGAAAGCTCCAGGAGATAGATCACACCACAAAGGGAAAGTTGCAACAGTTCAATTTTCCATTATTGGCTATTGGGGGGAAAGGACTCGGAATACATACTCAATTCCATGTCCTCATCCAGGTGGTCCCTGATTAGGACTTGCCTGGTTTCGTTTTATCAAAGTCATTTCCTCATTCAAGAACTGTTAGCGACACAGTTAGACTGGGCAATGTATCATGATACTCCACATCCTGGTTATTGTTCTACCCCTCCTCCTTCATTTCTGGACCCTTCTCCTCCTTCTAAGTTGGTTTGAGCCAAATCAAGGCACTCATTCATTCTCCACTGAAGCACACTAGTTTCTGGTCTTAACTACAGGTTGGATATGGGGGGGGGGGCTACTTCTGACCTTGCACAGCACTCTTGGCTGCTTCAAAATTCCACAAAGTCTTTCTTTTCACCACCACATCAAATTTATCAGTGTGTGCATGGAGAAAAGCTTCTCTCTGCTGATGCATTTTTTTAAAAAAACACACACACTGAAATGAGATGAATGCATAAATGGGGCAAAAGGTGCCAGCAGGGGCATACCTTGACACTCTGATCACTATAGCCTTTTGGAGGATTGTTTCAGAGCTAGAAGATGACCCATGAGTTAAAACTGCACAGCAACACTGCTCCCTCCAGTTTAGGGGAGAGAATGAAAGGCAGGGGTGGGGGTGGGGAACAACCACCTATAAGCACTTCAAACTGACTCAAGTACCTGACATCTCTGGGGGAGTTTGTCTCCCCAGCTACGTCCTGGAGGAATTGCTGGCTCTGATATTCTGGGAAATCAGCCAAGAAGATAGGATTATTTTTATAAGCCTGTAAAGCACTTGGGATTCAGGTGAATGGGGCCCTGCGTACAGGCAGCAGATGCATGGAATACATTGGGGGGAAAGTGGGGACAAGGCTTGGGAATAGGAGTAGGACTGCTTGCTGTAAACCAAGTTTCCCAGAAAGTCTTGAAAAAGTAACCTGGTTGTTGTCGTTGTCTTCCGACTACGGTGGTACCTCGGGCTACAGACGCTTCAGGTTACAGACTCTGCTAACCCAGAAATAGTACCTTGGGTTAAGAACTTTGCTAAAGTGGTACCTCAGGTTAAGAACAGTTTCAGGTTAAGAACGGACCTCCAGAACGAATTAAGTTCTTAACCCGAGGTACCACTGTACACTCAAAAAGTCACTCTTTCATAACTTCCTTCATCCCAGCATCACTCCAAAGAGAGCTATTTTTCTGCAACTTAAATGAGCAGATTTCTTGCTTCCCTTCAAATTAACCAGTATTCCCCTCTTCCCCATCCCTCAAAAGCATTGGTGTTAGTAATTCCTGTCCACTATTTCACATTTTCTTCCTATCAACTTGCAGGCTGCTCCTAAATTCCACTAGAATTTAAAACAAGTTGGGGGAGGCAGAATGGGGTGCCATACTTCTGCACTGCTGCATGTGAGTAAGCTGGCATTAGAAAGAACAAGGCTGCCTCCGCTGTAGCTCTCTTTAAATTCAGCAATGAATGAAAGCACAAAGAAAGGAGGCAAAGAACCCCCAGCCCTTGGAAGCCCATGGCAGGCGTGTGAGTTGGGAGCTCCCAGATAACAGTCCTTGGCGTAGCTAATAGGAGGGTGGCAGACTCAAATTGTTGTTTGCTCTTAATTAAGTAAGCAAGAATGGCTCTTCCACCTCCCCTGACATCGCAGGCAATAATTTCAGGGGCACAGTGTTCTCCCTCCTTTTTCTCTTGACTTCTGCAAACTTAGGCTTAGTTTCATAGCAGGGTTGTACCCTTGAACCCAGAGCTGGGACAGTATACAGAAGCCTTATTCTAAATGGTTCTCCCCACACTGAGTCCCATCACTGATCAATCCTAGAACAGGAAACGAGGAGCCATTCAGATCAGCTGCTTGTAACCTTACCATTTGCAGATCTGAATGCAGAGGAAGTATGTAGCAAAACCATAATTCTTTAAAGGGCAGAGGCAAACACAATTGAGTGAAAGAACAGTAAAACAAAGCTGTGAATGGAGGCCATATTAACCAATTGGAAATGGAAAATACGGACTAGTATAGAGCCATGAGCTTGAGGAAATGAGTGCATAGGTGGGCACAGATACCCAGAGATGAGTGCAGTACTAGGGATCTGTATTCCAAGCTGGTCTGTGTTTTGTCTGCAGGTCTGGTGTCCCTCATGTCCTATTATCACCTGTGAGGTGCAATGAACTTACCACTTGAAGGACACTATCGATGTGACAAGTTCAGGCTGCAATGAGCATGAAGACTTCAGCTATAGACCCCCATCCCAAAGTCCAATCCTGAGTACCTTTTGGAAGTGTTGAAATAATTTCCTGTTTGGGCTGGCTTTAGGGGGCTCAAGATTTAATTAAGTAAAGGACGCAGAAATTTTAAATGGATTTTCATTGAAGACGTGACCAGCTATTTTTTCTTCTTGTCCTTTGCTCTTCTTACTCACCCTAAGCCTTCAGAACAAGGGAGGCTCTACTTAAAGCTATTCTTCAGGCTGCAAGTGGAACAAGACATGCTTGAATGCTTCTCCACATGGAAAGCAACATGCAGTGGAGAACATGGTGGGGAGAAGGCTAAGCTTCTCTGAGATGCGTTCTCTTTCAGTGCATATCAAGTTTTTCCTTGGGAAGGAGCACTGAAACATATTCTCCTTCCTCTACAGCCTGGAGTGGTACAGTTCAAAAAAGCTTTGCCATTTCGTTCTACATGTGTACATTGTGTAGCTATTCAAGGCAGAGTGTTGAGAGTATGGGCCCTGCTGAAGTTTTGTAAAGTGAGGATTTGCGCTGGGAGCAATTTAAAGAGGAGAAGACCTGGACAGGAGAGAGTGACTTAAAAAATGAAAGGGGTTAACAACTTACATCTCTTCCTGGTGAGCTTCTGTTTACGCAATGTAATTTGGTAGCAAAAAAAGGCTATTCAGTATTAATTTCTCACTTTGTGCTTGTGTATTTACTTCACAATTTTCGGACTTCACTTTTTGCAGCCACTCTAATCGTGAGAGAATGATCTGGAGAGTGGAACCAGTCTAGAAGACCATACAGAGGTTTCTACCTCTTGCTAACAGATTGATTGTCTTTCTGGCCTGATGATCCAATCCCTGCTATTATTATTTAAAAAAAACAAAACAACCCACATAACCCCCTCCCTATATTTCTAGTCACATAAATAAATAACATCTCTCCCCAGACAGTGGCTTTGTTTTTCCTGTTGTCGGGGTGAATGGGACGAGAGGTGGAGATTTACGATGAGATGTAGTTTGGCGAATGGTTGTAATTTTAACCCACAATTGCAGACTTCGGGACTGGAAGCAATTTTCTTATTAGAATCCCTAGGCTCACCCATCATTTTTCATCTCCCACTTCCCTTCTCCCCATTTCCCTGCTGTGTCCCCCTCCCCCCTCCCCTCCGTTGCAATTGAATTCAGCACAAGGGCACCAGCAGGGTATTCAGAAACACTTTCCTTGTCACCCTCACCCTCCTCTCCACCGCAGGCAGCCGCATCCTAACGCTCTTTCTGGAATGCCTTGCACAAGGGAGTTTGCACTTGAATCCTGCCCCCAGGAGCCAGGCCTGACTCTTCCCTATTTGTTTAGAGGCAAGTCAGAGACTTACCGGTACCTGCCCTTACTGGCAGCCTCTGCAGCCACTCCAAAGGAGAGGCAGGCAAGGTGGCTGCTGGTGTTGCTGCTGTCCCAGCCACCATTCTGGCTGTGGCCATCCCCAGGCCAAGTTCGCAGCTAATGAAGGAAACTGCTGTTGGTACAATTTCACCCAAGTGCAAATTTCACTCACTGAGCGCTTTTTAGCTGTGCTGAAAGTTTACCAGGGGAGTAAAACTTCACATCACAATGGAATTGGTTGTTGTTTTTTCTTTTAAACCAGTTTTCCCAAACCTGGGTCTCCAGCTGTTTTTGGACTACAACTCCCATCATCCCTAGCTAGCAAGACCAGTGGTCAGGGATGATGGGAACTGTAGTCTGGAAACAGCTGGAGACACAAGTTTGGGAAACTCTGTTTTAAACAGAAGGATCTTATTACAGAACACAGCACATGTGTCTGTAATAACATCATTGTGATAAGATTTGGAAATCTTGCAATTGACTGGCAGAATAATTTTTCATTTTCCTGTTGGTCTTTTATTAACTGAATTCCAATAAAACCATCCCATGACTTTCAAACCATCTACTGTATTCCAACGCCACCTTTGGAGCCCAGTTTCCTCAGTAAGGCTGGGACCCAAACTCTCCCTTAGCTCTGCCTTCCTGCTCTCGGTATGAAAACTACCTTCCCTAAGGTATGGGATACAGACTATGTCCAGCGCTGAATCCTTAGCTCGTTTTCTAGCTCCTTTACCGTGTTGCATTAACGGACCCTGGACTGGTGAACACGGCTTTTTGTGACAAATAGACCACTTTGAGGTTTTAATAAAACCAAACAGTATATAAGAACCACTGCTTCGATGGCTGAGAACAGTGTGAATGGAATGATCTCAGGAATTCTTGCTGTCCCGCAATCCCTTCATAATAAGGAGGTCTGGTGCTTTAATCACTGTAAGGGGAGTGCTAACTGTTATTCAGTGAGGAGGAGAAGGCACTCTGTACATACTCAAAGGCAACCTTAGTACTCTACATACTCTAGGACTGAGCACTAGCACTGAAAGCAAATGGCAAGGCCAAACTGCAGAGATGAGGAGAGATATGGCAGAAACTGAGGCTTGTCTACCTGCCCTCATCCTGCATATGCATCCCTGTCACACAAGCTCAGCTTTGCCAGTGCCCACCTCTTGCACAGCCTCTGCCCTGAGCCACTTGTTGCCACTCCAGCCTCCCATGCAGAGGGCATTGCTAAACCTCTCCCACCTCACACACTTCAAGACCAGGCTTTCTGCTTAGAGCTTCTTGCCTCCCTTCCTCACCTAAAGGTTGGAATACGTCTGCTTTGGAAGCGAGAGCTGGTGGACAGCCAAGGCACTGGGTGGTGTGGATGGGGTGGCTTGGGCCGAATCTCTGGCTGCAGAAGCACATTGCCTTTCCTTATGTGCTCAGGAGCAGATTTGGAAGAAGCTGGGGGGGGGGCGGGGGGGGAATTGAGCAGAGGAAATACGCAAAGAATTTGCTTGGCTCTACGCCAGCAGGTCAAAGTAACAAAGACTTTATTGTTTATATTGGATCCCAGGAGGTACCATGAGGTGCATACAGCGCAGGGCAGCTTCCCAAGCCCAACAACACAAACTCCTTCAGAGAGGAGGACTAAATGAACCCCCCCCCACACACACACTCACCCCCCCCAAAAACAGGATCCTTTCCTGCACCCCTTCCACATACACTCTGGGATCATCTTAACCCATGTTTGTAGCAGATGAAAACTGCCGCGCCTGCCCATCTCTAAGAAAGACACTTCTCCGTAACGTTTTCCTCCCCTGCAGGCCTGACCCAAACCCCAGACACCTCTGCATCTTACCCCACACTTTTCTCCTCCCAGCCACAAACCCATTCCATGAGCTGGCTCTCCCACCCTCTTCCCCACAATTATTTTCTCTCTCCCTCTCCGAGCAGACAGATTCCCTCCCCAAACCCATAGCCACAGCCGCTTTCTTCCACCACAGAAAATAAGCTGTCAAACAGATGTGTGCAATGCAAGACATCTGGGGGCCCCGGGCTGGAGCAGGGGAGGCCCAGCCAAGGAGCTGCAGAACTTTTAAAGGCACCATGGCCACATTTGCTACACTGACGATAAAGGTGTTGGGGTGTCCCGCTCCCCGCATGGCAACTCATGCCCTTACCCTCTGCTTGAAGTTAGGGAAACTGAGCGCAACAAGGGAGGGGGGGGACTGCAAAGCATATTCTGAACATATACTTACACATATACTTACACTTTTCACAAAAACCCACGCTTCACACATATAGCTCCACAAACCCACCTGCTTCAAGGATCCTCCAGGGCACATCCGCTGCCCCTCCTTGTCTGAACGCACCTCTATCTTGCTATCTGTAAGAGCCTAATATGAGCAGCATGAGATCCATGCTGCAACTGACAAAGCATGACCAAGGCAAGGAAGGTCTGGAGATAGTGTGCCCAAGTCGGCCCAAGATGTTTCGGAACCTGAGGTGGAGCCCCAAATGGCATGTGCCCTCCCCGCCCCCCGCCCCCCGGTCCCTGGCCAAGGAAGAAGCGGGTTGGGGAAGATCTACATCAAGAACAAGAGGGGAGGAGAAGAAAGGCCAACATTGGTATCTGCTGGTCTGGGTGGACCCCGCCGCCTTAGGTGGTCACTTCACCTTGCCTCATGGGTGGGCTGGCCCTGGCTTTGACAGATGAGTCAAAGTTATAAATATGACATTTGGAAGCACATTCTGAGCCCCAGGCTTTCAAGGTAGGGTCAGGTTAAATTAAATGGAGGATTGGCAAGTCGATATAGTCTGATATGACAGATGATCTAGGTCTAGGAAGCCAACTTCCTGCATCTTCTTCCCAGTATTGGGGTTCTGATTAGTTGTGAGGTCTACCCGTACAATGGGAGCAGTGACGTTCTCACTATACCCCATCCTGAAACAGTCAGCACATTGCAAGATCATGGGAAATTTAAACAGGTTTTCATCACCACTGCTAGAAGCCCAAGCCCAGCCTCCCCTTTCACCATTGGCAATCTGGGCAGGCCAGCTGTGCAAGAAGGTTTTCAGGTAATTGCTACCACAATTCCTTAGTTTCCCCTAGACCTTATGCGGAAGTGAAACACGAGGGTGCAAAGCATATATTAATGGGGAGCGGCAGAGGGTATGTTCACCACTGTGGCTTAAAACATAGCAAGATCATCCCCTGCCCAATGCATTTCAAATTACAGCTGCAGAGTATTGTTCATATCAGAGGGTACAGGGTTATCTTCACCTGACATGTATGCTCTTTTGGTCCCACCCAGCCCCGCAACATCCCCTGGGACTCCAATTCATGAAGCTGTCATCTACACATGCACACTCACGGCTGTCGCAAACCCTCACGCCATTCTTAAGTACGAAGCGGATGCAGCTCAAGTTTTGTAGTCAGATTGAAGCTCATTTGAGGGGGGAACGCATCAAACAGCAGTATTTGTGAGAACAAAATGCTGGACCGGATGGGCCACTGGTCTGATGCAGCAGGCTCCTTTTACATTCTCACATTTGATGTGTGAGGAGAACACAATGAGGGATGTCCTCCAAGCTACCTGCTCTCTAACATCAGAAGCAGAGGGCCTCTCTCATGTCCCACTGAGGCTGAAGGTGGCAAGAGGCAGAACTGCATCAACAGCGTGGAACACTTTGCCTGTGAAGTGCAGGTGGACCCCCCTCTGCCTGTTTCTGGTTAGTTGGCAAAGGCATTTTTATTTTGACAGACTTCTTGGTGTTTTACCTGTGGAGGCTGCTTCTGTTGTATATTTTAATGGATGTATTATTCTGTATGGTACAGTAATCTGAAAGTGCTATAAGCAGCCCAAAATGGTCACTATGAGGGCAGAAGAGAAATTTATTACATAAATAAATGAAATAAAATTGCAGCGGAGGGCGGAGGGGGAATGACATTATTTTAACAGCACTTCTTGTGGCAAATTTGTATTGTTTTCATGGCTATTCTTTTGCCTTTCTGTTGACATAATGTGATTTTAGTTCTAAAACCAATAAGCACAATTGTGTTTACTAATAGCAAAGAATCAAACAGCCCCTATTACAAAGCTCTGAATCCTGCAGAAAGCAGGTAGGCTTTGCTGAGACCTTGGGAGTCTCTCTTTGCTTGCTTTTCTGAGCAACCTCAAGTGGCTGTTAGGATGCCAGCCCTAGAGGGAAGAAAGTATAGCCCACTCTGAACAACTGCGAGCAATTCTTGCAGGGCTTTACACTGGCCATCCAGAGAAACAGAGTTTTGGGAAGTACAATTAGCACCTTCATCACATCCAGTGCTAATTATCATGTAACCTGCCCTCTGATTTAAAGGACATAATCACGTATATTTACCCTGTAATTATATGGTAATAAGTATATAATTAAATGGTCAGCAGGGTAGGGGGAGTGAATTGCTCTGAGGATTGAGAAACAGGATACAAATAATCTCTTGGAAGCTACCAGTTCTGATGGGGATCAGGGCGGTCAATGAACCACTTGTCACTTGTCTGCAATAAATTTAAAGGCTTTTCAGCTCTGTTCCTAATGAGAAAACAAGCTGAGGTTAAAAAAAGCTCATGATCTTCTGAGTGACCTCCTATCACCCAGTGCCATCCTCCAGTCAAAAGTTCTGACCCACATCAAGTTTGCTAGAAAACATTAAAGGAATCAGCTTTTTTTTTTAAAAAAAAAAAAAAAAAAAAAGGCAAATTTTTTTGCAAAAAACAAACAAACACCTAGAAAGCCTTATGACAAGGTCCTCAGATTCTAAAGTTCTTTCTTTAAAAAGAAAAAAGTGGTTCTGGTCCATCCCCATGGGAAGGCACTGGAACTGTGGGCAATCGCAATCTGCCATGAAGTTGCTGTATAATTTTACACAAGTCCTTTTCCCCAATGCTAAGCCAGAGTCCACGAGGAGAAACCATATTTTACTTAATTCTGCTAAAGGATGTAAAGAAAAGGCAGGAGGGGGGTTACAGTGCTGAGGGGCTACTAATACAGCGGGAGGAGAAGGGAGCCTGCTGAGACAGCCAGCTCTGCTTCATTCTTCCACTGTGCTAATGACAGGGTCAGTAACTGACAGGCGTGTAACTGCAGGGCAGGAGCAATGGAGCGCTGAAGGAAGCCATCCCTGACTTCTGACCTAGGGCAACCTGCTCTGCCATTACTAATTAGCCAATAAAAGAGGAGCCTCAACTTCTTGATTCCCCCAAGAAAGACAGATCCTACCTCCTCAGACTCCTGCAGAAGAAATCCCAGCAGGGAGTGGCAAGCAGGCAGACACCAGATAAACCTGGCCTTAAAAAAAAAAAAAAGTAGAGAAGACAGTGCAAACAGCGAAAAGTTTCCAGCTGGCCTGCAAAACACAAGCACATGTCAAGGGGGAAGCTTTTAGCTCTGCACAGGGCTCTTTGCCTTCCACACAGTACAAGCTTCCTCTAATAATATCATCTCAGTAACTCCCACTCCACCCCATATATGTGGTTAGTGCTTTTTGCCAAAGCCTCTTCAGGGACATGCCTGCCTGCCACAGAAACTGATGTTTCCAACTCATGAAAAAAGAATGACAAGAAGGAAACTTCAGTTGTGTGAATCCAGTCTTGGCTGGGGGAAAAAAACTTCTGAGTGTTCCGAGCAGAGACAGTCTCTCAGCTGGTGCCAACTATTTCAGCCAAGAAAATCGACAATTATTTCACCAAGGTTGTACATAGTTTGAGTCAAAGTGCAAAATCCAGCAAAAGTGGAAGTATAGATAAAGTTTCTGCTAGCCACCCCTGTTAGTCCCATGCAATGACTTCTCTGTCCAAGTGTTCACTTGCTGCTATACTTATGTCATCCACCCAACTCAAGAAAGTCCTTTGTGGAATGACTAGCAAAGTGGTTGGCTTCTGGAGTTTGGTAATTTCTGGAGTTTGCTTTGTGTGGGCTTTGTTGGATCAGTGAGGCTCACAGCGATATGAGTAGTCACCTGATTCACATGAACCATATGATGTGGATCATTCATGTATAAACAATGTGGCATGGAAGCCAACAAAACCACAAAGGCAATGGATAAAGGTTGCTCAAGAACCTGGTGTCTGCCATCTGCACTCACTATAAATACACAGAATTGTGGGGTTCTCCATTTTCCAGTGAAGGCAATGTCTTGTTAGGTGTTAGATGTGAAACTGAGGCCACCCTGGTGCCATCATCTAGATAGCTAAAACAGACCATTTTGCAAAATTCTGGCTTAATTTTAAGGCGCTGAACCGGAGGCAGAAGAATGCTTGGTGTGGATGGGCCCAGAGGCAGAACCTGTCCTAACTGATGATCTATGGTAGAAGTGAGCAGGGAAAAGTTATAGGATAGGTTACTGGCAGAGATTGCGGAAACATTAATGGTATGCTGTGGTTTGGCTTGAAAAGCTGTGGTTTGTGCAGGGACCTTAACTCAAGTCCAGCGCAGTCTTTGTGAATGAATTTCCCTAAATCTTCCCGCTCCTTTTGAAACAATACTTATCATTACTTGAAGATTACTCACAGTATTTCAGATACTCATTCGCAAAGGAAAAACATTTTGGAGGATACTATTGCAAACAGAAGAGAAAGATGTATCGGATAAAGCAGAACCACTGAGAACCAAAGCGAAGTTTAAACATCAGGAAGAACTATCTGATTGTAAGAGCAGTTCAACAGTAGAACAGAATCCCGTGGAAGGAAGAGGTTAGAGGACCATCTATCATGGATGTTTTAATTGAGGTTCCTGGAATTGCAGGGGGTTGGACTTGATGACCCTCGGGGTCTCTTCCAACTCTACAATTCTATGGTTCTATTATTCAATCCCCTCTATATAAAGAGAAAGAATGCAAGAATTGAACTCTTAGCATGTCCAACTTATTCAAAATGAAAAAAAATTAACCCATGCCTCCATTCTATTAAAGAGCAATGAAAGCTGAAAAGGGTGGGAATAATAAGTCATACAAACAGACACATAGAGAGAGAAAGAGAGAGAGAGAAAGAGAGAGAGAGAGAGAGAGAGAGAGAGAGAGCAGAGATCCAATTATGTGGGGAAAGGTAAAGGGACGTTAATGAAATCCACAAGCACTGCTCCTGACTTTCCTTAATTTTAACAGATTCTTGTTCCAACACCCTTCCAAAACTGTTAAAAGGGGGCAGCCCCTCCATAGTTCGTGCACTGAGAGAGACAGAGGCAGTATGGCAAACCATCATGAGACCCAAGGAGGCTCAATAATCAATTTTCTCCAGCCATTTGTTTAAAAGACTCCTCATCTCACAGTGCTGCCCTATTCAGAGAGATGGACATTTTGCCACTGACCTCAACAAAAGCAAGATCCTTTTTGGTGCCAACTTGAATTAGTCCAATACACTACTCCAAAATCTTTCATCCAGCTGTGAATTATATGCAACTTGCAAGCTGGCCCAATGAGAAGCAACAACTTTAATTGTTTTTGTTATCAAGGCATTGACAATCCTCTGGTCTGTTTATTGCTGCCACTAGCAGAACTCCATAAAAAAATTTTTTTTTACAGAAAAATATTAATGGGTGGCATTCAAGATATGAAACGAGGACACAGCGGGGGATTTCCCTGCCACGTGCTGCCCTGGAGAACTATTGCAACATCTCAGTGAGAAACCAGAGAAATTATCCTGCCACAAGGGGGCCCTCTCTGCCCTCTCACTGGGGAGAGGTGGGGCAAAGGCAGTGACAGAAAGGGGGGAAGGAACTGGAACAGGGAAAAGGATGCAGCAGCAAGTCCAATGGGAGGGAAGGACAAAAGGACCGGGGCAAATGGCTGTGAAGAGACAGGTCGGGAGAGAGACAAAAGCAAAGAGCAGGGAGCGGCAGGTTGCTGGGAGAAGGGATTAAATCAGCCTGATTTCAATGCATCCACTTGTCTTGGATTGCCCTTTATCATCCTGTCTCTTTGCCTCCTCCACCAAATTCCTGGAGCTGGAGGGGGTAACCCCCCCCCAAGCCTCCTCTCTCTCCTTTCCTCTCCACCTGCAGCGCGGCTGTTTCTTCATCCCTGGGGGCCTGTTGACACAGATTAGTCTCAGGAGGTCAGGGGTCAATAGAGAACGAGCCAGGGGTCATGACCTCAACAGCTCTAGTAATAATGAGGCACGTGGCAAAGCGGCAAGGGGGGTGCGGAGACAGAGGGGGACGGGCAAGACCAGGGAGCAGGAGGCTGGAGCCTGAGCTGAGTTATTCAGGGATCTGGTTTCCTAGGGGGCTGTACGCCTGGCCAGACCAGATCTCTGGCTCGACAGCAAGGCACAATTATTGGTCCACCCAAGCAGGCTTTGCCACCACCATCACCGCTCAGTTGGAGGGTGGCTGGCTGGGAGATACCAAAAGCGTCTTCCCCTATAATTTATACTTCTTCGCAGAGCAGATATTGAACACACCAGACACATTCAGCTTGCTGTTCTGCTGTTTTCCTCCATCACACAACACTAGAGCTGTTGTTACATAGCATCAGGATTAAAAGTTACTCTTTCAAACAGGGAGGGGTAACCTTTTTGGGCCCACCCTTGGTCACTTCTCGGGGGGGGGGGGATATGCCAACGGCTCACATGAACACCCATGCTCTGATATGCATGCACACAAGACACTCACACAGAGAGAGCAAACACAGGCACTCACTTCAGATGATCCATGCAGAACAGAAGAGGGAGGCTATTGCCTCCTCCCTGATCATTAAATATTCCATCTAATTATCAGGGAGAGGCAATTTGCATCAGTATCAATTTCCCTGCTTTTTTGTTACCACTATGAGTGGGATCATGGGGGGACCCAGAAAAAAAATATTTGGGAGACTTGTTCCAGCCTCTGGGCTGGGGATTAGTCAACCCTGCTTTCAAAAGTACAAAAACTTATTCCTCTGTTGCATCTGGTTGGAGGTAAACAATGAATGAAAATCAGGTTATCATTTGTCCACTCGCAAATAAGCAAATACAGTAATGGATTGTGAGTCAATTTGGTTGAAATAAGATTGGGAGCACTAAATTGATATCCTTATCTGAAACACAGCACTTAAATGCAATCCATGTAAGAAGAGCAATTAATCTATTGATTGCACTGTGGCATGCTGCAAAATTATTCTTCAGATTAAAGGAAGAATAGCAGTTACAGATCAGGAATGTGCTATTGCCCCTCTGGGAAAGTCTTCCTGAAAACAAACTGCTTCAGCTAGGAGGTGGGAATGCTCATGCTTTTGCATTCAGTAGCTTAAGAGACACTTAGTTCGTATATACACACTGAAATAGTCTTGCCTTTTATCACTGCAGAGGAGGTACAAGAGGAAGATGTTATCTTTGGGAAGATGATGCTGGAGGGGAAGGAGGCAGAGACAAACAAGGCTGCAGGGATAGGGTCAAATCAGTAGCTGGTCAGTAGAGATGTGACAGATGTTTAACAGAACCTTTGGCCCCCTTCTCCCACTCATGAAATTGCTTCCCATGTAGGTATGGGCAAAAATGAGGACTCACTGATTGTGGTACTTCCCCGCCTGGATCTTTAGCACCCCAGAAGCACAAATGCTGCCCTTTTAAAGGGACTCTCTCATCTCACAGGTCAGGAGTGTTCAGCTATTGGGGGGGCATTAGATAACCTTTACTCTTACTGAGCTGAGCTACAAGAAAGTAAAGGAAGAATCTTAATGTGGACAACTGCATTAAGAAAATCCAAAACCAGTATGTCAAGGAACCTTTTGAAATTAACCTTGAATGTATGCAAAACTGAAAGAGGAAAAAATATTCCAAAACATCACAAGTTTAAAAGAAAACATTTTGATGTGAAGAAGCTTGAGTTTTCACTCTGAAAATATATGAATGATCTGTTTGATATGATAAAGCAGGAGTGGAAGCTCAGAGCAAGGAACATCAAGGAAACTCCTCCCAGGAAAGAATCGATAAATGATAATTAGTAGAATACTGCTAAGAGTGAGCTGGATAAAATGTTAAAGAGGTACAGGTGGGGAATTCCTTTAAGATGACCATTAAGGATAACTAAATAGCCATTCATAGGCAGGAAGCTCAAGATGTTCTTGGCAGATTAAATAAGGAACTAATTCAAGCAGAATGATGAAGTACTATAGATAATTCTTTGAGTTAGTCAGAATTCCATGGCTCAAGCAAAGAAACTGGATAATTTATTCTCTCATCTGATGACTCAGTCCCGTGGAATGACACAGCAGAAAAGAAATAATAGTTCGATATTTAAAAGTTAAGTACTTTTTAAGTCCTGTTAATTTAAAAAGGAAGAGTTCAGCACACGTCTAGCTCTATCACATTAAAACCAATGAGGCTTAGAAGTCTCTCATTCAATTGGATGGGGCCTGCAAACCACTTGCCTTTTAATTTTGTGCCCCCCCTTCCATGTTAATAAAATATGCTGCCAAACTATGTGGATGGCACGGTGATGGCAGGACCAGAGGAGGAGTGCAGCAGGTTTGGTTTAGTGTTACCTGTGAACCAGGTCATTGGACAGATCAGTGATTGAGAGACGATTTAGGGAAGTGTCACCGGTTTGGTCACACTGGGTGCAGAGCCTTGGGATTCCCATAAGGATCACTGCAACTATGAGGTAGAGAATGAAGGGGGGCGCACTGAATGTTGGCATTGCACATGACACCACTGAAATTTGAGGCCCTAAATTCTGGCACTGATTGGTTCCCAAACTTTCCCTCCCCATGAACAACCTGAGAACTGCTGATGGTCTTGGCGGACCACTTCATGATTTTTCTGCCTGCTGTAGCAACTGTAATGCACTGTGCTAGATTCTTCATGATTTTTAATGGTCTTTTTATTGCTTCTTTTATTCCTCATATTGTATTTGATTGCATTACAATTTGCATTCCATAGAATCCAAACTGCAATACAATACAATACAAGAAAAAGTGATCAGGTCCTGGGACAGGGTAGGATGAAGGTAACATTTATATCATAATTTATATTGTAAACCATCCTGTGATCTTCGGATGAAGGGAAGTATAGAAAATAAATAAATAAATAAAATTTGTGAGGATTTTATAGCTTTAGCTATAACCTACATGCCCTCAGGTTTCTGAAGAGGAGCTGACGGAAATAAATAAATGTAAATTTGTCTGATGTTCAGTGAGATATTCAATTTGCATTAGACTAAACAACAATTACTATGCAATTATGTCACTCTCCTCTCTAACTCTGAGAAAACTGCGGGGAGGGTGATTTTAGAACTGGTGTTTTAATCTGAAGTGCAGATTTTAAATGCAATTGGCAGAAATACCAGAAAAATTAGATCTTTCTATAAAACCATAAATAGAATAATTGGTTCATAAAATCACTCCTACCTTATTAATCCTGTTATTAGAATAGCTTAAGAGATGTAGAGCCCAAACATTGAGATCTTGTTGGGAATTTGCTATTGGCAGCCAGGCCTGTTTTGGCTAAGCACTGAGGAAGAATGCAACCCCACCCTCAGTCAGTGCTTGGCTCACTAAATCCTGCTTCATCATGAAAATGAACAAGTTAACTTTCTAAAAATGACTGGAGAAAGCCAAGATTTTAGAATCATATCTGAGGGCCTAGCATCCTTTTAACTTTATTCTGGAACTGTTAAAACTTCTAAAACTGAATCATGAAGTCAGAATATCTGTTTATCTGTATATCCCATTCTGATTATATTTCAATATTCTCATTGTAGCCTGTTTGCAAAATCACTTTTAAAAACAACAACAACACTAAGATTGGTTTGTAATATCCCTAAACAAACAGTCATGCTATGCTGCAGAAGAGAAAATGATATCGTGCATGATGATTCTGTGGTTAGTGACCACACAAAGCATAACAACCAGTTTACTAAAGAGGCAAATGGGGAGGATGGCAAATTTGAGTTAAGTACAGCCTTGTTTGAACCTAGACAAACCACCACCACCCATCATCCTGTGCAGCTCCACATATCGTGGGTGACCTAACGTTCTGCTGAAATGCTGTGTCTCAATAAAAGGGGGCATCCTTTGCAAATAGAAGGTTCTTAAGGAACAGAGCTGGAAGGAATCTCCCCTTGAGACTGGCCCTGCTGGCAGTCAGGGTACAGGGGCAGATAGACTAATGGTCTGACTGACAGTAATGCAGCTCATCAAGTATATACAGGAACTTGTTACTACTCAGGAAAGGACAGCCAACAAACTTTTTTAACTAGCTTCAGGTAACAAGGATCACATTGCTGCTGGTTGTTTTGTGCAGTATCCACTTTTCACACATATCTTGAAGTTTATTATGATGATGCCCAAATATAATGTAACGTCTCAATGAACTCCATCTAAGCAGGTATCTTTGCCTGCACTGAAATAGTGCAGGTGTGGGGAACCTTTTGCCCTCCAGGTGTTGCTGAGCTACATACCTTTCATTCCTGGCATTGGCCACGCTTGCTGGCAGAGATGGGAATTGTAGTTTGGCAATATCCGGAGAGCCAAAGGTTCCCCACATCTGAGATAATGGATTATCTCAGTATTCTGCACTCACTTAACTTGTTAACAGGTTCTGCGAATCTTGGTAGCTGGTGATGGAAATTTCTTAAACAAATCTGTGGATGTTACGCTGGCCACCTATTAAAAGTATCCCCACAGTTCAATAAAATATGGAATGGGGCCCCCGTGTCCAAAATTGTGGCAATGCAGGCACAAGTCCACTTACCCTGCCCAGGTACGGTGGCAATGAGGACTGGTGACACCTCCCCACTGGATCCGATGTGGGTTCAGGTTGCTGGGGTCTGCCTGGCCACGGAGGGGGCTGAACAGTCCCCATGCCAACCAGGAATTGGATCCAAGCCTGCCTGCATGATTGGCCAATGGCAGGCAGGCTTGGAGACAGGGCCTGCCTTGGGGACAGGCCTGACAGAGCAGGTAGGTTTCCCTCAGTTCTGCTCCCAGGGTATTTAAGGTAGCCTGCCCTGGCCCTAGCACCTCGTTGTTCCTGGTTGTTTTGCTGTGTCTTGGGGATTCTGACCTTACTATGACATTTTTGGTCGCCATTTTCACGGCCGGGCAGGAATTTGTCAACCAAGCAAATTGGCTCCAGCCCAGTGATTTTGTGTACCTCATAGCAATAATCACAACTTTGGTGGTTGGGTAAACCTTAGTCATGGGTGGAGGGGTGGTCTCTGCCTGCCCCTCCAGTGGTAGGATATCCCATTAAAGGGATATGGGAGGAGTTGTTTATGCCCAGATGCCCAGGAGGGGGCCTATAGCACTGCTCAACCCAGCAATCCCTGCGAGGATCCCCCTATTTGATGTAAGTCTTAGGAATGCTCCACTGTCGGATTGACCCTTGGTGCCACTTATGGCAAGCAGGCCAGAAGTCAATGGTTGCCCAAGGCCTATGCCAAACCTCTTCCATCGGTATTCAATAAAGCTGTGGCCTTATTTGAACCAAGTTAAGTTGTTTTGAGTCTATTATTCCTATTCAGTCAGGGAAGAGGGGAGCTCCGAGCCTTGGCATGCAACAAAAAAGATGGATGACTCCCTGTGCAGTTTCTGGTAAACTCAGATTTTGGTCAATGAAACCATACTTATCAGCAAGGCACCTGATGTAGAAACAATGCAATTAGGTGTTGAGCAACTGCAGTAAGCCCATGGAGTATGCATTTTGCAGGTAGGCATAGCTAAGTGGCAGATTCAATACCTAGCAACTCCAGTTAAAAGACTTCAAAGAGCAGGATATCTGCATCAGAACTTGGAGAGTTGTCACCAGCTGGGTAGACAATAGTGAACTAGATGGACCAATATTCTGGGCAACTTCATATGTTTATATATATATGGCATTAGAAAATTCACTCAAGTGGCTGCATGTGTTGTAGAATGTATGCTGCAATGCTGTCGTTGCTGCCTTATCTGGAGAGAAAGGATCTGTAGGATCCGATTACCCAGCTCAAAGCTGAAGATGGGGACTTCACACCACCCCTTGGCCCCAAATCAGGGACCCCAGTCAAAGGTCCTGCCCATTCAGAAGCACTCTTTGTATGTCACATTAGAGGTTTGAAATGTAGTGAGGCTATTTTCCCTTACTGCATTTTGAGCCACATTTGCATGGTGTTGTACACATTAGAGAAGGAGCAGGGGTGCATTCCTACCCTGGAACACTTATTCATGAAGCTATCAGCTGCGCATGCACACTCATTTGTGCATGTACAGCAGCTGTCTCAAATGTACACAAATGGCTTATTTACAAAGGGAATGCAGCTCAAGTTTTCTAGTTAGATTGAGGCTGGTTGGGAGGGGGACCCATCTAATAGCAGTATTTGTCAACAGACTGTTGTTGTTGTTGTTCAGTCGTGTCCGACTCTTCGTGACCCCATGGACCAGAGCACGCCAGGCACGCCTATCCTTCACTGCCTCTCGCAGTTTGGCCAAACTCATGTTAGTAGCTTCGAGAACACTGTCCAACCATCTAATCCTCTGTCGTCCCCTTCTCCTTGTGCCCTCAACCTTTCCCAACATCAGGGTCTTTTCTAGGGAGTCTTCTCTTCTCATGAGGTGGCCAAAGTACTGGAGCCTCAACTTCAGGTCAACAGACTACAGGATCGAAATTGTTGTGAGTTTGTGGGCGCCAGTATGTGTTAGAATTAATCAGTGATTGGAGAGTCAGATTCTTAATAGCTGGAGTCAGCTTCCCATGTTCAGAAAATTGTCTGAGAGATGGGCATTGGGCCATTAACAGAGAACAAAGTCAGGAAGTTAGGCCACCAGCAAAGCAAAACCTCTGTGTTCGCTAGCAAATGGATAGAGCCCCTCTCTGAGCTCTGAGATAGTTAACAGAGACAAAGCAGAATGGAGAGTTTAGATATGCAGTTGGGGATGATGTGGGCTGGAGGAAAATAGTTGCAGTCTGTAAAACGCAGCAAGGTGGAGCAAGGCTATGTTATGACTGGCATATTTTTGAATCCAAGGATGCTGTGGCTTTGGGAGAAGCAAAAACGTCTTAGAGTGTCAATGCTGTAAGCCCCTCCATCGTAGGCTCAGGCTGTATATATGTGTAAATAAAACATGTATCATAAAGACACCACAGTCTCTGCTCTGCCTCATTTCCAAAGGAAACATGAACCCTGGGTAAGTGCCTGGACCCCTGGAATCCTGCACTGCTCAGAGATTGGAGTGGCATGTAACAATATGGACTGTGGCTAACGCTGTGTGAATGTGGCTTCAAAACATGGCAGTGGGAGAGCACTGGATGCAGAATAAGTGGTAATCTCTCTCTCTCTCTCTGCCGCCAGGCTATGACCTCTTCCTGCTCCACTGCAGCTTCCTGTTCCACGTCAGGCTAACCTGAAGATGTAAGTCATCTGAAGACCTCCTAGGTAACAAATGACTGATGAATTTAATTATTTTTAAAAGACACTCCTATTTCCCTTTCTCCTGAGCTACGTTATGTAGAACAATGTTTTCCAGATTCCATACACGTCCATTCATCTTGCCCTCCTGCAGTCCCCAGGGTCCCCCGGTCCCCCAAATGCAGTCCCACTTATTCCAGTGCAACCCCCCCCCCAATCTCTGGCCCAACCCATGGTAGGTTCTCTGCAAATGAGCAGACTGGGGCCCTCTCCCTGCTACTTCTGCTTCAGCTGTATTTATGCATTGCTGTGCCAACTCCATTCACTCCTTGCCTTTAAAATGTATCTTACTTATCGTAAAGAATTCAGGCCCCAGCTTTTCCTCCATCACAATTCCTTTTCCGCTTCAGCTCGTAACCTCAGGCACAATGGTGGGTATTATTCTGAGCGGCAGTGAGATGGGGGGAGGGGAGGGGAAAACTCAGTCTGCACCATTCATTTTTCAATGAAAATATGAAGTTGGCAGCTTCCTTATATACCAGGAGAAGGAAAGGGGGGGAAAAACAAATTCCCTCTCTCCTCCCGCCTTCCTGCCACCCCAACACAGTTTCCTCCGAGCTCCCTTCTTAAATGCTTCCACATGTTGCATTTCCATACTTAGCTCTGGTGAGGCATCCTCTTCAGCACAACTTCTGGATAAAGGCGGAGAAAGATATGTCCCCCTCACATTCAGAGAACAGACCCTTTGCTGCTGAAAATAGACACCAAAAGGACAAGGAAGGGACAGCAAAGGTGTTGGGAAAGGGAAAGGGACCCCTGACCATTAGGTCCAGTCACGGACTCTGGGGTTGCGGCGCTCATCTCGCTTTACTGGCCAAGGGAGCCGGCGTACAGCTTTCGGGTCATGTGACCAGCATGACCAAGCCGCTTCTGGCGAACCAGAGCAGTGCACGGAAATGCCGTTTACCTTCCCGCCGGAGCGATACCTATTTATCTACTTGCACTGCATGCTTTCGAACTGCTAGGTTGGCAGGAGCAGGTACCGAGCAACAGGAGCTCATCCCATCGCGGGGATTCGAACCGCCAACCTTCTGATCGGCAAGCCCTAGGCTCTGTGGTTTAACCCACAGCGCCACCCGTTTCCCTTGTTGGTACTAACCCATTAAAAACTCTGGTGATTCACATTGGGGCAACACCCTTATCAGGGCAACCAAAATGTTTCAAAATAATGTATAAGCTTTTCAGTTCTCCAGAACTCTTAATCAGGCAAAAGAAATAAAAAATTGGGGAGGTAGTGTGAGGGCAAGACTGGTTGATGTTGGAAACTTGGGTAGAGTGTCCATGGCTCCAAGCATCGGTGAATTTCTCTCACTCCCCACACCCTATTTTAATCCATATAAATCTTCTCAGTCCACAAAGCTACATTATTGGCCTGAAAGGATAATAAGGTGTTAGCAAAAATCATATTGCAAGGCAAAGGCAAAGTCTTCCCGAAGGCATAATATGTAAGAGCCACCTGCTGGATCTGGCCATCTAGTCTAGCATCCTGTTCTTATAGCGGCCAACCAGATCCCTGTGGGAAACACGGAGGCAGGATCTGAGCATAAGAGCACACCTTTCTCCTGCAGTTTCCAGCAGCTGGAATTCAGAAACATACTGCCTCCGACAGTGAAGGTGAAACACAGCCGTCATGGCAAGTAGCCACTAACAGTCACTGAATTTGTCTAACCCATTTTTAAAGTCATCCAAGTTGGTGGCCATCACTGCCTCCCATGAGAGTGAACTGCATAGTTCTACGATCACTGAATGTCCACAAGTGGCCAGGTGGATGCCTCTGGGAAACACGCAAGTAGGATTCTAGCGCAAGAATCCTGTGGTTTGCAGCAACTGGTATTCAGAAGCAATGCTGCCTTTCTAGTTCTGTTGTTCTTATGAGCTTAAAGCTGAAATAAAGTGATTGGTTGATTGATTGAAGCAATGCTGCCTCCAACTGTGGCTAGGGACCAATGATAGCCCTCTCCTCTATGAGCATATATGTGAAATTAAGATATGTTTGCCCGACATACATCACTTTACCCTACTGAACTACACTTGCCATTTTACTACCCATTCACTCCGTTTGGTGAGGTCCTTTTTAAGTTCTTAGGTTCCTTTGCTGTTTGTTTGTTTGTTTGTTTGTTTGTTTGTTTTAACAACCCTAAACAACTTAATATCATCAGCAAACTTAATAACCTCACTGCTCACTCCTAACTCTAGATTGTTTATGAATAAGTTAAAAAGCATAGGTCCCAATAACAATCCTTGGGGGACTCCACTTTCTGCCTTCCTAATTATTCCTGGGACGCGGGTGGCGCTGTGGGTTAAACCACAGAGCCTAGGGCTTGCCGATCAGAAGGTTGGCGGTTCGAATCCCCACGACGGGGTGAGCTCCCATTGCTTGGTCCCAGCTCCTGCCAACCTAGCAGTTCGAAAGCACATCAAAGTGCAAGTAGATAAATAGGTACCGCTGCAGCGGGAAGGTAAACGGCGTTTCTATGCGCTGCTCTGGTTCACCAGAAGCGGCTTTGTCATGCTGGCCACATGACCTGGAAGCTGTACGCCGGCTCCCTCGGCCATTAATGCGTGATGAGCGCGCAACCCCAGAGTCGGTCACGACTGGACCTAATGGTCAGGGTTCCCTTTACCTTTACCTTTTAATCATTCCTACTCTCTGCTTCCTGTTAGTTGACCAGTTCCTGGTCCACAAGAGGACTTCATTCCATGACTGCTTAGCTTTCTCAAGAGTCTTTGGTGAGGTACTCTCTTGAAAGCTTTTTCAAAGGCAAAGTATACAATGTCATCCAAATCACTTCAATCTCTACATTTGTTGACAAACTCTCACTAATAAGTTAGTGAAATAGGACTTCCCCTTGCAAAAGCCATGCTAATTCTACTTCAGCAAGGCTTGTTCTTCTATATGTTTGGTTGGTTTATCTTTAAAAATACTTTCTACCAGTTTTCTCAGGACACGTGTTAAACTAACGAACATGTAATGTCCAGCAACACCCCTGGATCTCTTTTTTAAAAACAACTTGCTTTTTTAAAAAAAGATGACCAGCAATTTCACATCTGAGCTGAGGAATCTCAGGAGGATGCCATCTGGACCAGGCAATTTGTCAGTTTTCATTTTGTCTATTAGGTCTACAACAGAGGTTGGCTATGCATCCCTTGGATTCATTTCTGTCTAAGGGCCAAGCTAGATGTTGCAACAGTGCCTCCCCTATTTGTTCACTTACAAAGTATGTGTGGCTAGAGGGTCTTACTTGAACAGTTAAATGAGCAAGTGGAAAGGACATGCTGAAACCTCCCACCTTGGTCCATTGCTCCAAGCATTTTTCTCTCTTCCTGATGGAACTGCCCCTAGGAAGCAATAAAATATGCAGGACCTGCAAACAGGAAACTTTTATTTAATACTATTATAAAGGACCTTTACTGAAGTGGACTTTGTGAGTACATACTATAAAAAGAACTTAGCCATGGGGGAAAATAGTGTTCTATCAAGTGCTGCGTGGCACCTCCAATTTAATTCCACCGCAGAAAAGCAATGCCTCAGAAGTGCTAAAGGGTTCTACAGTATAGTGCAAACAACCTACCGGTATTCCTAGTTTCTGATAAGTGTTTCTGTATTAAGCAAGAGTCTGCCTTAGTTCTGCACATTTACTGGTGCCAAACAGTACTGTGTAAAAGATCTGTAGCCGTCCAGCTTGTTGCTAATTTCCCTTCAGTTGCTTGAGTGTTCAGTTTTGCATTTGAAAGAGGTATTTAGTCCACTTAAGTATTACAAATAAGCATGAACTGAGCAACTATGCCACACTAATATTTGAAGAAATCCTTCCTAGGCCCTCAATCCTGCACTAGCAATCTGGTACCCAGTGAGTTCAGGACCTTTGTCCATCACCTTCTTTCTAGGACCAGCAGGCCTTGCCCTCTCATCTGCCTACACTTCATTAAAGCCCAGGGAATGCTGTCAGCCAGGAACACGTCACCACTCCCTCTGGGGGCTCCACAGGTGTTGACTTGACATCTCCCAGGGACTTTCCTGAATATATATATAACCTTAACAACACTACCGTGCATTTTGCTTAAGCAGCAAACCCAAACCCTGGCCTCCACATATTACTTAAACGCTCAGGTCAAACGTTATATGGTCAAGGGAGCTTTCTGATGACTGAGTACCCATTGTAGCCCAGGACCCACTCTTCTCTACTGCCTGTTCTCTTGGCTCTGATTTTCTATACAGATTTTCTATGCAGAAATCACCACTGTCCACCATGGGCTGCCTGTTTCTGTGTCAGAAAACAGATTCCCTCCCCCCAATTTCTGCTACTTGTACTTAAGCCTCTCACACTCTCATAACCTTTTCTGCTCTTTCAGCCACAGACACTGCCTTCCATGGACACGCCTGCTATTTAACTCACACAAATGTGCCACCCGCAAGCTGCACTATTAATCACATTGCCTTGTAGGCTAGATGATCCATTCCTATTTTCCAAATGTATGAAAGCACATGACAAAAGTGATAACCATTTATCTGGAATCATACCTGATACAGAAGATGGAAGGTACGAAAGCCAGCCCCTCCAGTTCTCATCTCACCTCCCCACCCACTTTATTTGATCAAAACCATTCCTTGGCCTGAGATGGCACCAAAATCCCTACACCACCACAAGTATCCATTTAACTTTGACTGTGGGTTCATCCACACTCCCACTTGTCCTGTGCCTAAAAACCACAGGTCTGAGCGGTTTTCCGCTTGACCCACACTTTCTAGGTATGTGTCTGAGCAGTTTTCCCTTGCAAACTCCATTCCCAGGGGAAACCTGCTCTTTAGCTCTAAATCAGAACGAACAGCAACCTGCAGATTGTCGTTTGCTCCGACTGAGCACTGCAAAGCTGTTTTCAGATGACTCCACTAGGGTATGAAGAGTCTGGAAGAAATGCTACTTTTAGAACTTGAACTACCTGTTCTTTTGCTGAAGAGCAAATTTTGGAAAAACGTAACTCCAGTTGAGATTGTAGCAGAGTTATGAAGCTGGGTTATACAGCTGGTGGCTGAAAATTTTAGTAAAAAATATGGGGGGAAAAAGAAAAAACAGAGTCTGGAGCAGTTCAGAAATATACAGAAAAGAGGGGGGAACTTTTTAAAATAAAAATAAAAATTGAGGAGCATCCAAAATGAGCCCAAATACCAAGGAGATGATATCCCAAGGGGCTGACAAAATGAGGACTTTAGTTTTTAAATAAAATCTGTCTGTTGTTACTAAAGGCCTCCCCGAGGGGTCAAAATAAAAAGCAGCCTGAAGATATCTCTGTTAATTGTTTCACTTGTTCATATTAAAACTAAAATCTGCATTTTGTCAACATCTTGAGAAATCATCTCCTTGGTTTGGGGGAAAATATTTTCAAGTCAATGATCTTACTTACACACACACTTTTCTTCCCTGAGGAGTGAGAAGTTCCAGAAGCAACGTCATAGACAACAGTGTTGTCTCCTTTAGATAAGAGAACCCTGGAGAGCTATCACGTCTTTGTAATGTTTGCTTTCTTTACAAATATACAAGCAAAGCACTTTGGGAGCACATAGACCCCTCAACTGCCAGTCCTATATCACATGCCCAAAAAGAGAAACTGCACCATAGATGTGCATGTGTTTATCAAAGTGCAAAACCTCTTTCTAACAGGTTTTCTGTCCCTCCTCCAAACTCTGATGTGTATGACATCCCAAGGCTAGAGAGTCATCAAGGAACATTCAACCCTTATTGTTAGATCCCTGATCATCCATCAACTGTGTCAGGCAAAACCACAGCATAGGTTTTAATGCTAATTAAAGCAGCCAAACTCATAACAATACGTAAGCTGGTGGCTCAGCTGGCAGTCTTGCTTTTTGCCAAACCTGGAGGCAAAAATGGACACTTTGCAATGCTAACATGAAACAAAAACAGTTGACCCCCGACCCATTTTCTACATAGCAGCACTGCTAGGCCTTATTAGTGAAATGTTCACAAGTTGTTCCAAATGGTAGAAATGTATTAGGAAATGCACCATAAAGATGGTCTATAGCTGAATGGGATTCCTTTCCCTCTCTTAGCTGGCTCTATCCTCATTAAGGTTCCCTCCTTTCTCTGGCCTCCTTTCCTCAGCCCATTGCCTCATCTGTCCCATACCTCATGTCCCTTATGGATGAGACCTCATACCATGAGCAGATTCATTGTTTGCTGGGTTTGTTTTTTCCCATCGTTTGGTGAAACCTCTGGAGAATATATCACTCCGTTCCCAAGTTCGCCCTTGCATGCTGGAAGAGCAGCTGTGCTGGTGTCTGCTCTTTTCTCTCTGCCCACTATCATTCCCAACCTGTTTTCCATGTCAAGGCTGCGTAACAATTATAGCTGCCGCCGCCCTCCCATCAAGGGCCCTTAGAGCAGTTGCTTGCTGCCCTGCTTCAGGCTTCCAATTTCTTAGCATACTGAGTAGCACTCATTGCTCATGTCCTTCTGCACGTGCTGCAGAACAACCCAAGCACCAGGCAGGCAGCTGTGGTGTTAGTGGGAAGCTCAAAGCTGTAGATAGTTTCATAGCCTAGTTTGTTCACCCTGTGACTTCCCACAAAAAAGAATGACATTTCCTTAGCTACATCTTCCCATAAGACAAGTGAGTGTGCCAAGCAACCTTTCGATTCAACATTATTGCGATGATACAAAACTTGCAAACACCTATAAGGAGGATAGGAGAGGTGCATTAGCTGATGATGTCCCAAAATAACTGGAGCATGAATAACCAGCCACTCTGCTCACTGCTTTCTCCTTGTAAACCAGGTGGTTTTCCTCATGTTTGTTGGACTCCTGCACCCGCCAGCATGGCCAATGGTCAGGGATGCTGGGAGTTGTAGTCCAGCAACATCTATAGGGCCTCTGGGTCCCCTATGCCTGTCATAGAGATTGTCTTCTGACCTTTTCACAGCACAGGCCTTCTATCCCCCGGGCTTTTAATGTAGTTAGGAAAAGATAGATAAATGCACCAGCTCACAGTCAGGACAGACATTGTTAAGCAGAGAGCTGGAGCCCTAAGGTGTCGTCAGAAGAGCTCAAAAGGACACTTACAATGAAAGCAGCATATCAACACTACCTCCTAATTTTTTGCAGCATGCATCAAAATTGTACTGGGGACCGGTGATGAAGGAAGACACACCCTAACGTAGCAACTGCCTATGCCTCTCTCTGTGAACACTGCTGAACCCGAGTGAGATACTGGGGGCACACACAGGCTCGAAGGGGAAGAGGAACAGACAACGCCTTGCTATTTGTTATTGGCAAGGCAATGACACACAAAAAGCCTTCCTTACACGTCACCTTGTTCCACCCTTAAAAAGCTTTTGGCACTGCCCCCCCGACACACACACACACACACACACACACATTCCCATTGTGTTTGGTTCTCAGTGGTGACAGACTACAATGCTGTACTTGGAGGCAGTGGCACCTGCCGGTCAGCTCAAAGCTGCTCCATCTCCACAGGGTGATGCATCTGGGATCCTTCGCCACCTCCATCTGCACAGAGACCAGTGCCAAGGATGCGGTACTGCCCCTCCCTGCATATGCAGCCTTTGCTGCTGTCATCCTCTTTGGAGTCACCAGGCTCACAGATGGCCCTTGGCTGAGCCCAACAGCTGCTGCTTGGAGGTTTGGCAAAGCAGAGGAGCATGTGGAGATCAGGGAAGCAGGAGTGGGCATGTGGGAAGGAGTGAGGAGAGAAAGTCTGTGCAATAAAATGTGTAAGGCCTGAGGTAACCCCCGCGCTGCTGAGCGGAGGAGGCAGAGGGCAGTAATATGCCGCAGAGTCCAAAACATTGGGTAGAATACAACCAGAATGTGGGGCACCCCAGAACTGAAGCAGATTGTATTCTCCCACTCATTTCAGATTAATATAGTCCTCTGATGTCAATGTGATGCCTGGTATTAAAATGAAAACATGCCAGTCCTGAAAAATAGTATATTTAATGGTGGGAGAACGGGAATACCTGCTCCAAAAAGCCACACAGGCACTAAGCTCAGCCAATAAATTTACTGGATTTGTTGTTAACAAGGGCAGAACTGCAAGTGACATGGGAGAGCTGTTACTGGATCTCCCAGTGTTTCCCTTTTAATTCTGAAACAGTCGCCACGATGAGGCTCCAAACTGGATCAAAGCAATGGTAATGGGGGAGAAGGGGTTAACCCTCTCATCTGATACCACTTTCCCAATCTAAATCAAACGCACCTCTGTGGTGTGCACTTGCCTGCACACAATCTCTGTGGATAAGGCCGGTTGTAGATGCCTGGCAGTCCCCTTGATCTTGGCCTATTCCCAAGCAGGATGACATGGCATAAGACCCTGCTGGCATTTTGGCAGGAGACAACCTGCTAACAAGGGGAAATTTTCTTCCGCAAGCTGCAAAGAAGGGCTGGGCAGCCAATGACAACTTCCTTTCAAACCCACCAAGCCCCAGCCTGCAGCAACAACAACCCTGCTTGCCCACACCCACTTCGCTTGCTGCAAGTGTCCACAATGCTTAGCTTGAAGTGGCAGCTGGCTGTGGAGCTTTGGCAAGGCAGCTGCAGTTTCATATTGGTTTCTAAAGAAAAGAACAATGTACGAAGAGCAAATTTTGGTGCAATTGGGTGGATCAATTTCTTCCAACCCAAACCTTCTGAATAGGCAGTCCCACCTAGGAATACATTATAGTGCTGAGCTGAAAATTTGAGGAAAATTTTCAGCAAAGCTGACCTTTCTGGGAGTGTTGTGAAAGGCTAAAAGTGTTTTCCTAGTCAAGAAGCTTCACCCCGTACCTGTTCATCCAGAGGACCTATTTATTCAGAATTCAACCTGATTTTCATGCACTAAGCTTGCACAGTGGTTAGATTATATCCAGTCTCTGTTAAACGTTTATTCTGATTTGTTTAGGGGGTGAACATTCATTCCACATTCTCCTTGATTTGTCTGTGGGGTATTTACACATCTTCCCATTAATCGTTCATTCTGTCCACATTTTTCAGTGCATTTCCCCATCACTTTCCAAACTGCAAAAAGTCTGCTTTAAAAAATGGACTTGTTCTGCTAGGAAGAGACACTGTTGCCCCAAGTATACATTTAGCTGAAAACCCAAAGAAAGGAAACCAGGAGTTAACCAATGAAGTAGAAACAGGAGGAAATTTAGCACCAGTTAGCAGTGACCATGATGCTCTGTGGACTGCTGATGCCCATCTTTAAATGCTGATGCCCATAAGGTGCTCTTATAAATGATTTGCTGAAAGGAGGGGGGAAACATATTTAAAAAGGAAATTTAGAGAAGCAGCACAAGGAGGAATTTGGTTTTGGCTGAGCTCTGCCTGGCTGTGCATTTTAAGTGCCTAATCGCCACATTTCTTCTGGAGCGGAGCATCGTCCCTCTGCCACATCGAAACACAAGACTCATAATAACCACTTTCAGTTTGACTGGTGGTTCCTTTCTGCACCTCACTCCTTTTCATGCAGCCAGCCTCAGAGGCCTTCACAATAGCAGTGCCTTGTAATTACTTCACCACAGCATTCTACTCCTAACAGGTAGATTACAGTCCCGGAGGGTTAGTAAAAAAAAAAATGTTTTTTTAAAAAAGGAGGAATGACAAAAGACACACCTAGGTGTATGTACATTTCCATTATATATAAGAAAATAGCTAGGCTGGCCCAAGTTTAGTATATAACTCAAACATTCATTTGAAACTGGGATGCTGTGTACGTGTTTGTATGTGTGCAAAAGGGGGGGGGGACAGAGGTGAGATGAAGGGGGAAAGCAGTAGGGAGGCAAAGAATTTAGCTTCTCTGCTCCTGATCTCCCTCTTGAAGCAGTTTTTCCTGAAGCAAGTAAGCAAACAAAAATCCACCAATGCCACTGAGGTTTGGTTACATGTGTACTGTATATATGTTATATGCATTCCTTTAGATCCTGACACTTGAAACCTTACAGTGAGTTGCCACTGAAACCTATTCTTTTCCTTTCTAATACTCCCCTTTAATCCATGTGGGGATATGTAAAGAACATGGATTCTGAGTTCAGAACGGTGGCACCTCCATTGCACCAAATGACCTGTAGATGCTCCATAAACTAGTTCTGAGGTGTCTTCTGGCCCACCCCAAGTATATCATACTATCACATAGAATTGCTTCTGAAAATGTGAATGTAGGACTTGTGTGAGAAACATGATCCAAGGCCAAAATGGTCAATTAAACCAAACCACTGCTAAAGAAACCCTTGTCGGGCAATGTCAAAATGAAATATAGAATATGCTGTTTGCTAGTGACTATCTTATTACATAAAAATGTATGGCTGTCATCATGCTGCAGTCTGCATGGTTGCCAATAGGCAACCACTCTAACTCCAGCATGAGTAATAGTCTGCTGGCAGGCAAGGGTGGCAGGTGGCCTCAGTGAGCTGCTTAATTGACAGGGAGGGGCTTCACACAGTGGTTTAGCAAGCTCCTCCCACTCCTTTAAAGGTGTTGGGACAAGCTGTGAGGCAGGGTCTTGGGGTGGTCGATGGAGGAATAGGTAAGGTACAAAGTGAGTAGGTCTGGCGTGGGGAGAGGGTGATTTGCAAAGGGGTAGGCAGGGTTGGCAAGGGAATGAGCTGGGGTGCCAGCCTATAGTAATAAATTATTTTCATAGTCATGTACTGTTCCTGCAAATGTACACAAACCACATTATTTACACACCCAATTTCTGTGTAACTGAGGCTCTGTACTATGCTAACTCTGGATTTCATATTGAGGATTATTACATAGCAATGTCCTATTACTGAAGATGTCATGCATACCTTTGGGAGTTCCCATGTTAAAATCCAGTTTCATTAATGCAATAACATACCACATATGTTATTTCCTGTTTGTTTTAAATTAGGAAATGGGGAAGCAAGGGTGATCCCTTCAGTTTTCTAAGGAACAAATACTTGCAACCACATGGTCAGGAGAAATGGGCTAGAGGACTACCATATTTCTTGCTTGCTGCTTGTTCAGTTTCTTTGAGAATCTATGATGGTTAACAGTTGATTTTTATTCCTAGTGCTTATGTACTGGAGCACCTAAAAGTTTTATTAACACTTTAGAAAGAAAAGCACAATACCTTGCAGGTATCAGATTTCCAGAGAGGTTAATTGCTGCAAATTAAATGTCATTAAGCATATACAAAGGTGTATCTGCCTTACTGGCCGAGTTCACACAACACACCAAACCATAGTTTAGTTAATTTTAGCTGATGTACAGTATGCCTACAATTTACATGGGAGTTACGTTCTGGGGATCACACCTAAAGCCAAAATTGCATATAATCAAAACACACTGGGTGAGTGGGATTGCCAAAGTCATTTTTCCCAGAACCCTACCCCCTTTCCAATTTTTTTTTTATTTTTTGCCCTGCATGTAATGCTCACAAGTTAAACACATGTAGCTGTGGGTTTACTGTAAGGGCAGTCTGAACCATCTCAGTCCCGTTTACTAATGATTATATATACAGTACACCATCCTTTGGACATTGCCATTTCAGCTGGTCCTATGATACACCCCAGTCGATGAGACAGCTCAGTGACATCAAAACATTAAATTCCACTCCTTAAAGCCTTACAACACATTATACAGAGGCAATCCCTGGATTTGTCCCCAAGGGCACTTTCAACACAACTGTCATAGCAACCTGACATGTATCTGACACATTCATATTTACATTTTTAGAACACTTCTTAAGTTTTGAAATGTATGACATGGTGCTTAGTGCTGGGGAGACATGTGTCAGACAAGGCTTAGGCATTAGGCACCCCTCTTTGGAGAAGGGGTCAGACCAGACGATTCCTGGGATGGCTTGCTGCCCAGGTTCTATGAAGTTGCTCCTGGTTAGCCATTCCACACACTTCTAAAGCAGCTGCCCAGTGCATGGGCAAAAAAAGCAAGTGAAAAGTGCTCAGGAGCTATTGGTGCACCAGTAACAATACAGAAAACGGGATGGCTCTGCTGCCTCTCATCATGTATCCCTGCCTGCCTGCATGTTAGGAACTGGCAATAGCACCCCTCCTCATAAGCAGGAATGTGTGGGAGGTAATTCCACACAGACATGTGAATAACATTATTCCCTGTGTACTGTAGCTCTGGGGCTCTTTACTGGATCATCCACAGTTGCAAATGATCACTCTTTAAAAACCCCACCCCTTAACACACAGAGAGTAACACACAGTACCAGGCGCAGAGGCCTGCCTCCCAAGTCTCTCCCTACAGAGTTTTAATCTACCTGGGAATTGTTCCCTATTTATAGCTTTCTTAGTCTCCAAGGTTTGGGGCAGGTAAGAAAAACAAAGAAAAGCATGAAAAGAAAACTAAAGTACCAAAGCATCATTCGAATTGTCAATCTCTGTGCTAGGGGTATGTGTTGAGAGACACTCATGTTCTCCTCCCTGCCTGCTGCTTCCAATACCTGTGGATTTTTGCAAGAGTGACGGCGGGGAAACGTGTGAGTGCTGAGCCCCCATGCACACTTCCCACAGCAGGGAGTCTGTGGTGTGGTGATGTGGGGCCTCTGGCCTCCCCAGAGGAGTTCAGGTGGAGCAATGCCCATCACATTATAGAGTCACAGACAACAGACAGGGCCTCAGGTGTGCATGGGGAGGGGGCTGGGGGAGGGCAGCTGCTCGTCTAAAACTCTCCCAAGGCTCCCTTCTCGCCTCGCACCTCCGCTGGCAGCCAACAAACCCCGAGAAAGGGAACTGCCATTAAAGAGCTGCAATGAACACCTGCTAACAGCCAGAACGATCCTTGGGAGGGAAGCTGTCACCTCAGCAAGCGCAGAAAAGCCCTTCAGGCGCAGAGAAGGAAAGCCCAAGGCGAAAGGCGGGGGGGTCAAACAAGACATTGCACGTAGATATGCTCAACAGTACCCTGATGGGCTTTTTAGAGCAGGAAAAGATACTTCCAGAGGGGTGATCAGGACTGGAGAACTAGCGGGGATGGAAAGTGGGTGCTGTTTTCACTGCCACCCTTCTTCATTTCAAAACATACCCCCAGTCACTCCAGATTTGTTTGCAAGGGTAAACGCACTGAAGCACAGTCCTTGAGGGTGAGGGTAGGTGGGCATCCTTGTGGTGGGTCATGCTGGGGTGCGAGGACTGCAACAAATATGTCAGGATACCACGTGCTGATATTAGGCCTGGTACCAAGCTACAGTGTGCCTGTGGGTTCATAAAGCACAAGCTTTATGTCTGTATTTCTGTGTTAAATTCTACACCGTAACAGTCAAATCATGGTTTAGCCCTTGTAACTGGGCTCCATAGTCATGGTGTCTGTCCTCCTCTCACGCCCCCAAATCCTGCCCTGACAGTAGAGATGGAGGGGGAATTCAATTCAGTTCACATTTTAAGGTAATCTTACCTCATTCACACTTTCTGAACCAAGATGTGAACCAAAACACAGTCATCCTTCAAAATGCACCCTTCTCTGAATTTTGCGACACAGTTCTCCAGCCAAGTAATGTGTACACAGACGTCTATGCCAGTGTATAGTGTGTGTATATGATGCATATCTTAGTGAAAATAATATATAACATATAAAAATGCATTCTATCAGGGAAAATTGTTTGCAAAAAAATGTGTACAGAGAAATTCACACTAAAATGCTGGTGAGCTTTTGTGAGGACTATTTTAACAAAAATTCGCAAATTGTTGCAAAAATGTGGAGAACTGAATTTAAGGTTGGGGGGGAATGAGAAACTGAGAGAAGAAAAACTGACAGATTCATCCATCCCTACCTGAAGGCACCACTAACAAAGACACAATCCTGCAAGAACTTTTGCAGCCTCGTGGAAATAAGGCTTTGCATTAGCAGAAGAGCTTGGGAATGCCCCAAGCAAGCCTTAGCTTCTAACTTTTATACTTATTTTAAATGCATATCCTGCCTTTCTGTCTGACTGGCCTCTCTGTGTGACTCACATAAAATCCACCAATATAGTTTTAAACCTTTATGGGCAATTAGAAACAACATTACAATACATAGAAACTAAGTATCTTAGTAATGCCTGGCAAACATGGAATCTAAATCTTCTGTACTTCTCATTTATCACCTCAGCTGGGTTTAAAAAAAAAATCTGCTCACATAGAGAGCAAGTGCTAATCTGGGGGGGGGGGACCACCCATACCAATCTCAACCACTTGTGGCCCATGTTATCCCTTAGATGAGTAGTGGTGGCAGCTATTGCATACAAGTGCTCTATTAGGCTTGCCTCCACAGACCATTAATTCTTCATTCTGGCTAAACTTTGTCAAGCTTTTAGCAAAGTCTGGATAAACTGGATCATCTTAAACTTGAGATCTTTTTCAGCTCTATGAATTGCAACAATGACATGCTATGATATTGTGCAATAATAATTGCACAAGCCCACCATCTGTGGAACCAGCTCAGGTGTGGAGCCCAACCACAAGAGCCAAACCATGATTTAGCTGCTACACTTATTCATTACAAATATGTCCAAATTATGGGCATTTCCTTAGGGCCAACTTCTCCTTATCCATATACCTGCTTTAATGCAAAAATTGGAACCCACTCACTCTCATTTTAAATATGAATGGGGCAGACACGTGTCGTGCACAAGGATGCTATTTTCATACACATTTCATTTATTTACAATATTTGTATACCACTTTTCAATGATAATGGTTCTAGTTTGGCCCCTACTTAAAGGGAAGAGAGTGCAATTATCAGTCCAGTTGTCCCCTGTTCTTAGCACAATGAGGGGTTATATTTAATGTATCCAAGTGCTAACATAAGTTTCTTTCCTTTTTTGGAGGGCGTGAAGAAGGAAGAATACTAACTGAAAAAAGTCCAACAATGCTATCAGTGTGCTATGCAACAGTGAAATATACTGGAGTACTAGATTGACAAAAAAGACATACACGCTAACCCTGTGGGGCTGAAATATACACACCCACAGATACACTCTGCTAGCAGGCCTCGCATCAGCACTTGTCATCCTTGGGTAGCTGTTGCAGTCCCTGCACCCCAGCATAGCCCATCTGCCCTCCCCATCAAGGACGGCGCTTTAGCTGCTGCAATTTGGATGGTAGGCTACATTTTGTTTCGGCCACAATGCACTAGTTATTGCATCAGCCTTGTAGCGAAAACAAAATGGCGGTTGGAGGAGGATGGTTACCTCTTGGGAGCTTGCCACAGTTAAGCAGGAAGAAGGCTGTTTGCAGAATTAGCTCCATTACTTCTGACCCCAACCCGCACTCCACCTGTAAACCCTAAAGTGGCCTTAAAATATTGGGAGGCATCCCAATTGGAGATTTTGTCAACAGCCCCCTCAAACCTGGAGGCAGCCCTGACTGGTACAAAAATCAGCAGCAGTCATTTTTGTTTTTGTGGGAGCCGATTTCTGAAGTTGTTGCTATGAATTCCTCTTTTTTAAAAAAAACAAAACAAAAACCTTTTGCCTGTTTCAGAAGGAGACAAATGGTAAAATCCTCCTCCCAACAGAGAAGGAGCAGAGCAAAAAGAGTTAATGTGCAGCGTTGTCACACAGTTGGCACACAGGCTATCATTTTTACTTCTAAGAAGAGGAAAACATAAACCAAAAAAACCCCCAGCAAAACGGCACACGCCTCAATGCCAGCAGCAAGAGCAGCATCTCAACACAGTTGAAAGCTGGCACATTGTTCAGTGCCACCCCCTGACACGTCATCATCCCCATGGCTGAACTGAGCCTTCAGACTGATGAAGGAAATATTAGGCCGCAGGCTTGCTTTAGTGGAAGAATAGAAGCCCTGTATTTTCAGTCCTGGTGCCAGAGAAAAAGATGAGGTGGAAAACACAGACACAACGCAGACACAACGTGCAACACTTCAGAGGGGAGCTACATGACCACCCTGCTCCCCAGTACCCCAAAAGAACAGGGAGGATAGCATTGCCTTTCCATCTCCCCCCACCAGTTATTTCATGTCATTAAATTTAATGCCCTTAGCTTTGCAAATAAGTCTTCCAAAGTTACTACTAGACCAGTTACTGACTAGCCAGTGCATCCCTATGCAAGTGATTTGTGATCAACACCCTTTTTACAAAACTTCCAGACTGGGAACCAAGAAGCAATCTTCAGTGACCATAAGCAACTAAATAGTAGTGCTTGACACACCTCCATTTCCTCACCCCAGGTACAAGGCAGAAATGCAGAAAATTTCAAATCCAAATTTGGCTTCACTTGAAAGCAACTTGTTCCTCAGACTTCCCCACCCCCTGAGCCGAGCTACAGGACAGCATTCAACCTTTCTCATAACATATAAAGCTAGCTTATATATTAAATCAGGCTATTTGGGACATCTAGTCAAGTATGGCAGCAGCTCTCCAGAAACTCAAATATACCGTATATTCCGGCGTATAAGACGACTGAGCATATAAGACCCCCAACTTTTCCAGTTAAAATATAGAGTTTGGGATATACTCGCCGTATAAGAAATACGACCCGGCGTATAAGACGACCCCCGACTTTTGAGAAGATTTTCCTGGGTTAAAAAGTAGTCTTATACGCAGGAATATACAGTAGGTGGTCTTTCCCATCGCTTGCTACCAGATATTTGAACTGGTGGTGCCAGGAATTAAACCTGAGACTCTTCTGCATGCCAAACCTCTATAGTCCCTGTCAAAGGAGGAGAGTTGTGCAGACTTTGGTAGCTTTCCTTTTTAGGACAGAATCTTTATGCCCTGAATGGGAGCCGCAGGTCAGGAAATGCTCTCTTTGAAGAGGTTCTGTCCCTCTGTTGGTTCATTCAGAACCATACCGACTTGCAAACAAAAATGATGGTTGTAAGGAACAGTTGAGGAATTTGGGTGTGTTTAGCCTGGAGAAGAGAAGACTGATAAGTGATAGGATAATGATCTTCAAATATCTAAAGGGATGTCACATGGAAGATGGAGCAAGCTGGGGTGGGACCCAAACCAATGAATTTAAATGGTAGGATAGGAGATTCTGACTAAACATTAGGAATAACCTCTTGGCGGCAAAAGCTGTTCAACTGTGGAATGGACTACCTTAGAAGGTTGTGGACTCTCACTGGAGGTTTCTAAACAAAGGTTGGATGGTCATCTTTCATGGATGCTTGGGCTGTGATTCTTGCATGGCAAGAGGTGGACTAGATAACCCCTGGTCCCTTCCAACTCTACGATTCTATGACAGATTGGGCATACTCTGGCTCCCTTAATTCCCATGGGCACTTCCAGACTGTTTCTATTTTCAAATCGGATTCAACCACATACCAACTAATTTTATCTTGTGAACTGCCCTGAGATCTTATGATGAAGGGTGGTATATAAGTCAAATAAATAAAATAAAATAAAATAAAAATGGCGATTGCACAATTAAAGCTGATTTGGCACTCTTGCACAACAAACTAGCTTTCCGAAAGACTATGGGTAAGGAAAGTGAGGGGGAAAGATAGTGGAAAGTGTGGGATCACAGTTGCTTTGGCATGTGCTATGTACACACTTTGCATCCAATGCTCTCCCACTGCTGGGTTTTGGAAGTGGTGGGAACACAATATTAGCCACAATCCATATCTATCTTTTATATATCTTGGCGCATCTTGGAAATGCTGTGTTTTGATACATTTCCCTCCAAGCCAATTTCAAACTGAATTGACAAAAATGGACAACCTAGATGTGTTTTAAGCTGGTAATGTGTGCACAGCCGTCGTCTAGCCTCCCCACAAACAAATCGGAGTGAATCATTAAATAGCCAACACTGTCTAATCTCCCTGGAAACAATCAGGATGAATGCTCAATAAACAGGTCGTCTGGAAGTGCTCCATGTTAAATGGCTCCTTCGTTGTCTGCAAAATTCAAGAGGCAATAATATTTCCTCTAATTCTTCAAATATTCTTGTGTCAGGCCTAGAAAGAGGAAAAAACCCACAAGATTGTCTTTTAATTCACTATGCCCTTCCATTTGCATCCTGTCTTACCAAGGAACATGGTTTGAAAATGTTTTCCCTGCTCCTTCGGAGACAATATATTTCCATGGGCAGTGCCGGGGTGGGTGGGGAGCTCCCCCCCCCCCAACAACACTCCCCTACCCATTGTTGGAGTCCATTGACAATATATACTGCTACTTTTCTTTCAGAGATCTGAACATATGGGACACAACTCACCTTCCTTGCCCCTTCTGTGCCCTCCCTGCTCCAAATTATCTGGTGTTGCCACTGGATGTTTAGAACACACCTCCTCTTCAATCAATCAATCAATCAATCAATAACAAATTAAAACATAAATTGCATTAAAATAATCCCCTCCTAGACATATCTGTGCTTGCTTTCTGTGCACTCGGAATATACTTTGTATATTCATTATTTAACACACCTCAGTAGAAACAGGAGTAAGAAACGCTCTCTTTCTCTCCCTACATATTTACATGTTCTTGTCATTCATTTTCTGAGCTCTCCCTACCCCTAGTTTCACCAGCTCACCACAGCTTTAATATGGCAATATTACCACGGCAGTTTTCACAAGAAATGCTTCACTTGTGAGTTGTTGTCCTTGTTGTTTTTGCATTTCCCACAGAGGAATGCATAACCTATGTTGTCTAGGATGCATGTCTGATTTAAAGCTAACTCTCCAATTTGAAAATGGCTCACAAGTGGAACATCCCAGACATTCTTAGTGTCATTTAGGAAAACCATTATTATACGTAGGCACAGCTTTTTATCAGTTGTGGCTAAACCTTAGACTACTATCTTAATATAGCTTAATACTTTTGGTTGCAAGAGAAAATAGCACCAAACTAGAGGAGGCCTTTTTCTATTTGGCAGGATGCTGATGAGCCTTCCTGGAAGGGAAAGTGTTTGTTAAGTAATTAGGAGCTAGAGGCAGGTGGAGGGGGGGGTCCTGATCCAGATTGGGACCATAAAGTGGGGGAGTGGGTCTTTAAGCCTTTGCTCCCCGCAGTGGCCTTGATCTGGACTGGGGCCCCTCACAGCTTTTAACTGCATCAGGGGGAAAGCTGTTGCCAATGGTCTGGTTGTGACCTGAAAAATCTGGAATAGTCAGTACAGTACTGCCACATATGCATATTTGGAAATGCATATGAAAACTCTCATTAGATTCTGTGCATTCCCAGCCACCACCTGACAAAAATGTTTACAATATAAGGCCAGATAAAAGTTGTAAAACATCTGCTCACTCAAACCATTTTTGTGAGAATATAGTAACCTGACAGTAATTTTGCAAGGATGTAATTTTGTGAAAGGCTTGATGAAAGGCAGAAGGAAGAAAAAAATCTCAAAATGCAAATGAAATCTCAAAATGAGAGCCAGCATTAGGCAGTGAATGGAGTGTTGAGCAAAGGGCTTATCCACACTCTTGCTTGATTCGTATTTTGATTGTATTGCATACCAATTTATTCCCCGGGTCCAAAAACATTTCTTGTTGTTCCGCGACTGTGGCTTGCAAAAATGTGACCTTACCTTCTGAATCAGATCTTATCAGATGCACAGAGAATCCAAAGTGAGATTTTGCTCAAATAAGCTTCAATTCAGCAGGTACACAGAATCATAGAGTTGGAAAGTTGGAAGGACCCTGACAATTATCTAGTCCAACCCCCTGCAATGCAGGAATATGCAAGCTGTCCCATGGGGGAACGAACCCCCAACCTTGGTGTTATCAGCACCACGCTGTAACCAACTGAACTATCCAGGCATTTAAGATCGGATTTCCACAAGGCACAGCCAAGAGACAACGAGAAAAGCTCTTGGACCCAAGGGAATTTGTACATTGTAGGATCCAAAGAAGGTCAAGCAAAAGTGTAGATGAGTGCTAAGATTGGAAGGACTCTTCCTCAAAACCTCACTCAACTTTGAAGCTCACTGGGCAATATCAAATCAGTCATGATCTATCAGCCTAGTCCTTGCACAGTTGTTGCAATGATTTAAAAAAGGGTGTGGAGACGGTATATATGATATCCTGAGCTCCTCGGAGGAAATGCAAGATAAAAGTGTAGTAAGTCTTCTTATTATGCAAAACCAAATCATAAATGCTTCACAGCCCCCAGGCATTTTAGTGGGGATTGTACATGGAGTCTGATTCTGCCTTCCAAGCTAATTTAAAGGCCTTTCCAGAAATCCTTTTTTAGCACAATGGATGCAGTTGTTTGCTGCCAATCTGTTGTGCACAATCTAGACATTTCTCTTCAAGGTTGCACTTTTGTTGTGAAGATAATGGATGGAATTCAATGTTGCACTCTTCCAATCATTTCTTCTGCACAAGCATTGCAACTTGCCAAACAAAACAAACCCCTCTCTCCTCCCCCAGTTCATTGTTCTGGGGAATCTCCTGACTCCCCCAGAGCCACGTTTTGGGGGGAGTAAAGGCATAGGAGGAGGAGAGGGGTGAAGGGCACCAGCGTCTACTGACGAGCTCCTAGGTGAATTCTGCCCAATGCATTTTATGATGGATGCATCATATTTTGTACCTTGGAAAATGTCAGTTTTCTAGGCATTGCATCCTTTGCCATTCTTAGATGTCTGTGAACAAAGCAACATTCCTGCTTTCACCTGCAACCATTTTGTGAAACTTTTAAGGCCGTTTTTAAATCCTTTTGGAGGCAGGGCACTCCAGTGAAAAATATAACCCCAAGTCTTTTAAGAGAGAAAGAAAACTCATCCCTGACAACATGGACCACCATTCTGAGAATCTTTTCCTTTTATAGCATTTTACATTGAAAGATTATGTGCTTCCTCTCTCCAGCACAGGGACATAAATCTATTCTAATTTTTCCTTGGTGAAACAGAGGTATACAGCAATCTGGCTATCACCCCACATATACATCCCCAGAACATTACATTTGGATAGTCTATTTCATTGAAAGGGGCCTTCTGTGCTATTGAAGGAAAGGTAAAATCTAGCCAAGCCAGATCATGCATTCATCAGTTGTGATTTGGATAAGATTAAGGAGGGGAAAACAGTGCAGATTTTAAACTGGAAGGAAATATTTGCATTCAAAATTTCAGGCTGAGCTAAAATAAATTTAATTCATTAGAAAGGAAAGCTGGCCTTGGTTTTAAGAGGCTGCATTATTTCTGAGAGATACCAATACATTTCTCTTAACATTATTAAAATAGCAAAAGGGAAAAAAGGTTTCATATTTTCACTATTTAAAGTGGAGGGAAACTGCTCATGCATTTGATATGTTTGGATCAACAGTACAACAAATGTGAAGCACCATCAATTATTTGCTTCAGATGTTTTGCAAATACATGTATTTTTGTGCAAGTTTCCGCTCGTTCTTAAGCCTGGACCTGGATTTTTTTTATTTTTTTTAAAAATGTTTTTTTCTTAGCAATTTCTTAGAATTTTTGTAGAATATTAAGCAGCTTAGAAATACATATAAATACATAAAATAAAGCCATTATGAATTCTAATCCACTTTTTGAAGCAATGAATCCCCCCTCTCAAAAAAGTATCACACTGGATATGGTATTTTGCTGGGTGGGTCAGAGAGAAAGGGTCTCTGTAGATTACTGCCAGCTGTTTTATGGAACACAGAGCTTTCTCTAATGAGCAACAAGATATGTGTGTGCCTAACTGAACTAAACAATCACAGAATCATAGAAATGAAAGAATGACAAAGTCATCAAATCTGAAACCCAAGCTGGATCATCCACTCTTCATTCCTCACTTAATCCAGACCAGTGTCTTACAATAGAGAGCTAGAATGAAGAGAGTTCACTCCATCAGCAGTCTGTGTCACCTGGAGAGAAAGTCCTTCATGAGCTCAAAAATATAGATCAGATAAATCCTGTTTGTGAAGCAAAACTTAACAACAGATAACAGTTTACATGGCAGTCTTGGGGTGTCCATGTGGCCTACTTTGCAGAGGACATCCATCCATCTGAAGGGCTGTCAATGGACAGTTCTCTACTTGATGGTATGTCACTATGTCAGTCCAGTTTAAAGACAAAGAAACCTAAGGAGGGAGAGCAGGTCCATGGATAGCAAACTGAACAGGCACACCTGGTCAGTCTTCCTTACCATGCTGAGATATATTAAATTCCTTCCTTAACATGTTGAGATGGTTATACTCTAATTAAAATTTCTATTTTAATTAAAATATAGCTATCATGTCTAAACATGCATCTATACATATAAATTAGCTTTTGAAAGTTTTGTGCAAATCTACAGTATGTCCTCTTTTGTGGCGATGTTTAAGAGGTTACCCTATTAAGCAGCCTAGATACACAGGTATTTTACCCGAGTAAACATGTAAAAGATAAAGGAGGCACATATCACCAGGGACCTCTAGGGTATATCAAGCACACATCTGGGAGCTCCAGTTGGTTCTGACTCTCAGATTAATGTCTGCTCTATGTTTCTAGTCCTCAAATTCACACTAGAATTTACAGATACAGTAAAAATCCACAATACTACCCTGAGGACTCTTTGTCAACAGACCATTTTTTGGAGAGATGATCAGGATCAAACAAGCAGTGTTTTGGAGTACTTAACGCCCCCCCACCTCACCCAGAGTTTCTTTTCCTTCTCCAAATTCCTCCGTGTGACCCCACACCCCCATAAATGTGAGTTTCAAAAGACCATCAAACACACATCCCAGCTTCTCCAATCCTGATCACTACTCCAGAAACAGCTTTTCCTGTCTAGAAAGGGAAACTGGGTAAATCTTACACAGGTGTGCAAACAGTATCTCATTCAGCCCTCTTGTCACCTTCAGAGTACAAATGTACAGCACATCAGATACCCAGGGCAAACTTGTGGTGTATCTCTGGGTCAGTCTGTAAAGTATTAACGAACCCTTCATGTTTCAACAAGTCATTTTCTTGGGACACAACCACTTGCCGAAGTCTCTTTTCCACAGTAGTCTCAACACACTTTTGTAAGCCTCAAACCTGTCTCGTCCAGAGGGAGATGTGAAATAGCATCCCTGATAACAAAGAAACATAGGCTCATGCCTGGATCACATCTCCCCGCCAGCTGGCTTCAAGGACCACTGCAGCATTACTCCTGGTGCCGCTCTCATGGTTCGCAATAGCTCCAGCAATGGCCAGGTATGTGAAACAGGTAAAAGAGATAAAAGAGAACCCTGCCTTTCTGCTCCCCACTGCACTCCTGCCTAAAGCTAGAATGCAATCTACAAGCCCCCAACACCCTGTTCTATTTGGCTTAATCTACTGATCCAATTGCTTTTTTAAAAAGCCAAAATCCCCCTTATTCCATCCTACCACAACAAATTTCCTCCAAGTACTAAAAAAGGGTCCTTCTCCCACATTTCCATGATTTTCCACTCATACAGAAACCAAACCCTCAATACGTTATTATGTTATGAACTGACGGTACAACACTGTTGCACCTATCAGGCATTATTCATAAAAAACACCCCATCAAATAATAATGAGTGGTGCCATTGTCATTATCATCATAGCAGTGAGCAGCACTGATTTCAATCCTAGGAAATCCCCTTTTCCTGCAGATGAAGCCGGGTGTAGGGGAGGGTGGCTTCCCCCTCCCCCCTTTCTAATGGCATTATTTTAACACAAGCATAAGAGGATTTCATATTTTTTTCCAAGGCTCTATGCAAAACAGCTGTCTAAAAGTGAGAAGCCAAGTCAAAACTTATTTTTCCCCTGTAACAGTGCCAAGATTTAAGAACCGGGGGGGGGGGGGGAGGTTTGAAGCAGAGAGAGAACTCATGTATTTGGGAAGTCTTTTTGGAATTTGGATTCCAAAGACGAGTTTGTTGAAGCGGTAATTCCACGGCAGTTGTTTTTCCGCAGGAATCACAAAATGGTGGCACTGGCTTTTCAAACGGCTGCTGGTTTTTCATTCAAGATGTCTGATGCCATAAAAAAAAAGCCAAAATAAAAATGCGAGTATTTAAATTTGAAAGCCTCCTCCTCATTCTGTCCACCCAAATATCAAATCCCAAGATTCTGTTCCAATTCAATCATCCTCAATAAGGATAAAAAAGAGGAAATTTCATATAATTCTTGCACTGAATCTGCCTATTTTAAGTTTAATCCACCAAGCTCTGCTGCCTCACAGCATCTATTAACTTCAACAGTACCAAAACAGAAGCCCCACTCAGGTTGGGAGAGTGCAAATAATTGGAGCCCCTTTTAAAGACACAGTGCATCAAAAATCTCTCTTTCAGCAACCACATGCTAGTTTTAGATGGGAGTCATGAGTATTTTTATGTATTTTTGCTATATAGCATATCTATGAGCTTGAGGCAGCATACATGGTATATACTGCCACAGCTCCCCCTCCCCTCGCCACACACACAATTTTCTCCCATGCCTAAAGAACACGGGTCCAGGGGTTTTATGCTTGCCCAGCCACTGTCTCCAGAAAAAACAGCTCTTTACTGCTCAATCAGAGCAAACGTCCAATTCTGTAGTAAAGAGCAGGCTTCCCCAGGGGAAAGTGGTATGGAAAGTGGAAGTGTGGAGGAGCCCCGAGTGGGGATATGAATCAGTTTCCCCAATCTTAGATTGCATACACACAATATATGTAAAGCACACAGGCACACATGCACACACACAAGAATCCTGGGAACTGTAGATTGTTAAGTGTGCTGGAAATTGTAGCTCTGTGAGGGGTAACCTCTAGTTCCCAGTAAAGATCTTCCCATTACTGAAAACTCAAAAAGAATTAAGCAAACAATTCTGGGGGAAATTCTCCCACCTGAAGTCCAAATAAATGTTATGAAGGCAAAGTGCAAGCATGTCCTTTACAATGTGAAAACTTGTCTGGGAAATTATCAGAGTCCAGAAATATTCTACAAAAAACCAAATAGGCACACCTCATTTTTCAGCTCAGGAGCAAGTCCATCCTAATGTAGCAAAGGCCAGATAGGGCTCCCTGCATCCTGTGGGAGTTCATTGTAGAATGGGTGGTGCACAATTTTTTTTTGCATCATCCACATGGTGTCATCGTCAACAAAATGCCAGCCTATAGCTTTTCCTCATTCAATCCAGATTTACCCATTCCATTTAAAATGCATTTAAAATGCAGTAAGTAAAAATAATCAGTTGTACATCCGCAATCACTGCTAGTATGGAAGACCATGAGAGCATTATTTTAATGGGTTGTTTGTCAAATATGTGGTGATGTTTCACTGGGAGACCTAAAATGCTGCACCCCTTCTTCCATTTGCTCCCCATCTGGGCACAACATAGCTATTTATGTTGGCCCAAACAATATGAGTGTGCCTATTTCTGCCAATTGCCACCTGCAGAAGACATGTTTGGATATCAGCAGCCAGGTTTTGATGAGCTGTTGTCATGCTGGGAGCAGGGAGTCAGTCAGCGTCTTGTCTGTCTTTCCTCTGCCCTCTTTATACCTCGTCAGAGGGGTGGGGAGCTGGTCAAAGCAGGACAGGGAAACTCCCTGGCTTCTTCAGCAGTCTACCTCCCCTCTGCCTCTTGACACCTAATGGCAACACTGTCCCTACCACCACCACAAAAAAGGTACAAGCCTCCATTCTGTGGAACACAATTAACTAAGGTTGGTAATATTTGCTTTTCCGCTCTTCCCCACATTCTGGGATTTATTTATTTATTAATTAAAAAGGTATGCACACAGAGATACAGAAATACCTGTGCACATGCCAAGAAAGATAAAAGGGAAGTTGGGGAGTAGTGACTTAGGGAAGGGATAAAATAAAAATCACCATCCCAGATACATTCCAGAAAGCTATGCCCACTAGTGTGAGCAGCAACCTATGGAATAGCAATGACTATGGTGGCTGAAAAACACAAGAGTGTATGCATGCTTGTGTGTCAACTGAGCACACACAAAAAAATGCATCTGAACAATCCATTTGCAAGATAAGGTCTGTTTTTGAATCAAACCATTTTAGCCCAGACACTGCTAAACAATAGTTTAGCAAAGTGTGAACAGCCCTCATCTCCTTCTAGCTTGTTGACTCCCCTCCTCCTCTTCCCACATGCCAAAGAGGAGCTCACTTTTTCTTAACTGTGATTTGCCATTTCACCCAGAGGCAACAAATTGTGATTTATCTTAACCTTAACTAGGGTTAATGTCAAATAAACCAATTTCAATCCGTGGTTTCTGAAGCTGGCTTGTTTAAACTAGATTAGCCACAGTTCTAGGTTCTATATGCTGGGCAAGCTGTGGTTAGGCAAAAGTGAAAGTTTAAATTCCACTTTCACCAGCTGCAGGGAGGAGATGGGAGCACACAAGCCCAGGAGGATGCTAGGCTCATTCATGTTCTGCAACTCCATAGTTTAGCTTGATGTCTGAATGCAGCTACTATCTAACTATGGCCAGCAGTGGTTCTCTTAAAGCCTCGGTCAAGAGGTCTTGCCTAGCCCTGCCACTTAAGGGCCTCCCCAGATGTCCTTTTTATTGCACATTCATAAAGCTTTGTGCTTATCATGCCATTGGAGCAATAATGTGCAACCTGCTTTCAATACTATCTCACCTGCAAAATGTTTGGGGCAATCATACTGCCGTATTTTCAATCAGTGCATATCCCATTACTTCCTGCGTTTCATGCCACCAATGTTCTGTGGGGGGGGGGGGGTTGGTCCCACTTTTGTTGTGCTATAGCCTCTCCCGACAGAAATAATGTGGTAGCACGGGGGAAATCATCACAGAACTACTAAATAGGATAAAGCCACCAACAATGTACTTTTACTGTGTCAAGATCATGTTGCAGAATGCACCCCCAATAAAACACAAAGGAGTGTCATTTAACTTTTATCTGGGATGAAACCTGACTGAACTTTTGTGCATGCAAAAGAGGTGTTCATTTATGAGGCAGTTGGAAACTCATAACCCAACTGAAGACTTGTGGAGGGGGAGAAGCTTAAGACTAACCAGATAAGATGATGCCATCTTTCATGGGTCTGCCCATGTAAAGCAGGGGGGGGGTTGGGAGGGGGGGTCATACTTTAACAGCAAAGAGGTATGCAGTGAAGGGAAGGGTTGCTGAACCCTCCCCATTTCTGCATCTCACAATAGATTTGCTCCTGGCGAGTATTAACTACTTTCAATTTTAACTTGAGGATGGCCATTTGTCCAGTCTAATTTTAATTTATTTGAATTAATTTTGGGATGCATTTTAATCGTTTGTTTGCTTTTATGTATATTGTGTTTTATATGATGTTAGCCGCTCTGAGCCCAGCTCCAGCAGGGGAGGGAGGGGTTACAAATAAAATTTATTATTATTATTATTATTATTATTATTTCTCCACAGCTTAAGTCCAGTATCAGAAGCGAGACAGCAAGGGAGAAAATAGCTACAGCAAAACAGTGAAGGGGTGTAAGGCATGTGAGGGGGCAAGGTTCAATGCCTTTCTTACACACACTCCTTTTAATGTTAAAGTAAGATGCACACCTCAGCTTTATATGTGAATGAATGACACATGAAAAAAGGCACATGTCTGCCTCAGTCACATCTACTTTGAACCTCAATCTTAAATCTTAGCTAATCTGCAGTCATGAGCCAAGGTAGATGCTTGTGTAATTATGTCAATATACTTCATATCACAAATATCCCAACAGGTTCCTCCATCAGAAATACCGTCTCCCTAACCAAGAATAGGTGACAGGCACAGTTAGTAGCAATTAAGGACTATAATGGCAAATGATAATAAACCAGGATTGTTTTCAGTTTAGCACAATAAACATCAATTACATCCCAGCATTTCCAACCAGCTGTGTATCTAGCCCCATGACCTGACCCCCACTCTCCAAGATCAAAACATTGTCATGCCACAGCTACCCAACAATCCCTAGCAGTTGGCAACACATTTTTTTTATTTGAAATTTGTGAAAATTGCTGTGCTGCACACCCTCTCTCGTAACTGATTCAGAAATTGTTTTTCCCTATTATCCTGGATATCCTGGGTTAATACAAAAATAAATACCCTCCTGACACTATGGCATAGCAGGTAATGTCTGGAATGAGCAAGTGACCTTGAATAATAATCCAGTATGTTAATTCTTAAATCACAGAATCTTTCATGAAGTTGGAACACAGTTCCATGGCATGTCCCAAATGCCTACTGATTTCAAAAGGACTTCTGCAAGTCTGACTGCACATTCTGAGAATAGGTAGCTAACCTGTAGCTCTCCAGATGTTGTTGGATATCAACTCCCATTAGCTGCAGCTGATGATGGGAGTTGTGCTCCCACATCACCTGCAAGGCCACAGATTAGGCACCCCTGTTCTAAGATTTCAGATCTTCCAGGGGAATAAACTGTTGACTACCTTGGTCCCATAAGATAAGGTGAGCTAGACAGTCGAATAAATTAGAAAAACAAATGTTAACAATTGCTGTTTTAAGACAAGCAAAACGGTGATAAACTGACTAATCAATTAGCTGCTTTTGCAGGATTTGTATTGTTGCCTTAGTTGTGAAATGTTCGAGACCCCACCCTTCCTCCCTAAACCCTAAATCCCAGATTTCAGACAGATGTATTCTAGGAGGATATTGGAGGGTGGAGCAACAACACAGCTGCTATCACCCTCCTCCCTCCAAACCATACAACCCACAGACAAAGGCAGCAAGAGCTGCTCTCTTTCCTAAAAGCATTCTCCTCTTCCCCTTGACCTGCCTGCCAGATCACTGAAATGGGGAGGCCATGAGACAGAGCCTGTGCATGGATGTTTGCAAGTTATCCTGTCCTGACCCTGGATGGGACTGGTGAAGCAGAGAGGAAGCAGGCAGGAAGAGACATAGTCACTCCCTCACCCCATATCCCCTCTCCCCCACCTACCCCCATCTCCAAAGGGCCAAATTCCACCCTGTGAGGATGGAATAAAGTAATGTCCCTAAATGGGAGGCCCTGTCATGTCTTGGTACAGTGGCTCTACTGAGATCAGCTCGCTTATAGCCAGTATTCCTCCTCCCTTGGAAAATGAAGCAAACACGAACTAAAATAAGGCTTTTGTGGCATTCTGTTGACATGATTGGATCCAGTGAAAGGACCTTTCAAATCAGATACCTACGCAGAGAAACAAAGTGAAAAATCACTGGGCATCAGGCTTTGAGAGTATTCACACCAGATTTTTTTTAGATTTGACCCTGCCCAGTGCAGAAAATCCCAAATACCTTCCAATTCCTTGCACAGGTGCGGGGAAGATTTGACCCTCCTGATGCTGAACTGCAAACTCCCTTCAGCCCCAGTCAGTATGGCCAATGGCCAGTGTTGGTGGGAACCAAGAGGACCATGGCTATCCTAGAACTGTGCAGTAGAAATTTGGAAGAGACTCTGTCTACCACCAGCTACTCCTCCCATGTGCCAGAGGTTTAAATGACTTCATAGCCACCATGTGATCTGCTTTTTAACAAAGTTGGTACTGGTCAAGATGCCTCTCCATATAATGTTACAGGAAGGTAGCCGTGTTGGTCTGCCGTAGTCAAAACAAAATAATAATAATAATAATTCCCACAGCGCTACCCGCGTTACTTGTGAAATTAAGTTTATGCAGGAATATAAACCACATGTGAGTAAGGTATCTGTGTGTGCCTTACTTTACAGAGAATGATCTTCTTTTTGAAGGGTTGTCAGAGGACAGCCCTCTTGGGGTACCTTCTAACCCAATGACTCAATATGTGAAGGTGCATCTGGTTCCAAGTCCTATTTAAAGATAGAGAACCCCAAGAAGGGAGAGGAGGGGCAAACAGGTCACCCACTAAGGTGAAATGCCTTGTATTTCTATTTAAATTATAGTAATTATTTCTAAATGTGCATCTATGCATATAAATTAGCATGTGCAAATTTTATACAAACCTGGGTCCTCTTTTGTCCTCTTTTTTGGTGAAGAATTACCTCTTCAGCAGCAAATTGTAATATGAGCCAAGTTAAGACACTCAGCACACATTAAATCGAGGTTTTTTTGTGAGTGAAAGAGACTAGCTCCCTGCACCCCCCACCCCCCAGGTCCAGTTTGCTGAAACATTTGGAGGTTTGGAATACATAAAGGAGGTGCAAGATGATCAGGTAACACTGTGTATGGCAAAAGAAAAGCCCATTCTACAGGTGGAACTACAGTTCCTTTGATGAAGAAAGTGTGGTAAAGGAGTGTGATATGCTTAACTCCAGGGAAACACTCAATTCACATATGCCATTTGTAGCACTTTAGCTGTTGACTTTTATATTTTGAAATACTGGTTTTGTATGGTCTGAATTCCTTGGAAATTCCTAAGAAATGAGATATTCATTTTTAAGGACTAACAATAACACAATTGGCATGAATATGAGAAAAAGACAGAAATGAAATTTTAAACGCGCTTGCATTCAGCTTTTAAATCAATTGATAGTTATGCAGGAACAGAGATTTACCATCATATTTCAACTCCCTCCCCTCAACCACTCTGCAAAGAGGTTCACACTTTAATTCCTGGAGAGAGAAGCAATCTTCAGAGCAAGGTGGAAAATGACATTAAGTCCACATTTTCACCATGCATTTAAATCACCATAAAACCACTATAAACAGCCAGGGCTCCCTGAAAGGAGTTCTGGGCTGTAGTTTGTTAAGGATGTTTAAGTGTGCTAGAAAACCCCTATTCCCCTCACAGAGCTACAATTCTCAGAGTGGTTTAATAATCAATTAATCACAGGGAACTCTGGGAAATGCAACTCTGAGGGGGAAATAGGGGTCTCTTAACAGCTCTCAGCACCCTCAAGAAACTGAAGCTCCTAGAATTATTTGGGGGGAGCCATGACCATTTAAACTGACATCATATGAACGTGGCCTAAGAACCAGGAAAGTTCCTGATCTGCAATACCCTGCCCCTGTTTATCATGGGCGACATCTTGTGCCTGATGCCAGTCACGGCTAACAGGGTGGAAGTTCACAAGCCTCAACCTGATGTCATGCATGATCCCTGGAAGGAGGCATACAAGGCAGCTGCAGCATCTCCAGGCACTGGCACTGGGGAGAGGAGGTGGGGCAGAGAAAAATCTGTCCAGAGCGTGGGGGATGGGAAAGATGCCCAGATAACCTAGCTGAATCTTTCTTCCTCTGCCTACTGCCAAAGTAGAAAGCAACTTATTGCACCTGGGGGACTCTGAATTAGTTCATCATGGGTGGAGTTTTTCAAAACAGATAACTGAACTAGGAGTGAGAATTCTTTTTAATCTAATACTGTTTAACATATTATCCAAGGATCTCAAAGGTGAGCAAGGAGATTCATGGTGAGCCAATAGAGTCAGCATTACGCATGGAAATCATAAATGCCAACATTCTAACTCAGACTTTCTCAAGTGATGCTGGTAAAAAATTAATTTAAAAAAAGATTCATCTTAACCTCACTTTCTCAGCTAAGCACCATGCACTTTAGTACACACTCATATGTCTCCTCTGGTTCAGTAGCCCCCTTTCTTTCCCAGAACCTAATCTAAGAGCACCTTTTATCCCTTGTCTGGCTACTGCTTTATGCACCTCTTTGCTTGTGTACGGTCAGGAGCTTTTCAAAGACTTAGGGGGTGGTATTGTGGAGTTTTCCACTTCACAATGGTCTGCAGACAAACCAGTCTGCAAGCTTCAGAGCAATACCAGATTAAATTCAAAACAATTCCCTGCTGAACAAACTGTACTACTGCAAGTGACATGGGTACCTTTTGGCATGACTATCATAGGTGAATGTAAATTGCATATGATGATATGTGCTTCTCTACATATTGGCATCTGAACCAATGGCTTCAAGTTACATGAAAGGAGATTCCAACTAATCATCAGGAAGAACTTTCTGACAGTAAGAGATGTTTGACAATGGAACAGATTCCGTTGGAAGATGATGGACTCTCTTTCACTGGAGATTTTTAAGAAGAGCTTGGATGGCCATCCGTTACTGATGCTTTAGTTCAGATTCCTACATTGAATGGGGTTGGACTAGATGACCCTCTGGATCCCTTCCAACTGTACAATTCTATGAATCTCATACAAGTAGCGAGAGAGTAAATTGGACTTTCCAACATACCTTCAGGAAATCCAGTCCCTTGGTTAAACAAGAAAGCAAGCAATAATCATATTGAACAGTACAGGACAAGTACATGGGCCAAAATGTGGGACTCTGGCATGCCCTAATTATATCTGATAGTTTTACTGCCTTTTATTGCATATCTTGTTCCATGCACTGGACTCTTTTAAAATGCCCTTCTCATGTAGGGCTCCATTGTTAAAAGCAGAACACAGCATTTCAGCCTAATTTAAAGGACAGACGGAATGCTCAGTGCATAATGTAGCCTTGCTACCATTCCCCCAAATTCATTACATGTGGAGTAAATAATGCATTATTGCCTTGGCTCAAAATATCTTGCAAAGTCTGAAATGCTGGGGTAGCCCCCTTTGAACAGAGAAGCCTGTGGGCAGCCTGCCTATCTTAAGAAGCTGGTTACTGTGGGCAAACAACAGACAACTGCTGCAGTGTTGTGGCTAAGAGAAAGAGCTGCATCTGAGAGGCTGCTGGTCCAAATGTTATCTCACCTGAAGGCTTAGCCTATCTCAGCCTCAGTCCTCTGTAAAGGGGATATGTGAAGTGCTGCAAACAGTGTTTATGTACAGTAAGAAGTTCTATTACTATCTGGTGTGTGAAAGTCATTACCCACCTCCTTTTACAATATGGGTAAAGGGGTGGGGGATCCGAGGATACCCAGAACTCTTCTAAAAGCACTTCAAGAGGACATGCCTAACCAATATAGCTCCTCAATGCTGTGATATACCTCCTACCGTATATCAGATGGAATGGCTAAGGCCCGAAAAATGTGCTTAGTGTGTCCTTTCTAGAATCTCAGTCAAGCAAGCAGACACATGCAAATCCTTCCTATATGATGACACATTGTTCTATTGCATATGTGACCCACCTTGGCTCCATGACAGGTGGGACTTAAATGAATAATAAATTCATCAATAATGCAACCCGAGGGCAAAAAGCCAAAGAGGAAAGGATAGGCAGCCTTTAAGCTGTGCACTCTTCATATGGCACCAATACTGGACAGTGGAAAGAGGTCACTTTGCCTTTTGCACCCCAAAACCACTCTGTAACCTGAAAGTGTTTGATATCAAAGAGATGTCCGGGGAGAAATCTGGCGATATTGATGGACAGCCCTTGATCAGACGACAAGAGAATAAACGAAAGTTCCAAATGGCAGGAGCAAAGGGATACATGGTAAAAGTTGCAAACAGGGAAGGTTGCCAGACTTTGGATCTAGTAAAAGCACCTTCCTGTTTGCAAAGCATGCCTCTACTAATGGAGGCTGAGTTAGCTGTTGCATAGTCAGTGTCATTTACTAGACAGCTAATAACAAATGCTCCTAATGTGGCAATATAGAAGAGGCCTTTAGCAAGTAAATAATCACAAGCCATAGCTCTTTGCCTACCTTAACCAAAGGAAATAATAATATAATCAAACAAAAAAACCTCACACAAATATTTCTTCTTTTTAAGTATTCTGAATCTAGAGATCTATTTGTATAGCCTTTAAGGCTGTGTACAGAGCAAGCATGATGTAGTGGTTAGAGTGTCAGACTAGGCCCTGGAGACCAGGGTTCGAATCCCCACTCAGCAATGAAGCTCACTGGGTGACCTTGGGCCAATCACTGCCTCTCAGCCTAACCTACCTCACAGGGTTGTTGTGGAGATTTGAGCTCCTTAAATGCAATGCAATGCAATGCAACACAGTGCAATAAAATAAAATAAACAATACAGAAGTTTGCTATTCAGCTTTGCAGAGCTGTCATTTACTGCCATGCATATGTTTGTATGAGTCCATCCCAGTGGATACTATATGATCAAACGGGTTTTGCAGGTTTTCAAGGGCTTCGACCTGTACCCCAGGAAAACTTCAAGCTCCCAGAAGTCAGACTGACAAAGTTGCAAGAGAATCATAGAACTGTAAAATTAGAAGGGATCCCAAGGGTTATCTAGCCCAAGCTCCTGCAATGCAGGAATCTCAGCTAAAGTATTGTGACAGATGGCCATCCAACCTCTGCTTTAAAAAATCTCCAAGGAAGGAGAATCCACCACCTTCCAAGGAAGTCTGTTCCATTGTCAAACAGCACTTCCTGATGTTTAGGTGGAATCTCCTTTCGTGTAACTTGAAGCCATTGGTTCAGGTCCTACCCTCAGAAGCAGGAGATAACAAGCTTGCTCCATCTTCCATGGAACAGCCCTGTAGATATTTGAAGGTGGCTATCATGACTCCTTTCAGTCTCCTTGTCTCCAGACTAAAGTGAAGGTAAAGGGACCCCTGACCATTAGGTCCAGTTGTGACCGACTCTGGGGTTGCGGCGCTCATCTCGCTTTACTGGCCAAGGGAGCCGGCGTACAGCTTCCAGGTCATGTGGCCAGCATGACTAAGCAACTTCTGGTGAACCAGAGCAGCGCACAGAAACGCCGTTTACCTTCCCGCTGCAGCGGTACCTATTTATCTACTTGCACTTTGACGTGCTTTCGAACTGTTAGGTTGGCAGGAGCAGGGACCGAGCAATGGGAGGTCACCCCATTCGAACCGCCAACCTTCTGATCGGCAAGCCCTAGGCTCTGTGGTTTAACCCACAGCGCCACCCGCGTCCCTTGTCTCCAGACTAAACATACCCAATTCCCTCAACCGTTCTCATAAGGCTTAGTTTCCAGACCCTTGATCATCTTGGTCACCCTCCTCTGCACAGGTTCCAGAGAGGGAGACCATTCCGCTGTTTAACAGCTCTTACTGAACCTATGGATGAGTGAACCTACTGGTGTGATTGTCATAAGCACCTATAAGATCATGCCTGTGACGACTCATACCTTTTGGAACAGTTTTAAAGTGGGGTGTTTTTTTTTACCGTAATTAAAAAAATTATTTTAGCAAGTGAAATAAAACATACTCAATTGTATCTTCCATTTAGCTCTTTAAGAAGTGCAAAGTTTCCCACAGAAGTAAAATTATCTTAATCAAAAATGAATTGCCATCAGTTATAGTAAAATGCATTATTTCACTGACTTGTGCAGCTCGTATCAAGAATCAGAAAACTGACTGAACAGGATTCCACAAACCCCTTTACGGGAATGATATCCCCTTGCCCTCTCCATTCTGTTTGTACATTTATCAGGCTTCCAATGCAGGATCAGGACTAGTGCACAAGTAACAGTAAGGGGGTGCTCAACTAGATGTGGCACAGAAGATGTGCGATCAGGATCTCCCGTGGCTTCTTTAAAATGTAACAGCAGTTGTGGGAGGGCCCTGAATTGGATTGGGACCACTTTCCCCTTTTGGTTCCCCCAATTAAAATACCTCCTCCCTGTCCCCACTGCTTTTTGTTCTGTGGGGTGAAACATAGAGAAATGAAGAGATTTGCATAGAGGTTTTTCTCCAACCCCCGCAAAAGCTAGAAGCTTGCATCATTTTTACAGCTGAGATGAGACATGTTAAAGACTTGTGATGAAGTTATGACAGTTGGCATTTCTGTCAGGCTGTTATCTACACATTATTTTTCTAAAATTTCTCACTACATTTCTTAATAGGACTGAAGCTATTTCTTAGATTGGGAGCCTATTAAGGCAGAAATTGTCATTTTTATTTTTACAGCAATAGCTACATAGATAATACTGTCACTTTTTAGGGTTGAACTTCACGCCATCTTAGCAAACACGTGTTCCCAAATCCACATTTGGCAAAATAATGCAAGTGTGGATCGCTCACAGATGAGTATTGGGGGCGGGGGCGGGGGCGGGGGGGGGAGTATGCTTTACTAAAACAGTATCCATTGAACATGCCCCAAGCCCGCACCCCAACTGGGATTTACTTCTGGATACTTCTAGTTTTGCAGCCTGGCTGCTGAAAAATCACTATTTAAAAATTTAAATTTAAAAACAGGTGGCAGCTGGGGAGAATCAAGGATAGAATCACAACAATTGTCTCCCCATTGGGGTGTCCTTTTAATACAGAAAGGGGGATATTAAACTTTTAGATTACTAAATAAAATTATGAGGAAGCCATTGGGCTAGGAATACTGTTTTCCTCATAAAATGGCAGTCCTGCTCATAAAACCAGTAAAAATCTAGATCTGTGGCCTACAGCACTCATTGCTGTCCTCTCCTAAGAGTGATGGCAGAAGGACAAAAGCCAGGATAAACAAAGCAGTATAGTGGAGGAAGTCCCGTTCAGGATTTATTTCACCTGGGCTTTAATTTCTAGGCGCCAGTGCAGGATGAGCTTTGAAACTCAGGTAAGCTTTGAAACTGCAGAGCGTTCCTCCACTAGCCCTAGCAGTTGGTTTTGGCAAGCACTTCTCACCCAGCAAGAACCTTTGGATGAATTCTACTTCCTGTCTAACCACCACACCTCCTCTTTGCCTTCATTACTTTTACTCCTACCGGTAGATCTGAAATTGAACTGAGGCAAAGCTGTAACTGTGTGACCTAGCATGCAGAATCGTGGCCTGCAAAAATAAGCTTCGGCAGCTAGGCATCATGGCAGTCCCTCTACGAGGTTTGGGCACCCTGCTACATGGGGTAGCCTGTGGTGCAGGGGGCAAAGGCATCTTCCAGGACACAGCATTTGCAGGGGGCTGGCTATACTGTTATAGGGAAGAAGGGGCAGGGGTGTGAGATTCTGCCAGCACCGTTGTGCACGCTTAACTACGACTCCAACCCATTGTTTTTGACATCCAAGTACATAAATTAAAAGGAGGCCTTATAAATGAAGTGATGTTTCTTGCATAGGGTACTTCTGTCAATAGAATTAAAAAATGGGGTTAACCTTTTGTGACAGATCATCGCCATCACCACCACCAGGACACTGCTGATTATTTGTTATCTATTACAGTATAAGAAGAACAACAAAAATCACTTGTATGAAGAGCTCTTCTGATATCTTTTTCTATCTTATAAGTGTGAATTTGGTTCTTCACTCTCTTATGAGACTCTGTCGTTTGCCCTGTCCTTCTTCCTTACTATCTTCTACAGTGACAGAAAATATATTGCTAAATTCCTGAATGTTCAAAATATGACCCTGCAGCATTTCAGATGAAAAGGAATCCTACGCAGATAACCCTAACCCGAAAAATAGCCTTGGGGCTGGATCACTTTCCTGAAGGTTTCATTGTGGCAACAGCCTGTACCGCCCCACCATGTGCATGTGCGTCCACATGCTCAAGAACAGAAGCATAAAATGAACACAATGGACAGTTCAGAGATCAAGTTACATTTTTTAACTGCCCAGTTGGTTGGTTTGCCAGCAACAAGGGAAAACTGCCTTAGTCACTATAATATAAATGCCAGAGATGATCCAGCTGGCTCACCTCACAAAGTTTGCCTAGCAGTTGCATGCTCAATTCAGTATTTAAGTGGTGATAAGTCTTTGGGACATTATGTCCCAGGTCTATATTAATACTGTAAATAATCTGGATAACTTTAAAAAAACATTTTGTTTCTTTAACTTGTTTTATCATGATTGAGTTTGCTGTCTTGTGGGTATCATTATGGGCTGAAAGACAGGTAAAAATCTAGTAAGTAGAGGAATAAACAGACAGAAAGGTGCATACTTTCTTTGACGCATACGGACCTGTGTATGTAAGTGGAATATGTGCTAGATAGTGGTAGGAACATGATGTGGAATTTTGCATGCCCATGCTCAGATTCTGCATGTTTGTGCATGTGATAAGACTATGTGGTAGGCAGAAGGGAGGGAGGGGAATATCTCTGTGATAAGAATGTGTTGTATGTAAAATTGTCTGGGAAGGTCAGCGGGGGGCCTTTACTTTAAAAATAGGAGAAAGGGAAAGGAAGAGAATTTGTAGAAAAAGGAATAAGGGAACACTGTTTGTTACTTGCCCAGCCTGGATGTGCCCTGAGCTGTGCTGAATAGATGATAAAAGTGTGCCAGAAATGCCATCCACAGGCGCTGTGATGAACCTCCTGACATTGTCCAGAGGCTGCTGTACACATACTGGGTGGGCACATTCTAAAAAAGGAGAAAAGACTCCTGACAATATTATTAGACTGAAATTAAAGAAACACAAACTGTGCTGGGATACATGAGGTGGCAAAGATAAGACTACTGAATTTAACATAGCCGAGATTTGCAGTTATTCTATATAGGGAAGGAAATGTGCAACTGGCAAAGAGGAAAACAAGCCTGATATCGGGCCTCTTACAACTTAAGACGAAAATAAAAGAAAAAAGAAGTGAGAAATAAGGGAGTAACAATAGGAGAAGGAAGGAGAAACGTTTTTGGCTAAATTAATTTTCCTTAGAACTTGGTGCAGGAAAAGGTAAACGCACCATCACCCAGCTGCCAGCCCATTCGGATTTCAAAGTCTGCAGCAAATAGAGTGTACCTGGGGCAGAGGCTAAAAATTAACCAGTATTTTTTAAAGCTGGAAAGAAAACAAAATAAAAAGGGAGCCGATATAAATATATAAGAAAACAAAATTAAATAAGAACATGTGTGCACAAACGTGCAGGCAGCGAGGGGGGGGGGGGGAGGGTTGAAGAAGAAGAAAAAGAGGCCACAGAAACAAAAGAAAAAGGGTTCTAAAATTCTCTTCCATAATCCCTTTCCCCTGAGAAGCTTGTTCCTATGTGGGACAGCAGATGCGGAAAATTCAGTTTTATTGCTCTAATGCTGCTGTACAAAGCATAAAAATGTCTAGGAGTGTCTGTTTGTATGTTTGTAGTTTGCAAGCAGTGGGCACGTCGATATGCTAAATCAAGCCAACAAAAGAAATTGGGGTGGGGGGAGGGGAATCAAGCAAAGGAAACAAAAGCCTCACCTCAAGATAAGCACATTTCTTAATTCCAAATTCTAATAAAATTGAAGTCCTGTTCTCTCAAATAATCTGTCATTTACATAAATATTCTTATTCTGTACCACCCAGCCTGCAGATAAAGGGGATTTCTTCACCCTGGGAAAGTTACAGACATCGCAGGTAGGAGAGAAACAGGAAGTCAAGAAAGGCCACAGTAACTTTTTTCAAACTACTAAGTACAGTGGGGTCATCCCAGTGCATTTCTGAAGTTAGCAATTTGTTAATTATGGATGAAAGGAAACACATACATAGGAAAAGACACACTTTGGGAGGAAAGCAACCATCTTAAAAATTAAAACACAAAATATAAAAACAGTGAGTGGTGTTGTTTGCATGACCTACCAGGAGTGTGAACAAAATACGCCAAGTAAAGATCCAGTTCTTTAATTGTGACTCCAATGTGGTGTGGCTGGACGCAAAGGCCCGGGTTTGAGCACTGCGGCGACTTGTATAGCCGCTCCCCGTCAGTACTTTCAAGAGGGATCCCTTTGAACAAGATGACCATAACTAGGTCCAGCCTCCAAACCTTGTCAGCCTGCCTCAGGCAGTCAATCCTGCGGATTTTGCCCTTCTGATCTGGGTTGGAGAGGACACAACACGGTGCTTTCTTGCCCGTGATGGTCAAGACGAAGTCCTCGCGAAATTCCGGGCGGATGTCCTTGCGTAGCTTGGCCAGCAGCCGGGATGCCCATTTCTGCTTGATTTCAGGCTTTTCACCAAGTAATTCGTCCTTCACAGCGCGCTCCTCATCCTTCGACATCCGCTTCTCATGCTTCTTAAAGTACTTTCGTTTCCGAGCTTGCAGGTTGAACCATGTGTAAGAAAACGCACGGACATGAGGAAGAAGAGCTTCAATGAAGGGGTGGAATTCATCCTGGGGAGAAAGGGCGAGAATAAAGGGTGCAAAACAAAAGAAGGGGGGGAAACATTAGAATAAGAAAATAGGGAAGGGAGAAGAATCACCCTTAAAGCTGAAATTTATATGTTTTATATATATATATACACAAACTGACAAAAATTAAGGAAACAAATATGCAAACCCAGAATACGATCCAACCCAGCAACAAGATAAAACACAACAGTAGAAGAGGGATGCCAAGCAGGTATGTTGGGAGTGTGGAGGATTAATACTGTTTCCAGAATACCACCAGAAGATAAATTCTGAGATTTAAAAAAAATCAACATAAGTTAATTGAATTAAAATTTGACTACCTTTAAAAATAAAAGTAATAAAGTTTGTTTGGAAATGTTGCAATTAAAGACAAAATTGGATATGATCTCCCTTGCAGGATACAATGCTCAGGATAATTTATATATACTCGATCAATTATTTTAGGAGGCTTTCTGACTTTATTTTTTAAGTAAAGATTTCCCTAAAGCTAAAAACATCCGAGAGAGAGGGGGAAAGTCAAAAATGGAAATAATTACCATTGCTCTGGCTCATCCCGGCGAAGCTAAGCCCCCGATTCAGAAATTCTGGGCTCAGAATTGCAGAGTGTGGAAGAGGGGTGCTATTGGGGCTGTGAGGTGGAAGAGGGAGGAGGGGAGAACAAGGAGGAAAGTAAAAAATATAAAAAGGAAGTGCACAGAAGAGTGCAGGATATTTCTTAAATTGGGTGAAAAACAATTGTTGGCTGCATTCTCTACTGCAAACTGTTAGCCAATTTTTTTTTTTTTTTTAAAAAGTCTTATTTAATAAAAACAGTGGGATAGCAAAAAAGGAGGATTAAAAATTGAAGAAAGCAGGTTAGGAATGGAAACATCAGTGAAGGACAGAAATAAATCAACATCACCACACACATACACACACAAAATATGTTTTCTTTTTTTAAAAAAAGCCAAATGTCTCTTAAGGATAATAATAATAAATAATAATAATAATAATAATAATAATTGGAAGGATGAAGGGAAAAAATAAAAACAGGCAGAATAACAGCAACTGATCAGGAGGGGGAGTTGAGAGGGGGGAAAGAATCTCTCTCAGCGTTGGCAAAAATGCAAAGATGCAACTTAGATGTGGCTCCCTCCGCCTGAGAACAGGGGCGATCGCAGGTCTAGGGGAAAAGGGACAGACTCCGCTCTGGAATCAGCTGTGATCGGCTGCTGGCAAAACCCAACTGCTGGGGTATGAGGGATTTTGTTGTTGTTGTTGTTTCCCCCCTTTTTTCCTTTCCCTTTTTCCTCTTAAACTCTCTTGCTCGCTTGCTTTCTCCTTTCATGCTCAGTCCCCAACCATTTGCCTGTGCCAATGCCAGCAGAAAAAAGAGAGAGAGAGAGAGAGGAGAAGGGATCCACCTATTTGGCAAGGAGACACATCGTGGAGCAGCCAATGGCTGCATCAAAGAGAAAGGGAGGTGGAGGGGGGGGGAGGTTGGCGGAGAAGGAATCAGGGAGGGGGTGGCAGAGAGAGAGAGAGAGAGAGAGAGAGAGAGAGAGAGAGAGAGAGACTTTGCAGTTAAGAGATGGAAAACAATTTGCCAAATCGACAAGTTCATATCTAATGAATAAGCAAAGTCCAGCCGCAATGAAATTTTTATTGGCCAGCAGATTTTGGCAAGGAGGTGACTGGCAAAATATTTTAAATAAATAAATATCATAGCATCCACCCACCTCTTCTCCCCCCCCCACCTCCAAAAAAAGACAGTCCCACAAGGCCTCAGAAAAAGCAGCTGTTCCATCTTTCTCTCTCAATCTCATTCTCTTTCCGTCCTCGCTGCCTTTCCAACTATTTGTACAAAAAAGAAGAAGAAAGCCCTGAAAAATATTTCCTTCCAATTACAACTCTCTCTTTCAATATGCATGCGGTTAAGATATAGCCGCCCTACTTTTTTCTCAGTTCAGGTAGCATTAATTTAAAATGCATACAGATATTATTTCTTTGCAGGTTCCTGGTATTGCTACTCCAGGCCTCAGCAAGCATCTTTGCTTTCCAAAACTAGGGTTTCAGTCAGCCCTATGAAGCTCTGTGCCACTTCCTTATTTTCTGCAATTTTCACCCCGATATTTGCCAAAAAATTAATAATATATGCAGATTAGAGCAAACGGACCAGCATCACAATATGAAGTTATTCACCTAAACCAAATCCTTATTCCCTCTATTAAAATTTTATTTAAAAATGGCAAAGCTTAAAATGCATTGTTTTGAAAGTTCAAATAGCAAATTTAATCTATTTCATTCCAACATTCACTTTTTTGTTGCTTATTATTGCTTCATGCCACATGCTCAACTAAAAGGGCATCAGAAAACATGACTCTGAGGGGGGGGGGAACTAAAATAATTAATTTTGAGGGGAAAGAATAAGTACATAAAAAAAGTAAGAAAAGTACGAGGACCAGAGAAAAAGAACGGTGGTGCATAGAACAGGAAAGCAAACGGGTAATTAAAAAAGGCAGAGAAAGGCAAACGTGAGAAAAGCTAAATTGTAAAAATGGTAAGATTTAAAAAAGAAAAGGAATGAAGAGATGGGAGAAAGAATAAAAGGCTTGCATTAGGGAGGAAAGAAAAGGGTGTGGCCTTGGGGTGCTTTTGCTGGACTTTTCTGAGTGCCGTCCTCAAGGAATTGGGCACAGAGAAGGCTGTGAGGCAACAATAGCCGAACTCACAGTTGCTTTATTAGAAGACAGCTCTGCTTGCTTGCTTGCTTCCTCTAATTCAGCCCATCCATGCACAAAGCGCCTTACCACCCGCAACCTCCCAATATCACAGAGCAGAGACAGAGAGGTTTGCATCAAAGAGGGTGAATCTACAGACAAATCAGGGCTCTAGTCCCACCAGAGAAAAAGAGGCCATATATGCCTCCCTGCAGCACCATCAGATACTCCGAGCACCTCTAACCCTGACTTCGCTCGCAGAGCGGCCACCCTTATTCCTGCAACACCCTCGACAAGCCAAATGCTCCGGTGGGGTGTGCGGAGATGGCACAAAAGACAGACCTATGCCGAGCATTTGCCTACTGCCCACTGCCAGCTCCAGGCCTTGCTGCCAGCTTTCCAACAACTAAGCAGGCAGCTAAATCAGAGCTCTCGGATTTGTGCTCGCAAATCGCAGGGTGGAGGCTTTCCCCCGCCATAACTCGTTTGGCTGGAGATATGGGGGGGGGGGGATATTGCTGTTTTTCTCTCCCCCACCCCTCTCCCGTCACTTCACAAATCTGGCACAGGTCAGCCTGAGATACATTAAAAGCAGGATACGGGGCCCTCCAAACCTCTTGCCGCTCATAAATATGTTGTCTGCTTGAGAAAAACACAGGCCTCCCCACACCTCTCCATGACCTTGGCGACAAACCCCCAGAGGACTGTAGACAAAGGTGATCTGTCCACAGCTGTGTTAGGTAATACCTGAGCCTGCCCCCTTCCCCTCCATCAGGCAGATTAAAGGTGGGTGCGCAGGCAGGCAGTTGAGGTGGAAGAGTTCCATCCCGACACAAAAGCTCGGAGATTATTTTTCTATATCTGTGTCAAGAGGGGGGAGCGTGCAAGTCGAAGCTCAAGAAAGTAGAATAAAAGAGATAAAGGGAAAAATGAACTTCTGCCCTTCTCCCCCCACTCCACTCCCCCCAAAAAAACATTTTCGAAGTCTGCCATTGAAATTCAAAACTCATTTGAAATTCTCACTTCCTTGTTACCTGGGAATATACAGGTTCCCAGGTGGGTTTTTTTAGGCCTGGGATCCGTCCTTTACAAAGGACTGCATGACCTTCAAAACAACTAAATATAATGTACGTTTTTAAAACAACAAGCAAGTTTTGGTGTGGAACGAAACTACAGTATAATCAGAGTCTTTACACTCTTGAAAAGCTTCCTGGGGAGGAGGGGGGGGATTGTAGCAAATTAAAATTAATTCAGTTAACACTAACTTTATAGACATGTGCATGAGGTGCTGTGAAGACTAGACTATGAAGAACATTAAGAAGAATGAAGAAAACAGAACAAAGAGCAAAACAAAGAAAAAATCACCCACTTCTGTCACTACTACCCGTAGCATTCCTTTTCTTGTGATCAAAAGTGCTCAGTGTACAAGACAGCGGTACAAAAGTACAGCCTCTGTCAAGGTCAGGTGGCACTCAACAAATACAAAAGTTAGGACTTGTAACAAGATGCTATATTTAATTATAATAAAAGCAGCAGCAGCAGCAGCAGCAGCAGAACAACAACAACAACAACAACAACAACAATAACAACAACAACAACACTACTCCAATTGCCTTAAGAGTTTCCTAGCCATGATAGGCTTTTTTTCACAGAACAGCAATATTTTACACACTTTCAGGGCTGGCTAGGAAGCTGCACAGTACAATCCGATTTTCACCTAGCACCTCCAAGAATAGATTCCTAGGGCACACCTCTTGGACTACACATGGATTTACTGATACCCTTGAAAATATTGTCGCCCCAAGCGACCACTTGGGCTGCTTGTGCACTTGGGCTAGCATAGACAGCGTCAGTTTACAATACGACGATTGTGACAGCAGAAAAGCTCAACATTCTTGACACATGCACTGAACTAGCATATAAGATAATCGGTGTATTATGTCAGAATTGGGCATCTATGGAATTATCTGAAGTAAGTTGCAAATGGAATTCCACAGAAGACAGGGAAAGTCGCTGTTATATGGAACAGGTTTTAATTCCTTTTAAAAAAACGCAACCTCATAAATGCAACAGCCGTGCTGGTTCTGCTATAGTACATAGGGGTTTGTTGAAATGCCGGTGTAGGGTACTTGCTATTTACGAAAAATAACACAGAGGGATGGCAACAGAAACAATTGAAAGGTTGTCGAGCATCACCACCCATTCCTAGCGATTGCAATGGGAGTGCTGAATGCCCAACACAGAAAAACCAGCAATTCATTTAGGAGCATTTAGGCACCTTTGAGAATGCACACTTTAGGACAGCCGTACTAGGCAGATTCACTCCATTCCAAAAGCACAGCAGATTCATGGAACTTCAAAGCCTGAGTTTGAGCTTTCTAGGATTCGGCTTATAATGGGATCAAACCACCACTCGCAGTTACGATGCAAGCTTGATTCCTTTCCGTGAGACATGTGTGGTCATCTGGGTTCAGTTTTTAATGCAGAAAATTATGAACCTAGGAAGGTTTGCCCTGTTGCGGCTTAATGAACAAGCATTATTTTAATATTTATTTTTAGTGTTTTGTAGGTTAAAACTCTGCACAAATAACCTGGAATGAATAGTATTTTAGGAAAACATCTCTTGTTTCCCTAAGGTAAATCAATAAATAAACAGGGGCGGGAGAAGTAGAGGCAAGTAGGAAAGATATGGAAACTTCTGCCATTAGTAGAGGGGAGAATGGGGTAATGGGGGGGGGAGAGAAAAGGAAAGAAAATATGCTGATGGAAAGACAGGTTAAAGGAAGGAAGTGAAAATGAAGGGGAAGTAAAGATTTAAGAGATTCAAATGAAGAATAAAATTTCACCGTCTGACAGTTTAAATGTGGGATGCATATACCCCCTCACAAAAATACCACCATCTCTTTGTTCTCACAATATAAGGCAACTTTTCTCTCTTCATCAGTTCCAGATTCATTAACAAAGTATGATGCTAAAGTGGAGAAGTTCTTAAGAACGTTGTCTGAGAAAGAGCTTTTCGCTCTCATCCTCTCGAAGCAAGGAATTTTGGGGGGTGGGTAGAGACTCCCAAGTCTTGTAGAGAGCTTATGAGTTTTAATTACTTCAAGTCAAAACTTTCTAACTCTGGGCCTTTCCCCCCCTTTTTTTAATGGTCTGCTCGTTTTGGGAGTCTCTCTCCTTCTCACTTTCACTCTTGTTCAGCAATAGGAGCACCGTGTAAAGCTTTCTTGGGGTTGTCATAGAAACAGTCAGTAGCACCCTGGCAAACTACATCCCTAGTGAATGAATAGCACATAAAATTCTACTCTCCACAGGGCTAGTGAGACCTGCAACGTATTAGCCTGTGGCTTGCCCCTGCTGAACCCCCTTCCCCGAGTGCCAAAATAATAATGCTTTGGCCAACAATGAGTCAGTAGGATTTTGTGTCCAGCTTGGCCCAGCTCCAGAGACTGTAATATGGGGTACAGAATTTGAGGGGGAATGCATCTTGCCTTTCCATTATTATAAAGGGTTATGAAATACAAGATTTCGCAACACAAACTGTGATTTAAGTAGAGTTCTATAAAAACATGCCCAACCACAACTGAGATTTCAAGGAAACAAAATCCACTAGAAGCAAACAACAGCTTCAGCCGTGGGTTAGGGCAATTAGACTCCTCCTCATCATTGCCACAAATAGACAGAAATAGACTCCCGATTATAGACTTTAAAAAAAAGATTTTCATGTTGCGCTCTTGCCTCTGACACAGATTTCCATAATCAGAATGCCAGCCCAAACCAATCCAAATGATGCATCAAATATACCCTATTTAAACCACCCCCAAAATTCATTTTCACAACCAGATGAAATATTTGTTCACTCAGATCCTCATTTTGCATAACACTGTACACAATAAAAACCTACAGATGACTATAAGTCTATGTAATAGTTATATCACTTTGATTCTTCATTCTTCAGAGCTAACACGCAGCGTCTGCCTGAAAAGTTTTTCCCTCTCTGACCTGATTTAGCACAAACAAGAGAAAACTGTGCGGCAGACTCAACGTCCTAACGAACTTGAGTTAATTAATGCTAGGAAAGAAAGAAGCTCCCTCTCAGCCTCTTGAATCATGGTTCACTAGCCTTTTCAATTTTCTATTTCCCAAAAAAAAAGGTGGGGGGAGGTTGCATTCAAATATTTTTCCCGTCTGAGCAGGGAAAATAAACAATACACAGAATTGGGGAGTGGGGGCAGAGTTAGAGCAGCACCGGATAAATGTGTGCAGGAACACACTATTATTAAAAAATGCTAAGTTTATTTTAATATTTCCATCTTCTACAGTAATGTGAGTTGGCAGCGGCATAAGTGATGGAGAGGGCAGGAATAAATGAGTCAAAGGTTTTTAACTAAAGTTACAAAATGACTCCGTAATTTCACATTCAACTAAGCACTTGGAGTTAAGGGCAGAAATAGTCAGGAGCCGAGAAAATGTGTTTGTGGTTCTTTTCACATTTCTACCATTCTAAGTAACAGGGACAAAGAATAGCTGGAATTGTGACTCTCAGGTAATTAATCCAGTCCTGCCTTCTGTATGTAACCAGACCTCTATTCAACACCTGGATTTAGACTGCAAGATTGAGAGCCTCTTTGATTACAAACTTACTGAATAAAACTGCTCAGCCTTCTAGCAGAACTGGTGCCATTTAGCTAGAAGGACTAGGCTCTCTAATCATCAGAAGTACATTTTGTAAAGACGTACTTAGGGTGCAGCTCTTGAGCACACCTATATATAGCCGCGGCAATTCCTACAGAATAAAGAACCAGATCTGAGACTGGTTTTAAACCAGCTGAAAGTTACAAATGATTACATGATGCCAGCACTCCAAGGACACTACTTCAAATTCAGTGGAGACACCTTCAATTCTAAATGCTTCTGCTGGTGAAAGATACTCAAGACATTTAGATAAAATATGACTGAACCACACTGTGCTACCATAGCTGTCAATAACCAGCCTAGGCTGACATACATAACATTCCACCGAATCGGGTCAGGCGCAGTATGAAAGGAGAATACATCTTGTAGCACAAAGCAGAGATAGCTTGCATTAGTACATTCTCTCAGCTTTATTTTTGCCATTTATTTTATGGTAGCAATTATCCTAACGAAGCAATAGGATGCTTACCAATTTCCTCCCTATTTATTGGTAATTCAAATACAGCTGATCCAAATTCACTTCCACTGTTAAAGAAGAAAGTAGCTGCCTAAGATATCTCAGTGTATAAATATATGGCATGCAAAATTAAAGAGTTTGTTTTGCTTTTGTGGCACAATTTGGCTTGGATACAGCTACTTTTTCAAAGACAACAACCTAGAGTTGCAAATAAAGCTGAAGAAGTAGATGGGCCTCGCTATATGTCTTTAGTTGTACAACCACAAACTCATTTGGAAACCTAGGGCTTTTTATGGATATTATCCTTGATGTAAATTTTACGAGCAGCCCAAGATCTGGCCAGTTAGGATAGAATATTATTATAGTCATGCTCAGTGCTTTTTTTCTGGGGGGATGCAGGGGGGCATATACCCCTAAACATTTTATGAATCGAAGTTTGGCCTCATTGAGGAGCAGTATTTCAATATGAGTAGGAAAATGAGAGTACCCCTAAACATTTTTCTAAGGGAGAAAAAGCACTGGTCACGCTAAGAAACTCTGGCTTGGGATGGATTGAAACTACTGGCCCAGGCGTGGCAGGTATACCAGCACTGAGCGACCATGGAAGGCAGGGGAGCCATAGATTTTATTGGATAGAAAGAAGATACTAGAGAATTAACTCCATCTCCTAAAGGCATATCTAATGAAACATCCATCTTACTTGTTTCACCACGGGAATTAAGATTTTTATCAGACAAGCACATAAAGTGAAGTAAATGGCTGCACCCGTGTCTTTGATGCTCTAGATACATGAATCAGGGGGAAAAAACAATGCACGTGATTTACACATAACATTTTACAAACATCTGTGATGACTTACACTCTGGCTGTGGACAGATAGTTATTCCTCTGGAACAACAGGAACCATTTCCCTCTAACTGCTATCATAGCACTGGCCCTGAGTGAGCCTTTATTTCATACGAGAATAATCTTAGTTATATAGTTGATAGTTTGATCAAATATCATTTACTGATGGATTTGGATTTTTAACCAACCCTACTACAGACTCTTGAGCATCTGCAAGCTACTGTATATACAGTATAAACATACAAAACAGAAACCAAATTAAAATTAAGAAAATAGCACCAATTCCACAATCTATTTTCTTCTTTCACTTCGCCCTCCCCTTGTCATGTTTCTCTATTTACAAAAATGGCACACCACCCTCCCAACCAACTTTGGATCTCTCACCAAGCATTGCCCAAGTAATCTCCAAACAGTGGTAGCTAGTTTTTAAGCAGTCCCTAGAAAGGTGGAGAAAGAACGATCCCAGCTGGATGCACTCAAGTCCTGCATCCCTACAAGGAAGAAGCCTTTCACACAGACTTCCTAATTTTTAATCGTAATCTAATTTCTAATCACTTTCTCAGTCCCACAGATTTCACTGTCTGCATTCTGATGTAACATTTAAGTATGGTTTATCAAAATAGGAATGAGCCAATATAAGAATGAGCATCAGGTTTGTCAGCCCCATCCCTCTCCCCCCACTCAGGTGCAGCTGCAAGAACAGAAGCTTTCACTGTGATTTTAAACTAGTCACAGTTCAGCATTACGTCTAAATCAAGACAAACTATGGAGTTATTCTTAACTATGGTTTACTGAAATAAGCCAACTTCAAACTATGGCTTATGAAACTGCCTTGTTTCAATAAATCATAGTTAAGATTAATCACGTTTTAGGTTTTCGACACAACTCTAAACTGTGGTTAACTGAAAATGGAAATGAAAGCTTCGGATCTCCTCCTTGTGGCCTTCCCAAAGGAAGAATGGGGAAGAGGTGGGTATAACATTCATTTAATGATAAATCATTGGGTCTAAATACATACAGTAATTATCAATTGACAAGACAAGATAAAATCCACTTCGGTCTTGTCCATTTCCTGCTTAAAGAAAACTGTTTCCAAAGAGTTACGTCCTACCCTTTCACAAACAAAACTAAGAAAATGATAAATTTTCAAAATCCATTTTATGGAGAGTTGCAGAAGTCATGCAGGCATTGATCAAGAGGGGAAGTGTGTTGCTCATCATATCACTATCCAATTGGTATATGTGACGGTCACACCAAATGTACACACACAATCAGTATAGTATTGACAACACTTCTGGGAGCCAGTTTCAACTTTTCCTAGGGTACAGCTATGGAAACCACCAGCAAATATAATTTGAGCAGAGGCAGTCCAAAATGAATAAATACAAACTATGGCTATGAAGGGCAATGTCACTTCTACAAAACCACCTCCAAATCTCCAAATGCGTCTCTCCATAGGCAGACTCTGTGTAAAAATGGCAATTGGGAGAGGCATGCGTCACATCTGTCCTTTATTCCAATAATCAACTCCATTAAAAGAGACATGGTACCCCATTGCTACAATGCTCTTCTGCAGCAAATCTCCTCTAGGTGTTAAAAAATAAAATAAAAAGAAATTTACAAGATTAAAAAAAACCTACAAGAAGCATTTTGATAACTAAAACCCCACACCAAGCACAAACAGACAAGATACATAAATATAATGAAACATGAAATGTCTCAAAATTAAAACGACGGCAGCAGAACATTCACAGGGAAGGGAACTATACAGCAGTGAGTGAGTTGTGCACCTGTATTATGCACCTGATGAAGAGGGTTCTAATCTACAAAAGCCAAGGCTACATGAATTCTGTTCATCTTTAAGGTAACACAAGACTCTTTGCTGATTTTGCTGCAACAGAGTAACATGACTGTCCTTCCAGCTTTCAACATCCTTGTGCAAACACGAAAAGCAACCCTCACCAACCGCCTCTCTCACCTGAAACACTGAAATATATTTTTTTTCCTTCATTGGTATATAAGCTCAGGTGTCCAGCTATTCCACACAGGTTTATTATTTCAATCCTCCAAGAGTTACCCAGCTTTCCCCTACCCTACCCCACAACATGAAATCTTGCTTTTGTAATCCAATGCACTACACAACAGGACTCTGCAGTAAAGTGTCTGTCAATTTAAAAACCAGAATGAATGAAATGATTTTGTGTTCCCACAACTTCAGCTACTAAGATTCCTGTCCAGTTTGTGAAATATAGATTTAAAAGAAAATATATTTTTAAATAAAAATATTTTAAAAATCATCTACAGCAACAGTAGAATCATCTTCATTTAAACAACCTCCATCCCCACCCATATATTTTTACTCTCATCTCTACCTCTTTCTTGTTCTCCAGAACTCAGAACACTATAGGAAAGCCATTGGTAGAAAGATTATTTGCCTATGCATTTTAAGAACAAATAATTCAGACTGGTGGACGATGAAACCAATTCAAGTAACTGAGAAAATTCTGGTTTAATTGCAGTGGAGATGGCAGATCAAGATCTTGGACAAGGCAAAGGTTGGCAACTCAATCAGGGTTGCAGACTAAAGGAAGTCTTTGTTGCAGTTTTAAACTCCCCCCTAAAAAGGTATTTAAAAAGCATTGCACGGAGCAAGCAATAAATACAGCTCAAGCTCTGACTAGACACCCTGGTGAATTTCTGAGTATTTTTGTCTGAGATTATGTAGTGATATTAACATCACCTTAAAAGCCTGAGGACCAGAGCAATTGTAGAGAGAGGTGCTGAGTTTTGTCACGCGCACTGGATTTTCATGTCAGGTTTGCAAATAAAATAATATTTTAAAATATATTTCTTCCTAAGTTCCCGGGATAGGATAAAGTAAGGCACAGTAATTATTCTACTTTAAGATTTAAATAAAGTGCATTCTGACACACAGGCCAAGTTCTCACTGAGGGGGATAAACCTGCATCCGGCTGGACCTCTTCGGAAAGCAGGTAAGGACATTTCTCTCCAACATTTGTCAATGTGCAGGAAATGTGCTTTTATATAGGGGCATTTGTGTGCACTTCAGCTGCAATTCAGGGCAGGTACAGATTAACCACCTTTGTGAGAACTAGTCCAAAGGCTGCATCCTGAACACAAGTAGCTCCTGTCGAAATCAGTGGGATACACTCCCAAGTAAACGTGGTTGCCCAATTTATTTCCCAACCCAACAAGACAAAGATCAGGATTCTGCTTCAGTCAGAATAAAGTCTGGCGGTGTCCAGCTTTGAAGAAAAAAAATCAAAAACCCATTGCTTATTTATTTAAATGTTTTACTTATTAAGATGCTGATTTGGACACATCAGGTTAATCTGAATGAAACAGTGAGGGTGTTTTGTTGTTTTGTGACAATGAAATTACTTGCAACAGTGTTACTGGAAATAAAAAAAGGCAAGACGTCTCCCACAAATCAAACTCTACAGCAAAAAAATCTTAGGACTTGTTTTTCAAAAATGAAGATTTTTATGAATCTGATAAAATAAATGGCCCACATAACCCACTTAGCTTCTTATTCACTCTCTAGCTCACCTATTGGTGTCACCTATTGGTCTTGACATGCATGTTTCAATGATTGAGCTATCACAGATTGCTCAACACAAAGAAAATGTTTGTGGCATTCAGTTTCAGCTTGAAAACCATACAGCATTTTCAAAGGAGACAGTCTACATGTTCAGTTCTGAAGTGTCAAAGTGTGAATCAACCCTTAGATATCAATGAGTGTTTGCTTTGCAATTGCCATGCTCTGTTAACTTACTTTTTATAGGGAATCTAAATGACATCATCATCAAATTGCTGTACTCCTGCACTGCTTGTGTTTTTATTTTGCTTTTCAGATTGCAGAAAATCTAACTTTTTTTAAAAAAATGGAACAGTAATTCCCCACCTTTTTTATATTTGATGGTTTTTTATTTTGCAGGGGCATGCCGAGTAGGGTGAGTCTATGGTCACACATCTGTACTACTGCACAGTGCCACTATTACTTTACAAGTAGTCATTTTATCAGTGTGTTTTTAGTTATATTTTGAATTATAAAAATGTCTTTCTTGCCTTAAAAAAAACCCCTATTACGATATTTGTGTGATAGTGCTTAAATAAAAATGACCTTTAATGCAAATCTTAAAATTAATTTAAATTTCAGGTCAGTGTCATTTGAACACTTTGTTTCCCTCATGGTCTTTTAATGAGTGATAAAATACATCATAGTCTCTCTCTCTCTCTCTCTCTCTCTCTCTCTCTCTCTCTCTGTGTGTGTGTGTGTGTGTGTGTGTGTAGTGCAATAGGCTTTAAATTTGAAAGTGCTTTAGCACACACACACACACACATATAGCATGCTTAAAAGGAATTATCTCTACGCTATCTACATGGTTATAATATGCTCACTATTCTGGACAGAACTTAGTAGGTTATAAGTATGCACACGCAGACACTTGGAAGTATGGAGAGTCAAGGACAACTCCACGTGTAGCGAAATAGCTGTGACAAGGAGAAAGGAGTCTACAGAAATTCATCAGAGGGATATTCAGCCATTGGGAGTTCTGCCCATATGAGAATCTGTGCCACAGAACAACTATTTTTTAATCATTTGGGCTCTCCATTATTCATTAGATTTGTGTTGTTTTCAGCAACAGACCTACTACAAAGGGGGGGACCACAAGGACCCAAAGTTTCACAAATAGGTATTCCCTCTTTCTTCTTCAGCACTTCTCTTCTGAGATCGTTTTTAAAATTATCATTCATTTATCCTTTCATATCGACTGTTTATAAGCCCTTCGTGGCTCACTCAGAAATGGGATAAGGATGCAAGGACAGGAAGTCTTGCTGCAGGGAGATAGCCATACTCTATTGGTTACTTTAAAAAAAGCCACACAGGAGACAGCTGACTACAGCTGGAGCAGGGATGTACAAAACTCGAATAAAGGAAAGGCTGAATAAAAAGTAAAAGCTTCCTCTAGTGGCAATGCATCACTGCACTGGGGATGGGGGAGAGAGAGGAGTCTAGGTGTACATCCAGCACATACTTATGCCCACTAAAATGAATTGTTATTATTTTTTAAAAAAATCTTTATCACCCTTCATCCAAGGATAACAGGTTTACAATATTAAAACACAAAAACACATACCATCATAACAAACAATAACTCTCCTCTCCATACACAGTTTAAAAGACCAGAGATTGTTTGATTAGGCAAAGGCCAATAAACAGGCAGGGGTAGGGAACCAGTGGCCTTCCAGAGGCGGCTGAACTTTCCGCTTTCATCAACCACATCCCAAATGGCCAGTAGCTGAAGACTGTGGGAGCTGTAATCCAGCAACATCTAGAATGCCACAGGTTCACCACCCCTGGGTCATAGTTTTGAGGGTATTCAACACTATTGAATATTCAGCATTCAGTACTACATGACTATTATTATTATTATTATTATTATTATTATTATTTGTTAAATGGACCAGTAAAAGTTCAATTATCTTGCAAGGATGCAAAATAAAGTTTATAAACTAATACAGGCATGGGTGGGGAAGAAGAGTCACAAAAATCAAATTATGGGAATGGCTATCCTAAAGGATCTCATATTAGCGGAAAACCTGCCTAATTTTAGTAATTAGTATAATCAGTTATTGATTATATGCCATTTGTCTGTTATTGATGAGTCCACAAGGACACAGGAACAGTATTATTAAAAAGGAACATATTTTTCATGCCCTAATGCCAACATCACTGCCTTTGTGTGCAAAGAAGCACATGTGTTTATTTTAGAGATGCTACACCTACAAAGGAAAAGCAGATACTTAGATAAACATAAAAAAACACCCAATAATAAATTGCTTTAACAAAATTGGGTTGTAAGATAATTTTCTCAGGAGCTATGGATGCTATAGAAAATATTTACATTGGCAAGGATTATCACAATGTACTGGGTGAGAAATTCTATTTTGTTACTGTCATCCATCAATGATCCAACAGTAAAATGTACTAGGAAGACAGCCTCGTGCTCAGGAGATATTTAAATCAATCACTGTCTAAAGACAAGAGTGAATGAACAAGGATGTAATAAATTTTCCTCTAGAACAGGAGATGCAAAGGGCTGTTTCTAGCCCTCATCATTGCAGATATAAATCTTAAACGTACTCTATAGTCAGCCTCTTCCCTAGGACACATCTGTAAAAACATCCAAAAATCCCACACCCTCAAAAGCTTATTGTGCCCAGTGAACGCCAATTCAAATAAGAACGCATTCCAACATGGCCACACTGCTGTTCACTCTTTAGGGAAGGGAAATTGGGACTGGATGAGTTTTGCACAGTTGAAGAATAAAGAGCCAGAATAAAATAAAAAAATAAAAAAATCTACAAATAAAGTTTCCTGAACTCGGAGCATCTTCATAACTACACATTAGTTGTGTTCACATGTTACATTCACTTTGGCTTAGCATGAATGAGTAGTGTACTAGTGTACCGCACTGGAAGCAACAAACCACAAGCCTCAACTTGTCACGTTATCCAAACCTTGTCTCGTGGTTTGTTCCCTCTAAACCAAACACGAGTGGTAAGCCAATAATAAATGCTGCTTGTCTGCATTAAACCATTAAACTATGGTTTTATGTGATGTGCAAACCATCCACAAGGAGAAATTATATCAAAAACAGTGCACAACTTGCACTAGTCATCATGCCAAATGCAGCATACTAGCCACATATTATGGGCTAGTGGATGGCTTGATAGCTCTCCTGTTTTGTGGCCCCAGGTAAGCTGCTAAATCAAATGGCTTGTCAAAACACTGGTAAAAGCTAGTTCTCTTCATTCACCTTGGTTGGTCGCAGGCTAGGAATGCCACCCGTCCCTAGAGAAACTTGATCCCCTTTTCTGGAGGAAAGTTTTCCCCGTCCTGTTTGGATTTCAAACAGGATGCCTTTTTTCACGTATTCAAGCTCATTCTCTTCCTCAAAACCGTGTGGGCAGAGGGTGGGTCCAGTAAGAGGAGAAGAGCAAAAGCCTGAGAAGGAGTTTGTGCACGCAGAGGTTGGATCCATGAGAAGAGTCGAGAGTGAGAGCAAGAGTTATCGTGGGATGTGGGCAGAGGGTGGAGTGGGGCCTAGAGGAGGAGTTTGAGAGAGGGTTTATGCGTGGGCAGAGGGTGGGTCGCAGAAAGTGAGAGAGGGGGTTTGCACGGGCCTGGTCCAGTGCAGGAGAAATACTTTTTGAGCAGGTAGAGGGGGCAGGAGTGGGTCGGACTCGGGAGAGTGAGAGAGCAGGTTTGAATGGGCCTGGTGGAGAGTGGGGGGAAATAAAGTTTTTGCACAGGCAGAAGCAGGTGAGTCAGAGATGGAGGACTTGCATGGGCCTGGTCCATCCATCCAGTGGAGAGCAGGGGGATGGAAAAAGAGTGTTTTTGTGTGGCTGTGGGGGCAGGGGTGGAGAGTTAGAGAGGGGTTTATTTTCATTGAATAAACCACTGCAAATCACATGTGCCAATGTAATGGATTGCTTTGAAGTCATTTCTGCACCAGGTAAAGTAATTTTTAGCCCCCCAATTTCCTCCACTGTTCTTTATTTTGCCCAACCAAAGGTGACAACCCTATCATCCTGCTTCCATCTTCTTGGCATTTTCATTGAAGTAACACAGAAATGTGGCCTTATTCGGTAAGAAAAACAACTGTATCTAATGGAAACTGATTGCTAACTTCTTGGAGTTGGTTAAGAACTGTAGACTATTCAGAAGCTTTTAACATCTAAGGTTGGTCAGCATTTCTGTTTGTTTATTTTCTTACATGCCAGATGTTTTCTCCTGTCCTATCTAAATAAATGTCTCCTAAGGAATATTCTGAGTTCTGCCTCAGAAATTCAGCAACTCAGGTCTACATAAGCCTCCTACTGCTTGGTTCTATGCTACTGCATATAATATTCTTTAAGAGTAAAAAAAGTTGGAAGGCTCCTGCATTAAGTTTAGAAAGAGCATATATAAAGTTATTACTCCAGGAAGTGTGGTAAACCTTTGGCAGGTATTCTGAGTTTGGAAGCCTGTGTGAAAGCTTGCCAAAGTGCACCACATTTGTGCATTAAATGTCACCCCATGAGTGACTTTGAAAAGTGTCTTGGCTCTGTTAGCATAGTTGCCAAGTAGCCAAAAGTGGGGACAGAGCGGGGAATAATGTGCCCTACTTCTGTGCGTCTTTAACAGATGTTTGATATGCAACAACAACAAAATAGCATGTAGCTAAACAATGGCTGGGTGCAGTTGTTCACCGGCACCATGGACCATGGTTTAAGAAACTGTGGGTGAGTGCCTTGGATTATTATCTCAGTTTGTTAATCTACATTGCCGTAAATCAGCTTTGCCTAGTTCAGATGTAACAGGAAATCTCTGGTTTAGTGCAAGCCAGGATCTCCATGCTGAAGCTGGTGAGCAGTGAAGGAAGAAGCAAGGGAGGAGTATGTCGCCCCAGCACACGGCCACCATTTTGTAAACCACGGTGTGCATGCATGTGATTTCAGTGGCATGGGAGAAACGTGGAAATGGCATGGGGGAAAGGCTTAAATGTCAACACCCCCAGCGTCATTGTACCAGTCCGAATTCTACCCTACTCACCCCACCTCACATTTGGCTTTGAAGTAGAAGAAGACTTAGTTCATTAATCTCCTGGGGCACTTTTTAGCTTCACTGCCAAATCGTGATTTCAACACTGGACTTTCGCATCCAAAGCTACCGGTAGTATTTTTTTCAACTGCATAACACAATTATTCTTCTCTGGAAACAAATCTGTCGGGTGCATTATAGCATTTTCATTTAAAGAAGAAAAAAGAAACAACCCTTTCTACATCTTTAAAATAATGATCTGAAACAAAATAAGAAGCAAGTCATGTTTCCTAAATGACCCATCTCAGTTCTTGAATCCGGTGCAAATACTGTACTGGGAAAGACCTCTCAAAGCAAATGGGGTTCTATTGAGATATGGAGAATAAACCCTAGCCTGCAGAGAACGAAGGGTAAAAAAAAGTCAACAACTTAAGGTGAAAATATTTGGACAGGGTCTAAGACACACTAAGAAAGCAATAGAGGAAAGCAAAAGAAAGCTGAAAGAATTCGGAAGAAGTTGAAAGAAGCAAAGCTGCCTAACTAGTTAGCATTAGTATCCTAGGAAATGGTATGCAAGCAGGAGTGTTTGCTCATCAAAGCATATCTGAAAGCTTTTGCAGGAGGGCTATGAGTTAGATAGGGGAGGACGGGAATCCAGGTTGGGTTTCTCCCTGGTACACAGATATTTGCAGCAGATACTTCTCCCCTAGGTAATGATTTGCCGGTGCTGACCCTGCCTGAACAGAGGCAGGTTTGTTCCTCCTACGTGTCTCCCCATTTAATGAAGATAAGTCCAGCATCCCGTCGTTAAGACTTCAAAAATAATTCTCTCTTCCCAGAATGCAAGCAACAAGGGCCTCAAAAAAAGTCTAGATTCCTCCCTGCCCTCCTTAGAGTAAAGCTGAAGAATGATCAGAGCTCACAGCCCAAAGTAGCCTGCTACTCTGCTTTCAATGCTTATTCTCCTGCTTGCCAACCTTCCCTTTTAAATCTACCTCTCACCTACCAAAACAAAAACTAAACTAAACTAAAAAATCCAGGCTACTGTGCCTCATGTTAAAGAGAGATTCGCTCATTTGCCTGTGGCAAGGCTTCTTGGATAGATTCAAATCCTGCCTAAGTGGCGGCAACAGCAACAACAAAATTAATTATTCTCATTTAATTTAATCCTCATATCCTTTTGCTTTAGGGCACAGTTCAGCTTCTGGAACCAAGACCTGCAGGTTTCTGCCTGAAAAGCCTTTAACGTTCCATCCCCCCACCCCACCCCCCAGTTCCCCTTCAAATGCAGCCAAATATCCAAGTATTTGTGGGCAAATGAAAGCAATAAACCAAAATTTTAAACTAAGATGCTACAAGATATTTGTTTCTTATTTTTAAAAAGTTTTATTACTTTTCCCACGTGAAGAAAAAAAGACGAGGAATCAGAGAAAGAGAGAGGAAAATGGAATCCCTCAAACAGATGCCAGATTCCTAGGTGGTGAGAGAAAGGAAACCAATGTGCAGCTTGCGAGAAGGAAGATTTCATGGGGGAAAATAAATACTGATCTCTTTAATCATATTTCATGTATAGGGCTGCACTGCATTGTCCCATAACTGTAACACTTCAAAAATAAAGGGGAAATATGCCTCCTGCCCTGGCATAAATTTACACGTCGTTAATTATAGCAATTTATTATACTTAAAATGGATACTTCGACCAATTTTTCCATCCTGCATTCCAAGTCTTCTTTACATATTTCTGTGTGGCCAAAAGGATCAGAGATGCATAGAGCAAAGGGTAGCCATTAACAGTTTGATCCCATAAATTTGCTGTGCCGGAACCCAGCACATATATCCCTTAAGAAAAGGGTGACCCAATCACTTTACTGGTATGAAAGCCATTTAGGGTTAGAATGGCATGATGATAAAATTAGTGTAAAGAAGTATAATTACACAAAATGTCACACTCCTATTGCTGTCAGATAACGCTACTGGCTTGGATCCTAATTTTCCTTCCATGAGCAGAAGGAAGTTCATTCACAGAATGGAGCTTCCCTCCCTTCTACAGCCCCCTGCACCCCCTTGAAAATCTGCTCCTGGAAGATGGGGAAGCCTTGGAAATGGGGAGGGGGCCTGCAGGTGCAAAGGGAAGTTGGCAGAAATTGGCTCTTACATGAACAGCAAAGCAACTTGGGATCAAAGCAATAATATAACACCAATGTTTAGAATCAGGGCATTGGACAATGGGTAAGACTGTGATTCTATGCACACTAAGGAGCAAATCCCATTGAACTCAGAGAGCTCAACTCTGTGTCAACTTGCAAAACGAAGCTGTTGTTGTAATGCCTTTTTATATGCAAGTAATTCAAGTCTTTGAGCTTAAATATTGCTCTTAAGCCCCAATTCTTTCACAGAGCTCAGCAATTAAGAAACGTGAAAAATGAACTTCAAATTACCCACTTTTAAAAATACCTTAGCCTACTGTCATTCAACCACACCATTGTCTATTAACTGAAACAAAATACACATTTCTGTGCCTTGATCTCACTGTATAATTAGCATATAAGCCTCAAAATATATAGTGGAAAGTAACTTTTGCAGATTCTGTATTCAGACACAGTAGCATAGGCAGATATGGCACCGGTGATATTAATGGCCCTATTACACTGTATTAAAATAGAGCCATGATACCCTGCCCTGCCAGATATGAGATTATATTATGAAGCATCTTGTCTTTGCTGGTTGAAAGAATGGTTGACATTGAAGAATCCATATATTTTAGACTTAGAAGGTCATGATAATTTTTTTGGTTGGCACGCTTATTTGTGGTATGAAAAGGTGAAAGTACAAAACAGATTTACTGGAGACAAAAACACCACTTTGGCTTTCACCATTGGAAGCCATAGCGGTAAAGAAAAAGAATATGATGGAAGGCTGGGCAACTTATACAAATTTATTAAGAGAGAAAGGAGAATTTAAATTAAAAGAATTTAAGGAATTATCGGGAATGTTAACAACATGGATACAATATAATCATTTGAACATAGTATTTAAGAAAGTTAGGAAATGTGGGTTCGGTGAATAAATATTACAATTGGAGAGAGACCTGTTGGAATGTAATGTTAAAGGGATGCCTAAAATGTGTAAGATATTATCGGAATGGGAGACAAAAGATGAGCAAGTAAAAATATTCATTGATACATTGGGCAATAGACATGGAAGCATGGGAACAATTGTGGAATACCGATATAGAATTTATAGCATATTATGGTTTAAGAGAAAATTACATGAAAATGTTATATAGATGGTACCTAACACCATCAGTAGATTGGCAAAAATGTAAAAATAAAAAATGAATAAGTATTGGAAATGCAAAGGAAAAGAATGTACTTTTTATCATATGTGGTGGTCTTGAGGTAAGGTTAAAGCTTACTAGGAAATGATATATAATTAATTTAAAAAGATATTTAAGATAACATTTGTAAAAAAAAAAAGAAGCTTTTCTCTCGGGAATTATAGGTGTAGAACTACTCAAACAGTATAGAAATTTATTTATTTATGCATGCATGCATGCATGCATGCATGCAACTACAACTGCAAGAATGTTACTTGCCCCAAAATGGAAAGAAGACGAAGTCCCGACGAGAGATGAATGGATACAAAAACTTATGGACTATGCAGAAATGGCAAAACTTACCAGAAGAGTAAGAAATCAAGACAACAACCTTTTAATAAAAGAATGGAAAGGGTTTATTGAATATCTACAAAGTGTAAACAGACAAAGACATTGGCAGGATAACTGTAATAACCTGCAGTTTTAAAAGAATATATAATCAAAATAGATGAATAAAAAAAATAAGTTAATTTAGAATATGCAGGAAACGATAAAAAAAATTTAAGGAACTGCAGAAAGAGGAGGAAGGAAGTCGAGGTTTGAAATGTTAGAACTATTGTTAAACTATTGAAATGTATATAAATGAAAACTATAAATAAAATTATTTTTAAAAATGAGCCATGAAGAAGAGACACTCTAAAAAACTTTTTCAGTCCCCACAGATGAACATTGCTGGTCATTTAAAAAGAAAAATAATCACTTGATACATTTATAAACCACCTTTCTATCAATGAACTCAAGGCAGCTCACAATTACAGAATACAGCTGGAAAATGATTATATAACAAAATTATGCAATATAATTGGAAAATTGGGAAGAGGAACGTAAATGAATTCAGGCAGCGACTCTCACATAATATTACATAATGACCAAGTGAGACTTTTTAAATTATTTGTCAATCAAAAGGGCAGCAATGCTGGCATTCTCCAAGGCCACAATGCCTAGCTGTGAGAAAAGACTCTATGAGACTACCCCATCTCTGTTCCTCATGAACCAGACGGTTCCCTGCAGGATCAGACCAAAGGCCTATCTACTCTGCTAATCTGTTTCCCACCGTGGACAAACAGATGCTTATGGAAAGCCCACAAACGGGACGCAAAGCAACAGTCCTTTCCTGCTGCTCTTCCGCAGTAACCCGTGATTCAGAGGCATGGTGCCACTAACCCTGGAGGTAGTGCGTAGACATCAAAATCATAGATAGTCTTATCCTTCATGAAATTATTTAATCTGCTTTTACTGTTTTACCAAATTAGTCCAGCAATAAACAAGTTCAAACAACACAATAAAAAGATTACTTTTACTTTGATGGTGGTGGTGGTGATTTATTGAATTTATGCTTCCGCTGCGCCGCCAGAACACGATTTCTGTTCTTAGCGGAGTTCTTAACCTGAAGCATACTTAACCCGAGGTACCACTGTATAGGATGGCCCACTTATTATTGGTCCCAGGATTAACAGCACTGCCCACTCCATTAATCTACTTGCTGATGATATTTTGTTGCTTCTTACTTCTCTTAAGGATGTAATCCCAGCTCTTCGGATCCAGCTAGAGCAGGCATCCCCAAACTGCGGCCTCCAGATGTTTTGGTCTACAACTCCCATGATCCCTTGCTAACAGGACCAGTGGCTAGGGATGATGGGAATTGTAGTCCAAAACATCTGGAGGGCCGAAGTTTGGGGATGCCTGAGCTAGAGAGATCTGGGAAGGTGGTGGATATCAATGATAAATTGGAACTTATGTACATCATTCTGCTAGATACACAAAAATGACTACAGCAATTGTCCAGTTTGAAATTGCAATTTGGCTGCCTTAAATACCTTGGAAGCTTTATACCCAATGCTATTATTTAGTTGCACAATAAGAACTTTGATCCTCTACTAAAGAGGGCAAAAGCAGACATTGCCAAGTTGAAACTCATTCTTTCCTGGCTGAGAAAGATTGCTGCCCTTAAGATGACACTACTCCCTAGGTTCTTCTTCTTGTTTCAGACCCTTCCCATTGAGTTCCATTTGTGTGACTTCAAAAAGCGTCACACTTTTAGTAAAGTGGGGCACAACCCACAGAGACGCAAGTCAGTAATGTATAGGACAACTAGAAATAACAGATTTCGAATGCCCCATCTACAGACATATTACAAGGCATTCCAGATTTGGCCATTCATCTGCATTATTAGGAAACACATGGGTAAACTGGAATTAGGCTGTGAAATGCCTTTGATCAATGCCCAGCCGTTCCCCCCTTCCATATGCTAGACTATCAAAAATATTGTCAATCCCTTTCTATGAGTCACACTTAAAGTTTGGTTGAAATAGGCAAAATGATTGGCTAGTGCTCCCTTCTCCCTTCACTACCCAAAATTTGTTGATCCATTCAAGGGTTGGGAAAGGAAGGACTACAAAGCATCCAAGATTTATTCCAAACAAGGCAATCCTTTTGATGATGCACCAACTTGAGAGCCAATTAGAAAGCTAAAACTGAAGTTGTAAACACATTTTTTGCTTCGCAGTGGCATCACTTATATGGATTACCATGATCTCTGACCAGTGTTTGAGAAACTATGTGAGACTAGCTCTAGACATGTTAAGGGGGCTGCAACAGATATCTGCATGACACTAATAGACTACCAGTTTAAAACTGAAGGGGGACTTAAATTTATGGAAAACTAATGTACCGTAGGTGGTGCCATTACTGAGGGTGAATGGGTGACCTTATGGCACACACCTCCTATTAAGACAATTTCTGCTAAAATCAAGGTCTATAATGAGGCTTATGACTATATTCTTAACCATGTTTTTTCACCTTTATGTTGCAGGGTTGCTAGAATACAGGAACACTGATTCACCAATGGTGTGAGTGTCCAAAGGTCCAAAGCCCTTTTGGACAGAAGTGTTTAGTATGATAACTAACCTCCTTCAGCATAATATTGACAGGGAGCAGGGATGAGCTTTATTGTCCTTATTTAAGAACTTGTTAAATCATCCTTAAGCGGTGGCATGTATGGAGATAGCATTACATGGGAAGAACACTGATGAATGTAATATATACAATGGTATAATATATAAATTTAATTAATAATGATAATAATAATAAAGTATGGTATTTGGCCTTGACTGATAAATTCATTTAATGCTGAAAGGTGATGTCTGGAGAAACATACAAGGACACCTTTGGCGCTGATTGGTTTATATTTATTTCATTTGTTAACTCTCATCCAGAGGAGTCCAATTTCCTGTCCCTCATAACTCTTTTAAGGAGAGTTACCTGACTTAAAATGATGATGCTGTCTTGTGACTACATCTGTGACTGATCTGTACCTGTTAACTGGTGCCCCTTGTTCTGTTTGTATTGTGTTGTTTTGTGTTGTTTTGAATAAAAACAGTATCACCTGAAATTCCTAACTTACCGGTAGATATTTTTAACTACAAGATCCCAACTGCTTTGCACTTTTTTATTTTCTTCCTGTTTTTTCTCATCATTCTCAATCTTATTAAACCAAGATGTAATCAACTCTGTTTTAGTTGGTTTTATACTGTCCTTCCAGCATATGGTAAGGTAAGAATATATAACACTTGTGTCTAGTGCTCTTTAGGTATACAATATTTCACAAATTTCAGTAGACACATTGTTACTCCAATTTGGAAGGTTTCATTTACACCAAAAAAATATTTACCACTACATGTACAATCACCTTTTCTCTCTCTACAGAATCACAAATGCTTATCCCCCACTATTACTTTTCCAGGGAACGCACTTCTGTTCCCTATACTTGAATTTTTCTTGATATCTGCTTTTAACAATATTTAATTAAGAGTATGTTTTTTCTTGTGTTTCTTTAACATGTTTTCAAAATATTTTCTATTCTCTTTCTGATACACAACTTTTCATGATCTTATTAAAATATGTGTAATTTGGAGGAACTGGAAAAAGTGGGTATGTAACTTTCCCATCACTTCTTCAAATTTTTTTATTATTCCAGTCTTGCTAGCTGGCCAGTCCTCTTTTCTTCTAAATCTAAACCCATTTTAAAGCCATCTCAATTGGTGGCCATCAACACATCTTCTATAGTGGTGGAGAGTACCAGTACTTCCTTTTGTCAGTCCTAAATCTCCCACCATTCAGCTTCATTGGATGACACCTCCACATACACCCCTTTCTAATATTATGAGAAGGGGGGGAGCCCCGCTGTCCACTTTCTCTACACCATTCTCCAGTCCAGACCCCGTCTCTCACTAATATCTCCAGATGGAAAGTGAAACAATATCTGTAAACACCTTCTGTTCCCACAGAAACAAGGAACTGCCTAACTAAAGCCCCATTAACACTGTCATTGAAATTCTGCATAAATTAGTTAGGTAAAGGTAAAGGTAAAGGGACCCCTGACCATCAGGTCCAGTCGTGTCCGACTCTGGGGTTGCGTGCTCATCTCGCTCTATAGGCCGAGGGAGCCGGCGTTTGTCCGAAGACAGCCTCCGGGTCATGTGGCCAGCATGACAAAGCTGCTTCTAGCGAACCAGAGCAGCACACGGAAACGCCGTTTACCTTCCCGCGGAGCGGTCCCTATTTATCTACTTGCACTTTAACGTGCTTTCGAACTGCTAGGTGGGCAGGAGCTGGGACCGAACAACGGGAGCTCACCCCGTTGCAGGGATTCGAACCGCTGACCTTCTGATCAGCAAGCCTGTGGTTTAACCCACAGCGCCAACACAATAGCAAAAGCTCTGCTGAAATCCAGGACTTTAAAGGTGAAGGGTTGTGGAGAAATTGTGGTAGACAAAAAAGTCCCTGGAACTTCCATTAAAGCAGTTTGGATTTTCAGTCTCCTGCGCTAAGTGTCTCCTACAGGTCACTTACGGTAGTTTGTTCTCCGTTAGAGAATAAGAGGTGAAAAGAACAACATTTTTAAGTGCCTCTGAAATGTTGCTATCCTGTAAAGGTTAAGAAAAGCAACACCTTCCCTTCCCACAAAACCTATATTTTCTCCATCAGAAGCACTAAAATGCCCAAATTTATTAAATTCCATAGCCAGATATCTTAAGTACCCAGTACAGGGAGTGCTTTTCAAAGACGGTCCATAGGTCACATAGAACCTCAATTAGTTAGATCTAGCTAAGATCCAAAGTCTTAGCTCTTTAACAGGCTGATACAAAAGGCATTATATAGTACAGATTTCTAAATGAGATTCAGAAGTACAGGACAGGATTGATTTTGACAGTAACCTCTTCTCCAAGGCCTTTGGCTAATTAAACAATCTATGGCCTTTCAAACTGGGGAGAGGGGTATTGTTTTTGTTTGTTATTATGTTATGTACTTTTGTGTTTTTATCTTGTAAACTGCCCTGTGATCCCCAGATGAAGGGTAGTGCAGTATAGAAATTTTATTCATCATCATCATTGCTACTTCTAGAAAAAGAGGTGCCAAAGCTCGCCATGAACTTCTCCCTTGTTCTCTTAGAATGGGAATGGCACCCATCTATGAAGTGCCGGGGCTGAGCTCCGGTGAGCTCGCTGGAAAAAAAGCTCTGGTAATAATAATAATAACCTGCACTGGTTATTATATAGGCTGTATACAGATGAAGCCAATATCTGTTTCTACCAAATTATAAATATCTGTCTTCTTGTTTTAAAAGTAGATCCTTCAGTGAGCCAGTAATCCACAAATAAACTCAGTGGAGTAAATTGCCTTAATCCCCCCCCTTCATATCTCTCGCTTTCTCTTTCTCCCTGTAGGAGTGAACAAAAATAATAGGAATGTCTGGCAAAAGGGGAAGGAAATATCCTGTTTATCAGACTCTGTGAATAGGATGCTTCTGCTTCCTCCTACTGGGAGACAATGTCAGATAAGAACAGGGATCAGGTAGGAAACTCAACATGTTAGTATGGGGTCAGGGGCCAGTTTGCAACTTCCTCCTCCAAGTCAAAGGGAGCTAGGATGGAGAAGTTGCTATGGGAATCTTGCGTGCATGAGAGGAAGGAAAATAAGGCACTCACCTCTCTGCCTCTAGAAAGATTCTAGCATAGGAAGAGATCTTCCAGAAAGAGGCAAGGCAGGAAACGCCATGATAACACCAAAATATATTTTTGCAATTATTATCCTGTAATATCTTTTTTATCCTCAAAGCACAATCATTGCCATGCATACAAGTTACCTGTGCCTTGATGCTACAGATATGCCTTTTTCCAAAGGCCCACTGGTGTGTTTCTGGGATAGAACGTGGATGCGACAGAAGCATCCTTTTTGACAGCCAGTGGTGAATTGCTATACCGTCATTGTGAGATATGTGGGCACTTAGATTTACTTTTAAAATTAGGCAAATGAATGGGTTTTAATGACAATTAGGAATAATAGTTAAATCTTCAGGCTTAGAGGAAGTATACCTCTGAATACCAACCCTGGGTTGGCATCTAACAACAGCACTGAGCCAGACATCATGAAATGATGGTCACTGCATCTTTATTTGCCTTTGTCATACTCAAAGCCCTACTGAACCTAGCAACTTCCATTGCAATGAAGCATGTGTTTGCAGAATATTCACTGATCACTTCTTTTTACAATATGGAAAGACCAATATGACTGGAATGTGTACATGAATGAGAAGTGATGTTGCATAGTGGCTAACAGTACAATCCTGTGAATGTGTGAAGTCCCAGGATGTGCAGTGGGACTTCCTTCTTAAATAAGTACCGGTATGTTTTTGCGTACAAACAACAAGATTCAAAATGTCCCCAGTTTGAATCCTGCCTCTGCCATGGACTGATACTAGAAGGCCTTTCTCTTGGCCTCGGACCCCCACAGTAAGTGTCACCTCCCTCGCAGGGCTATTTTATGGGTTATAGAAGGATAATATACGGGAGGTGCTTTGAACACTTTAAAAGCACTATATACATCATAAGCATTTGACATATGATATGGAGTGCTCTTTTCTTTAGAATAGTTACCCAAGAGTTCGGGATAGGAAGCAATATTGTACTATATTCCTACTTTTAACTAAGCCCACTTAATATGCACATTAAACGGAGGTGGTTGGAGAGATTAATAATTGCATGTTTTGCTACAAAAAGTATTATAAATAGCACTCAACTTTGAGGGAAGGTATTTGTGGGTGAAACCATCAGGGGGCTTCTTTTCCATAGCAGAGGGTGTTGCTTGGGGAAATTTATTCCTACCAAAAACTGTGCATTATTTATTTGATTTTATTTACATTTTAACTAGAGGCATTTACAGGCTGCTTTTTTCTGCACTCAGAGCAAACAATGTGGGGTTTTTTTATAATAAAAAAGAGCACAAAACACAACTTAACAATATACTGTATATGTGCTGAAGTGCCCCCAGGATACACTAGGTATCCTATCCGGTTGAAGAACACGCACCAACTGGAGTTTTATCTTATCTAACACCTCTAAAAGGAGCTTATTCCGTAAAAGGCATTAGTATTAAGATAACTGGCGTGGAAGAAAATAAATAGCTGGTTGGATCATATTTAAGTTTTGTTCTTCTCTTTATTGACCCAAAAATCCATTTCCCCCACCCTGCACCCCTAAACCTCATAGATGAGGTATGAACTGGCTGATCAGGGATCAATAAATGGGAACTCCAGATGCAGAGGTATGGTTGCCACATACAGATCCTGACAGAGCTCCTTTTCATTTTTAAGATTCACACAAAAAGGGAAATGCCTCCTCGTGCAGTTTGTCCCATCACTGCACCACCATGGTTGGAAAAGCAGCACCAGAATGATTTTTTTCTTTCAATGCAGGAGATTAATCAGGATTAGGGCATGGCCAAACAATGCCCAAGCATTATTTCTCTGAGCCTGGCACAAATTTATAACATGCTATGGACTGGATTCCTTCTCTCTCTCTCTCTCTCTCTCTCTAAAAAAAATACTTTATTTACTTTGAAAAAAGTAAAAGCATTCCTTTCCCACCTTTGGCAGAAGCGGGTCACCAAGATATATCTTTCACAGCTGCTTTAACAGTGTAAGAGGGAAATAAAATGCTCCAACATTTGCATTAGTATTTTATATCCACTTTTGCATGCTACGTAGCCCTAGCAGTGCTGAGATAATACCAAAACAATAATAAACAACTGCATTTGTTTTTATCTCCCTGTTTTAGATTAGTTTAAAATGGACAGATGCATCTTTCCAGTCTATGCTACAGAAATAGCTGACCAGAATGGAACCACGGTCACTGACCTGTCCACCCTCAAAAATTTTATTGTGAGAGACCATGGAAGAGCTATACTTTCCCCCCTACCAGAAGGGCAGCTGGAGGAAATAAAGGGATGAGCAGAAAAAAATATGTTGCTAAGAAGGTCATGCACACAATAAAGGGAAGTAACTAACATGAACAGGGCCAGATTTTGGAGTGGGGAGAAGGCAATAATAATTATGAAAGGCTTTCCATACAATCACTTTCCTGTCCTCACACACGCACACACCACATAACACAGTACAAACATACATACTACAGCACTCAGGATAGCTCCCCTAAAGCCCAGGCTGAAGAAGTGGCTGAAAAATATCTACAGATGCAACATTTATTACTTGCAAATATATGTGTCTTTCACCTTCACTGGGACATGGAAATCTGAGGAGGAGGTTAAACAGAACCTGCACACTATCATAAAGACACAAAGAAGTACAGTATATTTGCAGCCTCCTAGCACATTGTATTGCCTTTTAACAACAATGAAGCCAAATGTCAAAGTATAAATATTTCTATTTGGGCAAGGAAGAGAAAAAAGAAGGAAAAGGGAAGGCACCCAAATTACACACAGAAAAAGAAATAAAAAGTGGAGCTTAACTGATGAAGAGCAATTTAAAAATTGAGCAAGTGAAAAATAAGTCAGTCTACTTTAGCTGGTTGCGTTTCACCTGACTATTCACATTATAGATATGGATACCGATATAGATATTAAGGCACTTTTAGAATTTACTAAACAAATAAATATGTAGTATAAAAATATGTAGTAAAACAATAAAGACACCATGCTAAGCTCGAATTCTCTTATCACATTTAATTTTGTTCACCATGTCCTGGAAATTGTCTTCACATATCTGCCATGCATATAAACCTACTTTTAGAGCAATATTCATAGCAGGGCCTATTTATTTCCTTAATAAACACTGATCATGAGTAATTGCATCCATTCACCTATGCTCGCCCCAAAATGCTGAAGTAAGGGTGAAGGGAAGAGGAGGCCACACTGTGCAAGATCATAATCAGTTTCTGGGGACTGTGAAAAAGCTCTGGTGGGAGATCATGAAATAGCGAGGCTTTTAGCTTCTGGCTGTGGACAAAAACAGCAAGGTGACAAGATGGATGGGCACAACAGGTAAAATGGTGCTTATTCACACATACAAAAATGTGTAAGCTGCAGGGTAAGAGGTAATGTGGAAAGTGGGCCAGGACAGTGGCCAGGAAGGAAGAATGCAAAACCTTGGTCACCATCGTCAACTGCAGCACAACTTCGTCGTGATTTAAAGAGGTAATTGACCAAGAAAGTTACAGGAAGCAGGATGTTGTGAAGATTGTGACCCTCCTTGCATGAATATCAGCAGCAGATTACATGAAAAAGGCTGGTAGAGAGAGACACACACCTTATATTCGCCTCTTTTCACATAACTGTAACATCATAACATCACCTGGCTAATGTCCCTTTAGCAGCCTTTTAGAGAGACAATAGGATTGCAATAGCAAGCACATCCCAAAACAATCAGCTTCACTCAGAGTCCATCAGCATTAACAGAAAAACATTAAAACTCAGTGAAGAGCATTGCATGTTTACGATTTTAACTGAATACAGATGGAGCTATTGCTTTATTTTCAATGGAACAGTTTTTACAAGGGTTATCCAATAGCTACAAAAAATGAGAGGAGGGTAGTTGAGGGTTTCAATGAGGAATCCTGCCCTGTGTATGGAAGCTAGTGCAGGAGCAGCAAACGGGTATGGTTAATGTGGTTTAATATGAAGATGGGATCACAGCCTAAACCTGTAGTCCAGTAACTCTTCTTTATTTAAAATATTTATAGACTACTAAACATAACCATGTATCACAATGGTGTGCAACCACAATAAACACACACACACACACACACACACACACACACACAAAACAGTTTTCCAAAAAGGAATCCAGATGATACTTCTGGGAAAGCTTGTTGAAATAGGAAAGTTTTAGCATCCAACAAAAAGCCTGTCTAACATCACATAGGCCAGTGTGCTAAAGGTGTCTGGGCTGCCATCAAACAAACTTTCAGCACATATGCTACCACCTTTCCCTTTACCATTGGCTTTCCCTGATTAGATCTCTACGTAAGCATTTTTGTTACCATTCATGTTCAGAGAAGAATTGGAGATTGTGTGTGTATATTTCAGCCACAAAAATAAATTTCCACTGGCCAGGCCTGGATAGATGCCAGACCAGCCTAACTAACATTTTAAGGCACTCAAACTTTGTTTTGTTGAAAAGTAACACACAATAATGGTACACAAATGAACGTAGTGTAGTCTAGGTCAGTTTTTTGGGATGTTATATCCTTTTCCACCTCACATGCCCACATGTACATGTGCATACTAATCCTGCCACTAACTAAATAATTCTGTCTATACCTCGTTGTAAGTATAAATTACTAAGAGAGGTAATAAGTAAGACATGAATAAAAAAGAAAATGAACAGTGAGCAATAAAGTAGTACTTATCACTCTTTTAAAATACCCAGGAGTAAAGGGCATTCTATTTCCCCCCCCCCCACACACACACACAATTATCCTGCAGAACTCAGGGACACAAGAAGTTGTGAATACAATTATTATAACTGAATTTTATTTTATTTTTTTTAAAAAACAGATCTGATCAATTCATGGGGCCTAAGTCCCTCAATGGCTACCTGTAAGTTGGAATCAACTTCAGAAAATGGAAATTAATCATCCAGACAGAAACTTTGTATGTCCAATGACCTTAATTGGAAAGTCTCAACCCTACTAAAGGGGGAAATGCAACATTTTCATTTTCGACTTATGCAAAGTCTGTGGAGCAGCAGAGATGTTTAGCAGCTGCAGTAAACAGAAAATATCCATATGATCTCCAGCTCAAAAGCCTCCAGTGTGAGAAAAGTATGAGAACCCAAACCACTCCAATACACTAAAAATTAATCTAATAATAAAAATGCAGAGGGACACATTTTAGGCTCTTGTGGTTTATGCTGCTTACATTTGCATTTGCTTATTACTGTGGTCATTCCCTAAATTTTCATATCTAACACGTCTTATATCTAAGGACAAGTTTTCTTTTTCATGCAGCACTTGCTGGTTATGCCAGGATTCCCGGGCTGCCCTTCATCTTCATTTAAGTGGATTTTGCTTCTCTTTCCCCTTTACTGCACGATTATACCATACTAGGAACATGCAGTCAGACAAAAAGCAAACAAGGAAAATAAATGCTAATCAGAAAAGAAAGTGCAGGAGAATACAACTGGCTTCAATTTGTAGGATTTTCATCCACATATAATCTTGCTGCGCAGCCATCTGAAACGGGGACATTTGCCTGTCTTCAATTCTCAGTGTGGTAATGCCATCCATGCCAATCCCCAGCTGCCTCTCAGAACAGACAACACAGAATCAGAAGGTATACACAGTAAAACCAGTAAAGAAAAGACCTGAAAAAGCCACACAACAGACTACAGCTGGCCGGCCCTACTCTGGTGGCTCACAGGAATATGTTTTTTCCATAGTCACTTTCCCTGGTCCTCTCCCTTACCACCACGTTGCCCACAGAATGCACACATGCAAAACAAAAACAAAACATTTTGACATTAATTTTCTGCCTCCACTATGGGGAGAAGAGAGCCAAAGCTAAACTACCCAGGAGACTATTAGGGCAGGGGTGGGTAGGAGGTAGATGGGGGTCTAATGGTGGGTCTCTGGGTGGTCTGCAGTAGCTTGGCAAGGATTTCTGACTCCCAATCGTTTAATAATAGGAACAACAAAATGACCTTTTCCACCTGAAATAGACTGCTGAAATGAAAGAAAGCTAACCAGGAGTTGATGTTTGTGTGAAAGGACTGTGAGCTCAGCTCAGTTCTAGTACTGGCAACTAATTTCTAGGTTCAGAATGTGCTCAAAGAGACCCTGTTCTTTAATTCTAACTGTGCTTAATTATAGTTTAAGGGTAAATGTGTGATGTGCTAGTGCATGAGGCTAAAATATTAGGTGATTTGCTCCTCTTCCGCTCCTGCCATGCTACCAGAAGCAAAGTCATGGTTTAGTTTAGCATTACATCCCAACCAAGCCTCAAGGTTTTTTAGCCATGCCTTAGGTCCAATTCTGTAAGAATGTGTGAGAGAGTGTATGTAATTATTTATTTCCCGGACAATATTAGATGTCAATTTTTATTAGATGACTACCAACTCCTACCACAAGAGATTTTTTTTTTATTTTAAAAAATCACACACACAAAAAAAGGAAGCTTGATTTTTTAAAAACAAAATGATTGTTATATATTAATGTTGCTGTACAGTTTCCCTTCACCCCTAAACTCAAGGCAAAGCAAGATAAGTGAGGAAATACCACATAATAACCTTTGGGAATCAAAGGCACCTGTAATTTATAATGCTATTGTGCAAGCTTCACTTTACTTCAGGTTGATCCACCATTGAGTTTAATGTGGATTTGAGGCTGTTTGTGGCTCTCTTTTTTCTTTTTCGCAGTATCCACACAATGTCCTCCTAATCCAAAGGGCAATCTACACTCTCCCCCCCCCCCCCTAAAATTTGATTTCCCAATCCATGGGTAATCCAATAAGAGAGAAAAACTGAATATAAAACAACGTATTATCCAGCTTTGAAGCACATTGCAGGTGCAGGTATTCTTACATGTGTGGACACAGCCTTAATCTGGCACTGCCAACTTCATCACAAGTACCATTATTTGGAAACTGCCCCAGTTATTTTCAACATTACCTGACAGAGCGCTGAAATCAAGAAAATATTTGCTTAAATGGGAAGTCAGAATTATTCTGACACCATGCAGGCTGTCAAGGAAACAACACCATGTAAAATTATGGCTGTGCATTCAGCCACAAAAACATACAAAAACCATACATTTTATGCACCAATTATCAGGCCTAAGGGGGCAACGTTTGGTTCACAGGGCATGTAAAAAAAAGTGATGCTGGCATGCAGCAATCTAAAATATTTATTTAGCTAGCACAGAGCTGGCATCTATAAATTTGATGCTGGCTCCTAAAAAATGGAATCAGCCCCTAGATTTTTTATTTTATTTTTTTATTTAAAAAAAAAACATTTTCAGAACTGCCAATAACATTTGCTGGATTTGCTTGCATTTCTGTGCTTTTGTGGGCTGAGTTTTGATAGATAATTTGGAGGGTTTTTGTTAATTTAAGATATAAATAGACCAGAGCATCTGTCAAATTCTAAGTAGGTAGTGCTATATGAACCTCCCCCTGAACCAATCCAGCCAACAGATTTCTCAGCACATAAATAACCTGGGAAAGGAAGATGAATGGGCGATTCCAATGCCCCTGCTACCACCACTTGTGCCACAACAACACCACTCTGAATTGTCATTAATGAGTAATAAATCAACAGTTACTGTAGACTAAGGGCTGAAAGGGTGTCTGTGGATGGCATCGGGCCTAATAAGGATTGCTGTGGTTAGTGTGGTGGGCCCAAATGTGGGGCCACTCAGCAACAGCTAAAATGCAAGTGGAAAAAAGAAGATAAGGATGCCTCAGATTGATCTGGACACCAGGTCACCGCTGCCATCCTTGTCTAGTTTCCAGACACACTCCAGAAACGCTCTGGAGAGTTCCAGAAACACTCGGCTCTGGAACGGCACTCCAGAGGCAACATGGCTGGTTCTGCATTCCTATGTAAAATTTGATTCTTCTTGCAGCTTGGGATGGAGCCACACAAAGCAGCAATGCTCTCGTTGCCTACAGCGCCGGAACCGACTAAATGTTTAGCAGTAACCAGTGCTTTTTCGGGGGGGGCAGGGATACGGATACCCCAAAACATTTTGTGAATCTAAGTTTGGCCTCATTGAGGGGCAGTACAGTGGTACCTCGGGTTACAAACTTAATGAGTTCTGGAGGTCCGTTCTTAACCCGAAACCGTTCTTAACCTGAGGCGCGCTTTCGCTAATGGGGCCTCCCTCTGCCGCTGCTGCACAATTTCCGTTCTCATCCCGGGGCAAAGTTCTCAACCCGAGGTACTACTTCCGGGTTAGCGGAGTTTGTAACCCAAAGTGTTTGTAACCCAAAGCGTTTGTCACCCGAGGTACCACTGTATTTATTTTTTTTAAATAAAAATATTTTTTCTAATATATGGTACAGAAAATGAAAATAAAATAAACAAACTGACACAAAATCAACCAAAAGAAAATACATATACACCCTACGCTACAAACATAAACCCTGCACACCCGAGTGACTTCCCTCCACCACGACTCGACTTCCTTTAGTTCGAATTTATTGCCATTGCATTCTTTGGATCTTATAACCATTTCTAACTTTTGTTCTCGCTTATACTTTACATACTTAATCCAAGCATATCAACATACAGTGGTACCTCGGGTTAAGTACTTAATTTGTTCCGAAGGTCCGTTCTTAACCTGAAACTGTTCTTAACCTGAAGCACCACTTTAGCTAATGGGGCCTCCTGCTGCCGCTGCGCCGCCAGAGCACGATTTCTGTTCTTAGCGAAGTTCTTAACCTGAAGCGTACTTAACCTGAAGCGTACTTAACCCGAGGTACCGGTACCACTGTATTCTTTTGGGAGCAGTGTTTTTCCATATACTCCTCGAAGCATTGCCATTCTAATCTTAATTTTTGATTTGAGGGGCAGTCTTTCAATATGAGTAGGAAAATGAGAGTACCCCTAAAAAGAGTACCTTTTTAGTACCCCTAAAAAAGTACCTTTTAGAACCCCCTAAAAGAGTACCTTTTTTAGTACCCCTTTTTAGGAAGAAAAAAAAAGCACTGGCAGTAGCTGTAACTTTGAGGGGGTTTTCTTTTTTGGTTGTTGTTTTTCAAGAGGAGCAACTGAGGTAAATAAACAGCCACGCGAGCACAGAATCCTTTTACCTTTGCTTGTGCCAGGGCTCCTTCCACAACGCAAAAACTTGGGCCTTCAGCTGCCCACTCAGTAACTCATGCCCTCTCACAGAAGGCCCCTCCAACCTCATCTCACCTGCCATGGCTGCTCTGAAAGGCAGTCATTGACTTCCTCCCACAACCCTCCCAACTTCCTCTCTACCGTTTTCAACCAGTCTCTCTCATCCTGCCTCCCCCCCCAGAACCACAGCGCCACTAGTAGGTGGGAGGATTAAGTGCAGCTTTCATCTCAGGAAACTGGTTAGATTGGGAGGGGAAGAGGGTAGGGTGAGTTCCATGGGTGGTGGTGTGGGGGGATGACCTTAATAATAATAATAATAATAATAATAATAATAATAAATTATTTATACTCTGCCTTCCTGGTTTAAAAACCGGGCTCAGGGCGGCTAACAGCAAATATAAAACATTGATTAAAATGCGACTTAAATACAGCATAAAACAGCATAGAATACAACATAAAATGCAGCATCAATAACAATAAAATTCAAAAATTCAGGGGTCTTTTTTGTGCCACTGAACATAGGAGGGGTAGAGATTTATCACATAATTAATCAATATTGGTGTATTTTTTATTCATTTGTCAATTGCACATCACTGTAGTGTTGACTAATTACTCTTGCAATAGTATATTGCTTCTGGTTTTAATTGGGTTGGAACACTGGATCCATTTATGAGATCCTTATAAGATCATACCTGCAGATTATTTGGACACACCGATTAATAATTCTCTTCAAAATGTTGTGTAAGAGCTATTTTTTTAAATGCGTTGCCTTAATTATTTTTGAACAAATAAAAGCAGAATGTTGAAACAGATCAAACTTCAAATTCCTCACCAAAAAGGTTTAGGGATTATTGAATTTAATATAATTCTTTGTTACACATCTTCTTGTACTGTATTTATTTGCTCCTTTAAAAATCGGACAAATATGTCTTTGCAAGATGTGAATTTCTTTTTAATATAAAGAAAAAGAAAATAAAAGAACATAAGAGAGATAACATGGGCGTAGCCAGGATTTTTGTTAGGAGGGGTGGGCCTTTTGTGGGGGGGGGGGCAGAACCTCAGTTAGCTACAGGTATGTGTTTTTATTGATTTTTATTGATGGGGGGCAGATGCCCCTCCCTGTCCCCCCCCCTGGCTATGCCCATGAGGAGTAAAGATAAGGGGAGAGAGACCCATGTATTCGTAAAGTCTGAAGTACAGAAGGCCTCCACAGCCAAACCGCTTCCGAACAACAAAATGAACCTTTGGCCAATGCAGACATTATGAATTCAGTATCAGGGCAGCTTTTCTGGTAGACAAAAAAAAAGCCCTTGCTCACTATATTGTGACATTTTGGTTAATCATGAAAAAACAACGTTGGAGTATTTCACAAAAAATTGTGGCAGTTTAACCCCCTTGGCTCTTGTAACCTACCTCTTCCTCTGGCTTAGCTGATTTGTGGGGTTTCTCGCTGAGAAAAGCTAAATTATTTGGTGTGCAGAGGATTGACCAACACCCCCAGGAGGTGACATCATTACCTGTTTCGTCCCTGCTTGTCCCTGCTTCACACTACCACCAGACTTGTGGTGGTGAAGGGGGAAAACAGAGAGGTGTAGAGGGGAAAACAGAGATAACTGAGTGCTCACTTCTACTCGTCCATACTTCTGCTTCTCCTGTGCCTAGAAAGCATGTTTCCCACTTGTCCCATGGTTTCCAGGCATGGGTCCAAACGGTTTTGCCTTTGCCCTGCCACATTCCCCCAGCAAACCTGCTCTTTAGTGCTGCATCGGAACAAACGTCAATCCGTGGAAAACCCGATTGCCATTTGTTCCAATTCAGCTCTAATCAGTGGGTTTTCCCAGGGGAAAGCGGCTGGACAAATGGAGGCACAGATAAGCCCTGAGAGTCATGGCGGTTGCTGGCCTACAGTGGTGTTGTCCTTTTGTTTATGAATAACTTTGAGGTGCTCATCTGTGGATTCAGTATGTATCTCAGCATTTATATTCTCTTTATTCTGAGAGTGAGGTTTCTGATACAGCTATAAGCAAGAGATGAGAGCCTTGACAGATCTCAGCTGTGTTATCCAGCAGACTCTCTGAGGCTTCTTTTCCAACTGGCACCAACTCCTTACAACAGAAAATTCTGCGTAAACTATAGGTCTCTGTTGTGCCCATTTTACAGATGTGGGAAACTAAGGCTAATGGTTTGGTAAAGGCTACTCAGTAAGCCCTCTTATTTCTAATTGCATTCCCACTCTTTTCTATTTCTCAAAATGTACATAATGACATACAAGCAATATTAAAAACAAAGCCAGTATATTTTAAAACCCAGTATTTTTTTTATTTGCAATATGCAAACAAGCGTTTAAAAACATAAATGTGAACAACATAAAGTCATCACTAAAATGCATCACTAAAAACAAGATTATAGAAACGGCATGCACCCAGATGGGCAAATCAGAGCACTATTGCCTGAAGTACAAACATCTCCAAAATCACCAGTCGCTGCAATTTGGAGAGAACTGTTTTGCTATCCCTAAGTGACTGGGTCATCCCATACCACCCCTGAGATGCCTTAAGGTTGCCTCTCCTATGAAAAGTTACAGTATTTCCATGAGCCATTCCAATGTTTGAAAAAAGTTGGACATTTATTTTGTTAGAATAGACTTCCAACCTACAAAAATCACTTCTGAAGTAGTTCTGTTTACAGAACTGGACTTGGACCAGGGATTCTTATGCTAAGGTTCCTCAGCTATAAGCTCGAGTCTGTTTCATTCGCCCTCTGCCTTCCCAACCATTCTCTTTTTTTTTTTTTAAATAATTTTTATTGGGTTTTCCAAATTTTTGTCCAGCCCCGATTCAGGCCGGATCACATACAATTATACAATCTCTGATGACTTCCTCATGCCCCCCCTCATTGTTTTCATTTAACATAATATACATTCTTACCAGGTTTCTAATTCCACATCATTAACATTTCCATTATTTCTTAATTTCAAATCGTTTATCAACCACTCACATCTTTAACTTTCGCATTCTTATCTTTTACTATAATCAGATCCCTATTCCCCCCCCCCAGTCCCCGGTGCAGACTATTTCAATATCAAAATTACTTATCATTATCAAAATTTATATCAATATCAAAATTACTTATCATTACTTATCATTTATAATAGCTAACCATCTTATATCATTTTTTCCAAAGATCATGCTGTAATCATTTCCTGCCATGTCCAAGTTCAGAAACCAGTAGGCCACAAAACAGTTACTTCGTATATATGCTCATCCTATTCCTGCAGGATCCAACTTTGGAACCCATTGTCTTTGCTGCAGAGTAGCCTCCAAAACAATATCAATTGATGTCCTCGGTCTTTCCTTCCATATTTGGTCCAGATTGTCTCGACTTTCCCTCTGCTGCTTGTCTTTGAGCTGTGGTTTATTGACAGTTCTCTTAATATTTCTCTTTTTTCTGATGATGACGACAGCTCTTGACTTGTAGTAGATGATTCTTGTGCAGCTGTGTCTCTTCTGGGTAAACTTTTTCTGTTTATGCTCAACAAGTGCATTGTTCACAGGGTTTGGTTGTAAATCCTGACCAATCAGATCATTGTTTGTGCTTTGCTTTATCTCTGTCACTAAGCTGTTCCCAACAGCAGCCAGTTCAGTTCTCAGTTCTTTCACTCCAGCGTTGTAATCCATTCTGAATTCTTTCAGTTTCTCCAACAATGTTGACAAATCCACTTCCTGTTTCATCGCCATTTTTAGCAAACAATTCTTTTCTAACTTTTCCAAACTTTTTCAAACTTTTTAAAAGTTCCAAAGTTCCAAAATAATCCTCTTGCTCATACAAGTTAAATTGACTTCATCTGCCCCCTAGGACCGGGGGGAGACGCAGGGGTTAAGTTTCCAAAACAAAGTATCAAATTCCAAGCATTACTTCTCAAGCTGTGCAACAATGCCCTGTCGTTGTTTCACAATGGCAAGGGGCAGACCTCCGTTTTTTCACCCTCAAGCCAAGTTCGAATCAGTTCCAAATAGAAATTTTTCTTTGTAAATTACTCACAGTTCCAAATTGAAGATTTAGGAAGAATCGGCGCGCTCGGCTGTGGCGGTCTGGCAGCTTCGCCAGACGGAGCCGTCTGCGGACCCTGGAGCTCCGCCGCCCGATCGCCCGGGAGCTCCGCTAAGAGCTCCCTGGGACCGGGACCGGCATCCAAGCTCTTGCAGGTCCTCCGGACCCCGGGACGCCCTTCCCGGGGGTTTTGGGGGTCGCGGCGCTGGCGCGAGCACCCCTTTGCTCGGTCTGGCGGGGGAATGTCAGGAGCGACATTTCCCCCCGACCGCCATCTCCGGCACGCCAACCGGAAGTCCTGCCTTCCCAACCATTCTCTATCCGTTAAGATTCCTGCATTAAAAGGGCATAGATGAGCCTCAGGGGTACCTTCCAACTGTACAATTCTATGATTCTGTCATTCTAAATCCCTCAAAGGGAAAGTTGAGGGGGAAACAGATGAGTTTTAAACAAAGTAAATATGATGGTGCTCAATTAAAAGTGCAAAAGACCACCCCACCCCCCCGGCAGCCGGCCGGCCATGTGTGTCTCAGCAAAGTCCTGTCATAACGTTACTCTGGCACATGAGAATGGCATGAAGATATGCGCTCATTACCCTCAGGTATATCACAAAAGTGAAGGGGGGGAAATCCAGGATAAAGGTTCCCAGAGGAAACCAAGCATCAAAAAATAGCAAAATTTAACCTCCTGCGTGGCAGCTGTTGATAGTGAATCTCGAGTGAAAACCGCTGAGTTCTGTTTAGGACCTCGAGGGCCATGTCAGAAGACAAAGGTGGGAAGAAGGAATTAGGTGTGTCCATGGAATAAAATTGTGTAACAGCAATCCTACACACCCCAGGCACTGTTTCTGGAAATGCAGCATCGCTTTTAAGGCCTTAGAAGCTCTTTCTGCAGCTGTTCCTCTTCCCCTCCAGCCTTGAGTTATGTCATTTTCACGCTGTCCCTGTGACTGTGGCTTGGGGGATCTGAAAATCTCTAATGAGTTCTTAACTCTTCATTGTGCTAGTAAACTGGACATGGATTTGGGGCACTAATCCCATTAGGTGTAGTCCGAGCTGTCGCTTGACAGCACGTGGGTTGGTTCCCAGTCCTCCATATCCCCAAAGGCAGAGATATTGGAAGGCCTTAAGAACCACACTAAGAATTCAAATGCCCACAAGGAATGTGTTGTTAAGGTGAAAACCAAAGCCCATAGGCACCAGGGCTGTCTAGGTAGAGCAGATTATCGACACCAACCTCAAGCTTATGTTAGCATGAATATACTTTGTCCTGTGCCTAGCCATTAAAAGGTGCAAAAGGCCCTTGAAAGAATTGTGGGTGATGGTGGGGTGTCAATTCCGAATAATGTGGAATGACTGCAATCTGTTTCTGGCTCTAGAAGAGGGGTATAAATTAAGGTGCTTCCATACAGGGTCTTTGTATTACAAATGGGTGTAGTTCCGATCTTATCTTTCTGAATGAGCATTGAGTACATTAGCTTCCATGGATTTCTTTTTCTTTTTTTCCAGGAGTGGATATTCACTGCAATTCCACTGCTTGCAGCCTACCTTGCAGCTTGACGGAATGTATCTGGGCTGTGTTTTTTGTCTCTCAATCACTGCTCTCCTTCCCTCCCCCCCCCTGTTCTGGACATGCACACATGTGTTTCTGTACCTGCCCACATCACTGGAAGTCAGAGCAGAAGAGCAAATGCTACCAGCCCTTAGTTATCGTGTTTAACAATAGGCAAAATGGAGGCTAGTGATTTTGCAGGGGGTGTCCTTTTCCATTAAAAAAATAAATAAATTGGGAGGTCGTATGCAATTATTTTTGATTTGGTGGGGGCAGAATGCCTAACAATATCCAAAAATATTAGGAATGTCCCATAGGCCCTTGAAACTGTCAACAGCACAATCACACATTTCCCCCTCCTCCTGAAAAATGCAGCAGCAATTAAATACTGAAATTAAGATAAAAGAGGTCTCATACAGAACCTCGGTGTGGCAATATTGAGAGAATAGCTCTTCCAAACCAGATGAGCCTTTACTTTATGGCAATTAGTGGAAATGGGTGAATATTGTTTAGTACTGGGCCACCAGCAACATAACATTTATGTTGTACTCAAGTGAGAAGCAATTGGAAGTATGGTTATGGTAATAGAGACCTGACATCAGAATGTCACCACACAGGTGACAAACCATCCACCAAAACAGCAGTAGTTAATAATAGGAGTAATGTGTTATTGAGCTTCCACATCAGTGATGTCTGTAAATTTACAATTGGTTATTTTAACGTATTGGATTTTCCATGGTAAAACAAAGTATAGGCTGGCATTTTGACGATGACAACGTTGTATAGACACCGCAGAGGAATTATGACCATGAGCAGTACTGATTCCACAATAAACTCTCCGTCTGGGAACAACCTTCGTTAAAAGGAGGACGGCAGATTCAACCTCCAGCTTGAAAAGGAAAGGAAAGGAAACAAAAAGTGTGGGGCCTATTTGTTATTATTAATTTTGGTTTGGAGCCAAAAGGCTCAGAACCATTAACACCTCCTTGTTTTATTTATCCATGCCACAGTCACTATTCTCAGTTTACGGGCGGGGAAATGCGGGTGAGAGATTAATTTACTTGTCCATGGTCATCAAGTGAATTCATGCCTCAGCAGAATTTCCAGCATAGATGTCTAAATCCAGCACTCTTTTTATTCACTCTCATATAAGATTCAGTGGCAGCAGCGGCTGAATAGTCAAGGGCCAGACAGGATGCTCATGCTGAATTCTGAAATTTCTCACAGCCATTCAGCATGTGGTAGCTGCAGACAAAGGCTGCCTCTATTGATTCCCAGCCCAAGGAGAGCTGCTAGTTATGACTCATGTACACCCACTGCCATACACAAAATCCAGCTTTCAGGGCACCTGGCTGGCAGCACTAGGCCAAGAGTCGGATCCTGCATGTAGCAAGGGCTGTGCATGGTTAGCTTGCCATGTGGCTACGAGTCAACATGGTTCAGCCGTGTCTGCTCCCGCCACATAGGCATAGGCTCACGGGCTCATCGTTCCTCTTCCGCACACACCCCAGAACAGTGCAATCCTATACATGTCTGTTTAGAGTTCAATGGGACTTACTCCCAGGTAAGTCTGCTCAAGGGTTGCTAAATTTAGTGGCACCTTAGAGACCAACTAAGTTTGTTCTTGGTATGAGCTTTCGTGTGCATGCACACGAAAGCTCATACCAAGAACAAACTTAGTTGGTCTCTAAGGTGCTACTGGAAGGAATTTTTTTATTTTGTTTTGACTATGACAGACCAACACGGCTATCTACCTGTAACTAAATTTAGTGGCATCATTAAACGCACCAAGAGACATAGCGAGGAAGGACGGCTCAGCATTACTGACGGAGCATTGGCAAAATTGAAAGTATTTGTGCAAGACTGTATTTTTGAGTATATAAGTGTTCCACTCTATAAGGAGGTTTCCAGTGGCTGCGACTTTATGAATGGATAAAATGGCATGAGAAAGGGTAGAAAAGGCAGCTCAGGAGCAGGCAAGCGGTGAAGTAACAGACAAGTAATTAGATTAAAGGAAAGCTGCCCGCAGCTTGTTAAAGAATGGTCGGCTCTGACTTGTGGTCAGCTGCAAGAGTGCTCCAGCAGAGATAGCACTACTGCTCTGGCTGGTTGCCTTTTCCACCCATGACTCCAAGTGCCCCACAGCTGTCATTCAGGTAAAGGCAGTCTGCAAAGGCAGCCAGGGAAAGGGCTGGTGAAAGGGTAATAGCCAAGGCCCATGTCTTTCGAGTAAGAGGCTTCTGCATTCAGTTCGTCAGGCTGCGTTTCCAGCTCTGGCAGTTGCTCACGGTGGGAGATGGGCCAAGGCACTCCATTTTCTTTCTGCCTAGGTTTCTCCCCCCCTAAAATGGAGCTCACCTTTACAGTGTACTTGGCAAATCTCAGAGGAAACGCAAAGCAGAGACCAAAAGACAGATGCTGGTGGAGGAAAGCAGAGGTTTCTATTGCACACAGTTTTCAAACACGGAATCCAGCATACTCGAAAGAAAATTTCCTGGACATCTGGGAAACAAAACAGTAAGGACAACGGGACAACCCGTACTTTAGCCGCCATGGTCAACAGCCAGCCAGCCAGGCTGAGTGCAGGAACAGCAAACAGCTCAGCTGATGAGCAAAGCCAGCAGCCAGCTGCATAAAGACGAGACCTTAAAGTTTCAACCTCAGAAACGTCAAAAAAGAAAAGAAAGGTCTTCCTTCCTTTCCTTTTTCTATCTTTCTGTTGAAATCATCATCAGTTCAAATCAGCATTTCAAGAGAATTGCTGTTTGTTTTAAACCAAATGGCATTTGATAATCAAAACCAAACCAAAACACAAGGTCATTTGCTGTGAAATGTGGATTCAAAACAGAAGGTTTTATTTGGACACAACTTGCCAGAAAATTGAAATGTGTTCCTCGGAATAAATTATTTCCTGTGGAAGCACTGGTTTTGGTGTAATTGAATTTCTTTGCAAAAAAAAAAACCCCTTCCAGCGTGAAAATTTTCAGCTCAGTCAACATCAACGCTGTCCGTAAAAGACCAAGCCAGTTGCAAATATTTTTGCTGTGAACAAAACTGAAACCAAAGCTAAACATGTAGCAAACTGTCCTCATTGAGAGGGCAATATCTTAATGTAGGGAGACTTGTTAAATGCCACATTTTCCTTGAAGAATACCGGGTATGTGGGTTTTATTATCATTTTAAAATTTATTTAGAATAAGCACCCAGCTTAAAAATAGGAGGGAGGGTAGCAATGCATCATTGCAATCTAATATGGAAGGGCAAAGATCTTGAAAAGATCTTGAAAATCCATTGCCACAGGGCAATGGAAGAAAGAAAAACGAGAGAGAAGGAAGAGAAGGAAGAGAAGGAAGAGGATATAGAGGTCTCAGCTTTCATGAGTGGCATTTTATATCAAAACCCAGCACCGTTCTGCTCCATCTTCTGCTTCTTTCCTGCTGCCAGAAATGCATAGCAAGGGTGTCGAGGCCAAACAGATATGCTCCACTAAATGGCTCCTAAGACATTTGGCTTAAGAAAACAACCCCTGGCCCTCTTTGGTGTCCTACACAGTCCCCTTTCTTCTCAACACAAAGCATTTCTCCCATCTATTCAGCTGCTACCATCTCCACATCTCCATCCTCAGCCATGCCCAGCTTGAAGTACTACGGTAGGGGGAGGGCAAGCAGGGAGAGTGCAGACGCCAGCCATGGAGAAATAGGGAGTCCTGTGTCCCGAATCTCTTTGGGGTTGGGTGGACTTGGAGCTGAGGGAGCTTGAAGAAGCAATTCCGTCCTCCCCTGTGCCCATTCAGAGGTTAGCGAAAGGGCAGAGGTGCCTGGCATGCAGGGTAATAATTAACAAAGCAGTGCATGAACACAACAGCAATGGGCCTACCGCGATGAACGTGGGGCGGACATGGGCTGCATCCAACTTGCAAACGCAGCTTGGTCCCCACAAAACTAGAAGCCTGGTGCGTTTGCATCGTTCTTGTATAGGAGTTGGAGCAGCCTGTCTCCCTACTACCCCTCACAGAGCAAATGCATGGTTAGAACAAGGAGGCCTCCATCCACAACCATCTCCATACGGGCGAGGTTCCCGGCTAAACCCTGCTTCCTGATTGGCTCCTGCAGACCGCATTGCTGCCTCACACTGCAGCATTAGCCAGAGCCACATCGCCAAATCCACAGCTGTAGCCGTCCGGCAAGAAGCCAGAACCCTGACTGCAAACGAAAGAAGGATGTTCTGCCACTCCCAGATGCTGAAGCCCCCCACCGTAGCCTCCTACACCTACTGAGATGATGCCCATCTCATCTTGAACACACACACACACACACACACACACACACACACACACACGTACATTCCCCGCCACCCTCTCTTGTTGAGCCAGCTAGAACAGTTTCGACTGCAGATTGGAAACTCAAAGCAGCCCCTCTCCAAACTCATACTTTTGCCAGCACCCTCCCCAATATCTCCTCATTTCCACAAAGAATAGGCGCTTAATTTCACCTCCCTCCCCCGCCCACCCCCCCCCAAAAAAGGGAGAATGACAAAGTTTGCTGCAAAGTGGTTGCCCCTGGAGGTCAGGAGATTGGCTCTGAGCGAACACAGCCAAAGCTGGAGCCAAAATACAAGGGTGGGAGTGGAGAGGGAGATATTCATCGGGAGCCAAAAAGTGGTCGGCAGCAGAACAGAGGAGAGAGAAAGAAAGAGGAGAAAAGGCGGCAGCTTTCTCTGTGCGGGTGCAACTGCCACTTCTAGAGAGCACACTGTGTGTGTGAGAGAGAGGAGAGGGGGGACAGGAGACTCAGAACAAGAGGAAAACCACAGAGAGAAGCAAGGTGTCAGCAGAGGCCTGGCATGAGACGCTCTGCCCATCTTCTTCCTCCTTGAGCCACTGCTACACGGGGCAAATGACGGAGGCCAGCTACCTGCCACATCGCACTGTATTCGGCCCCCATTTTGCACGGTCTCACCGCTGTGCTTCCTCACGACACTTCACAGTCCTGCTTTTAAGCTTTCTGCCTGTAGCTTAAATCAGGTCAATGGGGGTAGGTGTAGTTTGCTGCTATTTACTGCAATCCTGGGGGGTTGGAATACCCTTGTCTCAGAATTGCAACTTTCCTGTTTGGTGCGTATCTGCCTTCATTATGGTGTGTGTGTGTGTGTGTGTGTGTGTGTGTGTGTGTGTGTGTGCATTTCCCCCCTTCGTCGGTGCCCCCAAGTCAATTCTTCTGTCCTGCGCCGGAGCAAAAGAATACGGCTGCTGCCCAGGAGCAGCTTGCTCAGCTTTAACCTTGCGTGTCTTGTTGGGCGCGAGATCCATTTTAAAAATATGTCCCGCTCAGTCAATGTGCGATGCTCGGGGTTGCGAAAAGAGGAGGTGGGGAACCCTACAAGGCACCAGCATTTAGCTCCAAGTAAAAACAATGGGGAAGGGCTGTTCTGTTTTGCTTTCCAAATGAGAAGACAGAACATAGGCATAGTCTATGTCAACATGCGCCAGCTATTGTACCGTTGTGCTGTATTCAAACTGTCATCACTCTGACACCAGTGTATTTGTGGGAAATGAGACCTATAAATAAGCTGACTTATGGCCATGGCTCTGCCCCCAGAAAGGCCCCAATCCCAGACGCAAGTGAAATGATACCTCCTGAACATCGCAGCAGGAGATCTGCAGGGCAGAGCAGGGTCAAGAAATCCAACCCGCTTCCTCTGACGCTCTATGTGATCTCAGCCCATTGCTGCGGAAGGCAGCACCTCAGGACAGCACATTAACAAGCAGGATGAGTCTCCAAAATCCTGTCATGTACGCTCATGATATACATGATGGGGTGTCCAATGGACTAGGTATAACGTAGCATAATAACAGTTTTTTCCATTAAGACATACATTTAACCCAAACCAGTGTTTTTTAATGGAAAGTATTCAGGGAAAGGGTAGCAAAAAAGAAAAGAATATTCGGAAAGTTTTTTTTTTGATTAAAAAATGAATAGAAATATGGCTGGGAGTTGGAAAATTTTTGTTGTTGTTGATCTTTTCTAGAGAAACTAAAGTAAGATACTATTTTTAAAAAAATAATTAAAAATTGGCAGTGCTCAATTTTTGCTTCATTAAATTCAGGATAAAAATTCCTAAAATTACAACAAAACAACAGCAACTCTTTGACCAACTTTAAAATATTATTTCTACTTAGGAACATTTTTTTTGAGGGGGGGAGAAATACACAAATGTGCATCTCCAATATTTGAATGATTCTAAGCTTCCCAAAAAAATGCTTTAGCTTTGACTATTTAAATGTATTAGGTGCTCGTTTTTTCTCTAGAAAAACAGCTGATCAGTTTAAATAAATAAAGGAATAGCACAACGGGGCTTACTCCGTGTTAAGAGGCAGAGGATTGCGGTCTAACCTGTTTCGCTGAGTGGCAGTGGCGCAAGTCAATTGAAGGAGTTGCTCATTGGCCACATTCAGACAGAACGGAAATTAAAATGCAGGAATTCAGACCCTTTTGTCTGATCCACAAGAACCGGTGATCCTCTCACAATTCATTTGTTTATGTTTACACTTTTCTGTGCCACTGTTGTGCTGTTAACAGTACACCCAAGTTGGCGATGAACAATTTACAAATCACAATAATCAGAACTATTAAAAAAAACACAACCCAGTGACACCTTAGAATATTATTAAAATAACAGTAGCAGTCAAAAAAAACATGTAGATATCAATTGGTAGATTTCATGTGGTGGAGTGTTTGGGAGAGTCAGTGTAACCGCTGAGAAGGCAGCTCTCCAGGCTGTCGTCATTCAACCTTCCAGAGGACATGGCACCCAAAACAAAGATTTCCCTGATGATCATAAAGAGTGGGAAGCTACCGAAGCCCTGGTTCTTAAATAGCAGGATATGCTCCCCCCACCCCCTGCAAAACCAAACCTTAGGTTAAGGGTGTGTGGTTTGAGGGTCAGGGAAATTATGTGGGAGGACAGAGGGAAGTGCCCCATTTTTGAAGCAGCCCTCCGTTTGAAGGGCTGTCCAGCCCAAGTCTGGCCAGAAGGGAGAGCAGCAACAGATGCCCTTCCACGGTCAGCAGCTGGACAGCGGACTGAGAGGTCACAAAGGGCCACCCGGTCACAGTCTGCCCCACTATGGTGAAAAATGCACTGCGTTTCTAGCTAAATTGCAGCCATTATTTCCAAATGCGTGTCTGAACATATCGATGAGCATATCTCCATGCCACCTTTTCCAGTGGCATTAATAATGGCCTGCCCCTAAGGGCTTGTCGTTCAGTCGTCAGATCCAATGGTCGCAGCTAGTACTCTTTTTCAGAAACCTTCCTCTCCCTATTGAAGTGTCCTGTTGTTCCCACCCCAATTTCACTACGCACAACACACACAACACTATTTCCAACACTGGGCTACACTCTCTTTTTCCAAGCATTCGCACACAATCACACACAGTTAGGTGTGTGGTCAGCCACTGCCACAAAGCCATAACGCAGTATGAACTAATCTGACTGACTGACCGTGATCTGTGGCACGTGGTGCCAAGGGGTTGCGAAGGACGGGCTCTCCCTTTTCCCCAGGGTGTTTTGGATAATCTTAGTGCCAGCAAAGCAAAGCTGGGTCTGTAGCCATCTGGCCAAAGATCCTATGTATGCTTCTAGGCCTGGTGCCACCGGACTAGGCGAAACTGGGGAATGAGCCACACTGCCCAACCAGCCCATTTTGGCTCTCCTCTCCCATTCAAAGGCTCTTGCAAACACATTTGTATGGAAATTCCCCCCATACACCCCCCCCCCACACCAGGATGATCACAGGAGTATGGCCATGGGAGCGCTACTCTATTTGGAATAGAGAGGTCAACAGGAATCACTCATCTCAAAGAGGACAGAATTTGGTGACTTTTTCTTCCTAGAGGGGGCAAAAGTCAGGATGAAAAACAAAGAGGCAGCTGGGTGGCACCAGACCTACCCTATGCTCCTCGGATGAAGGGTGGTATATAAACTAATTAAATAAATTAAAATTGTAAATATATTATTTATTTAAAATCATTCATTTTAAGTCCTGGTGCCCAAGTTTGCTCTTTACCTCCTCCCTCACCATACTTGTTTTTTTCCCCTTTTGTGTTGTGTCTTTTAGATCTCAAACATGAGGGCAGGTACTGCTTTTGTTTTTATTGCCCTATGAGACTTTTCAGGTGAAGAACGGGATAAAATGGGTGGGTGAATCCTAATGCTTCCCCAATCTTTGCTCTTCTGCTATAAGGTCCACAAATAACAACATTTTGGAGGTCCCGAGCCACAAGGTTGTTAGACTGGTTTCAACTAGGGCCAGGGCCTTTTCAGTACTGGCCCCAACTTGGTGGAACGCTCTGTCACAAGAGACCAGGGCCCTGCGGGATTTGACATCTTTCTGCAGGGCCTGCAAGACAGAGCTGTTCCGCCTGGCCTTCGGGTTGGACTCAGTCTGATGTTTCCTCCCCTTATTGTTTTGATTATGGGTGATAAATGAAGCTGCATTTAAATTTTAAATTTTAACCTGTATTTTAACTAACGGTTTTTCTTTCTTTTATATTTTATTGTAATTTTTATTGGTGTTAGCCGCCCTGAGCCCGGTGTCGGCTGGGAAGGGCGGGGTATAAATAAATATTATTATTATTATTATTATTATTATATTATTATTATTATTATTATTATTATTATTATTATTATAAGCTACAAGTGGAACTGCAATTCACTTTCCACACTATAGGTTGCAGTGTGCTTCTACTATGTGTGCATTCTTGCTACGTTCTAACCACACCATTAAGTGTGGCACAGCAGCTGTGGGTGGGGCCATGAATGTGTGCTCATCACCCGTTAAGTATAAGCATTGTTCCCCATTTATTTTTTTAAATCAATCATAATTATCGCTAAAACACATTCCCTTAATTTTTTCATCTAAAAGAGAGGTACAGTGCTGCAACACCATACTGCTATAGTGTTAATTTATGATGGCGCTATAACACTATACTATAATAATTTTCTTAGCATTATGTTGTTACAGCACTATATCTCTCTTTCGATAATATATATAGAGAGAGAAAGAGTCAGGAAAGTGTTTTAGCAACAATTAAAAGATCAATTAAAAATACAAAACATGGCGCCCACCACAAATGCTATAATGAATGTCTGCTGAGCTGCGATAGGTTCGCATTGTTGATATATCACTGCCCGTGTCAAAACCCTGCCCTTCTCAAAAGATGGGGGAGTGGTACCAAATACATCTATACCTGTTGAAATTGTACCACTCCTCTGGGTTTTTTTGTGGGGGGGGGCAATGGAATCAGACTTTCTGAAGTCTAAGAAAAGGCAGGAGAATTTTATTTATTAATTAAATGTATACACCGCTTTCATCACAAGATCTTGGGGCAGTTCACAGAATAAAATGCAAGATAAAAACACAAGTAAATAATTGTAACCAAAACGACAAAACAGTAAGAACCACCACAAAAATATACCGGTAGGATGACAAGGACTGAAGAACAGTGCTGTGTGGATGCCTGATAAAAACCAACAAGCAAGTGAATGCAGCAATTCCACACCAAGTACCTCGTATTAGGCACCCATAACTAATCCTTGTTTGTATTCGTGACTTTTAGATCTGAAGGCAAGAAGCTTTAATCCCAACCCAAGAGCTGGAGATTGTGATACAGCAGCCTCCTCGGTCTAGTGTCCTCCCTCAGTCCCAGCCAGCATAGCCAGTGGTCAGGAATGATGGGAGTTGTAGTCCAAAACATTTGGAGGGCATCAGATTGGGGGCAGCAGTGATACAGTTACCTGCTCTTCACAAACCCATTCAGCAGTGACAGAGAAACTGAAATGGGAATAGTGGCTCTCAATTCAAAAGCATGCTACAACTTAAGTAAAGTTGAGTTTTGGAAATCTGGATTCAAAATCAACCGGTCAGATGGTCTTGAGCAGGGCCTTTTATTTCAGCTTTACTTTCCAAGCTGTAAAATGGGAATAACCGTGGCCCACTTCATAGTGGCTGATGAAACGCAGGAGCAATTTCTTCCAGGCAGAGTCTTTGGAATGGAAGGGCTCTTAACAAGCAAATCCAGCTATCCCCTTTCCTTGCCCATCTAAATTAGAGAACAGGGGGGCATTCCCTCAAGCAAACCCATGTGCCACACTGTCTTAATTATCACCCCACAGTCTCAGCTACTGCTGTAAATTAGTTCCACACAATGCTTCCCCTCCCACACAGATGCACGGCTTGTCCTTGCCTTGCCAGGGAAACACCACAGGAGTGGGTGAAAGTGGACAGATAACATAAATTCCCTAAAAGCAACAGTGGATTCACTTTCTCTGAGTGGCCAAATCCACCAGCTCCAGACACACTTAGACATATATACATCGCTTAAGCACATATGCATGACTCTAGTCTCCCGCCAGCGTTTGGAGAAATGTGTTTCTTCTCCTACAAGGGACAGACAACAGCCACAAGAAATCCTGACAGATGCTCAGATCACTACAATGCCCTTCCATGCTTCCCATTCATTTCTTTGGGGCTTGTTCTGAAGAGTTTCCAGCTGAACCGCACACCTTGTGAATATGTAGAATAAAGGTGGAAGAGAAAAACGCCGTGGTCCAAAATGCCCCCACTTGGTGCAATATAGTAGGATATTTCAATATGAAAAGTCAGAATATCACACAAGTCAGGACTAGTGAGGGGGGAATGTTAACACAAACAAACATGAAATGCTACCCCATCTCAGCTCTCTTTCAAAATATCCTTCCCCTTTTACATCCAGCAACATTTTAGCACCCTTTGGCAAAATTGCCTCTATGCAAAAAATATTTAAAACTCCACTCTTCCATGAATATTTTATTCCTTAAGACATTCCTGTATATTAAGTTGTTGTTGTTGTTAATTAAATTTCTAAATCACAAGGCGATTTACAATATAAAAACATGAAAATGCTTAACATACTAACAAAGTAAAACAATACCCCCCCATCCAGATATTAAGTTTATATTTCAAACATAAAAAATAACCCTCTCATCTCCTTTCCTGGCAATGCTCCTGCTCTTTTAAGAAGGCTGAAATCCAACAGGTGAGGCTTTCCTCAGAAAGTCAGATAACAGGGGCTCCACCATGTGCTGTACCTGTTGAATTTCTGCTTGCCAAGCAAGCCGTTCCAGGCATAGGAATAGTCTAAATTATGATGATGATGTTATGGCTTTTTAAAAAAAATATGGGAGTTGGGAAGTGAAAAGGCATGTGGTTCTGTTTCATAAATGCATTAGACATATATAATATTACACTATAATATTGCACACCTGTGCTTGTGACATGTCTGCAAAAAGAAGAGACAACAGTTAACACTATTAAGAACTACTATTACAGAAATGATGCTTGGGACATAATTTAACGCATAGAATCCACTTTTTTTAAAAAAAAATCTAAATTGTCTCTTTCGTTCAAAGGAGCGGGTGTAATAAATGTTTCTGGTTGACAGTGCCCACATCAGACCTAAGAAGTGCTTTATCTGATGTTGCCCAAAGACAGATACATACATGGTCTCTTGCTAGAAGGAAAGTTCTAAGCCAGAGGGGATGCTTTCTTGTTACTTTGTGCCACGAAGTACACGTATGTCCTATACAATTGCACTTAATAAATGCATGATGCCTAAGTACAGTGGTACTTTGGGTTACAGACGCTTCAGGTTACAGACTCCGCTAACTCAGAAATAGTGCCTCGGGTTAAGAACTTTGCTTCAGGGTGAGAACAGAAATCGTGCAGCGGCGGCAGTGGGAGGCCCCATTAGCTAAAGTTAAGAGCAGTTTCAGGTTAAGAACAGACCTCCAGAATGAATTAAGTTCTGAACCCGAGGTACCACTGTAATGGCTTGCTTTGTTTTGCCACACGCTAAGTTGGACCTGAGGAGCTTCAGTTCGTGTGATACAAATGGATATGCTAAAACCGGACGATGCAACGGCCGGCAGAAAATTATTCTCCCATGCTAGATGCAGCCTCCATTTGCTTCTTTTGTTCTCGAATCCATTCTCTCCTGTTGGGGTTCATCTGCCACTCCCCTCCAAAGAGGCAGGCAGGGCTACGGAGCCAGCTCAAGCTGCCATCGCCTGCCATAGGCATACACGTCGAGTAAAGTTGCTCCAATCTGTGCAGTAAATCAGCCTCACTGGATACCAATTCCAGTAGGTGCAGATTATAAATTTATAGCAATCCGCTGCTTTACACTTTCAGAATTTATTTCATTTAGTGCACCATGCATTTTTAAACAGTGTGGGGAGGGAGAGGGGCTAACAAGCCAGACAAAATTCCCCCTTCTCCAGGAGGAATATTATTGGGCCAGAGTTTTCCAACCCCCAAGAAAGTGCTTTTTGCCCCCCCAGCAAAAAAAAATCAATTATGAAACAATGCTTGCTCTTCCCACCCCCATCAACCCTCCCCCCTCATTCATTTTCTCTTTTGGTATTCTCTCTGAAATTTCAGTCCTTTTCAATTATTTAACCGCCCTTTACTTGTTTCTTTTAAGGTTAAAAAAACCCCCACAGCTGTTTTTATAAATATATATGTGAATAAATAGGTCTTTGACAGGAAGATGCCCTCTTTGCAGCAAATGAGTTCTTAGATTTATTGGAGGAGAAGGTGAAAAAGTTAAATGTGACCAAACTCCAGCGGGCCTCTGTGATTTTTGCAAAAAGGTCTTGTTCTGCCAGTGAGGCCGAGCTGCACAGATCCTGCTCATCTGAGGTATAGTCATGTTCACCACTTTGTACGGCCTGCAGCCAGTAGAGAAGGAAATTCATGTCTGCAGAGCAAATGGATGCTAAAGTGCCCCTTTGAGAGCATTCTCATAGGCCAAGCAGGTCTGGGAAATATCCCTGTTTGAAGAGCCAATATCATATGGGGAAGGGCAACACCTCTGTGGGAGAACACGATATGCTTTTGAATATGGAAGGTTCCAACTTCAACCTCCCAATAGGTCTGGGAGGGGGAAACCCCGTCTGAAATGCTAGCAGTCTGCAGAGAAAGTACTGAGCTAGATGGCGCAATGGTCTGATTCTGTACAAGGCAGCTTTCTGGGCTCCTGTCAGCAGCTTCCTAAAGTCATGAAAAATCCACCTGAACTTTCCCCAAGAGCTGCCAACACATAAAAGGGGCATCGCAGCACCTCTTCTTTATACGAATCACACGGAAAAGGGGGGCAGGCAGTAGATTTTTCCAGACGAATATGAGTCAAAGTAAGCAGGCTTTGGCTAAAGATGCCACCTTTCAGAAATCATGGGCATGGCTTTTCAAGCTGATGGGTGCTGCTAGTTTTAAAATTATAATTCTCCCTGTCCTCCAAAACGGGATTGTGGTTTTATTATGAATGCCATTTGGCTCCTTCGCTGTCTTTCCCCATTATCTTTCTCCTGGCATTGCCTAACTCTCCCAGCAAAGATGCATGACTCTCTCTCTCTCTCTCTCTCTCTCTCTCTCTCTCTCTCCACACACACACTCTTTAAGAATCCACTGCAACCACTACAAGAGTCATAACCGCCATATTAATACCACAAAGGATTCTGTGGTTGGGGTGGAGCAACCAAGCAGCACCCCCTATTATCCCTAGGCCTCAGTTATCCAAAACACCTAGCAAGCTGAAATCAAATGGTAATCCAATACAAGCCGTTCCTCCATTTACCCAAACGGCCGCGTTGAATGAAGTTATGCCATACAGTTAATTCTGTGCCCCTAACTCACTGGCTGCGGGATCGAAGAGACAGCATTTCGCTTTATCAAAAGGTCCCTAATGAGGGGCAACAGCCAGAAGCATCTGAAACAGTGATTAAGAATTTCCAAGCCCTTTCAGGGGCCTGATTTATACCTTGTAGTGGCATTTAGACGCAGGCCCTGAAAGGGGAGGGCTGCTCGCCGTCCCACTGACGGCAAGGACCTTACTTACTTGGCATATGGAAAAGCAGTGCATAATGCATGAAGGCCGCAGACTTGAGGATGGCTGCCTCCTTCCCCAACGTATCGAGGAACATCATCACTTGGCAAACATCTGCACAATTTAGACGGAGGGATGGAAACAGAAAAACTCCCCATCCATCTCCCACCACCACCTCGAGCCCCTGAAACCCAGAGGCAATCGAGAAAATGCCTTCTGCCTAAGGCTGGATATCACTGAACTCTGTATTTTAGAAATCAAGTTTGGGGAAGGGAGGGAGAGTGCATGAGAGAAGTTTGAAAGAATAGCCGAGTCGAGGAGCACCTCTGCGCCCCACAGACAGTCACTGCGAGGCTAGGCAACGGTTAGCTAAACAAAATTAGGGGACGTGGATTTAATGAAGATTAGCAGGGGCTGGGATAAGCTGAGTGCTTCTTGCCATATTTGCTGTACGCTTGGGAACATGACCTCATTCTGGATAAATGAGTTATTTGGAGAATCAGAGCTCGAATAAACAAGTCTCCATGCATAGATTTTAGGCATATGGGCTGGCATTCTGTCTGCCAGATCCAACAGAAGTCTGTGGAAGCTGCCCCAAAAATCAGGATCCATACGTTGAAATGTGTGTGAAACGCTGCATGTGCCAGGCCTGCAACCAGCCTTGGTTTAAAAAAAATAAAATAAAGGAAGGCAACATCCTCCATGTAAAGAGGAACATATATGCAAACAGTCACATATTCAAGGGGGAGTAGTGTTAAATGGAGTGGGATTTTTTGATTTATATAATTGTGTGTGATCCATAGGCTAGAAAGAACATACATAGGTTTGTGTCTATGTAGATAACAATTTGCTTCGTGAATGTTTGCTATCTACATATGCCATGCAAGCACATATCTAGCTACACATTAAAATGCATATGTGTGGCGAGGGGAGCGAGGCGCTGTAGTAAGACAAAGGCAGGTATGCCAGCATATGTTTATATTTTATGGGCACATTATCAAGTGTATATGCATGTGGGTATATGTGCAATGTTTCTTGCGTACAGTTGCAGTCTACTCCAGAGTTGCCCTATTAAAAACAATGGGCCATTTCCAAATCTTGTGGGCGGTGGATTGTGACGCTTCCTATTCCGATTATTCTAAATGGCAGGAACCCACGATAAATATACAGTGAGCATTACACCAAACACAAACAAACGCATGCAAACACCATTCTGCTGTGGTTGCAGCCACACAGTCAGTGAAAGCAAGCTTCTTGAAGTTCCCACATAGGCCTTTCTCCCACCTTCGGTACACGGTCAGGCTTGCACCATACACAAAGTTCATCTGCAAAGATATATACAGTATGTGCCATATGCTCTCAACTAATCGCCCAATTAAGCGCGTTGTTCTTGCGATATCAACTGCACATTGATTTATAGGCTCTTTCTACATAAGCTATGCAATCAAATGCTGGGGCAACGCCGAGCGGCTCACCTTTCTTCCTGCAGCATTTAGAAACTGCATCCTAATACTGAAAGCAACTTTCAAAAACAAAATCTCAGGAGCTTTCAAAAGCTAGTAGTAGAAGAGGGGAAAGAATCCATTCAGTAGAATTCGTCGTCCTAAGTTTTTGGTATGCATTGTACACACCCAAAAAAAAGACGACACAAAACAAGCCATTTATGGAGCCTCCGTTCATCATTCACATGAAAAGAAAAGTTGTTTACAGTTTGCAATTAAGTTTCTATTGATAGTCCCAAACTGTGAAAGTTTATAAATATCTTAATGAATTGTTTGTAAACTCACCTGAATGCTCGTTTCAACACTGCATAAATGTTTATTTATAGCCTCACTAATTCCAGACTCCTTTATTGCCTGGTGCATTGTTCAGTTTTGCTTTGTGTTTGCATATATCTTGATACTTTCAATTTTCCTCACCATAAAGAATCCTCCATCCAGTCCTCACAGCCCACAACACAAACACATGAGATCTGTTATTGATATTTCACATTTTAATGGAAATATTCCAGCCACATTCCCACCCACCCCAGAAAAGAATCTATGGCCAAATTCCCCTTGAAAGGTGAAGGGACATGTAAAATTCAGCCGATAAAATTCTTCCTTAAAACTGAAAGAGCTGAATAGAAGAGAGCAGCCACATCTCCGAGGTTTTGTGGAACATCTGATCGATTTGATCAGGACGTTACACAGAGGCAAAGCTTTATAAAGCACTTTCGATCATTCAAACAGTTGCTTGCACATGTGAGATTCTTCCGGTGAGGTTCACAGAAGAATGCGAATAAAAGCACCCGCAGAATCAGCCCTGAAGCTACAGTGGAAAAGCAACAAGCTATAGACGTCATGAGAACACATCCAAATTTGCTACAGGACTTGGGTGCGAGGGACTCCAATATCGCACTGATAAACAGATAGAAAGAATAGTCTTCTGCACTGCCAGACAATCGTATATTTTGGTATTGCAAACAATCTCTTGAAACAGAGCCAGGGGAAGTGATAGGCTGGACAGCATTAGCTCATTTGTTTTCACCGTTCAAGTCCCCTCTTGGCAAACAATGTCATTTTCCAAAGATTTGTCTTTTAGTTTTAAGAAAGGCAGAAAAGGCAAAAAAGACAGAAAGACAGACGAAAGAAAGAAAGAAAGAAAGAAAGAAAGAAAGAAAGAAAGAAAGAAAGAAAGAAAGAAATGCTAATACTTCATAGTATTCCAGCCAACTTTTAGTGTCCGAGTATCAGGGACACTCTAGCAAATACTGCCATTAACTGTTTGGTTTGCATCAGTTTTCTATGTAATTATATGTATGTTTAATTGTACATTTATACAGCCCTAATCTTTGGGACGGGGCAGGTTAGAAGTGTGCAGTCCTAAAGTCTACTCAGAAGTAACTCCCACTGAGTTCAACAAGACTTGCTCCCAACTGCAGATATAAGAATGCAGCCTAAACAAATAAAAGATCACCGTCAAAGAAAATAAGCTACTCACCCTAACTTTAAAAATCCACCAAATATAGGAATGTAATAGCGACGGACGTTTACAGTTCGGCAGCTCTATTCCATATTTCAAACCAATTCCATAGAAGGGCCTTAATCATCCCTATAGCCAATTATTGCTCTGATTGTACACAACTGATATCACATATAACTTGTTCTTAATGTCTTGGTATCTGCACATAAATAACTGCTCTCATTAAGATATTGTCTTAAGACTATATAATAAATATATTATAGTCCCGATTTCTTCAATATTTGCACGCAGAGGCCTACATTTGCCTATTAGCTGCCAGTTTCTTAATGTAGTTTCTGAGCCATTCTAAATGTGAAGAACATGTGAACAGCTGCGCAGATAGCTTGAAAGTGCTGCTAACGTGTACATCTGAATGAGAGGAGTTTCTACAAAAGCAGAATATCGGCGCCAGTCACACCCAAAGCGTGTGTCCCAAAATCCCTTGTAATTTTGCAGAGCATATTGGGGCATCTGTGCACACTCTGACAGATTCACACCTGCACTCTGGACAATGTTGCATGAGGTTACAGGCTGCATCTCTCAGATCGGCTTCTGCAGTCATCTAGATCGGCAAAATGTTTGAGGGCAGACAAGAAATGCTCTGTTGCGCTACTCATACTCTGCCATTATGATACTCACCATCTATTATGTGTTAGGGTATTCCATGTTATATACTAATGCTATATATGGCCCTACCCCTAGAGGCTACCTGTACTATATAGAGGCTTACCTGTACATAAAAGATATAATGGCAACACAAGACCGCAATATAGATTATAACCATGATCCAAACCAGCTCTGCAACTACTCCTGATTCAGATTCTCAAAAAGAAGTCTGCCTGCTTCTTTTTATTTTAGACATGCACAGAAAAACACATGTTGCCTTATATGGCCCTTTGTGAAAACCTGCCCAGTTATTCTGAATTGCAAATAATGTTAGGAAGTTATACAAAATTGTACAAAATTTGTAACCTTCGCCCCTACACATACACATCCTCCGCTGCATCACAGACACCCTTAAAAAAATGGCATTCTATGTGCTGTGTGTCGATTCAATATTAGCAGCCTGATTTTACGTTGCGTATGCTTTGAGCTCCCTGCAAAACTGAAGTCTCTGATAACAAACTTCTAGAAAGGAGAACAGATCTAACGTGGGAACCACAATGGAAGTGCGAAAGAGTCCAACATTCCACCACATAATAAATGAAATACTTCTGTGGTGGTGGCCACTTCAGGAAAAATGTGACTGCGAGGGCAGACGATAATTTCAGGTCTGTGTACAATACCCCGGGAACTTGGGCAAACACCGGCTGCCGAAAACACTAATGCAAGTCAAAAGCTGTGCAAGCAAAACTCCAAGCTAACTGAATGGATCAAGCCCGGTTATAGTACAAGAGGCAGCTGGGGTCAATCCAAGCTGGACAGGATTGGGCTCCAAAATAAGCCTCTTTATGGTATGAGATGCATCCGTTGAGCGAATGGAACGTCACCTGGGGAAAGTGGGTGCCCTACAGGGTTCAGAATGGGATGGGTGATTTGGAGGGTAGTCACTAGCAGCATGAATATCCACAAGGGAAACAAAATACCAGGCCTACAAAATCGTAACAAAAGAAATCCAGTTCAAAGGGGTGGGGGGGGAGGGAGGGAGGGAGAAGCCTCTCTTATCTACTGAGGGCATTTGCCATGGATCAAGCCAGGTTTGTTTAATTCATCGGGCACAAATAAAGGGCAACTCTTTAAAGGAGCAGAAGGTTTTCCTTCCCAGAGGCAGAAACGAAACTGGACTCTCTGCCTTGGCACTGACCCAGGGGCAAGACAAAAAGCAAAGAACTGAACACAAGGATTCCTCTTTTCAAAACCGCCACCTTAAATTCGCTTTGCCCATAGGCCTTGCAAGTTAGATACTCATCTACACTAAAACAGATAGCAAACAAAATAATAAAAAGGGGCCTTATATTGCATTACTATGACAGCACAGCTTGGATGACGCATATGCTACAGAAATATGTGTACTTATACTAACAATTAATGGACTTCTCTCTTTTGATTGATCTTCAGGTTCCTCTCTTTCCCCCCAGCTATTTTATAGGTTTGGGGCTGTTTTATAAGTTTCAATGTTTTGTAATCTGTCTTTTTAATTAGATGGGCCAAAGGGGGAAATTTACAATAAACTAACTGAACAAATAAATATGGCCCTGGGTTGTTTTTACAAACAGAGATAAAAAGCAGGTAGTTGTTGAGGAACCAGCCTTAGGATGTAGTCCATACACCTCAAATCACATGTTTAGGATTGTTCTCTTAGCTACCTCAAGAAATATTTATTTTTAGCCTCCAAAAGGCAAAGAAATAATTATATGCCAATAAAGGCATTTTCAATTGAATTATCTGCCGGTAGGATTTTTAGGTATCAACTTTGCTTTTGTGTATGTTTTACATGTGATTATTGCTTTGTTATGTTGATTTGGATTTTTCATGCACTACTTTTGGAGGAGTTTGCAAGTGGGAAAGGGCATGACACACTCAGATGTACCACTGGAAGAATGTTTGGGTAAAGCAAAATAAAGGAGGAATTGTTTATAATATGGAATATATTGCAGAAAGTGTAAACATTGGAATATGCCTGAGTTGTTCTGCATTTCATACAACAACATATGCATGTGTGCACTAAGCTAAAAAAAAAAAAGAGAGGGAATATATAAATATATTTAATTATAAACATATTCTGTGCACAATGTTTTAGAGCCACCAATTCTGACAAGCATATAAGTACTGGAACGTGCTTCCAGCGCCTAGCTCAATCCCTCAAACTATATTCATCATTATAGATAATATATATATTTGCTACACATGGAAGAGATCTTTTTCAGAACAGTGAGCAGCAACGCGCTGCTAAAATTGTAACTTGGTTGGGGTAAGAAAAAATGTATTTCAGAATTGATACTCTGGTTGCCACTCGTCTGTAAGAGTTAAAAAATAACACTTCTCCTCGCATACGAATATAGCTTTTCTTTCCCTACGCTGCGCCCCAAATCCAACCCTGAAAACTATCTCCTAGTCACCAATATTTCTGAGAACAGTCCGTGTAGGGAGATGGGGTTTTCCGCGACAGCGTCTCCCCCACTTGGACCCCCGAGGCGGCGGCAGAAAGTTTGCCACGGATCTCCGCGCGGGACGCGACCTCGGGAGGCCGGCCGAGCTGCTTCGGGGGCAGCCAGACGCCAGACGGTCAGGAATATCCCGACGGGGCTTCCAAGTTTCACGCACCTCGCTAAAAACAAGCCCAACGCGTGGAAGTGGCGCAGCTAGTTCTACCCTTCCCCTAAATATGTGCGTCTGTGTGTCTACCCGAGGCGACCTTTCAAATAAATCTGTGCGATTTCCAAATATAATTTTGGGAGACGCAAAAGTAAGTGGTGGGGCTTTTTATATATATACTTTGGATTCCCGCGTTAATAGGGGCAGCGGAGGGAATTCGGGGTGTGCGTGTGTTTGTGCGTAAGTGCGAGGAGCTGCAACTGAAACGCTTCTCTCAACTTTCGACTTCCCTCCGGCTCTGGAAGCGAAGTGAGGCCGCGCTCGCTCCGGCTCGGATTGCCTTTTCCCGCTTCCCGCGGCGAGGCAGAGGAATCGCGCGGAAAGAGACCCGGGACCCCTTTGCTCTCCACCCCAGATCCTCGGCTCCCTCCCATCCACTCCCCGCGCACAATATTTTTGCCCTTGCCGGACGGCGAAAAGGAGCTTGGGGGGACGACGGGGAGAAGGAGAGCCCCGTCGGCCTGGGAAGAAGCGAGCGGCTTCTTCGTGAGCAGCCTGTGCAATCGGACCCGTCGCAACTCAGGCGGGCCAGTGATTGGAAGGGGGGGGGGCAGAGCGAGACTCAACAGGCTGGCACCCGGCTGCGGGTCTGGCAGGCGAAAGGCGGCGAGGTCCAGGCTGCTCTTTCAGCCCTTCGTAGTAATTATTATTATTTTTATCATCAATACTATTCTGCTGGACTATCCTCTCTGACCCCCCACCCCACCCCTTTCTCTCCAGGCTGAGCTTTGCCCTCCCCGTCCACTTATCGCGCTTCTTGATGTCCACACACCACTTATCACGCGATGGCAAGGAACAAAACTCTCTCCCCCCTCCAGATGCCCGATTCGGCATAGCGGGGTGGGGTTTGAGCGGGTCTCCGGCTCTTCATATATTTCCAAAGTAATTTCTCTCTCTGCACCCCCCCCCCTTCTGCCCCTGCGCGCGCGCGCCAGTCTCCGCGCCGCGGCTCCTCTCTCTGCGCGCCTCTCCTTCCCCTGGGACGCGCCGCGCCGAGGCGGCTCCGCCAGGCACTTCGGCTTCGGGGAGAGAACTTGAGCGGGCAGGCCAAGCAAGTCAAGCGGGGTCGGGTCGGGTGCTTTGCTTTGCTTTGCGCTCCATTAAAAAAGCGGGGGTGGGACATTTCTCTCCTCTCCCCCCCCCGCAACTAAGACGGAGCAAAGCAGAAATGTGCCAAGAGCGCTTCCTTGGGTATGGAGGGGTGTGTGTGTTTGGCTGCTCCCGCTACGGAACCGCATTTTCCCCCAATGGCGCCAATTTTCTCGCTCGCAGAAAAATAAGAGCGCCGCGCAAAAAGTCCTCTTCTCTCTCCCCCACCCCAAGTGCGCCCGACCTGCATTCCTGGAAGGGCAGTTGGAGCGTTTGCTTATTTATTTAAGGAAACCGACGGAAGGGGCCGAAATGGACGGGAGTTGTGGCCACAGTGTCATCTACCTGTCCCCGGTCAGGAAAGGAGCGGGAGGGAAGTGTAGCTTGTGAAATAAAATATAAAAGTACCCCCCCACACCCCGCTATAAAGTAAGGAGTTTCTTATTTTCGCCTAAGCTCCTTTTCTCCAAGCGGCGGGAGAGAGCGAGGCGGGGGGGGGGCGGGAGGAAGGAGAGACCCAAGTCAAGGTTGGGACTAAACGCAGCCGCCGCCGAAATAATAAAGATTCTCTCCCCCCCCCCCACCAACCTCCGCCCGCGCGCCGCCTTTGCCTGGAATCCCCTCCCAGCGCCCCCCCTCTCCCCCTCCCCCGCAACTCCTCCGATGCCCACCCAGGGCAACCTCCGACGTGCGACGGCACTTCTCCGCGGGCGGAGAGCACGGGCATATCTCAAAATCGCTCAACTTTAGAAACTTCTCTGTCTCCTGCTTCCCCCCCCCCCCCAGCCGCACAAGGCAGCCCCCCTCCCGTTTCAAGCGACAACCTCGCATTTCCCTCGCACATTCTTTTTTGACGCCCCCCCACCCACCCCTAATGCAACCAGGGTCTCAACCCGCCACTTGGCCACCCAGCCCGGTTTCCTTCTCCTCCTCCCCCCCCGCACCCCATGCTCCCCCCTCTCTCTCTTTACATTTCTTGAAATAAATTTGGGAGAAGCGCCATTTTCTGAACTCCTAAACCCATGTGCAGCGAATATAACAAAGAGCTTGGAAAGATGCCATCTCTCCCCTCTCGGCTCTCTCCAGCCCCCTCTCCCCCCTTCTCCTTTGCGAGGAGGACTTAGAGAGGGAGGGAGGGCGGGAGGGAGGGGAGGGAAGGCGCGAGGGTCCCTTTCTTCCGCAGCGAAAGCGCGCAAAAGGAGGCAGAAATCAACCCTCGCACCGGCGGCGCCAGCGACAACAAACACCGCGGCAGAGCGAGCGAGGCAGCCGGGAAGCCGAGGCAGCGCCGCGCTGCGAGGGGGGGGAGGAGAAAGGGGGAGGAAAGGGGGGAGGGGAGGAGGGCAGACAACAAACAACAACAACAACACCACAACGCGCAAACCGCGGACAGAAGCGGCCCCCGGCTCCTCTGGCTCGCCTGTCCCAGCAAGGGAGCGAGAAAGAGGCGCTCTCTTCCCTCCCCCCCCCCCACCCGCCACCCTCTCTCCCCCCTCCCTCCCTCCACCGCGAGCTGGGCTGGCTGGTTACCTGGGTCAGGCAGTATGGGGAGTACATGGTTACTTGGGGGCTTTGCTTTTGCGGGACTGGGTGTTCACAAGGCGAGCAGCGGCATAGCTCGGGCGGCGGCGCTGGGTGCTCTCGCGTCTCTCTCTCGCTCTGTAGCTGCGGCGGTGGAGGCGGCGGCGGCGGCTCCTTCTCGCGCTGCCTCTCGCTCTACTCCATGCTGGTCTGTAACCCCGCCTCGGAGCTCTGAAAGTGAAAGTTTAGACAAAGTTTGGAACGGAGAACACTTTTGCCTTGGGAGAGAGAGAGAGCGAGAGAGAGCGAGGAGGGAGGAAAAAAAGAGTCCAGCCTTTGAGAGCTCCCTCCCTCCCACTCGCCGCCCCCCCCACCCGCCCATACACAACACACACACACACACACCACACACCGGAGGCGCGCGGAGGGGGGGGGGAACCACACGCACACTTTGCACTCAGAAACACTCCCTGGCTCGTTAGGAAGTTTCGGATTCCTTTGAAGAGCAGATATTAATGGTAATCTCCAAACCACAGAAAGATGAATGCCATCTAGCCAGGGTCTCTCTCTCGTCTCGTCTCTCCCTAACCCCCCACCCCCGTCCTCCGTTTGGGGAGATTGTTGCTTTTGCTACAGAGGTGTGCGGGGGAGCGGGAATGGCTAACGGCCGCAGAAAGAGGGGCTTTTTTAAAAAAAGAAGGGCAGGAGGATCGTGGGCACCAGATTAAAAAAAAGAGAACGAGAGAGACCTTGGCTAAAGTGCTGGTCTCCCGTTGGTACCAAGCAAGAAATGAAAGTGGGACGAGACGGGTTGGTGATGCCAGTTGTTGTGGCCAGGGTCTCCCTCTCCCCTCGGCGACATCCGAAGGGACGGGCAGTCGGAGAGTGAACCCCCCCACCCCACCCCGCAGCCTGGTTGAGGGAAATCGGTTTTCTGCAGTTTCAGGGAGGTCTGCGAGGTTTCGGCTTCGGCGTGGGGTGCCCTTCAGTTGCCCTCATCCTTGCTAGTCGGGAACCACAAGCTGCCAACGCTGCCAGACACCCACTTGGGGCAGGAGCGGAGCCGAGAATCGAAGGGAGCCCCCGAGCAGAGAGAGAGAGAGAGAGCTCTGCTCCTCCGACGGCTGGACCGTCGCGCGCGCACACGCACAAGCACACACGGCCCCGCGATGGATTGAACAGGGGCTTGGGGTGGGTGTGGGGTGTGCCCGTGGGGCTGGAGGGGTGAGGGGTTCAGCAGGCGCTGAGGCGCATGTGGCCTCCTGAGAGAGAAGAAGGCGGGAGACCACGGCGGGACCCCAGATCCCAAGGCTGAGGAATTGCGCCTGAAACTGAAGTGTGGCCCCGACGGGGAGCCGTTTGGGCAGTGGGGATCTTCCGCCACTAACCCCCCACCCCCCAAAAATATATGTGCACCCGGCTTGGTCCCATCACGCTGTGGAAAGAGGAGAGGGCCGCAGAATACTTTCTGGGCGCGGCGCGGGAGGAAGGAAGCCGAGCAGGCCTGACCTGGCCTGCTGCGGCCGTCGAGCTCCCGTCGAGCAAGGCCGCCTTCAGCGGCCGGCGGGACCCAGGGCCCCGCTGCTCCAGTTGAAGGCGCAGGCCGCGGCCAGCCGAGGGAAGGAGGGAAGCTCAAGTCCCTGCGAAGACGGAGGGAAGTTTCACCTGAGGAAAGCCGCCGTGAAAGACCTCCTTTGTCCGCCGGCCAGGCTGCCAAGGCCGGGTGCGGGCCAGGGGCTTGCGCCGCCGATCCAGGTTCAAAAGGCCAGGACCTGGACCGGGGAGTTTCTGGGGTGGATTTCTGGGGTGAGGAAGAAGATGAGGGCGGCGACGCTCCGCTGGCGAAAGCGCTCCAGGAGAGCAACATGCCAGTCCCGACGCCGTCGGTGGTTTTCCGTGCCATCCTCAAGCCCCGCGCCCTCCCCCGCTTCTCGCGTATCCTTTCCCGCCCGAGTCTGCTGCTGCTTTCAGAGGGGGGGGGGTGATGACCAGGCGCCTCCGGCAGTCCCAGGCCAGGTAGAGAATGTCTTCCCTTTGGTCTTTCGGACTGCGAGGAGGAAACGGCCTGCTTTTACACGAGCTATTTGGCCTCCGAAGGGATGCACAAGAGGAAAATAACCGAAAGTTTTCTCCAGAAAAAAGAAGAAAAGTTTTTTAAAAAGTTACACACACGCGTAATTTTACATATTCCCATATTCAACGTTTCACTTCAGGAAACTGAGAAGGCAAGGGCTCGCCCCAGGAATGCATATACACATGGCAGGTCTGGAGGATAGGGAAACCCTGCCTCTCTTTTATCCCCACTGCCATTCTGGACCCCATTACCTGGAAGTAAACCCCATCGAAGTCAATGTGACTGATTTCTGAGGACTGCACTGTCAGGGCCACGACTTCCCCCAAGTAATAACTGGGAATTGTGTTTTCCAGAATGGCTGATAATTCTTCCAGAGTTGCCTACGGTAACTGCTTGCAACACCCACCTACCCCCACCCCCAAAAAACCACACACACAGCCTAAGCTTTCATGGGGAAAGGAGGTATGACACCTAATCCAGTGTGGGTCTGCAGTGTAGATGTGCCCCTGTATCCATAGCAGTGGCAGGATTTGAACCGAATCCAGGTCTGCCCAGCTTGCAGCCCAACTTGGAGTGCAAATGGAAAGGCCTAGTGCCCCAAATAACAAACATGAGCTCCTAAACTGAGGCTGTCGCAAGAGCATGCGGCAGTCCAAAAGGCATTAGCAACGGGCTGCTTTGCGTGGATGATCGAGTTTCCTGCAGTGGTGGAGATGGGGAGGAATTTACCCTCCTATTTCAATAAAACCCTTAAAAACTGGTGAATTTCTTATAGCATAGTTTCATGGCCTACAGCCCACTTTATTAGAATCTTAATGGGGATTCTCCCCAAATCTCTCTTCTGGGTGGGAGTTATGGACAGTGCAACTGTTGTTTTTGTAGTAGAAGTAACATTATTATTATTATTATTATTATTATTATTATTATTATTATTATTATTATTAGCTTATTGCTGTTATTATTATTATTATTATTATTATTATTATTATTATTTATATACCACCCTTCATCATGAGATCTGAGGGCAGTTCACAAAATAAAAGACAGGATAAAAACAAGTAAATAATTAAAAAACAAACAGAAAAATCCTTCCCACAGTGTAAAGGAGGGGCAAATTATAAAATCCCCCATTGCAACCTTCAACTCAGCTCCTATTCCTGATGGTGCAGCAGCAGCAGCAGCTGAGAAATGCTCAGCCTTGTCTAACATTATTGTGCCTCTTCCACCATTTCTGCCTAAGCAAGGCAGCTAGAGAGCAGCTAGGGTTATAATGTGTCCTATTGGCTATGTGTACTCTAGATCCCTGGCTGACTTGGCTTGTGAACTAGCCTTTGGACTATAGACAGTCAAGAGGGTAATTCCAGATAACTTATAATTTGCAAGTGGGATAGATCCAGTCATATACCAGCAGATTCTGATTGTGCAGTTAACAGGGGACAAGAAGTCACTTCCAAATACAATGTGTGAGGTTTATGAGGTTTGTTGTGAGAGCAAGTTGAATCTCGGCATCCTCTACTACTGTAAGGGACTTAATGGCTGACAACTGACACAGCAAAATGTCTTGGGACACCTCTGGGTAGGAGGGTGAAGAGACTGGGCCCTTCTGGGCCATTGCAGTCTTTGCAGGTGGGATTAACCACATATCAGCAAATTCAGGTTGCACAAAGTGGATCTGGGCTTCTCGCACAACAAACGGGCTTCCCACAAAAAAAAGTCTAGAGGACTTTTTGCAGTAAAGACAGTGCAAAGAAAATGGGATGACAGTTGCTTGGCACAGCATCATATTACCTCCCCACCAACAAATTGAAGGGATTGTTCAGTAAACAGCGAGTATCGTATCACCTCCCTGCAAACTTTTTGCAAACAAATCTAGATGAACGCTCAATAAACAGGTCATGTGGAAGTGACCAGGGCCTCTGCTAAATATTGCCAGTTCCACAGCATCCCTAGGAGCTGCTGGTGATGTGGCCAAGGGAATGCGATACATGGCTTCCCATCTACCTCTAGGGGGCACCGTTTCCAATCCACTTCTACTCGGGACTGACAAAAAAAAAACGCAACTAGAAAGATAATTGACATTTCCAACAGGCAAGGGTGCCCTTTAAGAACCCCTTGCGATTCTGTCTCCAGATCACCTCTATTTCTGGTTATCGTAAAGCTGAAATATTAACCACAGCAAAAGCGTCACTTCTCTAAACCTTAAAATGGCAGAGTAAATGACCAGTTGATGGGTACACAGTTTGACAAATATTCAGATAACATCTGTTATGGTTTGATGTTAGAGTGGGAAGAAGTAACAGGTGAGGGCTCTCACTATTCTAATGCTCATGCTAATAAGCACCTCGACCAGTGATGCATTCATTGGTTGGGGACGGGGAAGCTATAGCCCTTCAGATGTTGTTGGATTCAAACTCCCATCAGTCCCAACCAGCATGGCCTATTACGATAGTGCAGGAACGTCTGGAAGGCCCCAGATTCCCCACTCCAATATAGATGACTTACCCGTGGAAATGCTGATTACCATTCCATCATGATACACAGGCAGTGTAGATAAGAAACAAAACTGAGAAGAATTGCGCACTCTTTTGAGGAAGGGATTAGAATTCAAAGTGGCAAACATGGGGAACTTGGCTGGAACATGGTAGAAATAGAAAGCAGTGGGTAAAAGGCGGTTAAGTGATCTCACTGTTAGAAGGATCCGAGAGTGGAAAAAAACCCACCATAAAGCTAAATACGAGCCAGCAGTCTGATGCTCTTCCACAATAAAATGAAGTAAAATAAACCAAAAAGGCAAGTAAAATTTTGGATGCTGGAACAGAAGCTTTGTATCCAAGAAACAGGAACTCAGCATTCCACTTGAGTCAGCAATGGCCAGGCTCCCCCCGACTCCCCAGCCCCCCAAAAGTCACATACGCCACCTCAGAATCCAGTGTGGAGATCTATAGAAGAAGAGTTTGGATTTGATATTCTGCTTTATCACTACCCGAAGGAGTCTCAAAGCGGCTCACATTCTCCTTTCCCTTCCTCCCCCACAACAATCACTCTGTGAGGTGAGTGGGGCTGAGAGACTTCAGAGAAGTGTGACCAGCCCAAGGTCACCCAGCAGCTGCATGTGGAGGAGCGGAGACGCAAACCCGGTTCACCAGATTACAAGTCTACCGCTCTTAACCACTGCACCACACTGGCTCTCCAAGGAAGGCACCAATCACATGAGGCCCCCATGCTAAACAATACTCTGGTGCTGTATGCCAGAGTTCACATATCAAGGAGCCCCGAGGATGGTCAAAAGCTAAGTCAATTTCTAGGACAAAGGACAAACCATACATGATGTGCAGGGTTTTTGTTTTCTTTTGTTTTTTGAACTTTTCACTGATATTTGTTTTAATGAAAACCACAGCAGGAGACTTGCAGTCTTGAGTAAAAGATTTGCCAATGGGAAGGAGGTGCTTAACCCTTTTCTCCCTCAGTCCCTAAAACCTTTCCCTCATAGAGAGAAAAGTAGCATGGTGCTTTTGAGGGACAGCCTCCATCCTTATGTACGTGCCCAAGCTTTAAGACCAGCACCCAAGGTTCTGCTCTCTGGCTCGAGTACCAGGCTGCGTAGTAACACGGACAGGGCCTTCCCTGTGGTGGCCCCATACCTCTAGCGTGCTCTCCCCAAGGAAATTCATATGGCTCTCTCTGGGTTGTACTCGTATGAAAACCCTGTAGATTTTTATATTCCAAGCTGTATTCCAGTTGTTTTATAATTGTGTTTTTTTAAATAATTGTTTTACTGTTAACTATCTGAATGTTGTCTTTTCTTGATTTGTTGTAACCCACTTTAGGAGGGCATACACCCCCAAAGACATACCAGTAATTATATAACCACCATAATCAAATAGGAACAACAACAAAATCCCAGGAGAAAAGGGTTAAGCACCTCCTTCCCACTGGTTGATCTTCCACTCAACCTCCCCAAATCACTTTTCATTTTAAATGTGTGTGTTGCATACAGTTGCATATCTCATATAGTTTGAGCATACATTGCAGAACAAACTGAGTTTGAAGTAGGTCAGACTTCTGATCTACCTCTTACCTAAGTTGCCCAAGTGACCTTTAGACACTCATGAAGTGTGAATGCCAGTGGCGTTGTGAGTCATCTGGCTTGACTAAATACCCTTGGGAGGCTGCCACACACTCTTTATAGAAGCTGGGTCCAATTACCTTACAATAAGAGGCAGGGTGGGGCAAAGTGAGCCAGCCACAGATATGTATTAGGGGGTTGCCTATGTGAAGAAACCTTTGCAGAGAGTAACCATTACATTTGTCTGTTGCCGCAAAAAAGCAGCCCACCGACACTTTAAAGGCAAACTGCTTTATTATGGCATCAGCTTTTGTGGACTAGCTTGTGCCAGTTCGTCTTTAAGATGCCATAAGTCTGTTAGTTGCTTTTGCTATTTTATGAACCACCTATGAAACTGTGATGATCAGCTCTGTCCCCTTAATTTCAACACATTAAAAAACCTTTCATTTCTCATGAACTATCATGCACTAGCATTCATTTCTCCTCTTCTGGCCTATATCTACCCCCCCACCCTTTGCATGGTCTGTTCAGTGTCACCCACCTTACTAACAAAAATAGCCTTTCCTTTGGCTATTCCTCATCATTCTGATATAGATGTTTCCTCAGAAAAAGAGAAGTAGAAGAAGAGTTTGGATTTGATATCCAGCTTTATCACTACCCTAAGGAGTCTCAAAGCAGCTAACAATCTCCTTTCCCTTCCTCCCCCACAACAAACACTCTGTGAGGTGAGTGAGGCTGAGAGACTTCAGAGAAGTGTGACCAGGCCAAGGTCACCCAGCAGCTGCATGTGGAGGAGCGGGGAAGCGAACCCGATTCACCAGATTATGAGTCCACCGCTCTTAACCACTACACCACACTGGCTCTCTCCTCAGGCTTAACATGGGTGGTTACAGTGGTCCCTCGACTTACAAATGACCCGACTTCCGTATTTTTCGAGTTACGAGTGAAAAAAGTGGCCGCACACTTATGAATTTTTCAACCTCTGAATGGAAATCATTGTCGTTTTAGATGCGGTTTCCTCGACTTATGAAGTTTAGATGCGGTTTTTTCGACGTATGATTTTTTTCGGATATTTTTCTCCCAATGCATTCCTATGGGGACTCGATTTTTTCCGACCTACGAATGTCCATTCGGAACGGATTACATTCGTAAGTTGAGGGACCACTGTATTTCTCTGGAGTGGTTCCCCCCCCTCCCTTGCTGTTTATTAACTTCAGTTTTGCTCCAGTAGCTTAACAAGGAGATCTACAAATATTGTGGGGCAGGAGATGGGTAACTTTGCTTTCCATGAAGAAACTTCCTCAGGGGAGAGCAGCATAAGCCCCACCCACAAGCCAAGAGGACAGGGGCAGCCTACTCTTTTACCGCTTCTCCCCCTGTGTGAACAGCAACCTTTCCTTTGGTCACTTCAGCTGATCACTACCATCTCCATGTGTCTTAGCTTGTGCATGGGACTGAAGTATTAGGTGTATTAAAGGGCGGGGGGCGGACTTTGCCAGAGCCTCCTTCGCTCTGCAGGAAATAGGCTTAAGAAACCCTTTTGACCATGTCTTGGGTGAAAGTGACTGAAGAGAAGTAACAGTGGGAACAGGATCAAATTTGCAGATAACATCAAATTGGGATGGGTAGCTAATGCCGCAGAAGACAGAATCAGAATTCAAAATGACCTTAATGGATTGGAGAACTGGGCCCAAGCTAACAACATGAATTCCAATAGGGATAAATGTAAGGTTCTGCACTTAGGCAGAAAGAATCATATGCACAAATATAAGATGGGGACACCTGGTTTACAAGCAGTACACGTGAAAAGGATCTAGGGGTCTTGGTGGACCACAAGCTCAACATGAGTCAGTGTGATGCAGCAGCAGAAAAATCTGATGCTATTCTGGGCTGCATCAACAGAAGTATAGTGTCCAGATCAAGGGAAGTAATAGTACCACTATTCTGCCTTAGTCAGACCACACTCAGAATACTGTGTCTAGTTCTGGGCACCACAATTTAAGTAGAGTGTTGACAAGTTGGAATGTGTGCAGAAGAGGGCAACCAAGATGATCAAGGGGTCTGGAAACCAAGCCTTTGAGGACTGGCTTAAGGAGCTGGGTATGTTTAGCCTGGAAAAGAGGAGACTGAGAGGAGATATGATAGCCATCTTCAAACATCTCAACTGCTGTCACATGGAAGAGGGAAGATGCTTGTTTTCTCCTGCTCTGGAGGGTAGGCCTCGAACCAACGGCTTCCAGTTACAAGAAAGGAGATTCCGACTAAACACCAGAAAGAAGTTTCTGACAGAAAGAGCTGTTTGACAGTGGAATGATCTCCCCTGGGAGGTTATGGACTCTCCTTCATTGGAGGTTTCTAAGCAGAGGTTAGATGGCCATCTGTCATGGGTGCTTTAGTTGTGATTCCTGCATTGCAGGGGGTTGGACTAGATGAACAGACCTTGGAGTCCCTTCCAACTCGACAGTTCTATTATTCTATTCTAGGATTCTAGGGCTGAATTCACAGGATCAGAGGCTAGGCTAGGGGCTGGATTTGGCTCTCATGCTCCCAGTTGCTTATCTAGACTTTGCCATGCAAGAGTGGGCAAACTACTCTCTTCTCTGGATTCAACAAAGCCACACCAGCAGATGAGGATGGGAGAAACAGATAACAAACAAATTGCAGGGTGTCCAACCAAGCCCTGATCCCAGCCCTGCCCAGAAGGGCTATGACTGCCACCTCTGCTTTCGAAGCAGCTTCTCCCAGGGCTGAGGGTGGAGACTGGACTGGCTGGGCTCTCATCCCAGTGCGCACAGCTTCATGCTCTAATTTCCCACACAGGCAATTGATTGGATCGCATGGCACTTCTAGCGTACTTCATTAATATCGAGGGTGGGGAATGCTGCCCATTAAAGGAGGAAATAGAAGGATGGAACTGAAAGCCAAAACAAGATTGGGACCTGGAATCTGAACTCTGCGGTGCTCAAAGCACCATAGATATCTGTGGCTTGAAACAGCTGAAACAAAATAAAAAAATTCCTTCCCGTAGCACCTTAGAGACCAACTAAGTTTTTTCTTGGTATGAGCTTTCGTGTGCATGCACATGAAAGCTCATACCAAGAAAAAACTTAGTTGGTCTCTAAGGTGCTACTGGAAGGAATTTTTTTACTTTGTTTTGACTATGACAGACCAACACGGCTATCTACCTGTAATTGAAACAGCTAGTTATGGAAGTCATGGTAAACACCCTGTTAAATACAGTTGGTTCTCTCACAGAGAAACATAACTTTTCAACTTTCAGTCTACAGAAATTGAAGCTATACATCAATTTCATGGCTCAGCTTTCCAGGAAAAGCCCATATCAGAGCGCCACAGAATCATGCATTGGAGGCCATGCCGGTCAATGTGAGGAATCCAGATCAAAGGAGAACAACAAATTTCCACTTGTGGTCAGTTCACAGACTTGGCAGCAGCAAACCCAGATTTGCTACAGAATGCAGAGTCCACAGGGAGCTGTAGCCAACCCTGGTGCTCTGATTAGAGCACCTGCATGAAACACATGCATGCTAAACACATGTTTGTCACACTCACACTTCAGATAATAACAGAAAACAAAACAAAACAAAACAAAATATACTCAAGAAGCAATAAGCCAGCTCTTACTGAAGTGGCAAATCTATGTCTGGGCTGTACCACTTCAAACCCCAGGTGGGGAATCACATGATGGGATGCTTGTTTGTGATATTTTTACCCAGCTTTTTGGTCAAAAACTGGCAGCCAATGCATCTCATAGGGAGGGAAGGGTTTCTCAACTATATGCAGAACAATTATGGGGTGGGGGTGGGGGGAATCAATTATGTGATACTCCACCTGCAGACCAAAAGAGAAGTGACCCCCACATGACTAGAACTGGGCTGGCAAGGCTACATGCCAGCAAGGGATGAATTAGTTGGTCTCTCATCATTCTTCAACAGCAATGAATTAGCAGCGCTGAGTGGCTCAGGTAAACCTTTAGGGCAGAATAGTGGGGCCAGTTCCACCTGCACAAAGTGCTTTTCTGCAGCCATCTCATAGTGTAGATCTAACCGATGCTTATTGTCTTGTGAATGGCTTGACACAGATGCCTAATTTCCTTTTTAGCCATTTATCTGCTCTGGTCCGATTCTTACATTGTTTTATTGTGATGATGCTTATTTGGTACGTGCATTAATTATTTTCTTTTGTCCATTTGATAGTTTTTAGCTGCCTTGGGCATATTTTATGGAAAAGGGGGGTGTATAAAAGTAATTAATAAATAAATGAAATAATGGGTAAGTGGAAACAAAATAAAAAAATCCCTTCCAGTAGCACCTAGGAGACCAACTAAGTTTGTTCTTGGTATGAGCTTTCGTGTGCATGCACACTTCTTGCACACGAAAGCTCATACCAAGAACAAACTTAGTTGGTCTCTAAGGTGCTACTGGAAGGAATTTTTTTACTTTGTTTTGACTATGACAGATCAACACGGCTATCTACCTGTAACTGGAACAATGGGTAAGTGGGCAGAGCTTCCTCTTTTTTTCCCCTTAAACAAACTTGTGTCAGCCCTAAGATTTGCAGATGAATTAAATAATTCACAAGGCAATAATCCATGGGGCTCTCCACACCCCAATGGTGCAGAAAAGTCAGATGTGAGCATCCACTGTGATCAGTAAGGCAAATCCAATGTGTCTTGCATCTTCCCTTAAAAATTTGTATTGGCTATAGTGTGCAATGACTGATATCACAGGAAGAGACATGGCCTCTGCCCCTCTCCACCCTCCTCAATTAGCCCTTGAAAGCCTCAGGATCCAAGCAAGGAGAATAAAGCTTCAGGCAGCAAAATGTAGGACTGTCCAGTCTCTCAAAAAGCCACAAAGCAGGCAAGGGCTGGGAGATCTCATTTGCACCAATATGCATTCTTAGTAACTTCCAAAGACTCTAGGAAGACACAGTGGGCCACACAGAGTGCTCTGAATTCTCCTTTTGCCAGGTGGATGGCAGCCTTAGCTCCAGCCCCACACAACCTCTAAGCACCGACCACTCCATTATCAGGAGCCATCAATCACCACCAAATGGGATGTAGCAGACCCACGCCAGGGCTCAGCTCCAAGCTGGTCTATGAAATGCACAGCTCCCTATTCAAGGCACCACTGATATCTCTTCCCCACTCACCAAAGAATGGGCTGTGAACAATCCTTCCCTCCCTCACCTCACAATGAGATGATCCAGTGAATAATAACTACTCAAGGACCTGCTGCCAGAAAGAGGGCAGGCGGGCCAATTCTGCCTCTCTGAGCTATAGACTGCCACAATGAGGGCCAGTCCTCCTCCCCCCCCCCACCACTCGGGGGCCTTATCAGCCACCCAGCAATTTGCTTTTGCTCTGAACTTCCAGTGTCTCACGTGTGAGTGGCAATTTGTGGCAAGCGTCAGAGCATTTAGCGATACTCTTTGTTAACTGTGTGAGTAGATAGGGAGACCTGGGTCCAAATCCTTTTATTGTCATGAATTTGCTCTCTGGCTTTGGGCAAAAGCTAATCTCTCTCATACTCTGCCTGCCCTTCCTGCCATCCTAATGGTAACCTAATTCCCAGGAAGAGCAAAAGCGAGAAATAATAATAATAATAATAATAATAATAATAATAATAATAATAATTTATTACTTATACCCTGCCCATCTGGCTGCCCCCCACCCCAGCCACTCTGGGTGGCTTCCAACAGGATATTAAAAACACAGTAAAATATCAAACATTAAAAACTTCCCTAAACAGGGAAAGATGGTACCACACTTTGCACACTTGAAAAGTATAGCAGTCAACTTTGGAACTCCCGTCCTAGAGGGGATAGAGTAGCTCCCTCCTTGCTGTTCTTCTGTCTTCTTGTCTGCTTTACTCCAGGGTTGTTGTTTTTTAGAACTCATTGTTTCTAAGGAAAGGGTGCATTAAAAAATATGCTGTGCCTATTTTTATTTTTTTTACTAAGTTTCTTTATTAGGTTTTATAAATTTCTTTTATATCATTTTAATGTTATCATAGTTTAATTACTTATTAACTATTGTCTTTTATGTGTTTTTAACTTTCTGTGTTTTATTCATGTTTGTTCGAATTTTGTGAGTTGTCTTGACTCCTGGCTCTCGGGGGGGAGTGGGGGGGAGTGGTATATAGATATAATAATAATGACCTTTGTCTCACCTATGAGAACACTAGGGGAGCTCCATGGTATCCATTGGAACAAGGGGCCTGCTACCTGCACCAAGTCAATGCGCTCTACGTGGGGCTACCTTTGAAGGTGACCCAGAAACTACAACTAATCCAGAATGCGGCAGCTAGACTGGTGACTGGGAGCGGCCGCCGAGACCACATAACACCAGTCCTGAAAGACCTACATTGGCTCCCAGTACGTTTACAAGCACAATTCAAAGTGTTGGTGCTGACCTTTAAAGCCCTAAAAGGCCTCGGCCCACCCAGTATACCTGAAAGAGTGTCTCCACCCCCATCATTCAACCCGGACACTGAGGTCCAGCTCCGAGTGCCTTCTGGCGGTTCCCTCCCTGCAAGAAGTGAGGTTACAGGGAACCAGGCAGAGGGCCTTCTCGGTAGTGGTGCCCGCCCTGTGGAATGCCCTCCCACCAGATGTCAAAGAGATAAACAACTACCTGACATTTATAAGACATCTGAAGGCAGCCCTGTTAGGGAAGTTTTTAATGTGTGACATTTTAATGTATTTTTAATCTTTGTTGGAAGCCGCCCAGAGTGGCTGGGAAAACCCAGCCAGATGGGCGGGGTACAAATAAATTACTACTACTACTACTACTACTACTACTACTGCTGCTGCTGCTACTACTACTACCAGTGGTAATTTCTGTCTCAGGCAGGGTTTTAAATACAGGCAAGCCTCAATTTGCATGGGGGTTGTGTTCTGAGTCATTGCTTGTGATGGTTGCCGCAATGCATGCGGTCATGGTCACATGTCAATTGGACATGCATAAATTGGTCATTGCCTGTATATACAAGTGGGACCTGCCACACCATGTTGCAGTGCTGCCATTCAGGATTCTAGACACATCATTCTAATCCCTCTCCTAACTGGTTTTTTATTCACTTTCCCTGTGAAAATCTGTTGCCACTCAGCATGCTTAATCCTCATTGGGCTGTCCTTGAGTTTTCCCTTCTCCCCACACCCCAGCTTAGGGTTTTGTTTTAATTGTACCTCTGTAAACATTGGGGAGGGACCCAGGTGGCGCTGTGGGTTAAACCACAGAGCCTAGGGCTTGCTGATCAGAAGGTCAGCAGTTCGAATCCCCGCGACGGGGTGAGCTCCTGTTGTTCGGTCCCAGCTCCTGCCAACCTAGCAGTTCGAAAGCACGTCAAAGTGCAAGTAGATAAATAGGTACCGCTCCGGTGGGAAGGTAAATGGTATTTCCGTGCACTGCTCTGGTTCGCCAGAAGCGGCTTAGTCATGCTGGCCACATGACCCGGAAGCTGTACACTGGCTCCCTCGGCCAGTAAAGCGAGATGACCGCAGCAACCCCAGAGTCGGACACGACTGGACCTAATGGTCAGGGGTCCCTTTACCTTTACCTTAAACATTGGGGCTTCCATTCTGATCCCTCCCATTTCTGCATGGATGGTATCATGTTGGTTACGAAAACTATGGCACAGCCCGAACATCAGTGAAAGAAGGAACACTATGCAGACAAACACACACATGCAAAGTTCTATGTATAGTATTTGGCTTGCTATAGTATTCTAACATTACTATTAATCAAATATAAGCAAATGAAGCTTTCATAAGAACAGAGGTGTCTGATCAAAGCAGAGTGCCTCAGAGCAGCTCGGCTTGTTTTGCCACTCCTCTGTTCACTCTGGATTCTGAGAAGTGGAATCTGGTGTTATTGCACTGTGGTCACAGAGGATGCTGAATAATGGCACAGAGGCAAGAGCAATCCAAATGTTGCAGCCTGACTTCCTCCATAAAATTGCAAGAGATCCTGAGGTGCACCTCTCAGGTTGCAATTTTCCTGCACTGGAGCCCCTAACAGTATTTATTCATTTAAATACTTCAACACTGCAATTTTACGAAAAACATCAAAGCAGTTTACAACCATGTAATACGACTAAAAGCCACACCAAAATTAAAACAGATAACCAGTTAACTATTCCAGAAAATGCTTAATTGTCTGCATAAGCCTTGCACCACAGAATAATTTACAGCAAATATTGAAAGGTTATTATAGAAGATGCCTGCTGGATCTCTACTGGAAGAGCGGTCCACACTAAAGGTTGGTGATGTCAAATGATTGGTGATGTCAAATGAGGGAGGACCAGCAGACGATCCTACAAAAGATCTCAGTGATCAAGCTGGGGAAATAAGGATTCAGGTGGTCCCTAGCCTACCCAGGACTTAAGTTGTCCATGACTTTGTCAATTAACACAACCTTGAACCTGGCTTGGTAGAAAATGGGTAGCCACTGCAGATGTCCTGTCCAGGAAAAGCGCGAGATACAAGCCCAGGGCTGCACAGTTGGAGGCTGACTAACCCAAACACTGCAATTGCTCGTGCATGGTTAGCACACGTCACTGTCACTCAGGTGCTTTCAGCACTGAACTCCAAGAGACAGTTCCCTGAACAAGAGCATCCACCAGCTTGGGCTCCTATGGACAGCAGTCCTCCCTGCTCCCACCCACCCCACAGGTGCAAATGTCACATGCAAGAGGCTGAGATCACCACAGGCTGTATGAGCCTAATAATAGTAATAGTAATAGTAATAGTAATAATAATAATAATAATAATAATAATAATAATAATAATAATAATTTATTTATACCCCACCCATCTGGCTGGGTTTCCCCAGCCACTCTGGGCGTCTCCCAACAGAATATTAAAAACACGATAAAACTTCAAACATTAAAAGCCTCCCTAAACAGGCTGCCTTCAGATGTCTTCTAAAAGTCAGAACATTGTTTATTTCCTTGACATCTGGTGGGAGGGTGTTCCACAGAAGAAGAAGAAGAAGAAGAAGAAGAAGAAGAAGAAGAAGAAGAAGAAGAAGAAGAAGAAGAGTTTGGATTTGATATCCCGCTTTATCACTACCCGAAGGAGTCTCAAAGTGGCTAACATTCTCCTTTCCCTTCCTCCCCCACAACAAACACTCTGTGAGGTGAGTGGGGCTGAGAGACTTCAAAGAAGTGTGACTAGCCTAAGGTCACCCAGCAGCTGCATGTGGAGGAGTGGAGACGCGAACCCGGTTCACCAGATTACGAGTCTACCGCTCTTAACCACTACACCACACTGGCTGGAGGGGTGCCACTACCAAGAAGGCCCTCTGCCTGGTTCCCTGTAACCTCACTTCTCGCAGTGAGGGAACCGCCAGAAGGCCCTCGGTGCTGGACCTCAGTGTCCGGGCTGAACGATGGGGGTGGAGACGCTCCTTCACAATCAAAGCAGTTTCTTTCTTTTTCTTTTCTTTTTTAAGTAGGCACTCTTGGGCTACGAAAGCTTCTTGCCCTCCACAAGAAGAGAGAAAAAGGTAGAAGACGAGCACACCCAGGCATTCCAACACCTCGTATGTTCTTATTATCCTTCCAAACAGGAAGCTAAGGCCTATTTCTCAGTGGGACGGTAAAGCCACTTCAGGTCGGGGCTGACATGATTGAAAGCTCCTCCATACCCAAAATTAAAAATGCCCCATACATAGGAAATGAGACATCAGAGAAAAGGGTTGTAACTAACCTTCTTCCTGAAAGGACAATTTGTGTGTGCAAGAATTTTTATTTTTGGTATGATGAAGTTTCCAGTCATGCCTACAGTGGTGCTCTGCATGTGTTGGTCCTAACTAGTGCTAAGGAGACATACCGGTATTTGAAAAGAAGTTGCCCAGCCCCTATCTGAGAATTTAAATACTCGTGCTTTGCCTTCTGTACTTTACCTCCCTCTGTCTTAACACCTGTTAAGGGTGTAAAAGCCCTAGAGCCCAAGCTGGTACCCTCATGAAGTTGCCGGGGGACATCTCCCATTGTGTGTGACCATTTGCGGCCATGCTGGCCAGGGTTGAGAGCAGCGGCGTAGCTAGCCACTTGGGTGCCCGGTGTGGCACGCGTGTCCTGCAGCTGGGGGCGAGGAAAGCTGTCCATGGGGGCGGGGCAAGCCAAGGAAGGGCGTGCTGCGTGGAGCCTCTCCGCAACCTCCCCCTCAGCTGTAGGGCAGCTGAGGCGGTGGGCAGACACAAGTCCCGCACTGCTAGAAAAAGCAACACAGAGCTTGCAGGCAGGCAGTCCACTGCCTCCCCCTCAGGAGAGACGAGTGGCTCAGGCATGCTGCAGGCCCCACAGTGTGGCGCCCAGTGCCCCCCACCTTACTGAGCTGCCAGTGGCATAGAGAGTGGGGTATGGTGGGTGTAGGAGGTTTTTTTTTTTAAGTGTCATAAGCCCAATTTTTAATGAAAAACAACAACACCACATATTTTTGCCATTTCATCACCCCCCTCAGTGATGACACCCAGGGTAGCCTGCACCCACTGCACCCCCCTTCCTACACCATTGGCTGAGAGGAGTTGGAGTTCAACCACATCTGGGGGGCATCAGGTTAGAGAGGACTGCCCCCCAGCAAGGACCGTGGCTTTGCTCCTACCCCCTCTTGTGTCACAGCTCTCCCTTCCTCCCAAGCAGGACCGGTGCTGGCAATTTTGGCGCCCTAGGCGAGGGGGCGGGCCACGTGACGTCATTGCGTATGACGCACGTTGCGGAGCGGTGCCCCGCCCCCTTCCCGGCCGGGCGCCCCCCGCCGCCGCGGTTTGCTTGCTCCGCCGCTGGTTGGGGCGGCGGCGGGGGGCAGGCTGGCCAGCGCCCCCTCCATTTTGGCGCCCTCGCCGCCGCGGTTTTCGCCCCAACCTGCTTGCTCCGCCGCTGGTTGGGGCGGCACCGGGCGGCGGCGGGGGGCAGGCTGGCCAGCGTCCCCTCCATTTTGGCGCCCTAGGCAATTGCCTAGTTCGCCTAAATGGACGCGCCGGCCCTGCTCCCAAGTGAAGGCGAAAGGTTAGAGAGGCTTTGCAACTCTGTTGCACTTGGTCTTGTGATCACATGGCACGGGTTGGATTCATTAAAGAAATAGGAGTCCTTGGAGAATTCAGGAAATCAAATACCGGTAGCAAGGTTGCAAAGACTCAGGCCAGGACGGCAATAAACAATAATTTTAACTCCAGGACAAGGCCCTGTTTCGTTTATTCTTCACCAGCCCTAGTTTCTTAGTTTCATAGTCAAAGTGTACCGAGTGTGTACAGACACACTTTGACTATGAAACTAAGAAACTAGAGCTGATGAAGAATAAACAAAACAGGGCCTTGTCCTGGAGTTAAAAATCATTGCAACTGGAATTTGTGTCATACTTCAAACAACAAAAATAGAGGAAATTATTGTTTATTGCCGTCCTGGCCTGAGTCCTTGCAACCTTACGGGTTGGATTCATGGCAGGTTTTCTGCCACTTGAGTTCTCCCTAACTGCTTCATTGCATCCCAGATCACTGGTAAACCAAGGAGCCAAGCAGGCTCCGTTCAGCAGGAGGGGGCACCTGATCACAATCTATGGTGGTGGTGGTGGTGGCGGCAGCACCCAGGGACAACCATTCTGACAGACCCATCATCCTGGCAGAGAACTGGAAGCGATGAGGAAGTGACCTGCCATGACAGGTGAGCCTGCATAAAAGCCCCACTCTCCAGATCACCAATTTCTGGTGCAGCTGAGAACGCTAGATCCGAAGTAAGACCTGCCATGTCCGTTAAACCAACAACATATTGAGACTAGGGATGGACAAATCTCTGTTTCTTAGTTTTCAACCTTCAGTTCAGTTCAGCTCCTGTTTGCATTTATTCAAGTCAGCACAAAATGGCATGTTCTTTTGGGTGCATTTCTCCTAATAAATGCATTTTTCTACACAAGTACGTCTAATAAAAGGTATTTTTGGGGAGGACTCATACAATCTATCTGCAAGCATCATAGATTCTCGACTGGGCAAAAATCCTGTGTGAAAGATCTGTGGGTTGAGAAATAGGGGTATTTCCAGTAAAAGCTGCTCTCCTCGCTCCTGGCTACAATAGGTGTGCAACACACACACACACACACACACACGCACGCACGCACGCACACACACACACTCCCCTCTGTCTGGGACTTTTCCCCCTGAAACACCAAATCAGCCAGCCAAAGAAATAAATAGAAAAAGGGGGGTGTTGCTTCTGATGTTTTCCCTTCAAAGACCTTCCTAACCAAAGTCCCTGGTTGTCACAGCTGCCTGACTTCTCTAAACAGGGCAGCTGTCCCAGAGCCCCTGGGACCCTCGCACCCAGTGATGCCAGGCAGTGTTTCTGAAGCCAGCGCTCCCAAATGCCAAGGTGGGTGCCTGCTGCCTCCCCCCAGCCCACTCAGCCTCTCCTAGGCTACGCACCCACCCTTTCTCTCCACTAACACCCTGGCTTACAAACAGAAGGGTCAGTAAGTAGCAGCCTCCCCCATATAACATGGGGTGCATCTGGAGTCTGAGAACCCCTTTCCAAATCCCCCCTTCTACATCCTCTTTCCCTTTGGGGTGAAATAAAGGCAAGACCATCTGTGCAAGCTTCCCCCCCCTTTCCCCACCCGATCTCACTTCTCTGCCAAACCTCTGATGCCAAGGTCTGCTTCATTGTCCCTGGACCTGCCAGCTCCAAGCTGTACTCCCAGACATTGCCGGAGCCATATCTCCGCCCCGCTCCCTGAGCACAGCTTCACTGCAGCAGGAGGGGCCTGGGGCCTTTTATTTATTTAATCTTTTTTTTGGTTTGGTGGATGAATCGAAAGCTCACGTGAAAGCAAATCTGGCAAGGGCTGGAGTCGGTGTAGTCAGACACACACGTCTTTGCCAACTCTCCTCAATCCTGAGCCATAACACCCCCGCCCGCCCGCCCGCCCACCCATACACACACCCCTTCCTGCGCTGTTCCAGTCCTTGACCCTTTCCCCCCCGTCTCCACCACTCACAGCACAAAGTGAGCCTCATGAAAAGGGAAGCCATTTTAGCAAAGGCTGGCCACATGTTAGAAACCGGAGAGGGCCTGAGCCAAATTGGGGCCCCTGCCACAGCAGAATTGCTGGCAAGCAGCAGAGGGTGTGGAGAGAGACAGCTTATTCTGCTCCGGTGCTGGGCTCCTCTCAACATCCCCCACCGCGCAGAACATGGCCGCTGTTCCCACACCACACGGCAGAAGAAAGAAGAAGCCAGCCGCCATGATCCCACTTACGGGGAAATTTAAAACCACGCCGAGGCAGCCTGCCCAGGCTGAGGAGCGGAATGGCTGCGCCTGTCATGCCACGGAAGATTTCATGACAGAGAAATGCTGTTTCCAGTCCTTGTGCCTTTTTGGGTGCAACCAGGCAGGGGGCAGGGGGTTTAGGGGCCAGGCAGACGGGATAAGGACAGGGCTCAGAACAGCGTTCAACCGGTTTCAGTTCTTTGTAATTTGCACCAGGGCGATCATGTCCCAACTGTTCCGGCTTTCCCCCTTGGCCTTGGCAGTCAAAACGTTGCCACGACTGGAGGCTTTCAGAGTTTTATTGATGAAATCACTGCAGTGTCCCAACAAGAGGTCTACATGTTATAAGCAGGTGAAGCATGGCAGAGGACTGAAATACATGGCTAGGCTTAGCTAAGACATTGAGCAAACACTTGACATGCTCCGGGTGCAGCTTGTTCACACCTTTGATGTCCCGAGCCTCTGGAGTGGGCAAGTAAACGAGAGCTCCTCCCTAGAGGCTGGACATGCATGTTCTGCTGGCATCATCACTGTGGCCTCCATGTCCTTGGAGATGGAAGAAGAGGCAACAGAGTTGGCTCACAGTCAGGTGACAGGGGAATGCCCCGGAGCCACCTTCACAGTTGGTGACATAGTGTTGGGGTGTCTGGCATTGCAGAAGCAGGCTGCACCTCTGACAGCCACTAGGACCTTTGCCCTGAATCCAGATCTCCACCTCCCAATCTGCTGGAACTCTTCCCTGGGTCAGATGCCTCTTGGGGTCCCATGTTCTCACCCACAACCTGCTAGGACTTTCCTCTGGGTTGGCCTCTGCTAGTTCTGAGCGACTCCCATTTCTCTTTGTTATCCCACCACAATGTCTCCATGGGACTCGTGACACTGACATCAAAGGCAACTTGTGGCTCTGATGACATTTTCAGGGCCAACCATGACGCATCCTGTTTGCCAAAGGTCCCTTCAGTGCAGATTGAGAGTGAAGCCTTGGTGTCCTCTCTAGAGCATTGCAAAGGAATCCTGGGGAGCACCCCTGAGATATCTTGGCAGGTTGCCCCTCCTTGCACACACTAGTATGCCCGAATTGGAAATGTGATTGCCAGTGTTTGGGAATATTAGGATCTTCTCTCAGATTCACATTCACTGGTGTTTGATGAAATTCTGAAGATTCTTTGGGGAAGTGAGGAAGGAAGGCAAACTTGACACATTGTGTTTCATTCCCACTCTATTATTTATTTATTTTTAAGGAGGGGATAAAATGTTTCCCTTTGCCAACAATGAATGATAACTGTAGCAAGAGTCTAACTTTCTAGCTTTTTTTTTGGCTATATTGTTCCTATTATTGTTGTTCACCATAGATGAGTGTCCTGTTCTGGAAGGGGTTGTACTCTAAAGGGTCAGGTCCATAGCTTGTTGTGTGGAGCATCTCTTGGTACCATCACTGTCGAGTGATGCAAGTGGCTTTTTTGGCACACCTGAGGCTGATATCCCAGCTATGACCCTACCTGGATGCAGATAACCTGGCTTCACTGATCCATAAATTCCCATCTGGATTACTGCAATGCATCATATTTGGGTCTGCCTTTGAAGACGGTCTGGAAACTTCAGTCAGTATAAAACATGGCAGTATGAGACCAGGCTATATAAACATATATCACTGGTTCTTTCTTGCCTTCACTGGTTTCTGATTCATCTCTGAGCCCAATTCAAAGTGCTGAAATTGACCATGCAGCCTGGGACTTCAGCATCTAAAGGGACTTTCCCCTAAGATCAAGTGCCACCTTATTCTGAAGCATGGAGGGTGAGGACCTTCTCCTTGGTGGTCCCACCCCAGCTGCAGAACGCTCTCTAGAAAAGTTCACCTAGCACTCTGAAGGCTTTTCCAGCAACAGGCACAGACTTTCCAGGGTGTTTTAACATTTTTTTGCCATCTTCTCATTCTTAATTAGCACGACGTAAGACTGATATTGGGGACACGGGTGGCGTTGTGGTGTAAACCGAAGGTCGGCAGTTTGAATCCCTGCGACGAGGTGAGCTCCCGTTGCTCGGTCCCAGCTCCTGCCCACCTAGCAGTTCGAAAGCATGTCAAAGTGCAAGTAGATAAATAGGTACCGCTCCGGCGGGAAGGTAAACGGCGTTTCCGTGTGCTGCTCTGGTTTGCCAGAAGCGACTTAGTCATGCTGGCCACATGACCCGGAAGCTGTATGCTGGCTCCCTCGGCCAGTAAAGTGAGATGAGTGCCGCAACCCCAGAGTCATCTGCGACTGGACCTAACGGTCAGGGGTCCCTTTACCTTTATGACTGATATTAACATTTTGTCTCTGTTTTATCATGGCGGTATTGCTCTTACATTTTTATCTCTTATGAAACGATGTCAGCTCTCCATGTGAACAGGTGAATCTGACTGCAGTTGTCATTAGACTTTTCAATCTGTGCTGTTTTGGACTTTTATTGCAATCTGCATTTTTTTTATTTTGTCGTTGTTGTCTTTTAGACTTTGTTTAAACTTTTATTGTGCATTGCTCAAAAAACTAGCTTGTGGCACAATTAACAAATATAAATAGAAATTATTACTATTATTCTTTCCAGTGCTTGTTCAAGCAGGGATCTGACATCCTTTGCTGTGACTAGTACTAGCAACAATAATATTCAGTATTTTTATCTTGCTAAGAGATGCAACAGGTCTTAATACAAAACAACCACCCAAAAACCATATAAATAAAAAATCCCATAATATCTTAAAGCACCCCCCAAGACAAAGTAAAATTCTCATATACAGGAAATTCCAAAATTCAGTTACAAGATTCATTCAAACACATCCACTTACCTGCCACCAGTTTTCAGATGGGTATCCAAATCTGCAGCACCCCCCTCTGGGGAATGATAAATACTTCCTCTGCCTCTCCCCACATCTTCCAACCAGGTTTAACCAATAGTCAAAGTAAACATTCATGCAGCCAAGACGCTGAAGAACTGGTATAGGAATGCGAATTTCACGTCCCTTACCTTCATTTCTTTTCTGGCAGCAAAATGCCCCATGTCAACCTCTAGCTTGCAATAAGATTTATATCTTATAATTATTAGAATGAAACCAACATCTCTGAAGCCCCTGGCGAAGCTCTTAACTGCCCCGTGTTCATGCGTGGTTTCCTGCCAACTCCCCCGTCATCTTTTCCTGCCCTTCCTCTCTCTTACTTGTTAGGGCTTGGCACTGTGTTTAGCAAATCAGGCCATGGTGGAAAGCACTTCTTTATTTCTGGAGTAACTGCTTCTGGTTCAGCTCCATCTATGCACACTATCTCACCATGCCTTTCACAGACACAAGTGCTCAGAGAATCTAAACTATGCCACATCTGAAGCTTATAAATCCGGAATGTTGATATTCCCATGCCAATTCCACCTACGAATCTATCTATTTTGTAACATAGGTAATAGGTTAAATGCACCCAGGAGGAAATGAAGCAGGAAGAGGTTCTCCCAATCCCTGCTCTGGTGTTACCTGTAGCACAACCTTTGGCCAAAGATGGTCAAAGCCAAATGGATGTTTTGATTCTGTAGGAGCACAGAAAAAAGTGCTGAATGCTCAGGTCCCTGAAAATCTCAGCTTTTTCTGGTTAAAGGGCAAGATCCTAGCCTTTAGCATTGGGAAGATGTGCTCGAAAATGTGGACCTCCTGAAGTCTGAGAAGCTGCGGGGATATCTGAGCAAAAGTGTTCACTGGTCAGGGGTCAGCTTTCAGTACTATGATTATGCAAAACACAAATTAAACAAGGACTATCCTGGGTGCTTGAGATATTGCGGATCCACCCCCCCACCATGCTTACAGCCCCACAACAGCTTCAGATGGTTTTAGCACACAGGGCTAACGCACCCAGGAGCCCTTCTGTGATGCAAACACTTACATGATATATCCAACAGCCAAATGAAAGTAAATTCACGGTGATAATGAGGCACCCTCGGGCTCTGTTCATTTCCCTTCATGTAACTTTCATCGCAGCCTCGGTTTTATCCTGCAGTTTCCCAGTATGTGCAGAGTCCCTGATCAAAACCTTAGACAAATGATCCCAGTGGCAAGGCAGGGATGGTCCAACCCTACAGGCAGCCAAGGAACAGAGCAATCTGCCGTAAATGAGTGAGACACCATTGGCCCATTAAGATCAGTAGTGTTTACGACAGAGCTGGGTTTAGGGCACTGAGCCGAGAGGGCACCACAGGGTGCTATGACGTAGTGCACAAGCAGAATGGAAGGAAAGATGTCGGTGGGGGCGGCAGCGGCACTGAATTCTGGCCTTATAGGGCTGCTGCCGAAATTCGAAAGACCAAAGTCCTATGAGGACTGGCAGCAGCTCTCCAAGGTTTCAAACACAATGGCAATGGAAGCTGGGTGTGCTTACCATTGAGCAATGGCAGGTGCCTAGGAGGGCACAGTCCAATGGCTCTGTGTGTATGGTCTCATGTATTGCTTCCGCAGAGGATGGTATCCCATATTCAGTAAGATTGCATTTGGAATCCTCAATGGCACCACAGATCACACAAGGGCATCCTTGCCCCCATTCCAAGCGGGGCAATACAAATCCAGGAGCCACCCTACTCCACCCAAAAAAGAGAGGGATTAAGGGACTTCACAGGGAGTTCAAAAGCCCAGTCCTACAATTTCCAGTTACCAAGAGCAAAAAATTGCTTCGGATAGTCTGCATTGATGACTGAGCCAGCACATAAAGGACACCAGAGCACCAAGGCATTTAGAACTTCGTCTGACTTGTATATTATTCCATAGCCTCTGGCTTTTGCCAGCCAGAGCACATCCCTGCTTAAACGAGGGGAACAGATCTTCATGGAACAAATGGCTTTATACTGTCTTTATGGTGTTTTATGCTTTATTTACAGGGAACCAGGCAGAGGGCCTTCTCGGTAGTGGCGCCCGCCCTGTGGAACGCCCTCCCTTCAGATGTCAAAGAGAACAACAACTATCAGACCTTTAGAAGACATCTGAAGGCAGCCCTGTTTAGGGAGGCTTTTAATGTTTAATAGATCATTGCATTTTAATGTTCTTTTGGAAGCCGCCCAGAGTGGCTGGGGAGACCCAGCCAGATGGGTGGGGGTATAAATAAATTATTATTATTATTATTATTATTATTATTATTATTATTATTATTATTATTATTATTTTACCACAGATTGTTGACTTGATATTTTATATGAGTTGATATTTTATATGAGTTGGTGGTATGGAAATATTTTAATAACTATTAAAAAAAAAAAACCACCCAAAAATACTACCCACACTTGTTCAATTTGGGGCATAGGATCATTGTTGTTTAGTCGTTTAGTCATGTCCGACTCTTCGTGACCCCATGGACCAGAGCACGCCAGGCACTCCCGTCTTCCACTGCCTCCTGAAGTTTGGTCAGACTCATGTTGGTAGCTTCAAGAACACTGTCCATAGGAACATAGGAAGCTGCTTTTTTAGAGAGTCAGACCATTGACCCAACTAGCTGCGTATTATCTGCCCTGGCTGACAGTGGCTCTCGAGGATTTCAGACAGAGGTCTCTCCCTGCCCTACCTGGAGACCCAGGACGTGCACTGCTGCATGCAAGAAGATGGTCTACCACTAGGCTTTGACATGCATATCCATCAAAGTTCTTGCTTACCATTATATTATTATTTCTTAAATTTCCACCCTATTTCCCAACCAAAATGCCCAAACCCAGCTTACTATGAAAAATATAAAACAATAAAATATAAACCATATGTCACCCCCCCCGGAAAAACTCTGATGAGAGTTGTCACAGAGATTAATACTTTACACATAAACTCTAAGGCTGCAGACACATCCCCATGTACTCTGCACCCAGTGCACTCTTAAAGCTGCTTTCAGAAGCCATGTGTGCACAAGAAGTTAGCCGCCATCCACATCTGTTTTGTAGGTTCTGATGAAATTCTGTGGTTTGATGTATTTCCCCCCTCAAACCAGCTTCGATCCAAATTGAGAAGTTCTCATGAGGTGAAGACATCCCTCTTCCACCCACTGGCGACTTAGATGCACATCAAGCCATGTTGACGCATACAACAGCATGCCAATGCAGCTTGAAATGCAGTGGGGAAAACAACCCTGCAGAGTTTGAAGCTGGCAATGTGCACACAGCCTAACAAACAGTAACATTCTAGCAAATATAACTAAAACTGGCACCCACGCCAAATGAAAACTACGAATCGGTCAGACCAGCAAAGCCTTCTCCTAAATTAAAAGGTCTTTACCATTATTTTAAGTGCCTGTTATGTACTGAGTTGAATAGGATCCAAAATGCAGCAGTCTGATTGGTCCTAGAACAATAGGATTCAGAATGCAGCAGTCTGATTGGTCCTAGAACAATAGGATCCAGAATGCAGCAGTCTGATTGGTCCTAGAACAATAGAATTCAGAATGCAGCAGTCTGACTGGTCCTAGAACAACAGAATTCAGAATGCAGCAGTCTGACTGGTCCTAGAACAATAGGATCCAGAATGCAGCAGTCTGATTGGTCCGCAGGAGCCACCCAATCCAGCTCCAGGTGGAAGTGAATCCGCAACCTGATTGGCCTACAGGAATATCCTGGAATTAGCCAATCACGTGGGGCCCATTGTGTAAATAATGTATATAAAGCAGACGTTCTGGGGGAACTTTCATTCCTCACTACTATGAGCTGAATAAAGAGCATGAAATCCACACTCAACTCCGACTATATTTCAGTGCCAAAAAATGAACTGGCCTGGTGAAGTTACTCCACAGTATGCGATTCCACAGTAAGGGTGTCACTACCAAGTAGGCCCTTGACTTAACAACTGCATTTTGGGGAAAGGCCATTACTCAGTGCTATGATTTGTATATAAAAGGTCGAGGGTTGAATCCCCAGCATCTCTAGGTGGGGCAGGGAACAGACCTGATGCCTGAAAAACCTTCAAGTCGGTGTCAACAAGATGCACCAATGGTCTGACTTGGCGTAATACAGCTTCCTATATTCACTTCTGTAAGTGGGGATAGGGGTGGAAGGATCTGTCCATTTCCCATTTCCAATTTTTCAGTCCCCCACTCCCAAATCTTAAATTTAGTTCTCCAGAATGCGGCAGCTAGACTGGTGACTGAGAGTGGCTGCCGAGACCATATAACACCAGTCCTGAAAGACCTACAGTGGCTCCTAGTATGTTTCTGAGCACAATTCAAAGTGTTGGTGCTGACCCTTAAAGCTCTAAACGGCCTCGGTCAAGTATACCTGAAGGAGCGTCTCCACCCACATCGTCCAGCCTGGAAACTGAAGTCCAGCACCAAGGGCCTTCTGGCAGTTCCCTCACTATGAGAAGTGAGGTTACAGGGAACCAGGCAGAGGGCCTTCTCGGTAATGGCCCCCTCCCTATCGAACGCCCTCCCACCAGATGTCAAGGAAATAAACAACTACCTGACTTTTAGAAGACATCTGAAGGCAGCCCTGTTTAGGGAAGTTTGTAATGTGTGACATTTTAATGTATTTTTAATCTTTGTTGGAAGCCGCCCAGAGTGGCTGGGGAAACCCAGCCAGATGGGTGGGGTTTTATTTATTTGTTTGTTTTATTTCTCCACATTTCTGCAATTTACAATCTTGCTTTAAAAAAAAAAAAATCCTCATGAAAGTTAATCAGCTTTTTAGTGGGAATTTCTCCTAATAAGCTTATTTTTGCATGCAGTTTTCACTAATGCACACACTTAAGCAAGTAACTTCCCCTAAGATGATGCATCATTGTACATTGTTTTCATTAACATGTTCATTTTTATACACATTTTCTCCTAATATGTTCAATTTTGTAAGCGCTGGTGGGTTGAGGAACTGCATCACAACATTCAAAAAAGTGCAAATTTCGAAGCACGGCTGTATTTTGGTTCTCATGTTGTTTTGGGAAATGTGGATTTGGCAGGTGTTGGTTTTAACTGCAAGCTGAATTAAATTGACCCCCCATCGCTAGGTGGGAACACTCAGAGTAAGGCTTCACCAGTAGTTTTGAAATGCACCTGGGATGCTTAAGAAATTTGATCTTTGTGACTTCTGATGTGAGCAGACCTGATCTGCACTTCCTGAACTAATGTATGGATCAGAAGAGAATTATCCTTCAGATTTTGCACTTCACATCAAGCTTTGCAATGCGGTTCTCAGTTACTTTGAAAATGTGTATTTTATGATAAAATACATTTAGAAAGCATGCATTAAAAATGCATATGTTTTGTGATATATATATATATATATATATGTAAAGGTAAAGGGACCCCTGACCATTAGGTCAGTCGTGTCCGACTCTGGGGTTGCGGCGCTCATCTCGCTTTATTGGCCGAGGGAGCCGGCATACAGCTTCCGGGTCATGTGGCCAGCATGACAAAGCTGCTTCTGGCAAACCAGAGCAGCGCACAGAAACACAGTTTACCTTCCCGCCAGAGCGGTTCCTATTTATCTACTTGTACTTTGACGTGCTTTCGAACTGCTAGGTGGGCAGGAGCAGGGACCGAGCAACGGGAGCTCACCCCGTCGCAGGGATTCGAACCGTCGACCTTCTGATCAGCAAGCCCTAGGCTCTGTGGTTTAACCCACAGCGCCACCTGGATCCCTTATATATATATATATATATCACAATTTAAATACAAATTCAATAAATACAAATACAATTTAAATACAAATACAAAAAATACAAATTAAATACAAATTCAAAAAATTTTTTAAGCTGCCCGGAATATATATATATATATATATATATATATATATATATATATATATATATATATATTCCGGGCAGCTTAAAAAAAAAGTTTTGCAGATCAATGAGGAAATGGAAAGAAAAAGGCTTATGAAGAGACACATGTGATAAAGATGCATATCAAAAATAGGATGATTGCCCAGTCTTTGGAGGCATAGATGAGAAAGTGTTACCTAAGACATTCAAGGCTCAGATCATTTGGGACATTAAACCAGGACACTGAATCGTGCTGGCAAGGTACCGGTAACCAATGCCATTCTTTAAAGATAATTGTAATGTGGATGGCCTTTGAAACAAACCCTGCTCAACTGCTAGACATTGTGTTCTGCACCTGTTGCAGTTTCTGAACACTCTTCAAAGACAATCAGCCTTCAAAGACTATCTGCAACTGAGGTTACCAAAGTGTCGATCACAGCAGCCAGGTCTCTGTCCCCTAGGAAAAAGCACAACTGTGCACCAGGCAAAGTTGGAAAGAGGCCATTTCCCCAACCAGAAACATATAGCAGTTCTGGGAGCCCCCGCCACATAGCTGGTGAATCTTTTCCTTCAGGGGGAGTTCAAAGTAGGACAAGCACCCATATCCAGGTAAATCAACCTGCCAATCATCATCACCTCAGTTTTCTCTGGGCCTTATCAACAGCCCATATGCAGAAAGCCACAGAAAGACTATGTTGCCTCACCAGAATTTGGGGGGGGGGGGAGAGAGAAAGAAAGATGTAACTGAGTATCACCAAAACCCAATATAAAATCTCCCAGCAGCTTCATTTAGATTTTGCACAGTACAGGCAACAGGATCAAATGGCTTGCACACATCAGATATACACTGATAAAGTCTGAAATCAAAGTGACTAACTTGGAAACAGCTCTTGGGTGCATGGTAGAGAGTTCAATAAAAGCATCAATTCAGTGTGCAGCAGTTACAGGCTGAAAAGCCAGTTCCATGTTAGGAATAATTAGGGAAAGGACAGAAAACAAAACCGCCAGCATTGTTCTGCCTTTCATATACCAATCTATGGTGCGATCACACTTGGAATACCGTGTACAGTTCTAGGTGCCACATCTTAAAACTGATACTGTAGAATTGATTGGGGTGGGTGGGTAATGGAGCACTTTCACGCCAGGCTGCAGCATTTGGGGCTTTTTAGTTGGGGGGGGTAGGGTGACAAAGGGAGAAATACAGTAGATATGTACAAAATGTATAAAATTAGGCATGTTGAAGAGAAAGAGGAAAGAGAGCTGACCATGTAGTAGAATGAAGTGACCTGCTTCAGGTGGCAAATAAATGGGGGGCAGGAATGCTGCAGGAAGCTTTATTCGTTTATATGTGCTTGGAGCAGGTGGGACACAGGGCCTTGCTTCAGGCAGCAAAATGCCCTGGGCTGCCACTAATAGAAAGAATTTCCCCTCCTCTTTCTAATGTTAGAACTTGGGATCATCCAATGAAACTGATTAGCAGGGAATTAGAAACAGACAAAATGAAATATTTCTTTGCCCAAAAGATAATTAATTCCTGAAAAAGAAGAAGGCCTGCTGCTACCAAAGATTTGCCTGGTTAGTTCAAATCAATACATGAAGTTCAGTTCTTTCCCCTCCCCACAAACAGCCTCCACATTTCGCTTCTAGGCCTGCTTCATTCCCCTCAGCAGCGCAGAGGCCTACCTTTTTTCCCTAGCTTGCTGTGTGATATTTTCACCTTTGCTTCTTCTTTCCTAGCTCCATGTCCTGGCCTCCCCTCGATCCCTCTCTGCTTCCCAGTCCACTCCCTACTCTCCGTTAGTTCTCTATGGTGCCTCTGTGTGCCCTGCCTCTTAGGCTCTACTGCCTCCCAGGCATCTTCTCACTCAGTCTCCCCACCGTCTCAAAAAGCAAAGCAAAACTGGTTTCTCTTCCTAATCTTACTTCTCAAACTGGTTAGAGTAATCCATTATCCTTGAAAGGATACTGCTCTTCGGCGGTGTTCCACAGAACCCCAACTTCCACTATTCAGAAACAAAGAACACTTTGTGTTCATTTTATGTGGTAACCCAGTCTGCATCCTTATGGCACAGCTTTGTGGAAGACGTCTGTTGCACACCCTAGTGCAGAAGTGACAGTGTGCAAAAGAGGAAGAGGAGGAGAAGGATCCTGGTTTCTCCGTGAACGTATGAAATTCACACACACACACAAACCACGCCAATCTGGAAAAAGAAACCCCTCAATATGGCTGTGTGCAGCAACCTATCTGTGTCCAGATTTCCCCGGACATTTCAGTGATTTTAGGAAATTCCAGACGTATGGCAACCCTACCTTAGGTAGCTTCCTACACTGGTGAAAATATTCAAAGCACAATGCAAGCATAACCACAATGGAATTCAAATAGCCATCAAATGTGCTAAATCTGAACAGTCAGAATCTGGAGACAATGTTCTCACTGATTCTGTGGGCTTTCCAGGCAAAGCCTTAATGGGCATAAGCTGAAAGCAACAAATGAATAAACCAAACTGAGCAGCTGAAGTAGCAGCGAAGCAACCAAATAAAGGGAAAGAAACAATGACATGCAAATTCTGATGCAGGGACTGTGTCATAGGTCAGCCCTTTTGACAACTATTTTTATTATTATTTCAGCGAGTTCTACCATATACAGATTCCACTGCTCCTAAATATCCACTGCCTTTGCCACTTCCATTAAGGAGAAAAAGATTTACAAACTTGCTACAGCAATAAAGGCAACTCTTTTGACAACCCTCACTTCACGGCAAGAGAAACAAAAAGGAGACGAAGTGCATAAGAACTGCCAGACTTCCTCAGACCTGGAGTTAGTTTGCACAATTCTATTTTAACTTTTGTGTTCTAGGCAGCATTGGCAAATCTTCTGTCCCAAGCAGAGGGGCTGAGAGCTACACCCTCTCTCCCTGGCAGTCGCAGTCATATTGGCTGACAGGCAACGGAAACAAATACAGTATTTGAAAAAATTATTGAAATTCACGGAACCATTGAATCTGAAATATTATTTTTTATGTGAAATGTTACCTCTGAATTCAAACTACACTACTGTACTTGGTATCGCCTGATATTTCTGCTTAATCAGCTGACTAAAACGGCCTGTTTAACCCCCTGAAGTCAACTCTTCACAAGCAGAGACAAGGCAGTTGGTTTTCACAGCCTTCCTGATCACATAATCTCTGATAGAAGAGAACTGTGTGCACCCCCGTACTTCTGGCAAAGGGATTCTTATTGGATTTATGTCTCCACTCTCTACAGTTTACCCCGCACCACGAATGACCAGCAAACAGGGGGAGTTAAAGACATATTGGAAAAAAAATACCTTACTTTTTAATCAGGACAGCTGGCTAGAATTAACCCCTTGTTCCACGTTTGCACCATGAAACTCACTCGGTGAACTTAGGCCATGTCCAGTCTCTCGGCCTAACCTACCTCACAAGGTTCTTGTGAGGATAAAATGAGGGAGGAAGAGAATTATATACACCACCTTGAGCTCCTTGAAGGAAGGGTGGGATAGAAACATAATGCAAGAAATAAATAGTGACCCTGAAAGTGCTTGCACAGGGCAAAACCTGTTTTATTGCAACTGCTACACAACAGATTTGGGGAGCCTATATGTTAAACCACAACTTGCATCATGCCTGACCACTGGCCATGCTGGCTAAGACTGAAGAGAACTGGAGTTGGACAACATGGAAAGCTGCAGGTTCCCCTTCCCTGCTAAACAGCTATCCCTGCAGGTAAAGACATGTGCAGCACATCCATAAGATTCAGAAGAACTCTCAGAGCATCCCTAATGCAGCAAAGGAGGTATATAAACATTATGTGGCTCACGAATAATAACCTAGACTGGTGAGGCAATGTATCTGGCTAGCAGCCAATCACATACACTCAGGGCAATCTAGTTGCAGGTTAGATCACCAGTATCTAGGCCAAATTAATCCTATTACCAGTGAACTGTGACTCCTATGAACAGTACAGTACAGTCCCTTCTGAAGCTTAATGCTAATCTATTGTGAGATGTAATCCACCTCACCTGTTTCTACCTCCCATCAAAGTCCACCGTCATGATGAGTATATAGAGTATAGCCAGTTCCCATAGTTGCAATCACCAATGTCAGTATATTGTGAATTTGGAAAATTGAAAATGTTTGTGTTTACAAAAGGGGAAATTATGCAATTTAAAAGATATTACAAGATATATTTATAATGTTCCACACAATGTTATACCCAAATTTACTACTCACTGAAACAAAGGAAGAATAGACTTTAAGCTGTATCTATTTCCTGACTTTACATCATCATTAATTATTTTCCAGCATATCCTTCTCAACCTGATCCCTACTTTCCACATTCTTATACGGCTTCCCCAATTAAAGCAGTTAATTTTACTAATTCCAAGGGTCTCCAGGTTTCTTCTCAAGGGCTCTTCCTACATTCTTATGCTACTGTGATGAACTATCCCTTGCTCTTGCATTTGTCTTGTCTCATTTCCCTTCCCCACTTGGATAGATGTCTGATATAGCTCAAAGACTGAAGGAATATTCAAGTAGCTAGTAAGTTGCAATGGAGAATCTCGAGAAGCAAATGTGTTTCAGCTCTATATTATCATAATACAGGGCTCACACTTTTTGGCTATTCTGAATAGTAGCCACCCATAGCATAGGTCTCATCACCACTGTGCCAATCTGCAACGCGTATGCAGGGCTGCCTCTGAAGGCGGTTCGTAAACTTCAGCTGGTGCAGAATTCAGCAGCCAGGTTGCTCCCCGGAGCAAAGACGGTTTGAGCATATCACACCAAACCTGGCCCGACTGCACTGGCTGCCAATTCGTTTCTGGGCCCAATTCAAAATGCTGGTTTTGACCTATAAAGCCTTAAACAGCTCAGGACCTCAATACCTCAAGGACTGCCTCTTTCCATATGAACCTACCCGGACCCTGAGATCATCTTCTGAGGCCATTCTTCATGTGCCTCCTCCTCGAGAGGTCCAAAGGGTGGTAACACGAGAAAGGGCCTTTTCTGCAGTGGCTCCCTGTTTGTGGGATGCTCTCCCCAGGGCCTCTTCATTACATTTCTTAGACACAATGCAAAAATGTTTCTCCATAACCAGGCCTTTAACTGATTGAAACAAAATAAAATAAAAAAAATTCCTTCCAGTAGCACCTTAGAGACCAACTAAGTTTGTTCTTGGTATGAGCTTTCGTGTGCATGCACACTATGACAGACCAACATGGCTATCTACCTTTAACTTTAACTGATTGGTTCTGTTTGGTGCTCACATTTGGTAGTTTTAGGTTGTGAACTGTGATCTTCGGATGAAGGATGGTATACAAATTTAATAAATAAATAGTAATAATAAATCCTATTTTCAGTGCAAAACCAGAAACTGGTCCAAATGCTAATAGGAACATTTGAGATTTATCTTTCTTCTTCTTTGCTTGACTGGTTCCAAAAACTCTAGACACATGATAATGCAGAAAAAGCCAAATTAATTGACCCAATAGGGACACGGGTGGCGCTGTGGTCTAAACCACAGAGCCTAGGGCTTGCCGATCAGAAGGTCGGCGGTTCGAATCCCCGTGACGGGGTGAACTCCCGTTGTTCGGTCCCTGCTCCTGCCCACCTAGCAGTTCGAAAGCACGTCAAAGTGCAAGTAGATAAATAGGTACCGCTGTGGCGGGAAGGTAAACGGCGTTTCCGTGCACTGCTCTGGTTTGCCAGAAGTGGCTTAGTCATGCTGGCCACATGACCCGGAAGTTGTACACCGGCTCCCTCGGCCAGTAAAGCGAGATGAGCGCCGCAACCACAGAGTCGTCCTTGACTGGACCTAACGGTCAGGGGTCCCTTTACCTTTTAACCCTGGTTTAAGGAGTCATTTGGCGCCTAGCTTATATATCTGAGTTTCTAACACTGCTGCTGCTACTCCAGATGTAGCCAAAGGGCTGAAGATAGGCTTCAGCTTTGATGTATGTGAGCAGTTATGTCCTCCTCCACAGTCTGAAACTCAATTGTGCCAAATCCTGAGCACCCACCCACCCACACCCCACACACTTTGACATCACCTGTCAGGAAGATAGTGATGGGGGTGATGCAACAGATCCCTCTGTGTGACGCAAAAAGCGAACACCACAGGGGTGGTGATATTCTGCTGAAGAGAGGGGCAGAAAGCTCCGTCTCCCGCACACGCATACGTGGACGCCTCCTGCATTATGGAACACATCACTGCTGTTTCAAATGTTAAAAGACGGCATCAATTCACAAGTTTATAGTATATCACTTGGCACCGAAAGAGGGTTGTGCGCCTGCCAGATTCTATACGGGAGTGAAAAGGGAACCTGAAATCAGACTCATCCCACGGCCAACATATGGAAAATATTTCAGCCCTCCTCTCTCCCTCTGCACCCCTTTCCAAATATATAAGTTTAAAAAGAAAAAGAAAGAAGGCTTTTACGTGCAAGACAGAGGAAGTGGGGGAATAATCCCAGGATATGGTGTGGAATGGCCAGACAAAGAAAGCCAAACCAGTTTTTGCAAGTGGACCTCCTCCAGTGGCTTAACGGAAGGTTGAGGCCTACTGCTCTCAGGCTAAGGGCAAAAGTCTGAGTGAAACCACCAGGATAAGAAACCAGCTGCACACTAAGAAGCCAGCCCAAAGGCATACCCTCCAACATTTCTCCAATGAAAATAGGGACGTCCCATTCCATAATGATAATTTTACTATTTATACCCTACACATCTTACTGGGTTGCCCCAGTCACTCTGGGCAGCTTCCAACATACCCTATATGAAAACATAGGAAAACATTAAACATAAAAAAACCCTTCCCTATACAGGATTGCCTTCAGATGGCTTGGGGGCTGGATTACTCCATAAAAAGGTAAAGGTAAAGGGACCCCTGACCATTAGGACAAGTCGTGACCGACTCTGGGGTTGTGGCGCTCATCTCGCATTATTGGCCGAGGGAGCCGGCGTACAGCTTCCAGGTCATGTGGCCAGCATGACTAAGCTGCTTCTGGCGAACCAGAGCAGTGCACGGAAATGCCGTTTACCTTCCCGCTGCAGCGGTACCTATTTATCTACTTGTACTTTGATGTGCTTTCGAACTGCTAGGTTGGCAGGAGCAGGGACCGAGCAATGGGAGCTCACCCCGTTATGGGGATTCGAACCGCCAACCTTCTGATCGGCAAGCCCTAGGCTCTGTGGTTTAACTCACAGCGCCACCCGCGTCCCCAGATTACTCCATACCCTCCAACATTTCTCCAATGAAATTAGAGATGTCCTAAGGACAAGCGGGACATTCCAGGATCAAATCAGAAACCAGGACGGCTTCTCTAAATCAGGGACGTCCCTGGAAAATAGGGACACTTAGAGGGTCTGCAAAGGGTGGGAACCAACTGAACCACACAAGCAGACCTGGTGGTACAGAATGTGAAAGAGATGCATCCAGGGGAATGTGAGAGATTTATGAGGTGGCTTGTTATTCTAGAGTTTCATCCTCTATCTAATGGCTGGTGTTTCAGATTGCAAAGGGCAGGCAATAGGTGCAGCAAAATGTATTGGGATACCTCTGTGTCGGAGGGTGAAGAGATGGGGCACCTTCAGACTATTTCCGTGGATGGGATTCAGCCCTGTGTCAGCAAATTCGCATTTGGGGCTCTCACACAACAAGCCATCTTCTCAAAACAGCAACCCCCCCCCACCACCCGGAAAAGGGACTTTGTGGGAAAGTGATGGGGAATTGATGCACTAGAAAGCGTGGCGTGACAACTTCTTGATGTTACGTCATATAACCTCCCCACCATCATGTCATCTCCTAACCAATAAATGGTGGACATCAAACAACCACCACAAAACCCCTGTGCAAACAAATTAGAATGAATCCTCAATAAACAGATCATCTGGAAGTGACCATTCATTATTATCCCTGAGTATGAGCGAAAGATAAGCAAGCAGGTGGTCCATTGATGGGGTCCCTTGTGTTGTACCATTTGCCATAAACACTGCATACCCCAGAAGGTGGAGGAGATCAGGGGCAGGTAGTGGGGTGCAGAGTTTTGATTACATTGTGATGAGTTCCTGACTTATGGTCGCAGGTTAGCTGTGTGTCCTCGCTGGACAGCCATGAGTTATTTCTAAGGGGCCTCCGGATTGTTATTTTTCAAGCATCCTGCTGCTCAGTGCCTGTTTTGCTTTTGCTTTCAAAATTTAGAAATGCAAATTTCTAAAAAGCATCCACAACTTTTCATAATTCTATTTTACCCATTACTACTGCTACTAGAGTGCAAACTGCAAGGGTGGCACCATCAAAATGAAGTAGACGGTCCAGGGCAGCCCATGCCAACCTGGTGCCCTCCTTATGTTTTGGATTACAACTCCCATCAGCAGTGCTGGTTGGGGCTGATGGGAGTTGCAGTCCAAACCACCAGGGAGGGGGAACCAGGTTGGCGAAGGCTGGTCCAAAGAGAGCTGAAGAGCTGTCAGGCAAATGAGAACCATGGATAGCTGTGGGCTGTCCAACCGGTTGACCACGATCGACAGGTCGATCCCCAGGTGATAGTGGTTTATCGCTTGCCCTTTTCCGCCCCCTCGCTGTTTCCTTGATTTGCGCAGGATCGCTAAATGGAAGACGGAGTTAGCACTGCCCGGCTTTATATCTGGTGAGCGATTTTTTTCATGCCCATCCAAATACCCCCCAAAAGCTTTATAACCTTGGCGTTGCCCTCCCTAAAAAAGCTCAACAACTTCGATCTGCCCCCCTAAAAAAAGGTCAACAACAACTTTGACCTGCCCTCCCTAAAAAAGCTCAACAACTTCGCCCTGGTCCCCTAAAAAAGGTCAACCAAAATGGGTAGATCACGGCCATATTTTTTTCTGGGAGTAGATCACAGTCTCTTGGGAGTTGGGCATCCGTATGGTATTGTGCGTCATTCAGACTAAAGAGCAAGAGTGGACTCTGAGCATTCATAGGGCAAGAGGAAAACATCATTGGTTTCTTGTGTCACCTGACACACTCCTGAGGCTGTCAGACAGCAGGACTCAATCCCTCCTTCTGACTCGGCAGCAGTGCCTGAGAGCAATGGATACCAGGCTTAAGACACACTACTTTGTTTGGCCAACTATCCCAAAGCCACATGCACCAAGGACTAGGTTCTGACTGCCAGGATCCCTGATCTGAAACGAAGGACGAGACAAACTGTCAGAGAAAACAGTAAGCTATGGAACTCACTCCCAGAGGAGGTCATGATCGCCACCAACTTGGATGGTTTTAAAAGAGGGTTAGATGAATTCATGGAGGAAAAGACTTTTATCTGCCCTGAATCTCATGTCAACAAGTGATAGCATTAAGGAAGGTGGGACTTTCCCACTTTCTCCAGACATGCATAATTTTATAAATTTCCGTAGTGTCACCTCTTACACACCTTTTCTTGAAACTAAAAAGTCCCCAAATGCTGCAAACTTTCTTCACAGGAGAGTTGCTTCACCCCCTTGATCATCTTGCTTGCCCTTTTATGAACCATTTCCTACTCTACCATATCCTTTTTGAGTAAGACAACCAGAACTGTACACAGTATTCAAATGCAGTCAAATGATAGATTTGTATAATGACATTATTATATCGGCAGTTTTATTTTCAATCGCTTTCCTAATGGTCTCTATCATGGAATTTGCCTTTTTCACGGCAGCCAGACACTGGGTCAACATCGTCCTCAAGCTATCCACTACAATCCCAAAGTCTCATTCCCAGTCATTCACTGCCAGTTCAGACCCTATCAGCATATATGTGAAAGCAACCCGCCCCCCATGTATCATTTTACTGAATTGAATTGCATTTCTCATTTTTACTGCCCTTTGGAGTATTCACCATTTTACTGCCCTATTCACTCTGGTAATTTTGGAGCTCTTCACAATCTATTTTCATTTTAACAACCCTGAAAAATTTAGTACCATCAGCAAATTTGGTCACCTCACTTCTCACCCATAACTCTAGATTGTTTATGTAGAAGTTTTAAAGCACAAGTCCCAATACCTATCCCAGTGCAACTCTGCTTTCTACACCCCTCCATTCAGAAAACTGTCCATTATTTCCTGCTACTTAACCAGTTTTCTCTTATTCCATGACTGCTAACCTTAGGGGGGTTTGGTGAGGTACCGTGCCAAAAGCTTTTTGAAACTACACTATGTCAGCTGGAACACCTCTATCTATATGCTTGTTGACAGTCTCAAAGAACTCCAGTAAGTTAGTGAGACAAGACTTTCCCTTACAGAAGCCATGCTGGCTCAGCTTCAGCAAGGCTTGTTCTTCTATATGCTACATTAGGTTATCTTTCATCATACTTTCCACTGGGTTTCCTGGGACAGACTTTAAGCTAACCAGCCTGTAATTTCCAGGATACCCCCTGGCTTCCTTTTTATAAATTGGTGCTACATGGGCTACTTTCCAGTCCTCAGGTACAGAGGCTGATCTGAGGGACAAATGACATGTTTTTGTTAGACAATCAGCAATTTCGCCTTTGGATTATTTGAGAACTCTTGGGTGGGTACCATCCAGACCTGGAGACTTCTCAGATTTTATTTTCTCTGTTTACTCTATTAGGTTTAGAACTTCATTTCTCATCACCACTATCTGCCTTAGTTCCTCAGACTCCCTTCCTTCAAAAGTTAGTTCAGGCGTAGGGATCTGCCCTATATATTCTTCTGTGAAGACAGATGCAAATAATTCATTCAGGTTCCATGCAACCCCCTTACCCTCCTTTAGCATACCTTTGACTCCCTTGTCATCTAAGGGTCCAACCACCTCCACACACCATATCCTGCTACTAATTTTTGTTGGTGGTCTTTATGTTTTAGTAATGTGCTCCTCAAATTATTTTTTTGTATCTCTTATTACCTGCTTGCTCTTCTTTTGCCACAGTTTGTGTTCCTTTTTGTTCTCCTCCTTTGGACACAACTAGTGGCATAGCGTGGGTTGCTAGTACCCAGGGCAGGGCAAGCATTGCGCCCCCCTGGTGGATTGGGTAACTAGGGTGGAGATGAGTGCCGGGGGCATGCAGAGTCCATAAGGCACATGGCTGCCAGCGCTGCTGGTGGCGGCGGCGGCCATGTGCCTTCCCGGCTTGGCAGCTCCATCGCCAACCAGCTCAGCAAGCCCAGGGGCGGGGCGGGTGGGTGTTGCTCCTGGTTGTGCCCCTTTCAGAATGTTGCACCCGAGGCCACTGCCCCTCTGGCCCTCCCCCCACACTATGCCACTGGACTCCACTTCTATTTTTCTGAAGGAAGCTTTCTTACCTCTAATGGCATCTTTGACTCTGCTGGTTAGTCGTCTGTGATTCCACATATGCAAAATTTTGCATAGGTCTGGTACAAAATTTTGATTCCTTGATCTGCGTTTGCCTGCTCGTTAACAAAAAAAGTTTCTAGTCCTTGTGGCTATGGATATACGGCAAAAAAAACATGCAGGCCATGCTTGCTGAATTCAACAGGGCCCAGTGGATGGATCTTCCATGCCAGTCAGGGCAACCTGTCCCTCTTAAACTGCCTGCCTGCCTGCCTGGATGCTACTTCTGCCATTGCACTATTTCTTCTTGGGGGAAACCCAGCAAGGGCACAAACTTCAAATACTAGGCAGAAAGTCAGGCATGCAAATTAGAAATGCTTATGCAAAAATGAGTATATTTATACAAGCTTAATTATTTTATTTGTTGGGCAAACATCACTGGCCTTATAGCCGAGACCTGCAAATTAATTCCTAGAGACTTTCCCACCCGCTGCTATCCCAAACAAGACAGGAGATAATATATTGATTCAGATTTTTTCTGGAGGGTAAGATTTGGATTGCCTTGGTTTGAATATTTTTGAACTGTTTAGGGTTGTGGTTATATAGAGCTCTGTGCAAAGCAGAACCCCATTTCAATGCAAACATAAATAACTGGGTTTCCCGAGAAGTGATCCTGGAACACTTAGTTCTAAATAATAACATGCAGGTTAAGTACACTTTACATGACTATAAATTCAAGCACATGACTTGCAATGCTGCTTACTTGCTGTGAATTAATTAAATTAATTTTAAAAGGCGCTAAAGTTACAATTTGTATAATTCACTTTCTAGAAGAGTTAAAGCCAAGTATTTGGATTCTGATTTTTAAGATGTTGAGCAGTCGTGATCCAGCCAGCTGAACATTTTTAAGACTTTCCAGTTTCAATAGGAAAGTTATCAGCACTTAATTAAACCCCTGTAGAAGCCCATGAGACCTAAAATCAGTGACGTTTGACTGAATTGTGCCCAGTACATTTTTCTTTTTTTTGTTTTCAGCCTAATCACGGATAAAACCCAATTTTTAAAAGAAACATTATTTAGTTTTACTTTATGAAACACTGGTTATTATTTTTTTAAATTGCTAATAAGGTCTCAGATGGTTTGGAAGTGGTGTTCTTTTGGTTGTATAATTAAACTGTATATTTATAATTAAATGATAATTAGTTAGCATACTAGCTTCTGAAACACCTCTCCCCCCCCCCCCCAGTGTCTGCTAGTTTTCTGAGAATCAGAAAAAAATCAGATTTTGCATGTGAAAACTTCAGCCCTGACCCATCATTGTACCTTCTTTATTTATGGCCTAGATTTGCAAGCATAACCTCCCATTGCTAAGGGGGTCCTTGTGGCTGAACGCGGTGGAAATCCAGTTCCTCTCCTCTCCTTGCACCTCAGTCCGCCATCTCCCCATTCACCTGCTTCTGACTTGCAGGACAGAACAGAAGCAACAGCCCATCCAGGAAGCAAAACTACAGCGCTCTCAAAAGTGGGAAATTTATCTATTATTGAGTTTCATTCGCTATGTGGCAATCGGCCTCTTTAAGGCCCTTCTCATCCACATACTTTCGGAACAATACTTGCCAATTGTCTTTGAAAGAACTGGTCTGTTGAAACTGCTCCCTTTCCTCCGCTCTACCTCAGTCCCAGCTCATGACCAGCAGTTCCTAGTTCCTAGTTCCAAAAATATTTTAAAAGGAACAACCAAGGGTTTCATCTTCGAGCTGATATTTACAAGCAGGGTTTGGAAATAGCTCGGCGCTTTTGCACTGGACGTTAAATTCCATTCTCAACAAACAAGGCAGGTCCGTGGCACAGGTTAAGGGCTTTTCACTCATATTATGGTGGTTACATATTTTTAGCCCCATCTCAAGCCTTACAGTCAGCGGCACTCAAGACCCTACTTAGGATCCCCCCAAAAAAATCTTACTAGGAGTTCACACAAAATAAACAGCGCTTTTCTCTGGAGTTTGCACAATAGTTGCCCATCTCAGACAATACTTTGCTATGCACAACTGCTAACTACAGCTCGTTTCTCTAGCTATTTGGGACTTTGCTGCTCTCATTGCAGCAGGATTGCTTTACCCGCCTTCTGCCAAAAAAACAAAACAAAATGCAAGCATTTTGCCCTCTTCAAATTCTTTATCAAGAAAGCCTCCTGCCACTACTACAGAATTTGGCTGAGATATTTCTTTTATTATGGGCTTTTCAGCATTTCAACCTTGTGGTTAATTTCCTAGTTGTTATTTGTTGACTTTCTGCTTGCCTTCGCTCCCAAAATTGTTGCATGAGTTTTTTAAGGGGGAAAAGGTGTAAAATGTTAAAATAAAATAAAATAAATCTTACCATACCATTCCCTGGGATGTTCCCCCGTTCCCGCTTGGAATGACTGCAAACTGTGGCAAGAGCATAATATGCTCTTGCCAAGCTCCCAATCATTTGCACAAGGCTGGCGCAAGAGAACTTCCTGGTGGATTGTGCTCTTAGAGTCTTTGTCATCTTTTTCTGGTCCCTGGGTCTTTTAGAAACCCTGAGCGCAGGCACTTATTTTCTCTGTGACTGCAAAACTTTTCTTTTGTTTCTTTTGGACATGATAATTCCAAACAGAAAATGCTTGGCAACTGATAATAATCCGTATAAGATGGAAATGAAAGGGTGAGAACTGAGGGTGTCAAAGCTATGGTATCAGCTGTAAAAGCAAACAAAAAACCTCTGCATAAAACTTGAAATTCTACTGGGGGGGGGGAACCAGTTACTGTAAACAAGGCAAACCCATCTGCATCATTTTAAATGCGAAAATTAAAAAGGTGGAGAAATCGTTACAGGTAATCAAGTGCAACTTTATAAGCCAACAATGGAAATGATTAAAAACACAGTTGTCAAGCATTAAAATATTTTATACATGCATATGTTTCAGTTGTCTATCTGGTATATATGAAAAAGGCTAAATCCTGAACTTTATTCACATTCACAAAACATTATTAGCCAGGTAAGACTTGTCTCAGATATTGGCATTTTCTCTCCTGCAAAGCAGATATACAAACTTGCACCTGCCATGAATCAGACCCTATGATTCATAACTTGGATTTAGTTAAAAAAAGAAATACAAAATCTACCACCTTTTCTTACCAGAGACAAGAGAGTCCTCTTTCCCGGGCAGACCTCCACCAACACACTGTTCTGGTTCAAAAACAAAGACTGGATCTGCTGGAAGCTGTTTCTACCCAGAAGCTGCTACGCAAGAAGTCGCTGGTATTCTCCAAACTGCTGGTTGCTAAAATATTGCCAAGTGGTGGGGAGGGGGGGGGTAATTTTTCACAATGCTAAATGTCCCAGTTTCTGAAAAGTCCTTTGAGGGGTCTTATATGCAGCAAGCAAAAGCAGAAACCTCATGAAATTCTGTTCTGAAAATGCATAGGCAAACACACAAGCTGGATAGTTTTATAGGAGCCAAACAAATATTTCAGACATAATTTTCACTCCAGAACAACTGGTTTCCTTCTTGTGCAACCTTCCTCCCACCCCCAACCCCAGCATCCTGGTACAACCCTTTTGTTGAATCTAACTAAATATCACGCCTCCGTACTAGATTTGGAACTGGAGGTTAGCTTGAGTTCTCTCACCAAATTAAAAAAATGTGCATCATTTTTTTTTTATTTCCACTTGTTAGTTAATTCAAATCTGCAAATATAAAATAGTTGATTGAAAATAGCGCTTAGCGCTCAAAAATAAAATACGTAACAAATAGGGACAGTAAGTAAGGATATTGCCAGGTAGCAATTCCCACCTCCCCCACAAAAAAAACCCTTCTACTAGTCTGACTAAAAACCATTCCAGGGGTTACTCAAAGAGATAGCCAGAAATCTGAGCAAGCTGGTGATGTACAATAACACGTAACTTCATATCAGAGAAAATAATATTTTGTAGACCTAATAACCAGGGGCCAGCAAACTTTTTCAGCAGGGGGTCGGTCCACCGTCCCTCAGACCTTGTGGGGGGCTGGACTATATTTTTTGGGGGGGGAATTAACTAATTCCTATGCCCCACAAATAACCCGGAGATGCATTTTAAATAAAAGGACACATTCTACTCATGTAAAACCACGCTGATTCCCGAACCGTCCGCAGGCCGGATTTAGAAGGCGATTGGGCCATATCTGGCCCTCGGGCCTTAGTTTGCCTACCCATGTAATAAGCCTTACTAATCAATTTGCTTGTGGACCATAGGTCTTTTCTCTTCTCTTGGTCTCGTCCTCCCCATTCCCACATTTACAGGCCTCAGATGAGGAGCAGATAAAAATGCAGGCAGGAAGGCAGTGACCATGGGAAGGGGAAAATGGGGAGCAGAAGAACTGGAAAAATAACCGTGCTGGCCTCAAACAGCAGAAGGGCAAAAAAGAAAACCGATGGATTCACTTGCATCGATTCGTTGCCCCCTCAACTTGCAGGAACTATCCAGTCCTTCAAATGGGCAAAATTTGATATGGTGTGTGGCGGCTGGAATGCTAGGTATTAAGGAAGACATGGGAAAGGGTGTTCTCTTATGCCATCTGAATGGGGAAACGTGATTTGGAGTGTGGACGCTCAAGAGCCAAAATGATAGGAGGGCTTTTGTGGTTGGGATTTGGCAGAAACGCTCCTGGGAGAGTCGGCTATACTATATCCGAATTGGAATAAAGGAAAGGAGGACTCAAACGACTAGGTGGAAGTAGACGGCGTAAAGGTTTTAATAAATGCCTACCTTTATTTTTGGAAAGTTGCTGCTGCTGCTGCTGTGTATGTTGTTTTATTATTATTTATGGCTGAGAGGGATAAAATCCAAATGCATAATAGCAAAAGATTAATGAATGAATAGTATAAGGCATTGCTCTTTCTCTCCCTTTCAAGGCAATCATACGGGTAACGTATCTACTTCAGTGAGTGAGAGCACAGTTTTCTGGATGGCTTCCCCTTTACTTTATTTTTCATAACATTTAGGTTTTTTTTTAAATCTATGCCATTTAAAATATTTATACCTTATCTTTCTGGCAGACATCAGGTCTCCGAGGCAGAATTCAAGAAACATGGGGCCTTTAAAAGAGGGGGGCACTGATGTCCAGAAAAAGTACCGTGTGCCAGGTATTGCTTTTTGAAGCGTCTACAGAGACCCCACAAGGAAAATGCTCCTGTTCCTCACACACTGACATACTGGGCAGGCTACGGGTCCTGGGTTTTCCTAGCAACACCAGTGCTGACCAGTGACCAAAACAGTTGTGTGGAGGGGGGAACCAATGGTATTAACTGTCATTTCCCCCCATTAGGTAATTGTAAGACTGGACATATTTTTTAATGAATTAATTTTTATTGCTTTTATAAATACAAAGTGTAAACAAACTAATAAACTAATATTTACATATCTGTATATAGAAATTCTCCGAATCTCAGGACTCCCCCCCATCGAGTCTCAGTTTAAACATTTACAAGTGCATATTCATCCATACTCCTAATTTTATATCGAACCTTATCATCCATAATAATTTTTATACTACAAGTGAATCAAAATCCTGCTCTTGTTTCCATCTGCTTACTAAATAATTAAAGAATGGGGAGGGGGGAATATAAGTTAAGTTTTTGTCCTCTTGGTTTCTGAGTTTTCCAGTCAGTTTTGCCATTTCGGCATAGTCCATCGGCTTGGTTCGACATTCCTCTCTGGTAGGGACTTTGTCATTTTTAAGACTGGGTGTAATGGTCATAGTGCCCCTCTTCTTTAGAAGATCCTGTCTATCACTTCTTTTCCTACTACAAAATGTGCTAAGCAAGCCCTGCTGCATTTAGGGGTTCCCTCCTGCTCATTCTGCTGAGTGGGACACTGTACCTCTGTCCTAAAGTCTTGTTCATGTCCATGTGGGTCACAGCCCATAAACATTCAGTTCTGTGTACAAGACTGTGATCTTTGCATCTGCGTGGTTACTCGTTTATTGCAGCATAAACAGACACAGGAAAGATTATGCTTCCTGCCCCAACCACCCTGGACAAAATATTTTTTTGTAAAATACTGCTTATCTCATTGTTATTTGGGGGTGGGGGGGGCACAGAGGAGTGCCTGCACTCAATCTTTAAACTACAGGTAGATTAATGGTTTGATTAACAGGAGAGTCTGTGTTATTTCATTTCATAGGGTTAAACTCCAAAACAATGATGCTATATTATTTTGGCATCATTTACTCCCAAGCTCTTGCCTTCTCACTTGTCATAATGCAGATCTTTTGTTTTCATCTTTCTTATTTGCACTAATATGATTCAACGCTCTGTGTGTGTGTGTGTGCGCGCGCACACACACACACACACACGCATGCGCATGTACGTGCGTACGTGCACGAATACACACACATACAGAGTGTTGCCCTAAACACTTTACGTGAAGAGAAGGTGACCATTTGCCAGGGCCATAAAGCTAGGTCCCCTTATTGTAGGCCCACTTATTGCAAGTTGTGAGAATATTGGATCAGATGGCTTGGCTGGATCAGGCAAACTTAGGCTGTCTCCCTTTCCCTGCATATCATGGACTGCCAATGCTCAACTGAGTTTCCAAGGGCAAGGCTTGAATTCTCCCACAGTCCCACCACTTTTAAAAAATGAAATAAAATCAAACCAGTAGCTTTTCTTTTTCTTCTTTGGAATTTCATTTAAAGCCCCTGATCTACTTTGAAATGTCCTCTTAGCTGCACACTTTTTGTAGTTCAATTCTGACTATGGCAACACTCTTAAACTTTGCTCTATTCAAAAGCACTAATTCTTGCCAAAGGGTGAAGGGGGGAGAAAGGTGTCATGTTTTGCTTGTGTGGTTTTAGGTGCCTCGCTGAGAAGGCTCCTGTCAAAATTAATTGGGGGTCCCTGGAAATGGGTAAGGGAAAACTGAGGAAGGGTGGGGGAGAGCAAAATATCTGGCCTGCCCTTTCTTTAGATTTTGATTCCACTCCCTTTTTGTCAAGCAGCCCAGATCCACATGGATACACACAAACACACGCATGCATGCATACATGTATCTGAGGTGGAGAGAGATTTGTTCAAGGCAGAACTGAATTCAGAGTTTCCAATTTTAGAATGAAAATTTTTGGCTTAAGAGAGATTATCCACTGACTCAGGCCCACCTTTTCCCGGCACTCGCTGTGCAGTTTACTCCTTTCCAAGTCAAACTCTGCACACCCATTCTCAGCACACATGTGTCATTCGGGCTGCAATCCTGTGCACATTGACTCAAGAGAAAGCCCCATGAAACATCATAGGATTTAGTTCTGAGTATGCATGCAGAAGAGCGATGTTGAGCAGCTGTAGTTGACTGCACACTTACTCAGGAGGAGTCAGGGCTGCGGACAGGACCTTGTAGGCCTCTCCTGGGGAAAGTGATCCTTAGCCACAACTCTGAGCCCTGAGCAACGTTCACCCATTTGCTTGCCCTCAGCACCACGGGGACTTACTTCCAAACCAACCAAGAAACATGGCATCAGGTTGAAACAAGTACCCTATAGAGACAAGTAACCAGGTGCAGGATAAAGATCAGAAAACTGTCAACAACTCAGACCAGCCTCTGCTGTTCAAGTAGGTTCCACAGGAGAGCATATATAGGGACTACTTCTAACAGAGAAGCTAGTCAGGACCTCAGTGAAAGCATGCTCATTTGAGGGTTTCAGGAATCAGGACACAGCCTGCAATAGGAGCTTGGTATCTCAGTCCTAATCACACACAGGGCCAGAATAGATACTAAGCTGGAGAGGTGTGAACAGCCTCCATTTTTGAGGGAAAGGGGTGTTGTTTTCTTTAACTAAAAGGCAACCACTGGAGTCTATCCGTTCAAATGGAGAAATTTAACTCTCTTCCCCTCCGGCCATTCTTCTGCTCGGAATTGCCCTCCCTAAGCTGCTTTATTCCAGCAGAGAAAAGGATATGGGGATCCCATATCTTTTCCCTGTGGGTGGAAAAGTAGCTGGAGGAAGTAAATACCAGGGGGAACTGGCAGAAAGGGGTAGGGTTAAGCGGCCGCTGCTCTTCTGCTCATGACAGCAGCCTCCAGAGCTATTTTCCAGTTTGAGAAAGGATCGGGAGAATATGTCTGTGACTCCTGCATAGTGTCCATTTTGGCCCTTCCTAGAGAGCACATTCCACTGATTTCAGTGCAACTTACTTTCCAACCCAAGTACAGTATGCTTTGGTCTACAGTGGCATGCAATCGACAAATGAACAGAATGGCTATGCAAACCTGAGCTTGGTGTCAACTCAACAGTGCCACAGTCATCTTCTCATATATTTCATCCTGCAGAGAACAAACATGCAACCTATAGTGTAGCACACATGTGTCTCCCCAAGACATTTGTCTCCTAAGGAGTGGCACTGCATAATACCAAAACGTGCCCTCAAGGATCCTCTTCAATGGCACAGAAGGGTTTTGGGTTTTTTTTGTGTGTATGGCTAGCCTCTCCGAAACTTTCTAAGGGCTCATATAGCTAACAGTCCTTGTAACATGCATGCATGCATACATGCATACATACATACATACATACATCTAAACAATCATTATATCTTACCCCCACCACTCCAATTCTGAGTGAGACGGAAGTCAGCTGAAATTCCTTCTACGGCTGTGTTTACTGAGAACTCGCTGCATTTCCAGTGCTGGCTTTTAAATCTGCATCCTCACATCATTAGCCACAATGCATACCATGTTTCCCCTATTTTAAGACACCGTCTTATATTTTTTTTCCCCTCAAGAAAACGCACTATGGCTTATTTTGAGGGGATGTCTTATTTTTAATTACGTAAGCCCAGCCCCGCTTTTTCCTTGGCGCCCTCCAGAATGGCGCCTATCACTATGGCTTATTTTCGGGGTACGGCTTATATTTCGCAAATGTGAAAAAATCCTGCTATGGCTTATTTTATGACTACGTCTTAAAATAGGGGAAACAGGGTGTGTATCCTATACTTTGCTAACAAATACTACTGTTTGATACATTGTTTCTCAAACCAGCTTCACATCGATTGTAGTCCTTACACCAGGCCTAATTCATTTCTAACCAAGGTACGAACACCTTTGCACGGGGTAAAGACATCCCCACTCTGTCAGCATCCTCGGGTGTGTGCACAAACAAAAAGGAATCTGACACAAATGAAGCTGTGCTGATGTGAACGCCTGGGGAGATGGTTGTGAAACATGAGGGGGAGAGCTTCCCTGAGCTCTAAGGTGGTAATGTGAATGCCACCCTAGAATTCTTTGAGAGTTGCATCCAAACCTTATTCATGCCTTTGGTGAATGAATTTGGAGCACAGATGGGAAACTTAAGGACATGAGGGTTGCTCTTCTCTCCCTCCCCCCTTGGCATTGGCTTAGAGATGATGATGGGACAGGACACACATGCATAATAAAACTGATTAGCCGGAGTGACATCTGAATTTTTTCCTGACATTCTGTTAAACCAAAGAGCTGTTTCCTTGAGGTTCAAGGGTTGTAGGACACATTGCAGATTTCATATAAGTAGTTTATTCCAAAATTAGAAATCCAACTAAACTGTGAGTCTGCTGTCGTTTCGCATTCACTGACACCAATCAAAATGACTCAGTGTCTACCATTTTTGCACCAACTGGTGTGGAGCTTCAAACAAGCCCTTCTGCAATTCACACATTGTAGGCCAGTTGTACTGTGTTTTGCTGGCTTTCTACCACCAAAGTCAACAGCAGATGTGGCAACGCATTTGCTAGCAGATAGGCCTGTGTGACTTAACTATCTATCTACTTCCACCAACAAACACTAATTAATAAATGGTGATGGTGATAATGACGAGGATTCTGTCCCAAACAGATACATGCAAAAGGTCAGGTCATTGCTATGTGGCTGTTATTAATGATAATCATTATGTCCACATCTAGAGTGACGCCCACAAGCTAACCAGTTCCTCAGGTAGCTAAGATTCCTAGGAGACTGGGAGAGAAAAGTGGCCCAATGAGTCTATTGCCCAAGTACAAACAAAATGTTCCCAGCAGGAAGCCACCAGCTTTGTTCCACAGGTAGAATCAGAGGTGCCATGTTTTCTTTGTCATTCAGATGACCATCTCTCCACTCCCGGACTGCTTGGTTTCTGTGAAGTGCCTTTTAACCCCCTTCCTAAAATACTTAGAATTAAAATGCTTAGAATGAAGAAAGTGTCCACAGCCTTATAGTCCTTCTCCTTTAGGTGAAACTGGACATTTTGCCAAAACATCTCTCTCTCTCTCTCTTGCAAAATGGAGGCTGCTGTTTGTGGTATGGATGGACACACCAGCCATCATTCCAACATCCCTGACAAGCAACAATTCTGCAGACCTGAAACCCAAGGAGTTTCAGTAGGGTTTATACTCCCAATCAAACATGATGAAGGCTGCAACCCTAAACACACTTACCTAGGAATAAGCTCAAGGGGGCTTCCTTCTGAGTAGACATGTACACAATTGCACTGTAAAATCACCTTCGTAAGGTACATTTCCCTTCAGTTTGTCTTACAACCTAACAAAGCACTACCCAAAAACTAAATAATGCATTGGTCCTACATTTGTTAATGTGACAGAAGTGCACACTTGCAAGAAGGTACAGAAAGTCACTTGCCACAAAGTCAGCCATCTCGAAAGCTGGCCCAATTGTTGCTGTGTAATGGAGGGAAAGAGGAATCCTGCAGCAGTGCAGTTTGGTAGATATTATATTTTCGATATAGTAGTCTTGAGTATGGGTGGATGGGGGGGAAGGCTATTCAGTGTATAACTTGCCTTGCTTCAGGAAAAAGTAAGGCAAGGCTGCTGCTGCTTTAGAGAGCTCTCCTGCTCTTTCTGCTGAGTGAGAGTCCTGTCCTAGCAGTACCACTGAGTTTGATCTTTCAAGAATTTAGCAAGCCTCTTGGAATTATTATTATTATTATTGAGAGATTTCACCTTTTAAAAATAAAGTAAAGCTGAAATAACTGCAGTTCAGCTGTCAGGCCTCGTTGGTACAATTCCCCCTTCACACGCAAACACTGCAGAGCTTCGCGTGCAAAAGCTGACCCGGCCTACACTGTCTCGTGGAAATCTCCCATTCCCAGGAAGGAAAGGAAGCAATATTTAATTCAGCTGCTTTCCATGATCAAACGCTTTGGGCTACATCTCCTCCGTAGTCCTGACTGCGTTACCGGAATAAAAAATGTTAAAGCGGAAGGGAAATAAAAAAGGAGATGCACCAAAAAAGTTACCCCAAAAAGTTGCCGGGTTGCTTTAAAGAGAGTCTAAAAAGAACCTCAAGCAGGAGGCAGATTCCTTCCTCCTCCACTCAAATACAGCCCCCCATAATAGTTAAAAAAAAAAAAAAAAACACTTTGTGCAATAAAAATAAAATCCATTTCTGCAGATCCGAAGGCGCTGGCATTCAACCAGCAGAACAAAGCAAAACTTATTGTGTTTGCGCAAGGAAAGGGAAAGCGCGGCGCTCTCCAGACCTTTGGGCAGGACCTGCCGCGCCGGGAAGTTCTCCTGCGCCAGCTTTGGCGATGGCTCCCGTGCCTTGCGCAGGAAAACTTCCCAGCGACGAGCGCACTCCCAGGCGCGCACCCTTCTCTCCTCCTAAGGGCTGCCCCCGCAGTGCCCACACAGAACGCCGCGGGGGTCCCTCCCCTCCCCCACTTCCATTTTAAAGGCGCCGTTACTTTTTCTCTCCGAGTAGAGACAGGCGCAAATAGTCTGAAATAAAACCTTGGAATCGCCCCAAGAGACGGTTCTGGACTTTATCTCCTCACCGCTTCGTGAGGCCTCTTGCCCTGCTTGGAGCTTTTCTGTTTTGGCACAGACAGAGCGCGGGGGGAGGGGAGGTGGGGGACTAGAGAGAGAGAGAGCGATCGGCTTCGAAGAAGATCGCTTTGGCCCGCCACGGCACCAGTTTCGGAAGCAAGGGCCGGTATCTAAGTTCGAGGAGTCTTGGTGGCTACAAGCACGCCACTGCCTTCATGTTTAAATGGGGCAATTAAGATGGCTAAGCAGTTCCACCAACAAGTTGAGGAAACACGGTCTGCCCTGGAGCCTCGTTCACACGTTCACGCACGCGCACCGAAGGAGCCCTGGCGGGTTCGCGGCGGTACCTGCGCTCACGCTCACCCCGCGGTGCCCCGCTGCTCCTCTCCTCTCCCGTCTCTCCCTCACCCTTTCTTTTCCCGACGGCCGAAGTTTCCCCGACTGTAAGCTCCTCTGGGCAGCGACCTCTTTTTATGCCGCTCGCAAAAGCACCGCGCGGCGCGAAATAATAACAATAAATAGATAAATGTAACGGCGACGACAACGGCAACCTAAGTAAGCTCCCGCAAGGACTTTCCTCCGAGCGGCTTCCGAGATCTTCCTATCAGGGAAGGGAAGGAGAGGGCTTTCGGCCTCTCTCGCTCTGGGTGACCCTCTTCCCCCATTTTTGGGTAAGATAACGGCGGGCGCGGATCCCTTGCGCAAAGTTGACAAGATTTTTAAAGAGGAGGAGAGGAAAAGAAAAGCCGGGGGGGGGGCACCTGTGGACTTGCTTGACCTGACACCGCTTCAAAAAGGCGCGGGTGTTTGGGGAGGGGGGGGACCTCTAGGTTTGGTTCTCTCTGCGACTTTCCTGTCGCCATTGGGGAACATGAGTCTAGGGAGAGGAAGGGGGACCCTCCGGGACCCCCACCCCCAATTTGTTCTTTGTTCGCAGAGAAAGCAGCAGCGCCTTCGACCCGGTCGTGACCTTCGCCGATCCTTACTATCCCCGCCGCCACCTCCCTCTCCGCGCGCCTCCAGGGTTAGCCACACCCCGACCCGAAGGAGGCTTTGATTTCGCCTGTTACTTTGCAAAGTCGAAGCCCCCGGGTAGAGGCGGCGGCGGCGGCGGCGGCGGCGGCGGCCGGGCTCTGGCAGGCCGAGCACAAAGGCGGGATTGTCCGCCGCTGCTTCGGAGGGAAAGTATTAATCAGAGAGGAAATTATTGATTTCCACGGCACGTACCATGACGGTGGAGAGAATTTGGCCAAACATCAGAATCCCATATATATATATATTATCCTCAGACAAAAAGAAAAAAGCCAAGCACCACCGAGAGCAGGCAGGAGGACAGCGCAATCTCTCTCCACAAACCCTTCGACTTCTTGCTGCTGCTGCTGCAGTTGAGCAGGCGGCGGAGGAGGAGGCGCAAAGTGTGGCTCTTCGGCGAAGGCCCGAAGTGGACGAGCGGTGGATGCAAAGTCCGGCGCGGCGCAGGCTGGGAGCGACCCGCCCAAAGGGACGAGCGTTCGCCCGGCACCGGGCAAGCGAGGGAACCGCGCTAGCCGCGCCTGGGCTCGCCGATCTTCCCCAACCCCGCTTGGATCGTGTTTTACTCGCGCGGCTGCTCGAGTCGGGAGGAAATTGGCCTCCCAAAGCCTGGAGAAATGCCACTTTCTGTGCCGCCCGATTTGCAACACTTCCAAGCTGGAGCGGTGCACTTTAGCGGAAGGGAGGGTGGCAGAGCGAGGGAGAGAAACCGGGCGCGCGGGGGGGGGGGAGAGGCAGAAGTGGCGGGGTGGGGAGGGGGGAGAGATAGAGACCGAGCAAGTGGAGCCGCGCTGTGAGTTGGGGGCTCCCGTGGGCTTTGCACTCTTTCGTGGGCTCGGCTCCTCGCTCCTTCCCTCCCTTTTCCTGCCCCTACAGCCCCACTACTGCTCCGTTTCTGGGTGTGGGGAGAGAGGGCGTGTGAGGAAGAGAGCGCGAAGGAACCGCGCGCTCCTGAAATCGCGGCCGCCGCTGCTGCAGCCTTCGGAGTTCAGTCGAGGCCGCTCCTGAGCCAAAAGAAAGGTGGCGCGCGGAGGGGGGGGGGAGGAGAACAGGCAACGAAATCTGGGGGTTCCGAGAAGCGGATGGAAAGCTAGAGAGAGAGATCAAGCGTCGTGGACCAAAGGTGGCCCCTAGGGAGTGTGCACCAGGGGGGGAAGGAAACCAATGATCTGGGGCGGGGGTGGGATCGAAGTGGAAGAGGGGCTTCTTCCCCGAGTGGCCAGGAATCGGGGGACGTGGAGAGGAAATTGCCCGAGGCAATTTACTGCTGCTGGAGCAGTAAAGGATCGATCCGGGGGAGACCCGGGATCTGAAAATCTCAAGAGAGGAGGAGGGGGAAGAAGGAGGAGGACCCCCCTACCGATTCCAGGCCTTGCCTTGTGCACTCCGCTGCAACGAGCACAGCGCGCGCACACACAAAAAAACTTCGCTCTGGTTTCTTGTGCTTCCTCCGCCCCCGTGGGAGTGAGGGTGGGATTTCATCCTTTATGTCGAAAAAGAGTTTGAGCCAAACCAAAACTAGGTAACGGATGCGGCCGAGGAGGGGGGGGGAAGAGGAGAGAAACGCCCCACCCGCCACGTTTGCTGCCCTGGAAATCTAGGCCGGCCCTGCTTTGACTCCTCCGCCGCCGACTGACTCCCGTTTGGCACTTCCCCCGCCCCCAAAGACAGGAATGGCTCCGGGGATCCTCCGTAACGTGCGCGAGGCTTGTTTTAACGAGCGGCGAGCCCGACCCCGCCGCTTCCTTCGCACGGAGCCGGCTGCTCCTCTCTTCAGGAGGTGGAGGGGGGGGCTCTGGACAAAGACGTCCTGCCCCGTTTTCCTCTACTCAGAAACAATGACTTAGACGTTCCCTCCCTCCCTTCAAAAGCCAGATATGAGCCAAGCTTTCGGGATTTTTTTTTCCTTTTGGCGGGAGGGAAGCGGCAGAACCAAACGCGCCGAACTTCTCCGCGCCAAGTCCGCGCACGCGCCCCTTCCGCCTCGGCCCGCCGGGGAGCAAGCGAGCATTGAGGGAAAAGTTCAGGCGCGAGCCTGGCGGGGTCAAGCGGGCGGGGGGAGCCTTTCGCCTGCCTGGCTCTTCTCCCAGGGCCGGGTGCGCGGACAGCTGGCTGCGGCCCAGCTCCAGCGCCAGCCTCCCCCTTCAGCTGGACCGGGCTGCGGGGTGAGGGTTGTGGCGACGAGGCTTGCGCGCCTCAGGCGGAGAGGGACGTAGCTGGACACTCGTGTGTGGGGTGTGTACGTGCTGCCTTGTGGCCGCCTCCCCGCTTGCCATGGAACTGGCTGAGGCACAGTCGCCCCGAGCGGCTCCATTGGCGTCCCGCGCTCCGGCGTCCTCCTTCGCGCCTCGCCTCTAGCCGCCGCGAGCGCAGGGGCCTTGTGAGCGGCGCTGAGCCGAACGCCGTCACGTGGAGACTAATATGCTAATCAAGGCAGGTGACTCATAGGAGGGCGGAGGGGGAGGGAGGGACGCAGAGGCTCGCTGCGGGGCTCGCCGCGAGCTTCCCCAACCCGGGAAATGCCCCGTCTCGTGGGAATGGCCGCTCAAGTGCGGGTCGCCGGGAAGCTCTGCGCCCTTCGCTGTCCGGGAGAGGCGGTCCTGCGCGCGGTTGCGGCGGTCATCTTGGGGGCCTGTTGAACCCAGCGCGAATTTGCTTCCCGAGTAATCGGGACCACCGCGTCAGCTTTAGAGAGGGGAGGGCTTCGGCTCCAGTCCGTTTTCATACCTCACACGGGTGGAGAGAAAAAGGAGAAATAAAAGAGAAACTTCCAAGCGTCTTTTTTTGTAAAAAGCTTTTTGGGGTGGTTGTTTCTGTGTGTTGCTCCCTACACACACACACACACACACACACACACACACACACACGGCCCCCTTTCATTTTCCTTACCCGAAAATAAAATAGTCGATTAAATAAATATCAGAAACCCAATTTATTGTTGTTGTTATTGCAATTATTAACGTCGTCGTCATCAAGACCCAGGTGAATGGGATGGATTCCACAGGCTGCTGCTAAATCCCTATTTTCTTCGGGCCCATCATGCGCCCCCCCCCGAATTTTAGATTAATCCACCTGGTTAATCTGGTTCTAGACAGTTGTGTTTTATACAGTGCTATTGGCGAGCTGCTCTGAAGACGCTGCTCGATCCGGTGCTCGATTTCGGCAACAGGTTCCAAGTGGTTCTTTTGTTTCCCCTTCTACTTGGTTTGGATTTCCAGCTGAAATGGCTCTGAAGGGACCAGCCCGTGTAGACAGCCCGGCTGCAAAGCGGAACGCCTAGCTTGGGGAAGGAGGGACGGCGGGCGGCGAGTCCCTGTTCGTCCCTGGCCTTTCAGCCTTTCCGACCGGGGCCGCTGCAGCCGAGTGGCTGCGAGTAGGGCCGCGCGAGGCAGCGAGGAACCACCTTTGCGCTTGGCGACCTGCATCTCCCTTCGAAGCTCAGGCAGCCCGAGTCCCACAGGCCACTTCCTACGTGGTTTGGTTGCCTCTTAGGCCCCGATCCTAACCACATTGCACATAGGTCGCGATCCTCCTCCTAAGCAGCCTGACTGGGAAAGTTAAGAGTCTCCTGGCATTAAGTGGGGATGGCTGGCTTAGTCGCTATCCTGCCTAGGATCGCTCTGCGCGCAAGTCACATACGGTTCAAGGAAGCGCGTTTGGGGGAATCTCTCTCTTTCAGTCTCTAAGGAGAGCAAGGGCCCCCCGTGTCCCCATCTCCAACCCCTCGCCTTTCCTTCCTTGGTTTAAGCGAGTTGTGGGGAACGCTAACGTATTTGATGCTGGTGTCACTGCGCTTAATAATATTAATATTAAGAACACCTTACGCTGGAGGCATTGCACACCCAGCAGAGAAGGGCGCTGCTGGGCCAAGAGTTGCCTTCCTCACCTTTGCCTCTTTGGGCGCCCACCCCACTGACCAGTTCAGCCTCCGCAGCATTTGCAAAGCAGCCGCTTGGGTCCCGTTTCATTTCCTGGAAGCTTCCGGCGCAATTTTCCTGGTTGATTCAGGCAGGGACAGGGCTGTGGGGAGCAGGCACTGGGATCAGGGAAATGCCCTGGGGACGGCCCACCCAGAGCGAAGCCCTTTCAAAGGGGAGAGCCGAGTAGTTGCCACCCTTCACCCATCTCACTGAAATCCATGAGACTTGAAGGAATTTCGGTTTGTCTGTCTGCATCCTGCTCTCTATTCCCCATGCGCCACACTTTTCAGGAAGCACAAAAATAAGACTGAAAGCGGTTAGAAAAAGAAACTTTCCCCCCAAAGTAACTTGGGTAAGGAGCGCAGCAGGGATCCGTTTCTAATGCGATGCAACTTGCAGCCTTGGGAGGAAAGCCGCTCTCGCAGGGTTTGCGTTCATTTCAGACGGGCTTGCGCAGCAGACCTCGCTGGACTGAGACCCGTGTTCTGTTTTCATATTTAGCCGAAAAGAACTTCCACTAGAAGTTGGTCAGATGCAGCATTTAAAGGGAGATCTGGCAGTCGGGAATTTAAAAAATAATAGTGAATCAGAGCCAACAATAATTACGTACTTATTCTTCACGATTTTAACGTTGCACAGGAAAAAGGCGCTAGGCAATTAGCTCCAGCCTTTCTTTCATATAAGGAAGAGTTCAACATTTTGTACGAATTGGGGAACGTGAGCCTTTAGATGCTGCGTTTGTTTCCTCCAAACCCCCCAAATTAAAAAGCCGGCGGCCCCCCATAAAGAAAAGACTTACTTGGTTTTGTTGGCTGATGTGCTTTAATTACAACATTTCCCCTGAGGGTGAAAAACCAATTTTTTTAAAAATAAAGATTATTAAAGGAAACGGATCTTCCAGCATTAGTTAGAATTTAGGAATCCTCAAACCATCGAAACTAAGTCAAATCACGGAAATTTCCTTCCCCCGACCCCTAGCAAAGCAAAAACTAAACAGTGCATAGATTTACACACTCACACGGAACTACTAAATTGAAATCAAAGTAAATTTTAATTTAAAACAGTATCTTTGCTGGCCAGTTTCATCAGGGCCTTTGCTTTTTGTCCAGGTGTTTGTTTTAAAGCAGCGCGTCACACTTTTCACTCGAGCATTCCCATTTCTTTCTACAACGAAATAGACATTTTCCTGCTTTCCAGGGTAAATCTAAACATTTCGGATGCGAGGGCGGCGTGGTGGGACCGGGGGGCCCCGTCTTCGGGACGCCTACCTGGGAGTAAGTCCCAGTGATCTCAGCGGGACTTGCACGCAGGAAAGCAGCTTTTATTTATTTCGGAAGGTGCACCAATAAACGCAGCGAAACGACACTTTGGATGTGTTACATTCGTGTGTGTGTTTGTGTCCCACTTCTGAGAAAAAAAACAACCACCCTCCAAATCTCAGCAGGGACACAACGCAGGGGCGGCAGCCCGTTTGCGCAGAGACCTGTTGTGGACTTGGATTTGCTGTGCCTGGTTGATTTTCGAAAGTGCCAGGGAAAGGAGGCGTCCCAGAAGAAATATATGATCTGCATTTGCCATTTCAATAGCGAAAAGAGAGGAAAGAGGAGAGGAGGAAAAGCCATAGAGCCACGGTTAGAAAAACAAATTGTGAAACGCATAATGCGCATGGAAAGTGGAGAAAGCAACCCAGCCAGCTAAGCCTCCTTATTATCAGCCTATTTGAACCGATACTGCCTTTTGAGTGGCAGAAGTCTGTCTGCCTGTCTCTCCGCCATTGCCTAAGGAAACAACGGAATCCTGCGCGTATTTTGCACAGCGATTGCCAAGTGACCCATTGCCGCTGTTGGATGGGTATACTGAGGCAGGGGAGTCAATGGAAGCGCTCTGCGGTCCGAGCTCCTATAGCCTGCGTCTCCCCACCCCAACGCGCGCGCAGTGGTTCCGCAACGCAACGCGACTCCCCGCCCTGCGCGCATTCTGTGGCTGCTTATATAGGGCAAGGCAGCAAGACGATCTCCCTGAGGGGCTGGAGGCCAAGAGGACGGACCCAGCTGGGTCACTCTCAGCAGTACTTTAGCCAGCTGGTCCCTCTCTCTCTCTCTGGACTACCAAGGGAGTCTTCCCCCACCACGGCCAAAGCTGGCAGTGCCCCCGTTCAGCAGATGCTGAACGCCATGCAATGATGCCTCCTAATTTTGTTGTTTTGTTAAAAACACACGCGCAATGTTGTTCGCAACTCTGCCCAGCGGCCAAAGCAGGGCCTCTCCTCTAAGGGACGGGGGTGGGGAATATTCCCCACAGGCCCGGCTGAGCTTGTCGCTTCCTTTCTGCACATCATGGGAACACGCCGCCCCCCAGCCTTGCAGATAGCCTCAGTCTGGTACAGGTCTTTGCAAGCCGCGAGTAGTCGGTCCCCGGGCCTCTAGTTGTGGTATGGAAATGGAATGCGTATAACAGGGGACGGGGCTGAGAGCTGCGAGTCAGGAGGTCTCCTTTGGGCTCCGAGCCCCCAACTGCAGAGCTAAAATATAAAACCGTAGAGTTGGAAAGGAAGCTCAAAAGGTCCTCTAGTCCAGCGTTCTTCAACCTTGGGTCCCCAGATGTTGGTGGACTATAACTCCCATCATCCCTGACCATTGGCTAAGATGACTGGGGATTATGGGTATTGGAGTCCAACAACTTCTGGGGACCCAAGGTTGAAGAGCACTGCTCTAGTCCAACCCCCTGCTGATGCAGGAAAGCCACTTTTTACAGCACCCATGAGAGGAGGCCATTCAGCTATAAAGGATGCTGCTGCTGTGCGGGATTTATTCCACTGGCAAGGGACAGGGCATGATGAAGAGGGTGCCAGGGACTGGCAGGATGCTGATGAGGGGCTGGAGTCTGACTCTGGGAGAGGGGGGTCAGTGATTTGTGGGGAACTGTTCCGGCCAGGAGGTAAGAATCAGAGGCAGGCGAAGCTTCAGAGCTAGAAGGTGGAGTGCAGGATGGGTCAGAAGAAGAGGAAGAAGCAGGCCAGGTGAGTGAAGAGCCACATATATCCTCACCCTCTTCTGCACCACTGCATCCCAGAACCAGGTGGGGATTGAAAAGGGATGAGCAAAGTCTCTGGCTGTTTGTGCACAGCCCAGCAGGAGAAGGCACCAAAACTGGTGGAGGGGGAGAGAGAGGCTCCCTGTTCCTGCAACTGTTCCATGAAGTGTGGACCTGGGAATAGCTGCCTAGCCATTAGATTGTTGTGCATAGATATCCAGAGCTGTAGAAGCAACTGTGCTATTTTTAACAATAAATAGTTAAATATCTGCCAGGTGCATTCTTTTGGCTGGGAAGCACCCTTGATGGAGTCAGGGGTCACAGAATTACTTCTTAAAACCTTGTCAATGTTTTAATAAGAGATGCACACACAGAGAAGTCTCTGAGTAGAAATTTTTTTATCAATCAAATGTGTGTCCTGTCCATTCTCCAATGAGCTCCGGTTACCTTTATAATAACATCACAACAATCTTGTGAGGCAGACTGCATTAAGCTGAGCGTGACTGGTCCAAAGTCATTTTGTGAGTTTGGGGAAAAGGAAGGGCTAGAACCCAATTCTCTCCAGCCCCAGCCCAACATCCTGTCCAGTCCTTGGAAGCATTCTGGCTCTATAAGTGTCTTCATTGTTGGCCCAGGACACAATGACAAGGAAGAAGACACCTGGTGCGTCTGCCCGCCATGAGGCATATTGGAAAGCAATAAGGCACACTAAACATAAGAGACAGTGTCCGTCCAGGCAACTGGCAACTCATTACCATAGGTAGTTATCCTCAGTGACACTAGACTGGGAGTAGAAATTACTAGTTGCGGCATGATTAAGACTCTTTGTGGGGCAGTGTGAGGTGGGAAGATCTTTGCATCCTTCCTCTGAAGCCACAAATCCTCAGTCTGCAGTGCCTCTAAGGAGGCACAGTTGCTGGCGAAGGCACAAATCACCCTCTGTCCCCTTCCCACTTATGGTTGTGCCTGTTGGTTGGGCAGCGGAGTGGAATTCTCCCTTCCAGCCCTACAATAAGCGAATTCCCTCAAGAGGGCACAGCTTGCATGAGCAATGAGGGTGTGGTACCACTCCCAACTTTTCATGGTTCTCTGGGGTGTTTGTCCTCAGGGAATTGCAAGCACACCGTGGGCCTTGCCCTGCGTTCTCTCCCTTGATCTTCTTTCCCCCACCGTCAGCTGGATTGCGGAATGCCAATTGCCAAAATATTTGTTATTCCCATATATCGTGGCAATTTTTCAGCTGGGCCATTGCCCTTGAAATTCAGGAATTAAAAACAATGACATTTACCTCCAGAATGCAAAACAAACTTCACCTTTTATCTCTGTGGATCAAGGTCTTGTGCAAGGCACAGGGTCAGGTCAGTCTCTCTGTCTGTGTCTCAGCCCCCCTGTCAATCCTAACCATATAGCTGAAACTATTCCCTTGATCTTTAATTTGCTTGTTTTAAGCATGTGCAAGCATTGGTGCAATTATTGCCCCTTGCTTCTGTGCTGTGGGTGCCTCTGTGCTGCTGAAAACAGACTGTGTTGGTCCCTAATATTTTTCATGGCTACCAGGGGTGCCATTTGGGGGGGGCTGATTGTCCACACCAGACCCCTCCAGGCCTCCTCCCGATGCGTGATGTCACACTCGCATGACAGGCCCCCACAAAGTTGGCCAGAACCTGGCGCCTGTGATGGTTACCGTGATCATTGTGGACAGCACAGTTCCAAACCATGACAAAATCAGCATAACTGCCACCACCCTATACTAATTAGTAGGACCCCTTCCTTAAGATACTAAGGAAGATACTTCCTTAAGATACTAAGAGAGCCAGTGTGGTGTAGTGGTTAAGAGCGGTGGACTCGTAATCTGGTGAACCGGGTTCGTGTCTCCGCTCCTCCACATGCAGTTGCTGGGTGACCTTGGGCCAGTCACACTTCTTTGAAGTCTCTCAGCCCCACTCACCTCACAGAGTGTTTGTTGTGGGGGAGGAAGGGAAAGGAGAATGTTAGCCACTTTGAGACTCCTTCGGGTGGTGATAAAGCGGGATATCAAATCCAAACTCCTCCTCCTCCTCCTCCTCCTCCTCCTCCTCCTCTTCTTCTTCTTCTTCTTCTTCTTCTTCTTCTTCTTCTTCTTCTTCTAGACTTAGAATGGCTACCTCCCATTGCAGTCTAAAACAGTACAGTCCGAAATTCTAGATGAACCTTGAGGTCCCTTTCAACTCTACAATTCTAAGATTCTATTATACTAATTCCACTCTCCCCCCCCCAATCCAGTGTATTGATGTCATTCTATCATGCCAAATGAGGTCGTGAAATTCCGGACAGTACCATTTTAGACTGTGGCGGTAGGTGGCCGTTCTAAATATCCCTCCTGTTTTGGTTTTAAAGGCTACATGTAGCCTTTAAAAGCAAACGAACATGGGGCAGTATTAAAAAAAAATGACACTAGTGCAGTCTGAAGAGGTACAGCCCAAAATTCTACCACCATGTTTGTTTCTGTTGTGTAAAACAGCTAGTGGAAGTCAATAGCAAGCATGGTCAAAGTCAACAGCAGGAAACATTCAGAGTTCTGAAAGACCACAAAGGCTCCCGTGGTATTAGGGACCTTTGAGCTCAAACCAGGAAGCTTTTGGGCTGGAGGAGGGGCCTCACCTGCTGAGCTACATGGGACTGTGTTTGCTGCAGGCAGTCTGAAGCCTCTGAATTGGGCAGCTCTTACAAAGATTTGACTGGTGGTCAAGAGAGTAGTAACCCATCATTGCCAGTGTTGCCTTGGCACATGGGATGTGACCATCACCACTAGGGTTCTTTGGATTCTACTTTATTCAAAAGGCAAAAACAACAACAACAACAACAACAACAACAACAACAACAACAACAACAACAACAACAACAACAACAGCAACCCTTCTTCATATGGCTTAGGTTGCCTAACTGGCAACCTTTGCCAAATTATTGATGGTGAATGCTGCTGCTGACACCAACCTTGCAAGCCTCCTAATGGGATCCTCCATTGGCTTTAACTCTTGCTGGATCCAGGGATGCAGGCATACAGCTTAACTACCCAACAACCCCAAAAACAACTCACAACACCTGGCTTGTTGCTAGTCTTGGCTGTTTGTCTGTCTGACACTAACCCTGGTGGTTCTGCTGATGTTGCACTGAAGCATTTGTCTGAATGGACTCACAGCTGTCCATGGAGGTGCAGGTCAATTCTGTGCCCAGGGCAGCTGTCTACCAGCTCCATCTGGTACGCAGGCTGAGACCCTACCTGCCCGCGGACTGTCTGACCAGAGTGGTGCATGCTCTAGTTATCTCCCACTTGGACTACTGCAATGTGCTCTACGTGGGGCTACCTTTGAAGGTGACTTGGAAATTACAACAGCCCTGTTTAGGGAAGTTTTTAATGTCTAATGTTTTACAATTTTTCATGTGCTGTAAGCCTCCCAGAATGGCTGGGGAAACCCAGCCAGATGGGTGGGGTATAAATAATAAAATTACTATTACTATTACTATTATTATTATTATTATTATTAAACAGGAGCCAGGCAGAGTGGTGACCGAATGATAGTAAGGGATTGGAAGACAGAGCTGTGTTCCATGTAGCCCACCCTGTGCCCCCTAAGCTAACATGCCCAGTTGGTGTCTGTATGTGGAATGAGGAGAGGGCACCATCTTTCTCTTGGACTCAGGCAGCAAAACACCTTGGGCTACATTTACTTCAAACCACAACTGCATGTGATGCTTTTTGCTTATTTGCAGCATACTCTTGTTTCGATACAATCACCAGCCAGGTGCAAGAAGGGTATGAAGCCCTCCTCTGTTGTTTGTCCCCAGCACCAAGGATGAAGAGGCACACTACCCTTGAATATGGAGTTTCCATCACAGCTGTAGATATCTTTCCATGACTTTATCCCCCTAAAAACTAATCACAGTACTTTGTGGCAGCAAATCCTATAAAAGATGGTTGTGTGAAGATATGCAGAAGAGGAGCCCTGCGCGGTCAGACCAAAGGAGTATCTGTTTCAGAATTTTGTTCTCAGTGGTTTGGTTTGTCCTGAATCTACCACCAATCAATTTCACTGGGTGATCCTGAATGCTAGTATTAGAGACAGGGGGAGAGAACCCTCTTTCCATATCAATCGTAATGGTGTAAGCTCTGTCAAGTCTCTCCCATACACCTATGCGCCATTCTTTATATAAACTAAAATGTCATCAATGTTTTAGCCTTTCCTCCCAGAAAAGGAACTCCAGCTCCTTGACCTCTGCATGTTTTTCCCCTGTACATGATAATTTGAGTTATAATTTGGCATTTACAGCTACTTATTGAGATTTATAAGTTATGCCATCTTTAATCCTCCCCCTGAAGTGTTTTGCAGATACTGTATCATGCTAAATTTTCAGTCAGGACTCTGTATGATATCCAATACCAGACACATGTCTAAGTATTCCAAGTCTCACACTAGCATTACTACAATTAAATCTGAAGATAGGCATACCAGATAGAGGAAGGGGGAAGCATTTAATAACATTTGAACCAGGCAAGCTATTGAGAAATCCAAAACCATGATGCAATTCCTGGAATTTGCTGGAGCTGCCTGTGTAGGCTGTGCTCATGGGCATCCCATAGTTCATTTTTAATTGCATGTTGGCATTTCTGGACCAGGAGTTCTTCTATATAAATTTTGTAATTAAAAATTGCAATCAGGTAGCTGGGCATTTAGCCAAATCAAACTTCACAAAGATCATTTGTTTCCTTGGAAAGAAAACGTGTGGGTTTGAACAAAATTTTGTGAGCTGAAATCTATTTTTATGTGACTGATCTGAAGTGATATGCAACAGATTCTTGACTGTGTGATCAGTCCAGAGTGTGTATAATAAATTTAACTCTTTTTTTTCCTTCCTTCCTTCCTTCCTTCCTTCCTTCCTTCCTTCCTTCCTTCCTTCCTTCCTTCCTTCCTTCCTTCCTTCCTTCATCAGATGGATTGAATAATAATAATGATGATGATGATGATGATAATAATAATAATTTATTTGTATCCCGCCCATCTGGCTGGGTCTCCCCAGCCACTCTGGGCGGCTTCCAGCAAATATTAAAATACATTAACACATCACAGATAAAAAACTTCCCTAAACAGGGCTGCCTTCAGGTATTTTCTAAATGTCATGTAGTTGTTGATCCCTTTAACCTCTGCTGGGAGGGCGTTCCACAGGGCGGGCGCCACTACCGAGAAGGCCCTCTGCCTGGTTCCCTGTAGCTTTGCTTCTCACAGTGAGGGAACTGCCAGAAGGCCCTCGGAAACCAGTGTCAAAGGAGACATTCTTTATCTAAATGCTGGTGGCCGTCTCTGGGCTCCCAGCAGGTATCCCAATAGACAAGAGTATGAGATGCAGGGATTTTGCCTGAACAAAAGGCTATCATTGCAGGCTACTCAAGCTACCTGAATTTCAGGAATGGACTCCTGTTACATGCACTACTTGACTGCCCATTGGGAGTCTTCAGAGATCCCACTTCCATTAGTAGCCTGATTAGCAATCAGACAGAAGCAGTCTTTCCAGGGCTGTGTCTGACCACTTCCAGCAAGAGAGGTCTCACTGGTTTTCTATCGTGTTGCCTTCCCCAACCTGATATCTTACAACTCCCATCATTTCTGATCGTTGGCCAGGCTGGCTGGGGTGGTGAGAATTGGTGTCCAACAAACATCTGGAAGACGCCAGGTTTGGAAGGCTGGGTGAACTCACTCAGCAGGGACAGGAAGAGCTTCTCCCCTCTGCCCTCATATTCTGGACTTCGTCCCACTTCCAGGGAGCAGGGGCTACATCTCAATAAATGCCACAATAAAGAAATTTGCTGAGATCAGAGTGGGCTTGGTTACCTTTCCCTTTGATGACTTGGTTTGTGGCATTTCTTCATACCCATGTTTCAACTGTACACTATATCTGGGACTGGGAAGAAAATTTCTTACAAGCCATATTATCTTGTGACCCCAAGTTCGTTCAATCTCCCCTGTGGTGTGTGTGACTGGGCTTACTTCAAGAGGACAACTCAAGTGCTGACAAGTGAATTGCTCTCCACTCATGGTGCTATAGAATGGACTGCATTGTCTCAGTGAATGATAGATGGAGGGGTGCACCTGGGCTTAGGTGGCGTTTTAGGGATGAGATTCAGTGATACCACTACCTCTGGTGGGCAGTTGATTTCAGCCTCGGTCATGAGGGTTTGTTTTGCTCCTCATATCTGTAAAATAGAAAATGAGGTATCTGAAGAAGTGTGCATGCACACGGAAGCTCATACCAAGAACAAACTTAGTTGGTCTTTAAGGAGCAACTGGAAGGAATTTTTAAATTTTTTAATTTTGTTTCGACTACGGCAGACCAACACGGCTACCTACCTAGAAAATGAGGTAAGGGTACCTTTAGAAGAGAGAAGGCGAAATAGAGCAAACTCTGGTCATGAAGAATATGCATGAGGCATAAGAATGTGGCCCATTTATTTGTTTCCACAAATATTTGGGCACTGGATCTTAAACATTTGCCCTGTAATATTTGCTGAGAGATACATCCTGCTTCCAAGCACTTATTCGTTAGAATGGCAAGTCTTAAGATCATGATTTAATGTCTAAATGATGCAAGTTATGCCTCTAAATCTGAAATATGGTAAGACTTAAGAAATAACCTATTTAAATGAGAGAGAGAGAGAGAGAGAGAGAGAGAGAGAGATATTCCTTTAGCATATTGGGAGACGGTTGTTATTGAGCAACCACAAAGACTAGAAGTTATTAAATATTTCAAAAGTTAACTATTGTGATGACCTGGGAGTCAGACTCAGACGCTGAACCTGAGGGATCCCAGCCTGCACATGATTCACTGCCTCCAGAACCAGCAGAGCCAGGGCTGGGGCCTGAGTCTCAAGGGGACTCACCTGTGCTGGATCCTCAGGTGCAGGCATCGGCTGAGGTTGATCTGGCTTCTAATGGGATGGAGGACTTATTGCCTGCAGGTGCTCCACTCCCCACCCAGTCAGGGGAAGCTGAGGTTGCCTCTGGGTCCGGTAACCCTCCAGCTTCTCCTGAGCTGCAAAGGCTAAGGGCAGAGAGGCGAAGGGAACTAAGTTCCCGTAGGAGGAGTGCTCGCCTCCAAGCCAGGAGAGGCGAGGCACCTGAGGATCGGAGCCGCCCTTTGCCTCGGGGCAGATAAAAGCCAGCCAGTCCCAGACCCAAGTTGCAGGAGCAACATCGGTGCTGCCTAGTTCCTGTTCCTGGTTCCTGCGTTCCTGACCTCAGCTTGGTTACCTCGGCTTCCTGACCTCGGCTTCCTGACCTCGGCTTCCTGACCTCGGCTTCCTGACCTCAGCTTTGTTACTTCGGCTTCCTGACCTCGGCTTCCTGACCTCGGCTTCCTGACCTCGGCTTCCTGACCTCGGCTTCCTGACTTCTGGCTTGGACTGACCTTGGACTGGACTAGACCTCGCCTATCGGATATCCCTTGGGACCAGCACAGTTTGCTCCTGCCACACCCGCACTCCCCCTTCGTTGGGGTGCGTTCGGGAGGAACCTGTCGTCATGACTGACCAGGCGGCTGCGCTGGTGGCATTGGCCCAGGAGAACCAGGTCTTGACCCACACAGTGCAGCAGCTAAGCAATGCGGTTACGGCGCTTCAGCAGCGTTTGGACGCCTTACCGGCTCCTGGTGCCGGCGCCCCAGCTCCAGGCAAGTACCCAGTGGCCCTGCCAGAAAAATTCGATGGGTCCCCGGGCAGCTTTCCCATGTTTCTCGCCCAGGCCAAACTGTATATTCAGGGGCGAGCCCGGGATTTCCCCGACGACCGCACCAAGGTGCACTTCCTGATCAGCTTGCTGAAGGACCAGGCGGCCAAGTGGGCGTTGCCGCTGCTCCGGCAAGACTCCCCCTTGCTGACAGACTATACGGGGTTTTGCAACCATTTTGAAACCGCGTTCGCCAACCCTCAGAAGGCGAGTCAAGCCAATCGGGCAATTCGGCGGTTGAAACAGGGCAAGTCCACAGTGGCCGCCTATGCCACGGAATTTCGGCTGTTGGCACAGGACTTGACCTGGAACGATTCCGCACTTCGGGACCAGTATCTCGAGGGGCTTTCGGACGAGATACTGGACCAGCTGGCCACCTTGGATCGCCCCACCACGCTGGAGGCCCTCATCCAACGGAGTCTACAGATAGACGATCGGTTGGAGGACCGGCGCCAGGCCCGGGCCCGCCAGCACTCTGGGCTCCCGACTCCAGTGCTCCCCAGCAGTTCCATGGCCAGAGCCGAGTCACTGGAGGAGCCGATGCAGCTCGGGGCAGCACGGCCTCGCCTCTCCCCTTCGGAGAAGACACGACGTCGGGAGGGAAACCTGTGTCTCTACTGCGGGGGGAGTGGACACTACGCCCGAACCTGCCCTGAGAAACGCCAGCCGCAGGGAAACCGCCAACCCCAGTAGCCAATGGCCCAGGCTATCTGGGGTCCCAAGCATCACATGATGGGCCCTCACCAGTGGAATTGCAACACCTCATGATCCCGGTGCGTCTATACCCCCCAGGCGGGCCCTGGATTCTCACCCACGCTCTGGTGGATTCAGGGGCAACCCGCTCCTATATGGATTCTGCCTTCGCCGCTCAGCATCGGGTGCCGCTCCAGAACAAGCCAGAACCGGTGCAGGTGGAGGCAATCGACGGACGGCTCTTGCGGTCAGGCGCCGTTACTCGGGAGACCCAGCCCTTGGTCCTGTGCCACCAGCAGCACCGGGAGGTGCGTACCCTGGACATTGCCACCATGCCCCGGTTTCCCCTGGTGCTGGGGATGGACTGGCTGGAGTCTCACAATGTTCAGATCGATTGGGTCAATCGAACTGTACGCTTCCCAGACTCGGGTTCGATTGCTCAGTCCGAGATGCTTTCGGCCGCCTCCATGGGGGAGGCTGCGTCAACACTCCCCGCTGTGTACCGGGACTACGTAGACGTGTTCGAGGAACAGGGGGCAGACCGGCTGCCTCCTCATCGGTCTTTTGACTGCGGCATAGACCTCCAGCCTGGGGCGCCCCTGCCTGTGAGTCGCCTATACTCTCTTTCGGAGCCAGAGCGTGAAGCCTTACAGGACTTCCTTCACAAGAACCTGGAGCGGGGGTTCATTAGGCCCTCTACCTCTCCCACCGCCGCTCCAGTACTCTTCGTTAAGAAGAAGTGTGGGGAGCTTCGCCTCTGCCATGATTACCGAGCCCTGAATAAGATCACCATCCCAGACCGGTATCCCTTGCCCCTAATTGCAGAGTTGCTGGAGCGGGTGCAAGGGGCGCAGATGTTCACCAAACTGGACCTCCGGGGGGCTTACAACTTGATTCGGATCCGTGCCGGGGATGAGTGGAAGACCGCATTCGGGACCCGTTATGGGCAGTTCGAGTACCTGGTCATGCCGTTCGGACTATGCAACGCGCCCGCCGTGTTCCAACGGTACATCAACCACGTGTTCCAGGACTTGCTTGACAAGTATGTGGTGGTGTACCTCGATGACATTCTGATTTATTCCCGTGACCCAGCTCGCCACGAGAGTCATGTCCGGACCGTGTTGCAGCGCTTGCGGGAGCACCGCCTGTACGCTAAGCTCAGCAAGTGCGAGTTCCACCAGCGGTCAGTGGACTTCCTCGGACACCGACTCTCCCCTGACGGTGTACAGATGGACCCCGGGAAGGTGTCTGCGGTTCGAGAGTGGGCGGCGCCGCGGAACCGCAAGGACCTACAGCGGTTTTTGGGGTTCGCCAACTATTACCGGACATTCATTGTGGACTATGCTCATCGCACCACCCCGTTGACCCGACTGCTGCGCCCCAAGACGCCCTTCGCCTGGGATGAGGAGGCTGAGGTGGCATTCCAGGGATTGAAAGCCTGTTTCCAGAAGGCGCCAATTTTGCAGCATCCTGATCCCTCTCGTCCCTTCGTGGTGGAGACTGACGCCTCCAGTACGGCTCTCGGTGCCGTCTTGTCCCAGCAACACGGACCTGATGCGCCACTGTTACCCTGCGCCTACTACTCCCGGCAGCTCCTTCCGGCGGAGCGTAACTATACTGTGTGGGAGCGGGAACTACTGGCCATCAAGGTGGCCTTTGAAGTCTGGCGCCATCATCTTGAGGGGGCACGACACCCAGTGGAAGTGAGAACCGACCACCGGAATCTGGAGTACCTCCAGACCACCCGCAGGCTGAACCAGCGGCAGATCCGGTGGGCACTGTTCTTCTCCCGGTTCCAGTTCCGGATCCGCTACATCCCCAGCTCCCAAAACCAGAAGGCGGATGCGCTGTCCCGGAAACCGGAGGACATTGCAGAGACGGTGCAGCAGGCGGCCCCCACAACGATCATCCCACCAGCGGCCTTCCTGGCTGTTCATGAGACTGAGTCGCTGCGGGACCGAGTGCGGAGGCAGCAACGGGTCGACGCGTGGGCTCAGGAACGGATCCAGGAATTGGCCAGTGGATCGTGCCCTCGATACCCAGAACTGGTTGTGCACCAGGGTCTGCTGATGCACCGTGGTCGGTTGTACATCCCACCAGGGCCTTTGCGGGCCGAGGTACTCCGAATGTCACACGACGCCCCGGCAGCTGGCCACTTCGGGAGGTATCGGACCACCCACCTGGTCAGCCGGGAGTTCTGGTGGCCCCGCTTGAAGGCCGACGTGGCACGGTACATTGGGGGGTGCGAGGTCTGCCGGCGAGCCAAGGGATCGACCGGGAGACCTGCGGGACTGCTACAGCCACTGCCAGTTCCCCCTCGTCCGTGGCACACGGTTTCATTGGATTTCGTGGTAGACCTACCCCCATCCCGTCAGTGTACCTGCCTCCTGGTATTCACAGACCACTTCACTAAAATGGTGCACTGCGCCCCGTGCCCGTCTGTACCCTCAGCCAAGGAGACGGCGCAACTGTACCTACAAAACGTCTTCCGCTTACATGGCCTATCGGAACGTTTGATCTCCGATCGTGGTGCCCAGTTCACCTCCCGGTTCTGGCGCGCTCTACATCAGGCTCTCGGGACGGAGGTCTGCCTATCTTCGGCCTACCATCCACAGACGGATGGACAGACCGAACGGGCAAACGCGGTGTTGGAACAGTACCTCCGGTGCTACTGCAGCTTCCACCAGGACGATTGGGTCGACCACCTGGCGTTGGCCGAGTTCGCATATAACAACGCAGTGCACGCTTCCACCCAACAGACCCCGTTCCAGGCAAACTATGGGTACCACCCGCGGTTGTTTCCAAGCGTACTGCCGGCATCCGCAGTTCCCGCAGTGACAGACTGGCTACAAGAGCTCCAGTCACAGCAGCAGCTTCTGACGGAGCAACTGAGCCAGGCCAAGGACGCGTATAAGGCCCAGGCCGACCGTCACCGTCAGGAGGGGCCGGAACTCCATGTCGGAGACCTGGTATGGCTCTCCACCCGCCACCTGCACCCCTCTCGGCCTTCACGGAAGCTGGATGCCCGCTTCACCGGCCCATTTCCGATCGTGGACCGGGTCTCACCTGTGGCATTCCGTCTCCGGTTACCCGCGACCCTGAAGGTCCACCCGGTATTCCACCGGTCCCTACTCAGTCCGGTCGCCCCGGCCGACGAGTTCCACCCAGACCATCCACGACCGCAGCCAGTTTTGGTTCAGGGGGAGCCCGAGTATGAGGTGGAGCACATTCTTGACTCCCGATACCGCAGGGGGAAGCTCCAATACCTCATCGACTGGAAGGGGTATGGGCCCGAGGATCGGTCGTGGGAACCAGCGGAGAACGTCCACGCGCCTGTCTGCCTCCGTGATTTCCATGCGACTTACCCCAGCAAGCCTGGTCCGGCCCCTCGGTTGAGGGGGGGGCCTGGGAGGGGGGATGGTGTGATGACCTGGGAGTCAGACTCAGACGCTGAACCTGAGGGATCCCAGCCTGCACATGATTCACTGCCTCCAGAACCAGCAGAGCCAGGGCTGGGGCCTGAGTCTCAAGGGGACTCACCTGTGCTGGATCCTCAGGTGCAGGCATCGGCTGAGGTTGATCTGGCTTCTAATGGGATGGAGGACTTATTGCCTGCAGGTGCTCCACTCCCCACCCAGTCAGGGGAAGCTGAGGTTGCCTCTGGGTCCGGTAACCCTCCAGCTTCTCCTGAGCTGCAAAGGCTAAGGGCAGAGAGGCGAAGGGAACTAAGTTCCCGTAGGAGGAGTGCTCGCCTCCAAGCCAGGAGAGGCGAGGCACCTGAGGATCGGAGCCGCCCTTTGCCTCGGGGCAGATAAAAGCCAGCCAGTCCCAGACCCAAGTTGCAGGAGCAACATCGGTGCTGCCTAGTTCCTGTTCCTGGTTCCTGCGTTCCTGACCTCAGCTTGGTTACCTCGGCTTCCTGACCTCGGCTTCCTGACCTCGGCTTCCTGACCTCGGCTTCCTGACCTCAGCTTTGTTACTTCGGCTTCCTGACCTCGGCTTCCTGACCTCGGCTTCCTGACCTCGGCTTCCTGACCTCGGCTTCCTGACTTCTGGCTTGGACTGACCTTGGACTGGACTAGACCTCGCCTATCGGATATCCCTTGGGACCAGCACAACTATTATTTCACTAGGAATCTCATGATTTACAGTTCTGGAGAATTCCTGAAATGGAGAAAAGCAGTGTCTTAATCACAAAAACATTAGGACATCAAAGAGTTGCTTGGAAATGTTTTTCTGGTCCAAAAAGAAGATGCTGAAATCTTTATTCCAGTCATGACTTTTGGCTTTTGTTGGGGCCATACATTTCAATTTTGCACTGTAGCTATTTGTATCTCTCATAATCTAAAATCAATATGGCAGGTACAGCCAGAGCGGAGGAAATTTCATTTAGCCACAGATTCACTATGTAAATGTGAATGTGGAATCTAACATCTGCAGTAGAAATGGGACTAGTTTGCACAAACTGCAATTATTTTGCTCTTTGCAGTCATGGAAATGGCTACAGCCAGGCCTCTCCCTACATGTAAGCATCCGATTCACACTAAACCTTTGGCTGATATACACAGATGCATGCTTCTCACTGATGACTGCAATATCAAGTGACAAGTTGCTTGTGCAAATGAGCCTTCATGGAAATAATGCAACTGAAACAATGTTCAGGCCACCTCACACATCATGATCAAAAGCAGCTGCTGATCACCATCAAGTATGGAGAAATCAATCAATCAATCAATCAATCAATCAATCATTGTTGGCATACTTCACGGAGCTGTTGTGAAGATAAAACTGTAAGGTACTTTGTCCACACACACAAGTTAATACATGCTGTAAATGCTATGGAATTATAATGAAACCATTGTAACTTCATGCCAAGGTAAAACAAATTCTGCACCAAGAAAAACAGAATGCTGTGTTATATAAAACAGCAAATGTGTGTACTTCTGCTTATTTTCCACATTTTTTCCTGCTTCTTCTAGTCTTGGTAAAGGGCAAAGAGTAATGTTACGGTATCGAAACCAGGGCCGGATTTAGGTTTGATGAGGCCCTAAGCTACTGAAGGTAATGGGGCCCTTTATATGTCCAGCTGTCCTTTGTCAACAACAAATTGCCGCTGTTTTTTGTGTAGAATATATGCTACAGTATATGGTAATTTATGGACCTAATAGGTATCTAAAGCCACATAACAAAATATGTATTTTATCAAAGTAATTGTTGAACTGAAATACAATTTAGAAGAAGTATTTTAATACAGTAGTGAAATACAATTAAGAAGAAGTATATTAATAGTGAAATAATTATTAAGCTCCAACGGTATGTAGGTTTTATTTTATTTGTTTTTTACCTTATATTTTGGAAATGTACATCCAGGGTTTTTTTCCTTTAAATTTTTTGGGGCCCCCCTGTGAGGCAGAGCACTACTCCATAGGGAGAAGCCAGTTTTGGTTGTTTATTGAAATTTGATTTATATTAGAGACTGGCACTCCTGGAAAGGGGTATGTGCAAAGCAAGTGGGGGAGAGTAGCAGCATGAAGAAGTTTGGTGAACAACAGGACGAGAAGATGGCGATGGTCGGAGTGTGGCATTTGGAATTGAGAAGATCAACCTCATACACACAGAGACATTGTTTATTATAATTTAGCCTGCTTGCTGGCATATATCAGCGGCTGTGGAAATATTGGAAAGAATTTTGAAAAGCAATTGATGGAGGTGATCAGGGAAACTCCGGCGTCCGAGGCATGGGAAGTCCGTATATTAAAAAAATTATAATAATTAGGCATAATTGGAATGTTTCTTTTAATTGGGATTTGTATACCGGTAATTAATTTGGATTGTAATTTGAAATGTAATTGGGAATAATTTCAATGTGATTTGCTGTGATTTGTATTGGAAAATTCAATAAATAGATTATTTTAAAAAAAAAATTGGGGGGGGGGGCCCAAGAGAGTTGGGCCCTAAGCTATAGCTTGTTTAGCTTATACGTAAATCTGGCACTGATCAAAACCCTACACTCTCTGATCAGCTCACCACTCTCTGGAAGCTGAGAAGTCATCAGGCATGACCCATGTCATATCCAGTCCACCTCCACCTTCAAAAGGGCTAGAAACAAAATTGCTGAGGTTCTCACAATAGCACTCTCTGTGCTCAATGCCAGTTTCTGAGCTTGCACAATGCAGCCATGAATTTCACACAGGCCTGCTTCGCACTTTGTGTTTCAAAAACCACCCTTAATCACTTCACACACCATTTTCCCGAAACCAAAACACGGTCTTGCTGGTCCTCAGCGCACTTGCCATCGTCATAGAGGTTGCTTCCAGAGAATGAGGCAGAGCCGGGTGTGCGGAAAAGCAGCTGCAGGGAGATTTCTGGTGGCTCAGGAAAAAAGTATGGGGATGACTCAAGAAATCATGTAACCTTTGCAAGTAGCAAACGCTTGCCAAGTCCCTGTTTTGTGGATTATGCAGGAGGACTGTGGGGGAAGAGGCCTGGGGCCCCGAGAAAGAACACACCGTGCGGGGGCTCTGCTTTCATCAAGAACAGTCATTTACTGTTAATGGCTCTCCTCTGCCTCCTTGGCATCAGATAAACTCTTGAGGAAAGAGTCCTGGGCCAGTTTCCAGGGCTTCCATGTTACTCTGCTGTGGCAACCAATGTGTTACTGCCAGCCACATGCCCTGGAGGCTGCTGCAATCCTCAGCCAGCGCGAGAGAGCAAGTGAGTGTTCCATTCCTCTCCTGGTTAAAAAAAGAGAGGCCCCGATCCATTAATTGTTGTTGTTGTTGTTGTTGTTGAGTCGTTCAGTCGTGTCCGACTCTTCGTGACCCCATGGACCAGAGCACGCCAGGCACTCCTGTCTCCCACTGCCTCCCGCAGTTTGGTCAAACTCATGTTGGTAGCTTCAAGAACACTGTCCAACCATCTCATCCTCTGCCATCCCCTTCTCCTTGTGCCCTCCATCTTTCCCAACATCAGGGTCTTTTCCAGGGAGTCTTCTCTTCTCATGAGGTGGCCAAAGTACTGGAGCCTCAACTTCAGGATCTGTCCTTCTAATGAGCTGATTTCTTTAAGAATGGATAGGTTTGATCTTCTTGCAGTCAATGGGACTCTCAAGAGTCTCCTCCAGCACCATAATTCAAAAGCATCAATTCTTCGGTGATCAGCCTTCTTTATGGTCCAGCTCTCACTTCCATACATTACTACTGGGAAAACCATAGCTTTAACTATATGGACCTTTGTCGGCAAGGTGATGTCTTTGCTTTTTATGATGATCCATTAATATAAATATATTAATATTGTTGCATGCCACTCCAAGTGGTGTGAGATTCCAGGGGTTCCAGACACTTACCCAAGGTTTGCGTTTCGTTTTGGGAATGAAGCACAGCAGAGACTGTGGTGTTTCTGATACATGGTTTATTTACACATATCTACACAACAGTGAGAGATTTTACTTTCTTGGGCTCCATGATCACTGCAGATGGTGACAGCAGCCACAAAATTAAAAGACGCCTGCTTCTTGGGAGAAAAGCAATGACAAACCTAGACAGCATCTTAAAAAGCAGAGACATCACCTTGCCGACAAAGGTCCATATAGTTAAAGCTATGGTTTTCCCAGTAGTGATGTATGGAAGTGAGAGCTGGACCATAAAGAAGGCTGATTGCCGAAGAATTGATGCTTTTGAATTATGGTGCTGGAGGAGACTCTTGAGAGTCCCATTGACTGCAAGAAGATCAAACCTATCCATTCTTAAGGAAATCAGCCCTGAGTGCTCCCTGGAAGGACAGATCCTGAAGCTGAGGCTCCAATACTTTGGCCACCTCATGAGAAGAGAAGACTCCCTGGAAAAGACCCTGATGTTGGGAAAGATGGAGGGGACAAGGAGACGGGGACGACAGAGGACGAGATGGTTGGACAGTGTTCTCGAAGCTACCTACATGAGTCTGACCAAACTGCGGGAGGCAGTGGAAGACAGGAGTGCCTGGCGTGCTCTGGTCCATGGGGTCACGAAGAGTCAGACATGACTAAACAACTAAACAACAATAATCTACACAAGTGGAGCCTATGAGGGAGGGATTTACAGCATTAAAGCTTACTGGATCCAGGGGTTAGAATGATCTCACATGCAGCCTACTTCCTCCCCCACAACTCATAACAATATTATCTGCCTATATCTCCTTGTTAAGTTGAAGCTTACCTCCACATCTCACGCCAACAAGAAGAGTGGCAATCTGACCTCTACAATAGTTTTATCACATGAGTAGCCTATCCATTCTTCCTCCAGGAAGCCCCCATTTTATCCTCACAACAACTGTTGGAGGCCGAAGGTACTGACCAGACAGGTTAACCAAGAAGCTTCATGACAGAGCAGGGATTTAAACCTGGATCCAGTGTGATCCACCTCATCAGGCTGCTTCTCAGCTTTGCAGATGTTCTGCATCAGATCCACCATCACTGAGGTTTCCCAAACATTGTTATTGGCAGCTGAGATAATTTTTCATTTATGAGCTAGATCAAAGCACCAGTCTTCATAACTACCGGTATGTCCTTTATCAGTTAATTTAAATGAATGTTGCTAAACCCAAGCTGTCAAGTAGCTTAGATGCAAGGTTCTTTAGATGCCTAAATAAATAACAAAGAGTAGAACTGATGCTCGTGCTTTCAAGCATCGTGACGTCACTGATTGCAGCACACCTTGCAGTATATTATTTGAATGAATGCAATTTAAAAAATATATACCCTTTATTTCTTTCACCATAGAGGCACTTGTGAAGGCACGGTCAAGGTGACCTGTTTCCAAAGTTGTCAGCCTGCAGATGGTTTCCTCCCCTTTGTACTATCCAACAGGAAAGGATTTCTGATCCATTTGGACTGGGCAGAGGGGTGTATTGAGGCTCTTGCCGAAGAGTACTTGCCCCAAATTTGGGTCTTGGCTTCCAGAATTCAACAAAACCCCAAAGCACATAGAATCATAGAATCCTAGAGTTGGAAGAGACCACAAGGGCCATCCAGGCCAACCCCCTGCCAAGCAGGAAACACCATCAAAGCATTCTTGACAGGTGGCTGTCAAGCCTCTGCTTAAAGACCTCCAAAGAAGGAGACTCCACCACACTCCTTGGCAGCAAATCCCACTGTCGAACAGCTCTTACTGTCAGGAAGTTCTTTCTAATGTTTAGGTGGAATCTTCTTTCTTGTAGTTTGAATCCATTGCTCCATGTCCTCTTCTCAGGAGCAGCAGAAAACAACTTTTCTCCCTCCTCTATATGACATCCTTTTATATATTTGAACATGGCTATCATATCACCCCTTAACCTTCTCTTCTCCAGGCTAAACATACCCAGCTCCCTAAGCCGTTCCTCATAAGGCATCGTTTCCAGGCCTTTGACCATTTTGGTTGCCCTCCTCTGGACACGTTCCAGCTTGTCAGTATCCTTCTTGAACTGTGGTGCCCAGAACTGGACACAGTATTCCAGGTGATGTCTGACCAGAGCGGAATACAGTGGTACTATTACTTCCCTTGATCTAGGTGCTATACTCCTATTGAGACATGTTGTTTTGCAGGTACTACATACATACATATCCTTTATTCGACCGATAGTCAGAAAGAAAAACAGGTACTGTTTTGCAGGTACTGGTTTCAGTGCTGGACCACCAACAGCCTTATTTACTCAGAAAACACAGAAGATTTATCCTTCTGCAGACAAGGGAGTGCAGGTTGCAGGGAGGTGTGTGTGAGAGAGAGCCAAGCACAGCCTCTGAATGATTTCAGCCTATGGCTCCCCATAACTCCACCCCACTCCACAACTCTCACACTCCTGACAGGCAGTAGCCTGCAGAGTCCTGTCCCAGCCCAATACCCCCTCTTTACTTTGTCAGATGATCCATTTATAGTGTAATAAATGAGCAGTTTGTTACTCATTTGCTGTGGGGAATCCTCGAGGCTGAGATTGGGGGCGGGGGCAATAGCATTCATCCCAGTGACAAAATTTTGCAGTTTGAGTGCTTTAAAAATTCAGGCTTCCCATAACAGAAGTTCATCCTCGAGAGCAGATGGTTGGATCTTCATGGCATGAAATGACTAAGTTTTAGAAAGTTTCTGGGGAAATGCGTTCTTCCTCGAGCCATGTAATTGTCTAATTGTCATTGCACAGTGGAACGCAGTTGCACAACTATCCTTGGATAATGGCTATAAAATCAGCAGGCAATAGCAGCTCAACCCATTGCGTCAATGCATGTGCCATGTTGCAACGTTTATAGGGTTCCTTAAAAATTGTTTAGAGGCTGCGAAATCCAGCGCTGCAGCACTCTCAAGCATGGTTGCACAAATGTAGTCCCATGATCCTCTGCAACGCTTCAGACTGCTTGGATATGACTCTTAAGTCTACTCTACAGCTCCACAAGCTGCACATTATCCAACAATCCACATCCAAGCATCCTCTTAAATAATAATAATAATAATAATAATAACAATTTATTATTTATACCCTGCCCATCTGGCTGGGTTTCCCCAGCCACTCTGGGCGGCTTTCAACAGAAGATTAAAATACAACAATGCAAACAGGATCCCGGTTGGGACACACATCTCAAACTGCACATTGTTTGTTCATACCCTTTAAAATATGGCCAATTGAAGCAACTGCTTTGGCTGCTTGTGGAGTCTGGCTGGGCTTGGTTAGAAGTTTTAAATATAATATTTTGACTAACTTCGGTTTTAGGCATCAGAGCCTGGATATGCCACATACATCTAGCACTACAGCAATTAAGGGGTGCTTTGCATCTTTAATTATCACGTTGTCACCATTGGGCTAACTGGGCCAATTACCTCCTGAAGTTCATTAGTATGCACAGTAAGCAGTGCCTGGCTTGTGAACTTTGGTTAGAGAGCAGACTTTACCTGTTGCAATTACACACAGAGAGAGATGCTTGTAGGTAAGAAAATAATAAAGTTGTTTATTGTAGGAAATATATAACTTGGACAGAAAAGGTTTATCGCTCTAGTCTAACGAGAAGGACATGGCAGCCATGCTCAATCTTTTACTCTCTCAAAGGATAGCGGAAAGGTGACTTCTCATCTTGAGGTCCAAGAGACAATGAGGAGGAGGAAGAAATTGCAAACAGAATGTAACCTAAGATGTATCAGTCTAAAGAACAAAGAGAGAGACAGAAATCAGCATAGAAATAAAAGTACGGGGATAGCATGGGATCTGGAGGCTCCTAACTCTGTCTGAAGGACACGGGTGGCACTGTGGTCCAAACCACAGAGCCTAGGGCTTGCTGATCAGAAGGTCGGCGGTTCGAATCCCCGGAACAGGGTGAGCTCCCGTTGCTCGGTCCCTGCTCCTGCCAACCTAGCAGTTCAAAAGCATGTCAAAGTAGATAAATAGGTACCGCTCCAGCGGGAAGGTAAATGGTGTTTCTGTGTGCTGCTCTGGTTTGCCAGAAGTGGCTTAGTCATACTGGCCACATGACCCGGAAGCTGTCTGCGAACAAACGCCGGCTCCCTCGGCCAGTAAAGCAAGATGAGCGCCGTAACCCCAGAGTCGTCCGCGACTGGACCTAATGGTCAGGGGTCCATTTACCTTTACCTAACTCTGTCTGAACTCCATTCAAACCCTTCTTTTGCAAGCTGAGTTGCACTCAAATGTCCAACAATTACATCCTCCCCCACAACCCTGTACCCACATCCCCCTCACATTAAATCCTTGCCAAGATGTCCCCCATGTGCAACTGACTATAGCTCTTTTTTTAGGTTACCCGGGTACCCTTGCCTCTACACATGTGGACACAGCTGCTCAAAGTTGCCCAGCTACAACTGACTTTATCTCCTCCTGGCAAGTCAGATCAAGAAGTGGGGGATGCGCCATGGATGGTTGTTATTCTTCCCGGATTCACCTGAATCCAAGGGCTGCTCACACTGTCATTCCAGCTGGCCCAGGACTTTCATGGACAAACAGTTCAAAGGGGAAATAGAATGGGATGGATTCCATTCTTGGAGAAAACATGGCTTTTATTCACTTCCCGGGATCTTCATTGAGCCAGTGTGGTGTAGTGGTTAAGAGTGGTAGACTCGTAATCTGGGGAACCGGGTTCGCGTCTCCGCTCCTCCACATGCAGCTGCTGGGTGACCTTGGGCTAGTCCCACTTCTCGGAAGTCTCTCAGCCCCACTCACCTCACAGAGGGTTTGTTGTGGGGGAGGAAGGGAAAGGAGAATGTGAGCTGCTTTGAGACTCCTTCGGGTAGTGATAAAGTGGGATATCAAATCCAAACTCTTCTCTTCTACTCTTCTTACTATCCTTTCATGGAATCTGGGGCCACCCAGTGAACTTAACATTGGAATAGTCAAGGCGGACAAAAGCAAACACTTCTTCAAACAGTGCAGCATGAAGTTCATTACCACAAGCTGTAGTAATGATGATGATGATGATAATTTATACCCCACCGATCTAGCTGGGTTCCCTCAGCCACTCTGGGCAGCTCCCAACAGAATATTAAAAACACGATAAAACATCAAACATTAAAAACTTCCCTAAACAGGGCTGCCTTCAGATGTATTTTAAAAATCAGGCAGTTGTTTATTTATTTTACATCTGATGGGAGGGCGTTCTACAGAAGACCCTCGGAGCTGGACCTCAGTTTCCGGGCTGAAAGATGGGGGTGGAAACACTCCTTCAGGTATACTGGGCCACCAACCTGGTGTGTGTGTGTGTGTGTGTGTGTGTGTGTGTGTGTGTGTGTGGAGGATAAGGCTATTAGTGGCCTCTAGCCAAGATGCCTGTGTACAACCCCCAGTGTTGGAGGCAATACATCTCTGAATAACAGTTGCAGGGAGTCCCAGAGTCATCTGGATGGCCACTGTGAAATCTGTATGCAGGGCTAGATGGGCCCCTGCCCACCCGATCCAGCAGGCTCTTCCGAGGCTCTTACATTCTTACAACTGCAGCACAAGTCAGGCCGCAACGTATTTACAACCACAAGACAATCTCAGGATAATGGTTAAATCCATTTTTAAAATAAATCCCCCGATCCCAAAGTGATTAGCTGGAGCTGGGGCATGGTAGGAGCAAGTGGGAGAGATGCCTCTGTGGAAGCTTAACAGTTGGGACATTTGGGCTGCATTTTTTTACAGTCTCAGGTAGCTTACAGATGGAGAGAATGCTTAGATCAGGGGGTAGGCAACCTAAGGCCTGTGGGCCGGATGCGGACCAATCGCCTTCTAAATCTGGCCCGCGGATGGTCCGGGAATCAGCGTGTTTTTACATGAGTAGAATGTGTCCTTTTATTTAAAATGCATCTCTGGGTTATTTGTGGGGCATAGGAATTCGTTCATCCCCCCCCAAAATAGTCCAGCCCACACCATGATCTGAGGGATGGTGGACCGGCCCACGGCTGAAAAAGGTTGCTGACCCCTGGCTTAGATTCTCCTCTTCCCCGCACCCACCACCCTGCTCCTAACTCTGGTGACAGAGGAAGTTCCAGTGAATTAAGAGAAAGAGAGTTCATGCCAAGAAGTCTCCTGGATCTTGACATGCAACGAACACCTTGCATGGCTCTGGGGCGATGGGGGCAGAGGGAGCGCCTCTTGCCGCTTCCAGGAATGCCCACCAACCAACCACCAGATGACTGGAAAGCAATTCAGAAGATCTGGGCCTGGGCTCTTTTCTGGCAAGCCCTAGAGCAGCTGCAGGCCACGCCTGCCATCTCCTTTCCTCAGCCCCGCCGTGTCCCACCTCCAGGGCCAAGCTCCCTGCAGCTGTGCTGACTGCATCTCAAGGCACCAGGCCAGCACCACTGCTGTACCTGTGCTGCCCTCTACTGATTCTTCCACAAAAGGACTGAGCGGCCAGTCCCAAGTGTCGGTAAACCGAGCAGCCTGCTCCAAAGCGTGAGACCGTCTGACAGTCATGAGGCACTTTGAAAAGAGCCAACAGACCCATTTGCTTCCCTCTTGTTCTGAGCCTACGTTGGATCCGCTCTCCAATCATATTCGAGCTGGAACGAAAGAACACCCATCCTCCTGATGGAAATCAAGGCTTTTAAGATTTCATGACAAACGTTTTTTTTGCTTCGAAATGCATCTCTGCCACTATTAAAACTATCTTGGCTACATCGGAAAAGTTGTCAACACTGCAAAATGCACAACAGATGACTAAATTGACTGGTTTGTTCATCTGCCTCACTCCTTTCAGTGGAGACTGCCGCAGGAACATAGGAAACAGCCTTATTTATCTATTTTAACCCAATGACATAGACCAGTGATGGCTAACCTTGACACCCCAGATGTTTTGGAACTACAACTCCCATCATCCCTAGCTAACAGGATCAGTGGTCAGGGATGATGGGAGTTGTAGTCCCAAAACATCTGGAGTGTCAAGGTTAGCCATCACTGACATAGACTCTGGCTGGGAGGAGCTCTCCAGGCTTTCAGGCAGAGAAGGGACTCTCCTATCACCTGCTACTACCCAGATCATCCCAAGAGAAGATGCCAAGGACTGAACTTGGATCTTTCTGCATGCAAGGTGTATGCTCCAGCAGAGAGGTATGGCTCCACTCGTTGTCTAAGCCTTAGACTCTAATGGCTCTCATGCGAATCCAAAGGAAAGGAACGGTGTTCAGTGGCAATGATCAAGTCATTAGCCATCACCACCTCATGTGGGCAGAGGAATTCCATGAATAGCAGCCCCACAAGCCCAGTACCAGCAGACAGAAGAGCCTCTTATCAGCCTGATCTGGCCATGCCACCACTCACTGGTCTCTTCTTGATGGCCATTTCAGTAGTGGGCTGGCAGCAATGCTGCTTTCGAACAAGAGCAAAGCTCAGTTCTCATCTGTGGCTTCCAACCAGCTCATACTTCAATGCCTTGGCCTACAGTTAGAGCAGGGAACTATACTTTGTGAGGTGGAGGACAATCGGTGGCACCATGCCAAGGCTCCCAAGTCTGGCGCTGGCCCTGCCTGAGCTACACCAAGGCACTTCTATAAGGCAGGAGAATCATGAATAGGGTTCTCCTAAAGAGAAAACCATTCCTGCCTTTGCCTCAAAGCTACCAGGTGCAGACAGGCACCTGCCCGAAAGTGAAGCAGGATTTCCAGTGCCGGAAACTGAGAAGAGCTCACTGGGGATCCTTGTGGGTCCCACTTCCCAGCAGGTCTCACCATATTGAGGGGTCTTGCCAAATTTTGTTGGGATCTGTCACCACCAGGCACTGGAAGCAGGAGGGACTTCCATGGCTCCATAACCTCAGCCATGGAGCAGAACTTGGGAGAAGCCACCAGCCATCAAGGAAGCTGAAGCCACAGGAAAGCTAAAGCTAGAAGCTCTTGGGCCGCCTCCTCTCCACACCTCCCAGCTAGTCATCATTCTTCTTAAATTGTGGTACCCAGAACTGGACGCAGTACTTGAGATATGGCAGAATAGAGTGGTACTATTACTTCCCTTGATCTGGACACTATACGTCTGTTGATGCAGCCTAGAACAGCATTAGCTTGTCAAAACAAAACAAAACAAAAAAAATGCAAAGAAAATATTGCACAGGCCTGCTGCAGAATATCTCACAGTCTGAGCCTCCATAGTTGCATGCTGTCAAACAGAAAAGTCAGGGACAAACTGAACATGATTCAATTTTACTCATATTTTAGCACCCCTGCTCCACCCCACCCCCACCCCATGAAGGTATCCAAAGAGATGTTCTCAGTGTGAGAAAATCCACGCAACAGCCCTGGGAACAACTCTTGTGTGAAGGGGGAACAGAAATGGTAAGTGCTGGAACAGCTGACACACCGGTGCCTTCAAATGGAAAAACCAAATGACACCTTTCCCGCTTCTTAAAATGGGGTGCAACCAGGGCTTTTTCCCCCAGTCGGAACTCACTAGAAATCAGTTCCAGCCCTTCTTAGGTGGACGCCATTGCCATCCTAAGAGAGCGAGGGTTCATGCTGAGTTCCGGCACCAACTGCAAAGTTCACTGCCATCCTCTTGCACAGCGCCTGCTTCTGCCAGGAGAACTTCCTGATGGTTTGCATTCCACATTCCTTCCCTATTTACTCTTGCCAGCAGCTTCCTCCTCTGCTGCTGTCAGCGGCATTGTGTGGGGAGAGCCAGAGGGGTGGTGGCCCCAGGTGCATTGGGGAGACACATTTTACTCTTTGTCACCCTGCCAGCCCCATGCAGGGCTGAGTATGGAGGACACAACAGACATGCACCCTTCCTGTTCAGGACCCATGCCTGTTGCATCCTCCTCATGCAGCCTTGCAACATCGCAATGTAGCTCAGGGCTGGAAGGTAGCATGAATGTGCCCTTCAGGTGAATGCCTGTTGTGCCCACCAAGGGCTGCGGGCAGGCAGGGGCACAGCATGGCTTGGGGAGAGCACAGCATGGGACACAGCTTGGCAGGGCCCCACTCTCTGCGCTCTGCCCCCTGGGTGTGCACGCTGCTTCTGTGACTTTCCCACACTGAAGGGACCTATCCTTTTGTATTCTGCAAAGTCTATCTGCCTCTGGAAGCATCTTCCTCAGCTTGCCTCATGGTGGAGTCGACTTGGCCCTCCTCGAAGTATCTGCCTCAGGGCACCAGCCGACTGGGTGTGAGTGTGTGTTATTCCCTCCATCTCCCACATCTGCCTCAATGGATGTCACTGTGAGGAGGGTAAAGGTAAAAGTAAAGGGACCCCTGGCCATTAGGTCCAGTCGCGGACGACTCTGGGGTTGCGGCGCTCATCTCGCTTTATTGGCCGAGGGAGCCGGCGTACAGCTTCCGGGTCATGTGGCCAGCAAGACTAAGCTGCTTCTGGCTAACCAGAGCAGCGCACGGAAACGCTGTTTACCTTCCCGCCGGAGCGGTACCTATTTACCGTATCTACTTGCACTTTGACGTGCTTTCGAACTGCTAGGTTGGCAGGAGCTGGGACTGAGCAACGGGAGCTCACCCCATCAAGGGGATTTGAACCGCCGACCTTCTGATCAGCAAGCCCTAGGCTCTGTGGTTTAACCCACAGCGCCACCCGCATCCCTGTGAGGAGGGTAGGGCCTCGTAATATATTAACAAGCTGGCAGTTGGCAGGGGGACTAACTCTCCAATGGGCAGGGGCGTAGCAATGGGGGGCGGGGGGCGGGTCGCCCCGGGTTCCACCCCAGAGGGGGGTGACACTTTTCTAAAAAAAAAAAAAAAATTTGAAAAAAAAATTTTTTGATTTATTTTTTTAAATTTTAACATCATTGAAAAAAAGAGATAATAGACACACACACAGCCCCCCACACCTCACAAAGTGGCACCATCAGAGGGGGGGGGTGACATTTTTATTTTTTTTAATTTTTTAATTTTTTTTTAATTTTTATCATTTTTATTATTATTTTTTATTTTAACTTTATTGGGGGGAAAAGAGATAATAGACACACACACACACACACACACACACACACACCTCACAAAGTGGCACCATCAGAGGGGGGGACACTTTTTAATTTTTTTAATTTTTTTTTTAAAAAATAAATTTTTTAATTTTTATTTTATTTTAACATTATTGGGGGGGGGAAGAGATAATAGACACACACACACAAAACCCCCACACCTCACAAAGTGGCACCATCAGAGGGGGGTGACACTTTTTATTTTTATTTTTAATTATTTTTTTACATTATTATTATTTTTTTATTTTAACTTGAAAAAAAGAGATAATAGACACACACACAAAACCCCCACACCTCGCAAAGTGGCACCATCAGAGGGGGGTGACACTTTTTAATTTTTTAAAAATTAAAGTGGTGGGGGGGGGGGTTGACAAAAAAAAATTCCGCCCCGGGTACCACCTGGGCTTGCTACGCCTCTGCCAATGGGACCCACCCCCTGCTAATGAGGCAAAAAGGTGCCGTGGTGATCATACAGCACTGAGGTTAGAAACCATGTTATTATCTACCAGATCAGGAGGGATTTGGTGGAAGTGGGGGGAGGGGAGCAGCTCAGCAAATAAACTTTGTTGGGGGATGAATCACTTTCCCTTTCAGGCATTGAAAGGGCCTATAAATAAACCTCACAGAGACCAAAATAGCTTCCTTTCCTCAAGAACCTTTTGTTCAATGAGTTTAAGGAAGCGAAATTACTTCGCCCACCATTGGAAGGCAACCCCCTTCCCCAGGCATGGGGCAAAGGCAGGGCAGGAGGAGGGGGGGCTATTTCCCCTCCGGTTCCCTTGCTGGGCTTAGAGACAGAAAGCAAGTCTCTTGCTGGTGGTGGGCATAACACAGCTGATAAAGCTATGTCATAAACTTGACATGAGTCAACAGTGTGATGCAGCAGCTAAAAAAGCCAATGCAATTCTGGGCTGCATCAATAGGAGTATAGCATCTAGATCAAGGGAAGTAATAGTACCACTGTATTCCGCTCTGGTCAGACCTCACCTGGAATACTGTGTCCAGTTCTGGGCACCACAGTTCAAGAAGGATACTGACAAGCTGGAATGTGTCCAGAGGAGGGCAACCAAAATGGTCAAAGGCCTGGAAACGATGCCTTATGAGGAACGGCTTAGGGAGCTGGGTATGTTTAGCCTGGAGAAGAGAAGGTTAAGGGGTGATATGATAGCCATGTTCAAATATATAAAAGGATGTCATATAGAGGAGGGAGAAAGGTTGTTTTCTGCTGCTCCAGAGAAGCGGACACGGAGCAATGGATTCAAACTACAAGAAAGAAGATTCCACCTAAACATTAGGAAGAACTTCCTGACAGTAAGAGCTGTTCGACAGTGGAATTGTCTGCCAAGGAGGGTGGTGGAGTCTCCTTCTTTGGAGGTCTTTAAGCAGAGGCTTGACAGCCACCTGTCAGGAATGCTTTGATGGTGTTCCTGCTTGGCAGGGGGTTGGACTGGATGGCCCTTGTGGTCTCTTCCAACTCTATGATTCTATGATTCAATGAAAGGAGCCCTCCCTAGAACGGAGATGCAGTCTTGTGTGTGTGTGGCCGGGGGGGGGGGGGCAGTTGCTATGGAGGCCGCGTGATTCATGCATTGTGTTTGGGGCACAGAAGGTACAACAACCAAGGCAATTTGCCCTGCAGATTTCGTAGGAGGTCCCTGTTCAGAGAAATTCAAAAGTGGCTGTTGGGGTGGGATGAGTTGGCCCAGGGCAGCTGCTGTGCCTAACCCAGAGGTGAGCAACCTGAGACCTTAGGCTCAGCCTAATTTCATGCAGGTAGCAAGAAGGGGGGAAACAGCGGGGAGGGGTGAGAGAGAGATGGCGGGAGGGAGATGGGGTGCCAGCCCACTTTCGGCTCTGGTGTTTCTTCCACTCCTCCTTCTGCTGATTCCACCTTCTCTGTTTTGAATATCTTCTCAAAGCACCATCTACCCTGTTTCCCCTATTTTAAGACGTAGTCATAAAATAAGCCATAGCAGGATTTTTTCACATTTGCGAAATATAAGCCGTACCCCGAAAATAAGCCATAGTTATAGGCGCAGTTCTGGAGGGCGCCAAGGAAAATGCGGGGCTGGGCTTACGTAATAAAAATAAGACATCCCCTCAAAATAAGCCATAGTGCGTTTTCTTGAGGAAAAAAATATATAAGACGGTGTCTTAAAATAGGAGAAACACGGTACCTGCTTAATGGTCTTCAGGGGTGCCAACTTGAATAAATTATTGGGATGGCAGATAAGCCCTGCCCTGCATAATCCACCACATGACACGATGTGCACACAGCATATGAATGGCAATGTTCATCAACTTAGGGGGGCCGCTGCCCCCTCAAATGGTTTTTTTTTTAAAGTATTTTTGTTAATTAAATATTTCTTGATTTACAGAGGTATGTGCAATGTCTCTCTCTTGGATTTTTTACATGTATCATTTTTACAAATCAGTTTCATTTGTTGAGACATTGGGAAGAAAAGGGGGGAAAGAGGTGGACAGGGGTGGGAGGATGGGTGGGGTGGTTTTATTGGGGAGGAGGGTGAAGGGACCTTGGCTCCTAGGAGGAGGCTCCTCTGATGGTCTTCACCAGCAGATATCAGCCCCACTGAGGGAAAAGACAGGTGCCCCCATTGTGCTCCCCCCACCTTCCAAAAGTGGTTATTGTCTGCTTGGAGGAAGGCCCAAGTTGATCTGGAAAGTGGGACGGAGAGGAGGGGGCAAATGTACCCAGGCCAGTACAGCTTCTTTGAGCCAATCGCCTCTTGACAGCTCTTTTTAAGTTAATAAAATAAAATAAAGGCACCAGAGGATCTGATCATGGATCCCTTGCATCATATGTAACGTGCGACTCAAATAAGGGAATAAAGTAAGTTACTGATGGTTTGCTGCCTTGCAATAGGACTCAGAAGTTGTTGCTTGAGTCAAGGATAGGACTGCCATACATCTGGGATTTCAAAGGTGGAAGTGATGTCTGGGGGGAATTGCATTATAATATTGCATTATAATAATAATAATAATAATAATAATAATAATAATAATAATAATAATAATATTGCATAATAATAATAATAATATTGCATAATAATAATAAGCTCAACCGGGGTGTCCTGTCTTTTACTTTTTGAAATATGGCAACCTGAGCAAGGAGCCATCACCTTGCCTCAAGTGGTAGGGCCTGCTGTGTTTCATAGGTTGGGGTTGAGCAACCCCAACTCTTCATCCAGTGTAAGTTAAGAGGCAGGAGGAACAGGTCCTTCCTTAGAGCCCTGCAGGTTTTTTCAGGTAAATAAGGACAGCATGTATCAAAACAACAACAAAAAACAAACAAGCAAACCAACAAAAAGTTGCACCATCTGTTGTGGAGGTGCCATTTGCCTTTCCTTGATGAGCCAGTGTGGTGTAGCAGTTAAGAGCGGTAGACTTGTAATCTGGTGAACTGGGTTCGCGTCTCCGCTCCTCCACAAGCAGCTGCTGGGTGACCTTGGGCTAGTCACACTTCTCTGAAGTCTCTCAGCCCCACTCACCTCACAGAGTGTTTGTTGTGGGGGAGGAAGGGAAAGGAGAATGTGAGCCGCTTCGAGACTCCTTCGGGTAGTGAGAAAGCGGGATATCAAATCCAAAACTCTTCAAAATTCTATTGATGGAGGTATGGTCCTACCTTATACCACGGGTCCACCTAGCCCAGTTGTGTCGGCTCTGGCTGGCAGTGGCTCTCCAAGGCCCCAGGCAAGGAAGGGTCTTTTCTAGACTGCCATACTTTCCGACATCCCTTTTAAACTGCAGGCACAGGCGGGTGGGGCGGGGCGTTGAGCCTAGCCCTAGGGCCCTCCTTGGGAGTGCAAAACAAGTGCTGAGCAGTGAGCACGAAGGATGACGAGCCCAGAAATCTGTCCTGGTTTAAAGAATGAGGATGGCATGGAAGGACTACTGCAATGCGCTCTACGTGGGGCTACCTTTGAAGGTGACCCGGAAACTGCAATTAATCCAGAATGCGGCAGCTAGACTGGTGACTGGGAGTGGCCGCCGGGACCACATAACACCGGTCCTGAGAGATCTACATTGGCTCCCAGTACGTTTCCGAGCACAATTCAAAGTGTTGGTGCTGACCTTTAAAGCCCTAAATGGCCTCGGTCCTGTATACCTGAAGGAGCGTCTCCACCCCCACCGTTCAGCCCGGACACTGAGATCCAGCGCCGAGGGCCTTCTGGCAGTTCCCTCATTGCGAGAAGCAAAGCTACAGGGAACCAGACAGAGGGCCTCCTCGGTAGTGGCGCCCGCCCTGTGGAACACCCTCCCATCAGAGGTCAAAGGGATCAACAACTACATAACATTTAGGAAATACCTGAAGGCAGCCCTGTTTAGGGAAGTTTTTAATCTGTAACATGTTAATGTATTTTAATATTTGCTGGAAGCCACCCAGAGTGGCTGGGGAGACCCAGCCAGATGGGCGGGGTACAAATAATAAATTATTATTATTATTATGTAAGGACACCTGTGGATTCCAGGACAGTTGTGGCAGGGGGAAAGGTGAGCACAGAGCAGTTTGGGCCAAGCAAGCAAGAGCTTGGGAGAGCGAAAGCAACTGGCAAGAGACAGCGGCCTCCCCGGTGTGGCAGATGCAATGGTATCAGGACAAACAGCCACTTAGGAGACAACACTAGTTTGCAAAGGGAGTGGAGAGAATGTGGTCCCTGGTCCCCAGCAGCCTCTGAGAAACAACAGCAGCTTTGGGAAGAGAGGGGCACCAGGAGGGGGAATAGGGATTATGGAGGGGGGGTGGTTTTTTTATCCAACGAAGAAGAATTCCACTGTGCTGCCCTGTCAAGGGAGGAGAGGGGGCTGGCACTGGCAGCAGCAGGGTGGGACAAGGGGAGGGCTGTTATAACTGGTGTTGGCTTGTTGGCAGTCCTCCTGCAGGCAGAATTGTCTGGCTCCTGACTGCTGCAGACGTTTGCAAGGGCAGGAAGGGACCACCTGTGCCAACGCTGTAGCTAGGTAGGTAGAAGGGACAGTGCCAGGGGGCGGGGTGGGCGTGGGACGGGTATTTTATTTGTGTTTTAAATATCTAGCTATATATTTCTTTCCCAACTTTCTGTCTCACTTCTGAATGACCAAAGGCAGTTCACAAACTGTCACGCACAAAAATTAAAACAATTATATAATGTCAAAGGCACCATTTTGCTGGTGTCAGCACAACACAGGCAATGCGGGACACAGGTAGGCGTTGTCATGCCTGGGGGAGGGATCGACTGAGATGCTCAAACCTAGCCCTACTGTTTATTTACTCCAGTGACATACCTCTGAGAAGGAGGGGAGGAGAAACGGCTGATGCTTTGAACGTTGGACTCTCCCACAGCATGCAGAGAGAGCACAAAAAAGTGGTCTCTGTGAGAAGGCTGTCAAAAAAGTGACACCCTACTAAGCGAAAGAATGAAAGATCATTACCCGCCTTCTTTCTCTCCCCCCTCCCCAATTCGCTCCCCTACAACCAAGGACTCGTATCAATTGAAAACAGAGATGTTGTAGGTACCCTTGTTAACTATGAAAATCATTGAACAGAAACATTTTTTTAATGCTAGCTTGAGAGAGTCATAACCCGCTCCCCCAACTCTCTCTCACTGTCTCTGTCTTTTATCTTTTTATAAATTTGGGAACGATGACTCCAAGCCCAGTAGTGTCAGCTGCAATGGGTCATCCCTGACACATCCTGGTCCACCCTGAAATGTATTTGGGTGATGTGAGGGCTCCCTCATATATGACACAAAGATAGAAAATCTGCATGTACTCCCATGTACATGTTTGCCATGCTGAGCAGTGGGCACACGTGGCGAAAAGGCTGCATGTATTTTCATCTCACGTGATGTTGAGCATGCCAATTCCTTTGCAGAAATGATGATAGCAGAGGCAATCAGCAACAAAAATGTTGGTGCTGGTGACGTAAAATCCAAATTCCCCACCCCGGTGGTAAGAATCATTGAAAAGTTGCTGCCTTTAAGTAGTATTCCCAAATTTTCTACCTGGAGCAGTCTGCCTCTCCCTTCCTGATGGTGTGCCGTCTCCCTCAGGTGATATCCTTGTAAGGTTTTGCTCAGATGCATAATGATCCCAAGCCCTCCTTTCTCCTGCTTTCTGCTGTTCAAATGAAGAATTCCTAACACCAGCCACATCAGATGCATTGTGGGGCTTTAAGGCTTAAAACCTGGTCAGAAAACCCATCCATTCACTGACTCATTCAGGGTTTGGGTTTGGGTTTTTTAAAAAGTGAAGTCAATGTGACTTACAACCAACTACCCGGTATTTAAATAGTAAACATCAAACTGCAAGCTGATAAACTAAAAGACAAACAACAGCAAAAGAGAATAATCGAATGAAAAGAAAAGTCGCAGAACAATAAAAACAGAAGCAATCAATAAAACAGGGAAACAAACCTCATTCCAGCAGCAAAACAGCAGTAAATGCTGCTTAATCCACCACAGGAACACAGGAAGCTGCCATACTGAGTTAGACAATTGTGTTCAGCCACTGATTGAACCTGGGAACTTTTGCATGCAAAATTCTCCTTCCTCAAACCTGCAAATATATATATATTAATATTAAAGCTGCTTCTGAAGGACTTCTTGAAAAACTGGTTCTTTTGCCTGATGCTGAAAGCGCTTGGTGTTGCGCCAAGCTAGACTCTATGGGGAGGGCATTCCATAAATTTGGTATCACCACTGAAAAGGCCCTGCTCCTACTACGCACCTTCAGTCAGCAGGGGCACACAGAGCAGGACCTCAGGTGCTGAATGTTGGGTACAGGAAGGGTGAGCTTTAATATCAAGAATACCACTAAAATAGGTAGAATTTGCAGAAGTAATTTTATGTGTTCTGAGTGCTCTGCATACATGCTCTCAATAATCATTGCAACAACCATGTAAAGTAGGACACCTAAATCCAACCAGTGAGTATATGGCTGTGCTGAGGTTTGTTTTGTTTTATAAAATAACTATTAGGAACTTGCCAGCTGCTAGTCAGGCTCTACACTGCCTACAACAGTTCTATAAGTCAGTGGGCTAAAGGAAATCCCCCCCCCCCGTTCTAAACCTTGTTTCTCTTCATCAAGGAGGGAACGTTTTGGTGGTATTTTGCATTGGTGACATATTACTTCCACCTTCGTTGGTTTCCTATTTGTTTCTGGACCTCGTTTATATCAGCTTTATAGTGTTGATGTTAGTATTTAGAGTCCTAAATGGACCAGGACTCATTTATATTAGTGACTGTCTATCGGTACTTCCTTATGAACCTGCCTAGCAATTAAGGTCAAGGATGGAAATCTTGTAGATATATGAAATCACATCGGTGTGTGTGTATTCTCCATGGTAGTGGGTACCAATTTAAGAAAGGTTCTCATTAGAATTCTAACAAACCTAGAGGATATATTTCCTGACCATAGAAGAGGTACTCAAAATGAAGTCAAGGTACTCAATAATTAAAATATATTCCTTTGCCGTGTATGTGTGTGTGTGTGTGTGTGTAAAAATGACTTTACAAGGATAATCTAATCGGCCAATGAGATGTACAAATATAAATCATAATGTTAATATTATGGTTTCTTTTTGTATGTCTTGTGTGGCCAACAAGTTTATCCTTGCAAAGTCATTTTTCGTATTATAAATATATATATCTGGTACAGAAATATATTTTATTGATTTACTACCTTGACTTCATTTTCTGTGCTCACTAGTAATCTGTTGTAGGTCTTCAGGTATCTTATAAGGACATTTCTGTTTCAGCAGGCTTGGTTGGCTACTGTGATTTTAAATCTGCTATTTTTATAGGTTTTGTATTTCCTGATTGAGATTCTGTTATTTTATTAGACTTTTAGGCTGCTATCAATTATAGCAAATCTATTGAAAAGTAACTATATTGATTCTTCATTCTTGTGTTTTAAATTTTGTACACTGCCTTATTTTTTTCAGAAAAATGATTAATAATAATAATAATATAAAAATATTAGAAGTAGGGGAAGTAATAGCTGGTGTTTGATGCCTTTATCATGATGATAATCTATATCACCATTCTTCCAGCTACTAACTCATCACTGTTCTTGAGCACTACTCCCATAGCATTTGAGTCTCACATCGATTTGACAACTCTTACTTTGTCACTCTGGTTTGTCCATGAGATAATTTCAAGTCAAACAAAAATATGATGATTATTGGGTGTGTGTTTTTTCTACAGTAAAGTGCTTTGCATTCTGTCTTCGTTCACCACCCAGTGAGGTAGGTCACTTCCACTCCCCCACATTTTGTAAGTCAGTAACCAGAGACAGTGACTTCTCTAACATAATCTAGGGAACCATGTGACATCTACACAAAGGCTGCCATATCTTCCACACACATTGCCATGCAGCAACCCATGTGAGATAACCTACCGCATACATTGCCAGCTGTGTTCTTGCCATTGGTTGCCTCTACCACTGATACAAGTTGTCCAGACAGGTGCTAGTGTAAACTAAGGACAGACAAAACTAATGGCTGAACAGCAACTGATTTCTGTTCATGGTCACATAAGTACCTCTGCTTCAGAAACCCATGAATGTCAAATTTCTGTGTGTGTCTCCCTCATTTTAAAGTAGCCCATAGCATTTCAGAATTATTGAGTAAAAAGGTAAAGGTAAAGGGAGCCCTGACCGTTAAGTCCAGTCGCAAACGACTCTGGGGTTGAGGCGCTCATCTTGCTTTACTGGCCGAGGGAGCCGGCGTACAGCTTCCGGGTCATGTGGCCAGCATGACAAAGCCGCTTCTGGCGAACCAGAGCAGCACACGGAAACGCCGTTCCCGCCAGAATGGTACCTATTTATCTACTTGCACTTTGACGTGTTTTCGAACTGCTAGGTTGGCAGGAGCAGGGACCGAGCAACGGGAGCTCACCCCGTCGCGGGGATTCGAACCGCCGACCTTCTGATCGGCAAGCCCTAGGCTCAGTGGTTTAACCCACAGCACCACCCACAATAGTTTAACCCAGATGTTTTCAACCTTTTTGACTCCACGGCTCCCTTGACCAACTACCTTCTTCCTGCGGTGCACCTGTGGGGCTCAGGAGCCCAGTTAGGCCACCCCTTTCCTGCAGAGCTGGCAACCCCTCACACTTCTCTGAACTCCCTCCCTTGTGGAGTGTTCCCTCGGCCTCCTCTCCTCTCCTCTCCCCTCTCCTTGGGAGTCCTCTGGGCAGCCGCTGCTGCTGCCCCTGGTCTCTGAGCTGCCCCCTGACCAGTCCCAGAGGCACCATTCACCTGCACAGCTTGTAGCCAGGGCTGCTGCAACAAACAGCTGTGCAAGCCTTTGGGAGGCAGAGATGTGAGAGGGCATCAGAGGAGGGAGGGAAGGAAAGAGGGACAGAGCCCAGTGTTGCCCACGGCACCCTTGACCATCATTCAAGGCACCCCAGGGTGCCACGGCACACTGGTTGAAAACCACTGGTTTAACCTAATATGGGATGACATGGGTAGTTTATATTCTAGATTCAGAGGTGCCTTGACCATGAGATAAGGGGAGTCACCCACATCTGGCCAAGCTGCATTGGAACAAACGGAAACTGCCAGGCTGAGTGGGGGCTTGAACCTGGAACTGGTCCTGGAAGTAGCTATTCGATGAGACTAGCACAGGGTGGCTTCTCAGAGGGCTTGTGCCCTATGTTAGGAATACCATTTGGATTCCCAGTCTGATGTTACGTACATATTAGTGGCTTAAAACACAACAAGGTCACTGCAGTTGCACATTGTTGTACACACCAGAAAGGGAGCGGAGATGCCTTTACCTGATGCACATCACCTGTTTGGTTCCCCCGCCCCCAAGCTCCTGTTCATGAAGCTGCCACCTGCGCATGCGCGATGCGGTATTTCTCAAGGCATTTCCCAAGAAGCTATGCACCGTGGGCAGTGTTGCGTGCACACAGATTCAAAAGCCAGTGCTGGGCGTGCACTGGAGCTAGAGTAAATGGCAATGTGTACACAGCCTCAGGCATCAAATTGTCTTAGGCTGGTGCGAATGCACAGTCTGTGAAAGTTCTCCCCGCTACAGGACTCATTGTGAAACTTACGCTTGTTGTCAAACGTTGGACTTTCTTTGAGCCAGTGCCAAACTGAAAGAGAGCGCCCGTTCCCATACCAAATAGCAGTTTGCTGCTGTGGGGGTGGGGCTCCATTAGGATCGGTGCCCCGATGGAAAATGCCAAACCCTTCTCTTCCCACATGCTGCAGCCCCAGTCCTGAACAGGGAGCCCAGCAGCTGCTGTTTGCAGTGAGAAATTGATACATGAAATGTTAAACAATATGCTCAGTAAATTAATAGTAACAGTAGTAGTAGTAATTTTAACAATAAATTACCTGCCCTTCACCAGCACAACTGAGGGTGGTTTACAACCAGGGCCATATTTACCCAGGGGTGCAAGGGGTGCGGGGCACCCGGGCACCAAATTCGGGGGGGGGGGGCGCCGCCAAATGTATACCTACTGTATACTGGTCCCTCTCGATCGGCGGCAGTGAAAAGCAATGGATCGAAAGTCCCTGCCCCCCTCCTAAACAACTTTGAGTTCAACCCCCCCTTAAAAAAGCTCGTTAATTTGGGGGTTGGCTAAACTAAATTTGGGGGCGCTGGGCGGATTTTTGCACCCCGGCGGCACATATGCTAAAGACGGCCCTGTTTACAACCATTTAAAATTCAGTATTAAGAAGGATAAAACAGATTGCAGCCACAGGAATAGGGTGGGTCTGGAAAGCACACATCTCAGATGTCAAAGCCAGGGTAGAGAAGTGAGCCTTCAGCATTCGCCAAAAACTGTACGGTGAAAATGCCAGGCGTACCTCTAACAGGTAGTTTGGAGAGCTGATCTACATCCATGCTGAAAACCTAGGGGCTGACTGTGTACCTGTTTGTTCTTCCTGTGGCAGCCTGTGTCTATACACTCTCTGGCACAAAATGGTGCCATTTACCTCCTTTTACTTCATAACATCTCTTGCACATCTGTGCAAAACTGCAGCATAATTTCACCGCAAGTGTGGTGACATTGCACCATTGCAATTCTCTTAAATCATTTTTTAAAAAATAAAATAAAATCCCCCCCCCCACATGCAGCAAAAGACCCTCTAAAACCCTAGGGTGGCAGGTGTGCACAACTTGCATTCCCAGGGCAGCCCAGTTTCTCCAGTTTAATTCAAAGGTACGTGGACTCTGTGGATGTATGTAAACCCACATGGACTGTATTAGGGAGCAGACAAAATATAGATGATCAAGTAAATTGTAAACAATTGGAGCCAGCTGCACCAAAAGGAAGAGAAGCCACCTGTCGGGTGAAAAGGGCCAAAGTATTGAAATAGTTAGCAGTGGGAACTGGAGATGAAAAATATGACATGATCATCTTTTGGTGCAAAAAAACCAAATAGGTATTACTTGTAAGCACCACATTGAACCATTATCCGCATACACGTACAAAACACTGCTGTGTGCACACCATTCAAAAAAATTACAGAGATGCCAGAGTAAATATTAACTGTTTGCAGATAGATAAAATAAAAATGCTTTTAAAATAGTTACAGGTAGGTAGCCGTGTTGGTCTGTCATAGTCAAAACAAAATAAAAAATAAAAAAATTCCTTCCAGTAGCACCTTAGAGACCAACTAAGTTTGTTCTTGGTATGAGCTTTCGTGTGGTATCTGAAGAAGTGTGCATGCACACGAAAGCTCATACCAAGAAAAAATGTAGTTGGTCAAGGGAGCCGTGGACTCAAAAAGGTTGAAAACCTCTGCCTTAGCTCTTTAGAATATCAGTCATTTAGGACAGAAATCCAATTTTCTGCCTTCAGGGAAGCATTCACAGTCCCTCAGTTCTCTAGTCTCCACCACTGGAAGTCAGCAACACCCACCCTGCTTTGAACAGGGTGAGTACTTGAATATCACGGAAAAAGAAGAAATGCATTATTTCAGTGTATCTGAAGAAGTGTGCATGCACACGAAAGCTCATACCAAGAACAAACTTAGTTGGTCTCTAAGGTGCTACTGGAAGGAATTTTTTGTTGTTGTTTTGTTTTGACTTTTAAAATAGAAGGTTTTCATGCTGTTTTCAGAGAATTTAAACATTTGCAGGTCCCTTTATTTAATAAGTATTTTAAAATCTTGGTCAACTTGATTTAATTCTAAACTGAGCAACTTTCAAAACATGAATTTCCTTCCTTTCTGTTTGAGATTGCACTCTAAGCAAGGTATTGCTTTAGCATGCAATGCTATTTGCAGATATAGTTGCCGGTACAAGGAGTTTGACAGGGAGCAGTTTGAAGAAAGCTGGCCCAGCCTTCTCTTGCGCCTTTAACAGGGATTTATCTGCAGAGATCAGCCCATAAAGCATTTCATGGCATGGAGATGAGCATGATCACCTGCAAATGTGCGGCACGGAGATCAAAACAGCGCTGAGGTAGCAGTTTTCAAAAGCTGCAGTTTGGTGCTGCTATCTCTTCTGTGCCACCCGCAATTATCTCGCAAGTCTTTTTTGACTAACAGTGATGCACATAAAGATTGGCACAGTCCAAATGTGGCTTAAGTATGTCAGGTATATTAATTCAGCAACCTGTCACTGATAAAACATTGCTAGAGGAAGCAGCTGTCTGGAAGGGGTGTCAGAATTTGCAGATGTTCAGGTGCAGTTATTCTCCTTACAAATGTGACTCAAATGACGGTGCTTGGAGGAAGAGAGATTTTTCTCACTCTCACAATTCACGTCTGTGTGTATGCGCACATGGGTAAACAGGTAGCATTTTCACTTTTCTGAATATGTATGGCAAATACAGTATGGCAAGTATATCAAAGAGATATAGAAGTACAGGCCTCCTCAGGATTGAGAGGAGAATCTTCATTAGCAGATCCTCCAAGTGTCCCTATTTTCTAGGTTCGTCCCTGATTTGGAGAAGCCGTCCCGGTTTCCAAGGTGGAATCTATAAAAAAAAGTTGTGAAAATGCTTTTTTAAAAAAACGTTCTGAAAAATATATTGCATTTGCCATAGCTCACCATCGCCATCTAGTGTCACATTTGTATATTGCACTTTACAACACATTTAAAGCATGTTATTTGCAGCAGTATAACTGAGTCTTGATTTCGTCCGGGAATGTCCCACTTTTCCTTAGGATGTCCCTATTTTCATTGGAGAAATGTTGGAGGGTATGTTATCTGACCCCCGAACTGTCTGAAAGCAATCCTTTATAGGGAAGTTTTTTTAAAAAAAATGTTTATTGTTTTATTATGTTTTAATATATGTTGGAAGCTGCCCAGAGTGATTGGAGCAACCCAGTAAGATGTGTGGGGTAAAAATAGTAAAAATTATTACTATGGAATGGGACGTCCCTATTTTCATCGGAGAACAGCGTTGGCTGTTAATGTATCTTCCCTGATAATGCAGAAAGCGGTGTGGGAGGCTTCAATTGCCTCAGGCACTTCTGTCCCCACCTCCAAAATTGGAAGCGAACCACCAGCCAAGAGAGAAAAATACCCCAAGCAATTGGAGGGGTGGGATCCCCCCCCCCAATTTATGATTTATGGCCTCTTCTGAAATTAACATTACACATTCCCCACCCTTTAACAGCCATTATATGTATGTCAGTTCGTCCACTTTTAAACATACATCTGGAGGCAGACATGTGAACAAGCACGGTTGCACCATCAAATAGTTAAGGATGCTGGGAATTATAGCTCTTTGAGAGGTAAACTACAGTTTCCACAGTTTCTAGAGGGAAATAACACACTTTCAATGTTTGGTGTGTACACAGATCTGCTCACACAAGCAGATGAGGTAGTAAACTTCTGTTTGGGCTGTCTCATGGGGTGTGTGTCACATAACTGAACTATCCGTATAGATATATAGATATACAGTAGCACTGTACATAGAAAACTGGTTGTCAGGAATAAGAGTTCAATCCTTCTTCACTTGAAAGGTTGGGGAGGCAGAACACAAAAGGGACAAGAGAAGACATGTGCTGCAAGGGGCAGCAGGAAAGGACCAAACATGGGAGGCAAGAAGGGGATGGATGGGGGAGCAGTTTACGGGGCTGGTTGGGGGGCAAGAAGAGGTGGGAATGGAAGTCTGCTGCATGGAGATGGAAGGAGCTAAGTAGGTATAGGGCAGGCAGAAAATGAGGGAGGTGGAAGATGGAGAAAACCCTCACACACCCGACTTTGCTTTTGTGTAGGTGGTTTGGGAAAAAGGGACGTGGGTGGCACTGTGGGTTAAACCACTGAGCCTAGGGCTTGCCGATCAGAAGGTCGGCGGTTCGAATCCCCACGATGGGGTGAGCTCCCGTTGCTCGGTCCCTGCTGCCGCCAACCTAGCAGATTGAAAGCAGGTCAAAGTGCAAGTAGATAAATAGGAACCGCTCTGGCGGGAAGGTAAACAGCGTTTCTGTGTGCTGCTCTGGTTTGCAGGAAGCGGCTTTGTCATGCTGGCCACATGACCGGAAGCTGTACGCCGGCTCCCTCGGCCAATAAAGCGAGATGCGTGCCGCAACCCCAGAGTCGGTCACGACTGGACCTAATGGTCAGGGGTCCCTTTACCTTTACCTTTAGGTGGTTTGGTAGGGGATGTAGCCAGCGTTTCCCTCACTGATCCAAATAGTTTAACTTATTCATATTCCAAGTTGACTCCTTTCCCGAAGCACAGTGTTAACACATAAAAGTACACAACACAATATCCAATTAAAAAGTCATAACTAGGATCTGTGTAATGATTTTAATCTATTTTCTTAATACAAAAAAAAGAAAGGCTGACCAAATAAAACTAGCGGTGGTTTTTATAAGGCATTAATAATAACAACATTTGGAAGGGAATTTCACGTTACAAAGACAGTTCCCACTTCTGTACGGCTTCATCACAAAAGCCTTCCCACTTGTAAGGGAGGGACACTGGGGGTGCCCTCGTGTTAATGCCATTTCTAAAGGATCCCAGAGCAGGCAAACTAAAGGGTGATGGGTGTGGAATCAGGCTTGATATGTCATATAGCAGGGTATGCAGATTTCCAGTTCTCTTTTGCTACCTGACAAGGATGAATAACATGGAAAGTTCTATCCTGCTAGATTGTTTAGATCAGGGGTCAGCAAACTTTTTCAGCAGGGGGCCGGTCCACTGTTCCTTAGATCTGGTGGGGGGCCAGACTATATGGGTGGAGGAAATGAACGAATTCCTAACCCAGAGATGCATTTTAAAAGGACACATTCTACTCGTGTAAAAACACGCTGATTCCCGGACCGTCCCCGGGCTGGATTGAAAAGGCAATTGGGCTGGATCTGGCCCCCGGGCCTTAGTTTGCCTACCCATGGTTTAGATTATAATCCATGCACATCACCTTCATTTCTCTGATACTGGTAATCTTCTTTATGTCTTCGAGAGACAAGCCTCCTATGTTTGGGGCTTTGCTGATGATGCCGTCCCACCATTTTTGATAAATCAGACATCTTGTTGATGCATATTAAGTGCTGAGATTTTTAAAGCGAAATCAAAAGTTGCCTGCTTTTCTCAGTGGTGGCTATCTAGTCTTTTACATATTGTATGTGTTTGGATTCTTAATGTATTTGGATGACTTTGGGTGATTTTACGATTTTATTGACATTCAGAAAATACCTGAAGGCAGCCCTGTTTAGGGAAGTTTTTAACCTGTGATATTTTAATGTATTTTAATATCTGTTGGAGGCTGCCCAGAGTGGCTGGGGGGACCCAGCCAGATGGGCAGGGTACAAATAAATTGTTGTTGTTGTTGTTTAAAATGCCAATAAAGGCCAATAATAACAATAACAATAACAGTACCAATAATAATAATAATCCTCAAATTTGGAAAAGGAGTTATTTCTTTAATTTTGGGGGAAATCCAAAAATTTCCTTGACCACCACAGAGCCGAACACCAAATGTAGAGCCTGCCATGCAAAAGTTGTCCCCAACCAGTATTAGAGACTCTCCAGGACTAGGCTGCTTATTAATTTGATTATAACTTACATTTATTAATCGCCTATTAACACCAGTTCCCAAAATGAAATAGGTGATTGTGTAGCAGGAAGGGCAAGTTTTCCTATTTGGTATATTATGTCGTTTTACAATCTAGCATAAGGCGACACCAATATATCATATATTGTGAATAAACCTTGGACGCAGTAGTATCTGAGCTATATATTTCGCTTATTTAAAACCTCGCGATTGTGGCACTAATTGTCCTGTTAATATATAGAGAAACAGAAAAGGGTGCAGAAATCAGGGATAGTGTTTTCCTTAATAATGGATTGGGGACACCAGCTCCTGCCCCACTGCCTAAAGGTGGTGTCCAAACTTTCTTCAAAGAGGGCCAGATTTGATGAAGTGAAGGGCCGTGAGGGCCGATCAAAGCTGTTGACCTTTTTTTAGGATTGAAGTTATTGAGGGTTTTTTTTATGATTTTGCCCCAAAGTTGTTGAGCTTTTTTACGGTTGAAGTTGCTGAGCTTTTCTTAGGATTGAAATTGTCGAGGTTTTTTCAGGGTTTCGCCCCAGGAAATAAACTATACAAACAAAGTATCAGGTGTTGTAATAATTGTGATCAAACAAAACCAAAACACCAAATTGGCTAATAAATATTGAGAACAGTTTACTCAATCAAACATGTTAAAATGAACACATTAAGGTGCAGCGTGCAAATCCAAGCCTGTAAAAACTCAATAAACTGATGGCATAATACTGAGGCTAATGATAATGTCCTACCGTGATTGAGTAAACTGTTCTCAATATTTATTCGCCAATTTGGTGTTTTGGTGTTTTGGTTTTGTTTGACCAGGAAATAAACTGCCACAGGGGCCGGATTAAACTGACCGGCAGGCCGGATTAGGCCCCCGAAACGGACCTTGGACAGACCCCTTTCTCTGCTTTTCCAGAATATGGGAGAGAACCCAGGAGTCCTAGTGTCAGCCTCGCCTCATTCCATTGCACTCCTCTCCCCCCCACTTTCTCTTTCACTTGCTTTCACTCTGAAGATCGGCTTTCCTTGTTTCGTCTGCTCTGCTGCCTGCTAGCACTCGCCCCGTTCCCCATGGAAAGCCTATCTAGGAGGGGTGGGGGTGGGGGTGGGCATGTTGGCATGGGTAGAAGGGAAGGGGGTGGCACAAGGAGACTGGCAAAGCTGCCAGCCAGGGGCAGACTGGGTCATGGCTGTTGGCACCGAGTCTCTGCCTTCTCTGTGTGAGCTGCATTAGTGATAGAAACGTAATGCCCCCTTCGGACAATAAAAGTGTTCTCCCCCACCCCCCGCTCCAGCCCAAGCGCCCCCTAATCTGATGCCAGGGCTTTGGAGATGAAGTTCCCATCGCTGGAAGAAAACAGATGCCACCTCCTATTCAGCAGGCTGGTATAGAGCACAACAATGGCCCAGCACACAGCCTGTGCCAACTGAGGGGGGCACCCTATTGAGCCTGCCTCTCCCCAAAGAACAGCTGCACAGAGACGGCTTAGGAGAGGAAACCTCTGCCAAGCCATCCCTACCCAGGGGCATGGGGTGGGGAAGGGGATGTGGCTTCTTTAAGAAGAGTGCCCAGGGCAGACAATTGCCCTCCTCCTCGGCTGCGGGGATTTCACAGGTTTACGCGCGCCTCTCGGGCGTCACCATGGCACCTTCTTGGCACACTCTGCCCATGCAAGACAGAGCCGGCGTTGCCATGGCACCAGCGGGCACCTCGTCAATCGAGGCTTTGTTCAAAGTTCTACCCCTTGAAACTGGAATTTCAGGACATGAGAGGCGGCTGAGGGGAGATCCCTGAGCCCAATATAGCCCCCACTCCTGCCAGGACTCCAGACATCCAACCCACCCCCACCCCCCACCCACCCGCCAATATCTCCAGTCAGTCAGACACTCTTTCTGCTCTAAAGGCCTAGCTCTGTCCCTGCTCAATAGCCTCCTCAGCAAAGAGACACTCGGAGACATTTTGGCAGAACAATCTGCCTCCCCTACCCCTTCACACCAATGGCAAAAAAATAAAAAATCTTACCCACAATACCCTGTACTTTAATGGCACCCCAAAATCTGCTGCCAAATGGAGCCACCGCCTAACTGCGATGAGGGTTGCCGCTCACCCCCTTCCTGAAGATTTCTCCCTCACATCTCTCATTGCACAGGGACCACAGAGGCATCATTCACCGGCAGTGTCTGTGTTTGTGCCAAAGCAGTAAGGGACCCAGGTGGCGCTGTGGGTTAAACCACTGAGCCTAGGGCTTGCCGATCAGAAGGTCGGCGGTTCGAATCCCTGCGACGGGGTGAGCTCCCGTTGCTCGGTCCCTGCTCCTGCCAACCTAGCAGTTCGAAAGCACATCAAAGTGCAAGTAGATAAATAGGAACCGCTCTGGCGGGAAGGTAAACGGCGTTTCCGTGCGCTGCTCTGGTTCGCCAGAAGCGGCTTAGTCATGCTGGCCACATGACCCGGAAGCTGTACGCCGGCTCTCGGCCAATAAAGCGAGATGAGCGCCGCAACCCCAGAGTCGGACACGACTGGACCTAATGGTCAGGGGTCGCTTTACCTTTAGTAAGGGGCCTGGGGTACGATGGGGCAGGTGCTTGCACCTTTAATAGTGTGCAGGTGTTGCTTACGCATCCCCTCCAAGTGTCCCAGTTTTCCAGGGACAGTCCCAGAATTACAGAAGCCACCCCGTTTTCTGCTCTGATGCCCGATTGCCCCGTCCACAACTTGGAGAACAATTAAAAGTGATGTGTGGGGGTGAAAAAATTGAGTCCTGTTCATACTGAAAATGAAATACCTGCACCAAATGAAGGAAACAGTGAAGCTGGCATACAAAGTCCTTCCTATAATTTTGGAGGCAAAGGTAACCAATCCACTTTACATTCTTCAGTTGCAATGCTTCTGTAGCCAGCCATTTTTTTAAGGAAACATGTAGAGTGTTTATTCCTTTTTTTGGAAAATGGAGTTGTCTACTCAGAAGTAAGTCCTACTGTATTCAATGGAACTTACTCCCAGGTAACTGGGTAAAGACTGTGCGGCCTTACACTGCAATCCTAAGCATTTTTACTCAGACCTAACTCTCGCTGAATTCAATAGGATTTACTCTCTGGTATGTTCCTGATCATTTTCACAGTTTCTATTATTTGTTTGTTTGTTTGTTTGTTTATTGAATTTATATACCCAGGGCTCTCAGGGCAGTTCACAGAATAAAATCATGATATAAAACCCACCTTTTATTACCCACCTTTTTCTCTGACAAGGACTCAAAGCAGCTTACAGCGAACATTCCATTCCATTCATCTGTTGAAAGTGTTGTACATTTGCTTGTATATTTTTTTCTTTACAACATTCCTGTGAGGTAGGTTAGACTGAGAGGTTGTAATTGGCTGAAGGTGACAGATGTGCGAGGCAAGATCAAACACGGGAGAAGCTTCCTGATGTAGGAAGAGAATGTCCCTATATTCATTTGAGAAATGTTGGAGGGTATGGGATCAGGATGGGGGGATTGCATAGGAAGAGTGACCATTATTCAGAGAGGGAAAGGAGGGTACGCTTATAGGACAAGCTAGGTCTGCTGAACTTCCCCTCTTCTGCACAATTATTCACGGTGACAGAAGAGCCATGTCCTCTCTTTCACCTGTGGCTGCCAGAGAACAGGCAACCCCAATGCGGAGAGCGAGGAAAGGAAGGCCTACTAATCTGAGAAAGCGGGTGCCTTTTGGCACATTGCAGAAGAGTCCAGAGATATAAATGGCTGCCTGCTGGAGCGGAGGCCACAGAAGCATCTCTAAAGCACAACTCTATTTAGCAGGGGTGTGGAGAGCCACATTGTCTAGTGAAGAAGAGTTTGGATTTGATATCCCGCTTTATCACTATCCGAAGGAGTCTCAAAGCGGCTAACATTCTCCTTTCCCTTCCTCCCCCACAACAAACACTCTGTGAGGTGAGTGGGGCTGAGAGACTTCAGAGAAGTGTGACTTGTCCAAGGTCACCCAGCAGCTGCATGTGGAGGAGCGGGGAAGCGAACCCGGTTCACCAGATTACGAGGCTGCCACTCTTAACCACTACACCACACTGGCAACCTTCTGGGGGCCATATGCCAACGGTGGGTGGGATCATAGGCAAAACTGGGGAGGGCAAAGGACGTGGCTCTTACTTTTGTACAGTAGGCTGAATTCCAGACACACACACACACCCAGTGGTTTCTACACATGCACATCTCTGCATAATACATCCAGGCCACCAAGATGCTTTATTGCAGATCAAAGGCACATTCCAGCCAGGCAAAAGCCCTTGGGAAAGACACAAAGGCTGGCTTATGCAGAGGGTGGACTAGAGGTAGGCCTGGGGGAATAGGTGCCGGGTCCCAGGGGCCCTGGGTGCCATGGCTCTCACAAAATTTTGAATGAGGGTGCAGGGTACCCATAAAGTGCAGTGAGGCGGCATCATCACGCCTGCCCACCCACCGGATCGCGCAACGCTGTGTCACTGTGCCCTGCTACGTGCGCAAGTGACGTCATCTCGCTGGGGGCTTGATGACGTAGTAGTGCGCACACCACGAAGGGCGTGATGACATAGTATGTGCGCCTTGCAGCATGCATGTGCACCCTGGAGACTGTGCAGCCCCAGGCACCCGCAGTTGCACGGTGCAAGCTGGCGCCACTGCCCGGGGGCTTGATAGAGGCGCCTTCTTGAAGCATGAGGTTCACCCCACATTATTCTCCACAGAATAATGAATAAGAGACCTGTAAGGTACCGGTAATTCCTTCTAGTCCAGCCCAAAGATAAAGCAATCTGCTCACCAACCTCCCTTTACACTGAAGTCAAGTCAAGTCTTGCTTTCCTTAATCAATGAAGGAGTTCCATGGTGTCTGACAAGGAGTGGTTTTTAGGACTGCTTCATGTATAAAAAAATTTTATTCATGAAGACAACTGCTAGGAATGAAAAGTAGTACTGTATATAACCGCGTTCGTCGTCAGGTATGAAAGTCATACAAGTATCTCTTTGGCTAGGATTACGCTGCCTCAGCTTTTGACCTCTGCAATTGCAGCAAAAGAGAATCAGGTAGGTAGCCGTGTTGGTCTGATGCAGTTGAAATATATATATATATATAAAATAAAAATTGTCCAGTAGCACCTTAGAGACCGACTAAGTTTGTTCTTGGTATAACACGAAAGCTTATACCAAGAACAAACTTAGTCGGTCTCTAAGGTGCTACTGGACAATTTTTTTATTTTTATACATACTGTATAGCAAAAGAGATATTCATGGCAGCATCACATATGTTGCTGCATACGAGCAGATGCATTTTTCTTTACATTAAGGTTAGTTCTGTGTAGGAAAAGGGCCATGTGAGACATACTTTTTAAATGTACAGTAAAGATTTAGTTTTTTAATACAGAGAAATAACACCCGTCAAGATCCCTAACCCACTCACAACTCCCTAAAACGACCCCTTCCCCACACTCAACATTACCTGTTTATCAGCAGTCAGCAAAATGATGCTTTGTTAACAAAACCCCTCTCATATTTGCTTTCTCTGCTTTCAAAATAGGAGCCTAATTCATGGTTTTTGTAGGCTACCGCTTTCCGATTTGTAACGAAAGGTTGTCTAGACTCACCATTAGTTTCTCAAAGTACAAATACAGGGTTGTGGTGGTGTCGTGCTGTGGTTTTTTTTGCTTTGCTTTTGTGTGTTCTCTGGACTCTAAACAGTGGCTAATCTTAACAATGGATAACAAAAACAAGCCCGCTTCATAAACTATGGTTTGAAAAAGAGCTTGATTCCAACAACACCTAGTTAAGATTAACCTTGCTTTGTCTGGGTTTAGATGAAATGAAAAGCTGTGGTTAATTTAAAATGGGAGTGAAACCTTCCGAAGTCTCTTTGCAGCTGCACCAGAAGAGAAGGGGGAGAGTACAAGCTCCCATTATGTCTAACTATGGCATAGTGCTACATCTGAAATGGCCAAATGTGTGTAACTTGAGTACTTTGGAAAAGTTGTCCATATGCAATTGCTATCAACAGTACTCTGTGATCAGCAATAATCATAAGAGTACATTTTAACTGAAGAGCCTATTGAGCAAAGACTGGTGTTGCTAAACAATTATTCAGGAATATGAATCCAAGTCCTTTGGACTAAAGTATCTCCAAACAGCCATATGTCAGTATTTATCAATATTTTAAAAGAAGGGGTTTGACAGTCCACCTGCTTGAGTTCCCCAACTTTATACTATAAACTGCCCTGTGATCCTCAGATGAAGGGTGTATATAAATTTAATTTAAATTAATAAAAATAACTCACATCAATGGCCCTTTTAAGGTCCCTACTAAGTATTTCTAATGTGAACTCACCCATGACTTTAAAGTTTTTTATACAGAAGGTATTTTGTCCCTTAGAAGAGTCCACAGATACAACAAAGACTTTTTTTATTCAAAATGGATTCCCTAAGGATTCATCACCATCTTATCATCACAGATCTTAAGTAGAAAAATAATACTAGTAGTTATTTCACAGTAGAGGCTACACCCTCAGAAAAGCTCAGCCCCAATGCTAAAAACATGTCTCACAATTGTAGATAATTTTCATTTATCTTATTTTTATATGAAGTTTCCTGAAGGAAAATTAAATTAGCCTTTAGTTTTCCCATAGCTTAGCAATTGTTTCCCCCCCTCAAATTATGGTGGGGTTTTTTTTGTCACTGTTATTATCTTTCTAAATATCTGTATATATAAAAACAAGAGACAAGTTTCCTTGTAAACATATTCAACTATATATTATTCCTTTACAATAGTAAATGCTTGAAACTGCTTTAGCTTTACATATATATAAAGATGCTTATCTTCTGTCATTTGATTGTTTTAAAAGAAAGAACAGGTTTTGTGAAATTATTTTAAATGCACTCAGCTAATTGGAATGTCGCTGTAATTAAAAGGCATTCACCCAATCAAAAATTATGCTCTGTAGAAAAAATTAGGCTATCAATTCGAAAGCTACACAATTGTTGAATTAAAAATATCAACATTTATAATGTATCATATACAGAGTAGAAAATTAATGAGGAATATAAAATTACATGTGTTAAACCAATCAGTGGTATACTCATTAAAAAAATATTAGTAAATTAGAAAAAGAACATTAGAAGAATACTGGCAAATCACATGCGAGCAAAAATGGAAAGCAATATTTGAATCTAAATATACCCTTTTGACACTTTTGAGAAAAAATGCTGATATTCTTGCTTCTGCAATAATCATATCCATTCTTTGGGGAACAGCTGTCTACAGAGTTACGGGGTACAGATTATTATAGCCAGTGCTTTTTTTCTGGAGGAATGCAGGGGGACACATACCCTTAAACATTTTGTGAATCTAAGTTGGGCCTCATTGAGGGGCAGTATTTCAATTTGAGTAGGAAAATGAGAGTACCCCTTAACATTTCTTAATAGGAAAAAAAGCACTGATTATAGCACCTTGAAGCTGCTTCTGCTACCAGGGAAGGTCTGAGGAGCTAAAATGTTGCCTGCAAAGTCTCCCCTCCTTTCTTGGGTCCTCCATGACTCTCCCCCTGGTCTGAGCTTCAGGGGCAAATAGCTGTTTCAAGGTGTGTGTGTGTGTGTGTGTGTGTGTGTGTGTGTGCAGGTTGCGAGGGAGGTGATTTTCAGCAGGAAAATGGCACAGGAGAAATGTTTTTTAATTAATCCGGACGCCACATGGTCCTAGTCCTCATCAGGTGCGCCCACATATTGTTCATCTAAATAGGAGAGAACCTCCATCGCAGGAGTCAAAGATATGGCTTAGGTTACACTGCTTTGGCCCCCGAGATGATGTCTACATGCAAACATACGTGGGGGGAGGGGAGGGGAGCTGCGGCTGTTCAGTTACACACATATGTGTGCAATACTTAGTTACTTAGCGGGCTAGCAAGAGCTGTGCTAGAACTGAAAGCGTACTGTATTTATCCGTAGTTGCCTACAGAAGCCTCTTCCTTGTCTGTCCTCCGCTAGTGTGGTGTAGTGGTTAAGAGCGGTAGACTTGTAATCTGGTGAACCGGGTTTGCGTCTCCGCTCCTCCACATGCAGCTGCTGGGTGACCTTGGGCTAGTCACACTTCTTTGAAGTCTCTCAGCCCCACTCACCTCACAGAGTTTGTTGTGGGGAAGGAAGGGAAAGGAGAATGTTAGCCGCTTTGAGACTCCTTCGGGTAGTGATAAAACGGGATATCAAATCCAAACTTTTCTTCTTCTTCTTCTTCTTCTTCTTCTTCTTCTTCTTCTTCTTCTTCTTCTTCTCCTCCTCCTCCTCCTCCTCCTCCTCCTCCTCCTCCTTCTTCTCCGCCGTTCCCTGTCGGAGCAGGGATCTTCCCTTTTGCTTGTTTGTTAGTAGTCAATACTTTATTAGGTTCTGTGGGGCACACAGCTGGTGTGAAATAAAGCAGGAACACTTCTAGATGCTTAAAGGACTCAGGGGCACAGGCCCATGGCACCAATCTGCTTACACCTGAGCAAATTAAAATCGTGGGTGACTGGGGTATCCTTGGCACTCGGTTTGACAGTGTGTCCTAGTCTTCCTGTATATAATGCTTTAAAAATATTATTAAAAGGAGGGTGGGGAACAGGGCTGTAGGTAAAAGTAGCCTCCTCTGTGCGTAAAGTGTTAGGAATTGTAGAAAGCTGATGTGACATTGCCTTCACGATACGGAAAAGATGTTTCATATATAGCCAGAAGGCACTGATGAATGGTGAGGTCATGGTGAGGTCTGTCCCGAAATAAGAGATTTGAGAGCCTCTCTGTGTGTTTTCGGGGGGTGGGGGTGGGAGAAAGGGATGCCCCAACCGCCGCTAAACCACGCTGCTATTCACAAATGTTCTTGTTTAAAAATAGGAAGTACAGTGACTGTCTCCAGCTTGTCTGTTCACTGTTTTTATGTCCTTTAACTCCCAGTTTTCTTTACTTCTTTACTTCTTTTCTTTAGCGGTTATTTTTAAAAATGGGAAGCACACAGCCAAGAAGGATGTTTAAAAATAAAAACGTAAAAGGCTCCTAAAATGACAGGAGGGCAGGTTAGAGAGTGGGAGGGAGTGCTGCTGCTTTTTGTACAGAAAATAATCGTCCTCATCCTCTCACAATCGAGATGCACAGCAGGGAGGCAGATAGCCACCTAGGATGTTAACTGTACAATTTTTTTATTTTTTATTTAAAGGAAATATGCTGCGACATTGAGTTGTATAATGACGGCAACATGGCTATGAACAGCAATCACGGGAGCACCAGATCAAAGTGTTCCTATCCCCAAACGCACAGCCTATCTAGTAAAAACGTGACATCCCCGTAATAGAAGCAGGAAGAGAAGTATCTATCAAACTGGCCAATATGGCACTTTTACTGGAAACATGCTGGCTGACGCTTTAAAAAGGAACTTCTTTATTTATTCCCCCCGCCCTCACCTTCAAACAGATTAATATAGGAAGAACCCAGTAATTTTAACGTAAAGAGTGAGGTCTTCAACAAGTAAGAGCACCGAGTAGCAATAACATGGTAAGAAAAAGTGGAAGGGAATTGGACGGGGGGGGGGGGCCTCTCTGGCTCCCACAATTGTGGTCAGATTATTACCGGTAGTTGAAAGGGCTGACCTATTTTGTTGCCTGAGGTGAAAGACAAGGCTGTGCCACCTCACTCATATTCCACATACGGCTCCACAGAAGCCAACTGGACTGGGAGTGCTCTAGCCCAAGGTCACCCAGCAGCTGCATGTGGAGGAGCGGAGACGCAAACCCGGTTCACCAGATTACGAGTCTACTGCTCTTAACCATTACACCATACTGGCACCACACAAGAGAACACCGCCTACAGGTTATCTTAGGGGGTGCAGGAGAGTTTGCGTGGCGCAACACAGCTCTGTTCTCCAGCATCTCCCTGCAGTGTCTACCACCTGAAGCAACAGCTTAATGCAGGCATAGGCAAACTCGGCTCTCCGGATGTTTTGGGACTACAATTCCCATCATCCCTGACCACTGGTCCTGTTAGCTAGGGATGATGGGAGTTGTAGTCCCAAAACATCTGGAGGGCCGAGTTTGCCTATGCCTGGCTTAATGGTAGAGCTGGCCCTGTTTTGGGTGAATGTTATATGAGTGGAACAAAGAGCTACCCACCCACCACAATGCAAGTATTGTTAATGAGTCTCCAGCAGCACGCATCAGGGTCAGCCTACAATGTATTGTTGCCTAAGATGGAGCAGCAAATGGCAGTATCTCATTCCCCAGTAAAGGTGCATAATACCCAAGAGGTTGCTCAAGTTTCACTCACTTTCTCTTTCTGTCTCTCTTTCGTCCTGGTGTACTGCATATACTGTTAAGTTTTAGTTAAGTTGTAAGTTTGTTAAGGGACGCGGGTGGCGCTGTGGGTTAAACCACAGAGCCTAGGGCTTGCCGATCAGAAGGTCGGCGGTTCGAATCCCCGCGACAGGGTGAGCTCCCGTTGCTTGGTCCCTGCTCCTGCCAACCTAGCAGTTTGAAAGTACGTCAAAGTGTAAATAGATAAATAGGTACCGCTCCGGCGGGAAGGTAAACGGCATTTCCGTGCGCTGCTCTGGTTCGCCAGAAGCGGCTTAGTCATGCTGGCCACATGACCCGGAAGCTGTACGCCGGCTCCCTCGGCCAATAAAGCGAGATGAGCACCGCAACCCCAGAGTCGTTTGCAACTGGACCTAATGGTCAGGGGTCCCTTTACCTTTACCTAAGTTTGTTAAGTCTGCTGCAACTGGATTTCTTATGGACAGTGCCAATCCTGAATGTATTGGATTTGTGACCATTATGCTCATTTGCCTTCAGTAGCAGTAAAGCTCTGCTGGATGAAATACTGCCTCTGGTCTATTTTTGGGAATCCTGCAACGTGTTTAAGTTTTTACTCTGCTAACTATACATTGGAATCTACTCTGGATCAATATTGAGTAGACTTTCAATGACAGCTTTGGTACTCAGGGGAGAAAACCCCACAGGTGCCTTTCTCTGGCAATAATAATAATAATAATAATAATAATAATAATAATAGAAATAATATATATGTATTGCCGTTTCACGACACCCAAGATCAGTTGCACGAGACAAAGTTACGACTGGGTGGCAGTGAGTAGCAGTCATTGGTGAGGTGGGAGCTAAGAGCAGTCCGTAGTTAAGACTAAAGAAGAAGCTAGAGCCAGGACACTGAGTCAAGGAGCAAGCCGGAAGTTAGGGCCAAAGAATGGCGGAATGCACTGAAGCTCAGGAAGACCTTGTTACAGAAGAAGAAGAAGAAGAAGAAGAAGAAGAAGAAGAAGAAGAAGGAGAAGAAGAAGAAGAATTTGGATTTGATATCCCGCTTTATCACTACCCGAAGGAGTCTCAAAGCAGCTAACATTCTCCTTTCCCTTCCTCCCCCACAACAAACACTCTGTGAGGTAAGTGGGGCTGAGAGACTTCAAAGAAGTGGGACTAGCCCAAGGTCACCCAGCAGCTGCATGTGGAGGAGCGGAGCCGTGAACCCGGTTCACCAGATTACGAGTCTACCGCTCTTAACCACTACACCACACTGGCTCCCTGGAACAGGCTAAGCTGGAACAGGAAGAACTTTATGCTCTTTCCTACACAGAAGGCTCCAAAGATCTCACTCTGTGTGGGCAGAGTTAGTCCAGGGCCTGAAGGTGTTTTACTGTGAAGCTGCCACCCATAAGTTGCATGCCCCACCTCACGAGGAGCTCCACACGGATCTTTTCAGTTTCTGGCAGGGGACAGCCAGCCTTGCTGCTCTTATAGCAGTTGCTCAGTAGGGTGAAGTTTTCCCTCTAGGGCATGGGATACTAGGGAAACTCTATAGTATGAGGCAAGACAAAGAAAATTAAAAACCTTCTTCATGCGGAAGGTGCACTTTCTTCAGGGAATATTATTGGTACCACTCAGTGAGAAGCTGGGAAGGATGGTATTTAGTTTGAATGCAATATGCGATGTCATACATCCCCGAGGGTGCAGACAAAGTGAGAGGGGGTGAATATTAATTTTAATTATATTTACTTCCCTGAAGAGGCTGAACACCTGTGGCTTCCATCTATCAAGGTCCATTTATATTCGTGAAACAACTGAATCAGCATGTGAATCATGGGAGTAGGGGGGGGGGAGCTCTCTAATGAAAGCCACCCCAATTGCTCTGTTCTAGCCAAACCCAGTAAACAATGGTAGGTAAAGGGGCCATTATAAAGTTAAGGGGAATCAGAATCCCTTTGCCCCCCACCCACCCAGGACCGGTGCTGGCAATTTTGGGTCCCTAGGCGAGGGGGCGGGCCACGTGACATCATTGCGTATGACGCACGTTGCGGAGCAGTGCCCCGCCCCCTGGCCGGCCGGGCGCCCACCCGCCGCTGCGGTTTGCTTGCTCCGCCGCTGGTTGGGGCGGCGGCGGCGGGGGGCAGCGGGGGGCAGGCTGGCCAGCGCCCCCTCCATTTTGGCGCCCTCGCCGCTGTGGTTTTCGCCCCAACCTGCTTGCTCCGCCGCTGGTTGGGGCGGCACCGGGCGGCAGCGGGGGGCGGGGGGCAGGCTGGCCAGCGCCCCCTTCATTTTGGCGCCCTAGGCAATTGCCTAGTTCGCCTAAATGGATGCACCGGCCCTGCACCCACCCCCCACAGGCATTATAGTGAATCAAGGTTCATTTTGACCAAGTGGAAGTAGTCCTTAGGAACTTTAAAATCAAAGTAATTCTAAAAATGAATATCCCAGGAGAAAACTGAGATAGAACAAATAATAATAATGCTTAATAATCATTTATTTGTAGATGCCTGGATATGATCACATGACAGGTATCATACACATATTTTAAAATAAATGAATAACATTGTTTAAAATGTGTGCCAACTACTCGCCGGATATCACTGATCCCACCCTTCGGAGAGCTTTTACTATGGCCCAGTTTCAAACATTACCTACTGCATACCTGACTGGAAGATTTGCAAGAATCCCAGTAGAATCCCAGCCTATGCCCTTGTCGCATGAGAACCAAAGAGGATCTCACACATTACCTTCTTCGTTGCCCTATTTACTTAGGCTTTAGAGGTGCGATTCTGCAAACCATACCCATTTCAATAAATAACCCGGAAGATCGAGTAAAATTTTTGTTAGTTGATGCTAACCCACGGATTTCCCACGTGGTCGCGGTCTTTGTGATGAAGGCCATAAAAGCCAGGGAAAGATTTCTGGATGACAAAGAAAAGACCCCTTCATCGTCTTCTTAACTCGTTCTTGTTGTACGTACTTCTCTTTCTGTTTCATGGTCCTCACAATAAACTGATACTTGACTTGAATAACATTGTTATTGTTTTTATTCAATCAACTGTTCCCACGATCAGAAGCCCATGCAAGGCTAACCTTGTTGGCACCACACCGTCTCTTGAAGACGTTCCTGTTTACACAAGGATTCCCCTGATCTCTTGGCTTGAACCTACTGTTTTAAAATGCTTTAATTTGCTATTTTAAATCTTTAAATTGTTTTTTTAATGGCTAGTTTTATGGTACATTTTATTGTGAATGTTAAATTTAATGTTTTGATGAAATTGGTTTATTGTGTACACAGAAACCACATTGGCAATTAAGTGGTATATAAATAAATATACATACATACCGGTACATACATACATACATACATAATTTTATTTGTATGCTGCCTTTCCACAGTTAAAAACATGCTCAAGGCGGCTTACAACGTGCAAAAAAGCATACCTGCAAGTTACAAAAGTAGTCGTAAGCAATAAATAAAACATCAAGAAAAACACAGGCAAATGGAACCGTTTCTGCATAAATCACAAGATCTAAAATATACAAAAAGCCAACAGCAGCATTCCCCCCCACCCGACAAAAAACCCCAAACAATCCCCCAGCCCAAGTGTCTGTTCAACACCCTCAGCTTTTGTAGCTGGAGTCAGTCTGGGCCCCGCACTCCCAAGCCAGGTGGAAAAGGCTGCAAGGCAGGGAGCAGGTCTTCCAGGGCTCACAGCCAATATATACATTAATAATGTTATTATTAAATAACAACAATAACAACAACAGAAGCAGCAATAATAATGGACCATTTTTAGTTGTATTAACCTTAAAAGTATTTGGGAGTTTCCTTTTCACAGAACATCTTTCTACTTTATTTGGCAGTTCGGTTCATTTTTGAGGTTGATTAGTCAAGATTTCTCAGTTCATTATTCATGACTCTGCAGTTCGTAATGTGTGACTTAGCAATGTGTTATTTTGAAACTTCCACACAGCTATGCATGCTATAAAGGCTGACAGCTTTTCAATTTAGATGTCAGAGTAACAGGTTAAAACGGCAAAGTCACAGATTACAAAGTGCAAAGCTATAAAAGAACAAAGAGAAATATAACAAAACCCCTTTGTGTTATTCTAATGGGGTCTTCGCAAACGTGGCGAGAACAACTTCACATTCATTATTGCAGGTTTGTGGAATTTGTGGGGTGCAGATTTATATTTCTCTTCCTGTTCTAATTGATGTAAACAATCGTTGTGTATTAACAAAGATCAGATAGACCAAAGGGAAAAAAATCAAACCTTAGCCATAAACTAAGCTAAATGAACAAATAACTTAAGAGGGAAAGTGTATACAAATATCATGTACAGCAAACTTGCATTTTATGTGCATTGACCGTATGTGACATACCCACCAACATTTCTCTGATGAAAATAGGGATGTAAATAATAATAATAATAATATTAATAATAATAATAATAATAATAATAATAATAATAATACCCCGCCCATCTGACTCTGGGCACCTTTCAACAAATATAAAAACACAATAAAACATTAAACATTTAAAAATTTCCCTATACAGGACTGCCTTCAGGTCTCTTCTAAAGGTTGTATAGTTACTTATCTCCTTGGCTTGGGGGTCGCAGAACTCCATTCCCCCCATATGAAAATAGGGACACCCTAAGGAAAAGCGGGAGATTCCGGGATCAAATCAGAAACTGGGACGGCTCCTCTAAATCTGGGACTGCCCCTGGAAAATAGGGACACTTGGAGAATCTGATGTTGTGATTTCAACCACAGCGTCTGAAGGCAGGCTAGTGAGGGCAAGGATTAGAGGTGGGTTCAAGCTGGAAACCCCAAGCAGATCTGGAACAAAAAAGAGCTTACGCTCTCAGCCTTTTTCCCTGGGCAAATCCCATGTGGAGCACCTTGAGAGCAGGACACCTTTAGCCAGTGGCATAGTGGATCTGGGGTGCTCTTATGAGATCCCACCAGGCAATCCGGCTTCCCGCAAGATCTCACAAGAACCACCCCACCACACCCAGAGCCGCTGCACTACCAGCCTTTTTTTCCTGATGGGAGACACATAAGCCCTTTTTGTAGAAATGGGGAATCCGTGGCTTCCCAGTTGTACACCTTATTACCAATATGAAATATTATTTATAATCAGAGCTGTATCTCCCACAAAGTTCATTAGCCTGCATTCCAGCCCGAGGTGGTTTTCTCCAGGGGACACATGTATGCACACCTTTGTCTTCAGTGGCTTGAGAGACAAAGAGCAACTCACACACCCAATATGGAGATTTGCAACTGAGTGTCATGTGATCTAGGTTAGATACTACGTGAGAGATAGCAGAGACACATGCACAGTTAATTATCAACCCATCAGGTACTCAGAGAGCTCTTCTTAGTGTCCATGCAATTTCCCAAACCCCTTTAGCAATACAGTCGTACCTTGGAATCTGTTCCAGAAGTCCGTTTGACTTCCGAAAACGTTCGACAACCAAGGTGCCGCTTCCGATTGGCTGCAGGAGATTCCTGCACACAATCGGAAGCCGCGTCAGACGTTCGGCTTCCAAAGAACGTTCGCAAACTGGAACACTCACTTCCGGGTTTGCGGTGTTCGGGAGCCAAAACATTTGACTCCCAAGCTGTTTGGCTTCCAGGGTACGACTGTACAAATACATCGCATATACCAGGGGTGGGCAACCTAAGGCCCATGGGCCGGATGTGGCCCAATCGCCTTCTCAGTCCGGCCTGCGGACGGTCTGGGAATCAGCGTGTTTTTACATAAGTAGAATGTGTCCTTTTATTTAAAATGCATCTCTGGGTTATTTGTGGGGCATAGGAATTCGTTCATTTTATTTTTCAAAATATAGTCCGGCCCACCACATGGTCTGAGGGTTGGTGGACCGGCCCACGGCTGAAAAAGGTTGCTGACCCCTGGCATATACAGCCATTAAACAATTGTATTTAATTGAGGGATGGAGTTGGGTACCATCTGTATATTGGTGACAATCAAGTCCACATCTCTGGCTAATTTCTCCCAGTCTTTTCCTATAGATACCGTATTTTTCAGTGTATAAGACGACCCCTATTTTTGAGGACTCCAAATTAAGGAAATGTGGGGAGATTGCCCAGAGTTGTTAAGCTTTTTGGGGTGTGTGTGTGTGCAGAGTTCTTGAGCTGACCGCCACTGCCAATAGCATGCATCAATGAAGCCACCAATCGTCTGCCCACTAGCTGCCAGCCGCTGCCAATTGCCCAACTAATTGCCGCAGCATCCAGTCACCAGTAGGCCTTGCCGCAGCCACCAATTGCCCGCCAAATCGCCGCTGACAATCTCCTGCTCACAGTTGCCACCAATCGCCTGTCCCCCCTCTGCACTATCTGTGTATAATACGACCCCCAATTTTTAACATTTTTAAATAATAAAAACCCCTCATCTTATACACAGAAAAATGGTATTAAATAGGTAAAGGTAAAGGTACCCCTGACGGTTAGGTCCAGTCGCGGACGACTCTGGGGTTGCGCGCTCATCTCGCTCTATAGGCCAAGGGAGCCGGCGTTTGTCCGCAGACAGCTTCCTGGTCATGTGGCCAGCATGACTAAGCTGCTTCTGGCGAACCAGAGCAGCGCACAGAAACGCCGTTTACCTTCCCGCCAGAGAAGGTACCTATTTATCTACTTGCACTTTGGCGTGCTTTCGAACTGCTAGATTGGTAGGAGCTGGGACAGAGCAACAGGAGCTCACCCCATCGTGGGGATTCGAACCTCCGACCTTCTGATCGGCAAGCCCTAGGCTGTGTGGTTTAGACCACAGCACCACCCACGGCCCCACGGTATTAAACAGCAGGGGATAAAACCTGCATTTCCCTGTGGAACTGCATAGCCTAACTGCAAGGAGGTAACTCCGCACCACCTTCTAAAACTGGCCTTCTTTGCAGGAGCAGAACCACTGCAACACTGTGGCTCCAGAACCCAACCCAGAAAGACTATCCAGAACGATACCATGTGCTGAGAAGTGCAAGAGAACTAACAGAAGCACACTCTCCGTGACTCGCTCTTGGAAGAGGTCATCCATCAGAGCAACAAAGGAACTTTCCATTCCAAAGCCCCACATAAATGGTGGTTAGCTGGATTTAATAATAAATAATCTCTCGAATGTATTTTTGTAACATCAAGTGCTCTTTGATTGAGAGAGATTTTTTATTTTTGAAAATTGGAACTTGTTGCTCCAAGGACAAAAGTATGTGGGGGGGAGGGTAGCACTAAAGCAAAGGGAAGAGGGGTGACGATGGATCACGCTCACCCCTTTTCACTGAAAGTTTCTCTGTTTCTTTTTGAAAAAAGGGTCTGTACTGAAGCTAAGGGCAAGGGGGGGAAACCACCTCTCTTCTACAGTCCATGCCTGAGCTGTGCAGCACTATTGCTTTATTTTGCACTTTAAAAAAAACACACCAAAGCAGCCCATATTTGGCCTGGCTGGCTCACAAAGCCCAGTGTTACAGGAAGAGCGCTTGCGCCCGCTTGCTGTAATCAGAGAGGTAATTCTGTTTTTCCTGGCAAAGGCCTCTGCCGAGACTGCTGTGTGCGATGTATGGAACAGATTCTTTTTTCCGGCGCCCTGCCAAAGTGACCATCTGCTTCCAGTTCTAACCCCCCCTTGCTCCCCCCCCCAATCTGTGGCTGTTCACTGAAGTGTGTGTGTGTGTGTGTGTGTGTGTGTGTGTGTGTGTGTGTGTACACACACACACATGCGTAAAGGCCTGCTTCATTCCTGCACCCACCCCCGGGTCGTTCATCAAGACCCGGCCAGAAACGAGGCAGGATGTCGAAGGGGATGCCTGACCTGCATTGATCCAAAATGTGGCCGAGATAAGAATCTGCCCCTTTCCTTTCCTCCAAAAAAAAAAACATCTGCTGGTCTGCAATCAGCCTTTGCGTTGCTTCCAGCTGAGGCTTCTAAACATCTGTAAATAGAGAAGGCCGCATCAAGTCCGTCCCAGAGCTGACAATGCGAAATGAGAATCCCGCCTTGCAGCAGCACTGCAGATGCCACCACCATTGCGACCATCCCCCCCCCCCAAACTGCTGCTGTAACAAATACCGCACACACACACCCCAACCATAGCTGTCAACTTTCGGATTTGAAAATAAGGGATTTTTTCAAACTTTCGGATTTGAAAATAAGGGATGCCGTGAGGGTGGTGCAATGGCACCAAGTAGCCTCGCCACCCTGCGCTGCAGAGGCTGCACGCGAACGGGTGAGCGAAAGAGCGAGCGCGTAGACGGCAGGCTGTCTGTCTGTCTGGTTGGGCGTGAGGGTCTGGCTGCACAAGGCATGCAAGCTCCGCCCCCAGTCGGTCTCAGACTCCTTATTGGCAGCCGAGCAACGCAGCTGAGGAGCCTCCCTGGCCGGCAGGGAGGGAGAGGAGCTGCTTCCTTTGAAATCCGGGATATTTAAGGGATATCAACAATCCGGGATAGCAGCGGGAAACGGCATTGGAATAAGGGAGTTTCCCGCCAAAAAAAGGGGAGGGTTGACAGCTATGTCCCCAACTCTCTTCACATAGCTTCTCTTCTCTTATGGGACCACAGGAGTCCCATGGGACCAGGGATCCAGGAAGAACATGAGTCTCCTTTCCATCACATTCCATATCAAGGGCATCACTAGCTTGAATGACAGTAAAGAGAGCTGGGTGAGAGCCACTGGCGGAGGAAGAGGAGTGCGGGGGGAGCACACCACCCCCGGCAGCATGATCCCGCTGGGGTGCCATAGTGGGAGGCTATGGGTGGGACGATGGGGGGGGCGCCCCAAGTTCCAGCCGGGGGGGTGACACTTTGCGCCACCCCCCACCCCCCGCGAGTGCGATTTCCCTTCTGACCCATGGAGTTGTTGTTTTTTCCTGAGCTAACCCCATGGAAAGAAATAAGAGCACATTCTTGCACAGCCCCTCTTCATTTCAGTGGGGCTGGCACAGGAGAACTCTCCAGCAGATTGTGAGCCCAGATTCATTCATAGGAGAGGAGAAATTTGAGGTTTCTGCCTCTTGCACCAAAAAGGTCTTTGGCCAGCTTTGCTCCAGTTTGCCATTTGGTTGTTGTGGTTAGGGTCAAGCTACTGCTGCCCCTTCTATTATTCCCATACATGCAAACGATTTTATCTTTTAATTTTTGCCTGCACTACACTGAACCAGACAGCGATCTTTTATTTCCACGTTCCTCGTGTAAATGGTCATCTGCCAAATGAGAAGAAGAGAATTTCAGATGCCATTGCTTTGCAGAAATGCTGAGTACTTCTAGTTGCACTCTGGCATGGATAGTGCCCCCATGGTGAAGAAAACGCGCCCCCTTCTGTGGCTCAGTGGTGCAAAACACCCTTCCGTTTTGCCCAAGCTTGAGCTCTTCCCATCGCAACAACTTTTACCTGATGTACAAATTCACTCTCAAAATCACTAGGGCCTTTTCATTTTCATAATAGTGGCAGTAACAGGTAAAACAATCAGCACACTCATTTATTAGTGCTTCATTAGCAGAAATTGTGTCCAGCTACGAGGGCAGTTAATGACTGAACAATCGTGATGGGCCATATGTTTGGCGCGAGATTTATTATTAAGTGCTTCCAATGGGGACAGATTCTCATCGCAGAATGTGTAAGCCATTGGTGTAAAGACTGCAGCGTGGAACCCGTTTCTTTTCTGGTTAATATACCATGTTTCCCCTATTTTAAGACACGGTCTTATATATTTTTTTTCTTCAAGAAAACGTACTATGGCTTATTTTGAGGGGACATCTTATTTTTATTACGTAAGCACGCCTTGGCAAGGCCACACTCGAGTTCTGGGGCTGTGAAGGACGGGATGGGTGCGGAGCTCTTTGTTTGCTTGCTGGCAGCGGGAGGAGAATCCAAGCTGAGCTTTGAGGAAACAGGCACCAGAGAGACCCGCTTTCGCTGGGTGCTCTCTCCTGCTCCTCCTCCGCCGCCTTTCCTCCTTGAAACTCGACAGAAGCCTTGTTTTCCAAGGGGCCTCTTGGGCGATGCGTGGGGCGGCTCGGGGTTTTTCGTCGTGGCGGCGAGCAGGGAAAGCCCGTGCCGCTTTCCCTCTCCACCACGGCGGCTGCCCCGTGTGCTCTGCACCAAGCGGAGTTGGGCGAGCACGTGGGCGAAGAGACCTTCGGAGTGCCTTTGTCGCGCCCGCTGCCCCTTCCTGTGCGCCCTGCTCTGCAGAGTTCCTGAGCGCTGCTTCTGGGGCTGACTGGTTTTGGTGGCGGGACTGGACGCTCAGCCCCGCTTTTTCCTTGGCACCCTCCAGAACTGCGCCTATCACTATGGCTTATTTTCGGGGTATGGCTTATATTTTGCAAATGCGAAAAAAATCCTGCTATGGCTTATTTTATGACTACGTCTTAAAACAGGGGAAACACAGGGTATATATGGAATCTCGAAAGAATGACACTGCTATGAACAAAGGTAAGGAGTGTGAGAGCAGAGTATCCATTTTCCTTGCTAGCCCACTGCCCCCTGTTCCCTAAGGCCTTAGAAGTTCTGGAGCAGCACCCGGTTTTATGAGAAGTTCCAACCAGAGGCTCCTGCAGGTGACCTATTTATCCTGATTTGCTTACAGGAAGCTAAGGCAGAGGTTAGATTAAACCCAGTCTTTCTTAATTCTGATTTGTTTATGGAGCGGTTATACAACAATGAACATTCACCGAGAAGTCATCTTGACTTGCTTGTGGGGTGTTCCCATTAACCACTCATCCACTCCGTCCTTTTCAATGCATTTCCCTGTCACTTTCCTAACTGCAAAATGTTAGGATTTGTTAAAATGGATTTATTTATATTTTGCACCAGGGCAGCTTTCACCAATCTGATGCGCTCCTGGTGAATTGGACTACAACTCCCATCGGTCCTAGCCAACATATGCAAATGCATAGTGTCCAGGTCACGAGAAGTAATAGTTTCGCGCTATTCTGCGCTGTCAGGGCTGCATCTGTAGTACTGTGTCTATTTAATGTTGAATTCCTTCCCCCTGTATCAAGCAGAGGGTCAGACTAGAGACGATTGTCAAGAACCTTTCCAAGTCTATGAATCTAGAAACAAAATGATCAGTGAAAACGTCGCTTAGGGGTTATCAGAGCTTCCAGCCAGGGAGTGACTTGTTAGGGCTTATCCACATTTCTTCATGTCCTGCTACTTTAATCCAGGAAAAACCACACTTAATTGGGGGAAAAATGGCAATTTGGTTTTTTCTCTGGATTGATGTTTGCTCCGATTTAGCACTAAGGAGCAGGGCAAGGGGGAAACTGCTCCGACCTGTGCTTTCTAGGCACAGGACAAGCAGAAATGTGGACAAGCCCTTAGTCAAAGTACGGTAGATGGGCAAAATCTCCTTCCCCCATTCCACCTTCTTCCCATTTCTGCCTGCTCTCCAGGGCTCTTTTGCATCTTCAGACAATGAATGAAGGTGCCTCCATAGGTTCCTCCAGAATTGCTTAGCTCTGAAGCAGTGGGAGGTCTTGCAAAGCCAATATTAATGTCGCCTTCCTATGGTGGAGAAAGAACTATAGATATCTGATCTGCATAGGTTTTTGAAGGGCTGCAGAGTATGAAATGCTTCCTAGGACCTACAGAGATGTTACCTTTAAAACAATGGACTTACTTGTGGCTCAAGATTGTGGTCTATGGCCTGTTTAGTGAATCCTAGTGTTAATATAATGGGTTCTTCTATGACTTAAGAGATCACTGGCAAACCCTATGCTCTGTTGCATTAACGAAAAGAGAAAAGTGTTGGGTTTGCTCCAGTACAACGTTATTAATTTCCTCTGTGTAAATTTATACATCCAGATGCAGATCCTTGATTCTTTCCAAAGTCCACATCACCAACACACCATCCGGAGTTTCCAGGAATTGATCCACTGGTTCAGAAGACACACAGGGATATTTGTACATCAGAATTCCTACTTTTGTGGTTGGCCCTCCAAAACAAATAACCCCTGGTGGCCTCGTTTGAGTTGTGTGTGTGTGTGTGTGAGAGAGAGAGAGAGAGAGAGAGAGAGAGAGAATGGATGCAAGACATGGATGCAAGGAATGCTCTCTACTGTTGAATGCTGGGTATGTACATACACATCAGTGGCTTAAAATGCAGAGAGGTCATTTCCACTTGCTGTATTTCAAGTTGCTTTCCCCCCGTTGCTGTACACACCAGAGGGAAGAAGGGGGTGTCTTCCATAGCTGTCAACATTCGGATTTGAAAATAAGGGATTTTTCCAAACTTTTGGATTTGAAAATAAGGGATGTCGAGAGGGCGGTGCAATGGCACCAAGTAGCCTTGCCACCCTGCGCTCCAGAGGCTGCGCGCAAACGGGTGAGCGAAAGAGCAAGCGCGTAGACGGCAGGCAGGCTGTCTGTCTGGTTGGGCATGAGGGTCTGGCTGCACAAGGCATGCAAGCTCCGCCCCCAGTTGGTCTCAGACTCCTTATTGGCAGCCGAGCAACGCAGCTGAGGAGCCTCCCTGGCCGGCAGGGAGGGAGAGGAGCTGCTTCCTTTGAAATCCAGGAAATTTAAGGGATATCAACAATCTGGGATAGCAGATGGAAACGGCATTGGAATAAGGGGGTTTCCTGCAAAAAAAAGGAGGGTTGACAGCTATGGTCTTCACCTGATGTGCATTACCTGATTTGTTTCCCCCGTGCCCTCCCAACTCCTGTCTTCACTGCCTATACCCACCAGGCCTATCTTCTGCCCTTCAAACCAGCTTCAGATTCAGCTACTGTCCAAGTGTTTCTGTACATCATGGCTACAATCCAGCCCAGAGTTTATTTCACTGGGATCCAGAATGACATGCTCTCCTGCCACCCTGAACATTCCCACAATTTTTTACAGCAGAAGCAAATGCTGGCTATTTCATTCCTAGAACAGCAACTGCTTTGCGGATCTTGCTTCAAATTCCACTGCTCTATCTCACCCCTGTGGGGTCCTGTGTCAAAACTTATTTGCAGCACAGAATCATAGAACTGTAGAGTTGGAAGGGACCTGTGATGGCCTGGGATTCAGACTCAGATGCTGAACCTGAGGGATCCCAGCCTGCACAGGATTCCCCGCCTCCAGAACCAGCAGAGCCGGGGCTAGGGCCTGAGTCTGAAGGGTCCTCACCTGTGCTGGATCCTCAGGTGCAGGCATCTGCTGAGTCTGCTCTGGCTCCTGCTGGGATGGAGGACCCATTGCCTGCAGGTGCTCCACTCCCAGCCCCGTCAGGGGAAGCTGAGGTTGCCTCTGGGTCCGGTAACCCTCCAGCCTCTCCTGAGCTGCAGAGGCTCAGGGCAGAGAGGCTCAGGGCAGAGAGGAGCAACATTGTTGGTGACCAGTTCCTGCCAGTGTTCCTGCTTGAAACCTGTCCTGCTTCCCTGCCTGAGCTCCTGACCCGCCCTGGTTCCCTGCTTGCCTACCTGTTCCTGACTTTGCCTGACTCCCTGCCCTGCACCCCACCTCAGTGACTATGGACTGCCTTCACGTTGCACCTCTGACCACGGACCAGACTTGGTCCTTGCCTTTCGGGTAACCCATGGGACCAGCACAGGACTACAGGGATCATCTGCTCCCCAATGTTTCGTAGTATAAGATATGTGATGTGATCTGATGTCATCACACTGCACGTTTCCCTGTCCAGTGCCCCTCTAATGGGCCAATGAGCTGGAAGGGAGCAGTGGAATTCGTAATAAAATTTAATCATGTCACTTTTTTATTATTTTATTACTAGACATTAGGAAAGAAAGAGGAGAAGTGGTGCTGTTGCTCTTGGTGGAAAGCTCATGTGCTCTGTAATATCTAATTACAGCCTTAGTCCTCACCCCTGGCTGAAACAAAGCCTAACTTCTTAAAATCTTACAACTGCATTTGCTCAAATTTATCCTTTGCCTCTCCCATTTTTTTCTTGAGTTGTTTCTCTCATTGTTCAGAATAAGTTTTTAAGCCCCTCGTCCGGCAAGAGTCAGTATTTGTTTGAATGGTTTGAATTTTTTTACCAAGTCACATCAGGAGTAGCCAAAATGGTGACCCCCCAAATGTTGCTGGACACACATCAGCAATGACCAGCATCACCAGTGGTTAGGAATGATGGGAGATGTAGCCTAATAATGTCTGGATGACACCAGATTAGCTATTCCTGTTACACATTAACGCCACTGCATGCATGTATGATATTGATCTATCCATCTGTTTTACGTGTGTGTGTGTGTGTGTGTAGACACACAAAGTACAATGTTCATGCTTCCATCACTCTTGGAAGAGCCATGGGCAGAACCTAATGGTTTCTTACACCATTAGATGCTACAGCAGGTACAGGAACTGCATTATATAACCATAGGCAACTATATGTCAGGTGGAGGGGAAAACGGCACCCTGCACTGTGGTTCCATTCCCATTAAGCTGCTTTTAAGCTTAGAAAAAGGTGTCAGGAAATCTAATAATGGATCTCCCATATCTCATCTGCTCAGCTCTTTGTGTGAGCTTCCTTGAATTACAACGAGTTGCAAGTTACATATTCCAGACACTCTGCCTGATCTCTGTGCATAAGGAGCAGTGAAAACACCGTAGGTACAGTATTGGAGGCAATACTTATGTCAGAGTTGCCATTTCTGCACCACAAATACAACAATATCACAAAGCTGGGTAATATGGATTTGGGGGCCTTTAAAGGTGGCAGAATAAAAGACAGACAAATCTCACCAGTGTGGTGTAGTGGTTAAGAGCGGTGGACTCGTAATCTGGTGAACCGGATTCACATCCCTGCTCCTCCACATGCAGCTGCTGGGTGACCTTGGGCTAGTCACACTTCTCTGAAGTCTCTCAGCCCCACTCACCTCACAGAGTGTTTGTTGTGGGGGTGGAAGGGAAAGGAGATTGTTAGCCACTTTGAGACTCCTTTGTTGTTGTTGTTCAGTCGTTCAGTCGTGTCCGACTCTTCGTGACCCCATGGACCAGAGCACACCAGGCACACCTATCCTTCACTGCCTCTCGCAGTTTGGCCAAACTCATGTTAGTAGCTTCGAGAACACTGTCCAACCATCTCATCCTCTGTCGTCCCCTTCTCCTTGTGCCCTCCATCTTTCCCAACATCAGGGTCTTTTCTAGGGAGTCTTCTCTTCTCATGAGGTGGCCAAAGTACTGGAGCCTCAAATTCAGGATCTGTCCTTCTAGTGAGCACTCAGGGCTGATTTCTTTAAGAATGGATAGGTTTGATCTTCTTGCAGTCCATGGGACTCTCAAGAGTCTCCTCCAGCACCATAATTCAAAAGCATCAATTCTTCGGCGATCAGCCTTCTTGATGGTCCAGCTCTCACTTAGGGTACTCCTAAGAGACTCCTTAGGGTAGTGATAAAGTGGGATATCAAATCCAAACTCTTCTTCTTCTTCTTCTTCTTCTTCTTCTTCTTCTTCTCCTCCTCCTCCTCCTCCTCCTCCTCCTCCTCCTCCCAAGTGGCATGATCAGTTGGGAAGTTATCCTTTACAAACCCTATAGCAGGAATAGGAACTATGTCACCCTCCAATGTTGTTGGATTCCTGTTCCCACGGGTCACAGTCGGTATGCCTAATGGCAAGAGGTGATGGTAGTTTTAGTCCAGCAATATACAGAGGTCCACATGTTCCCCATCCTTGACCTGTAGGAATTATTAAGTTACTCAAGATCACAGCTCTTGCACAGCTCTACAGGAATGCTTCCTAACACATTGGTGAAAAGGTGAGTGTCATCTTGATTCTTCCACCTCAGGCACCAAGATACCATTGGCCAACCCCGTAAAGTCATCTGTGGGATCCAGCCTGAGTGGAAGAGCAACCTGGGCTTAGGATGTCAATGAGTTTCAAAGTTGCATGTAATCTGGAAGAGATCTGTTGCAACAACTGTTGCAATGGGGCAAAACCTCTCTCTGAGAGAACAGAATGACCTGTGAACAATATGAGAGAACAATATGTTCCAGCTCTGCTCATAGGGAGTTCAAACAAGTCCTACCTAAGGCAAGGCAAATGCCTCACATTCTTCCTTGCTCCGCACCAAAACACACACATGGCTTCTTCCATAGTATCATCTGTCCTGGTGCCGAACTTTTAATCATCTTCATGGCTTAGCACTGCCTCTTAGGTTTAGCCTATGATGAGTAGATAGGCAATAACCCCAAGCTAAAAAAACAAAAAGCAAAAACAGATATAGGGCATTTTTGGCCCTCCAGACAGTGACAGGCTGCTGCTGCTGGCCACTGATGGTAAGCCTGCTTGGGAAGGGAGGGCAACGATGTTGGGGAGCCCATTAAACAGTCCCCATCCACCTGGCGTCAGTTACAAGGAAGACCTGACAGAAACAATTCGCTCGAAGAAGTTAGGCCAGAGTCAGAAGCTTTTCAAAGTCCAGGTCCAATTGGCCTCCTTGTGTCACCTGACCCTTGCTGAGCAGGTAGCTGCTATATAGCACCCTCTAACCAGAGGGTGAAGCAGAAGTACTGTGGAGACTAAGGCCCATCTGACAAGCCACCATGTTTGTGCAGTGAGTAAGGTACTTGAGTCCTCCTATGCTGCCTGCAGCCCCAATATGAGACCTGTAGAGATGTGAATGTATTCAAAGACTTGTAGAGTTTGAAGGGGACCCTGAGGGTCATCTAGTCCAACCCCCTGCCATGCAGGAATCTGTTGCCCAACATGGGGCTCGAACCCACAACCCTGAGATTAAGAGTTTCATGCTCTACTGACTGAACTATCCCAGCAGGTGGGATCTACACGTTTGCCTATGTGTATATATGTGAGCCCTTTCAATTATGTACGCAGCCCCTCATTAAATGCAAAGCTGCATTCTGTGGGATGTATTATTACTAATACAACATTTTCCTGTTGCCTAGAATGAACACACAGGGGAATGTGGCTCCAGACAGGGAGGACTTCCTGTCATACCTGCTCTGGAGCTTCCTCCCCCTGTGTGTGTGACCAGGTAGATGTCCGTGACCCTAGTTGACCAGATAAAAGGGTTGGCCATGCAACCATCTCTCTCTTGGACTCTTACTTTCTTAGAAGAGAAGAAGAAGAAGAATTTGGATTTGATATCCCACTTTATCACTACCCGAAGGAGTCTCAAAGCAGCTCACATTCTCCTTTCCCTTCCTCCCCCACAACAAACACTCTGTGAGGTGAGTCGGGCTGAGAGACTTCAGAGAAGTGTGACTAGCCCAAGGTCACCCAGCAGCTGCATGTGGAGGAGTGGAGACTCGAACCCGGTTCACCAGATTACGAGTCTACCACTCTTAACCACTACACCACACTGGCTCTTTCTTACTCTCTACTTTCTTACTCTCACACTTGGACTCTCGCTCTCCTGGCTCTTAGCCAGCACATGGGTCAACCTTCACATAGGGTGGAGCCAACAAGCAGAAAGTCTGAGATGTAGCTCAGACTTCACTTCACAGTAAACACAAGATAAAGGCTGCCTTCATATTACTGCTGTGAACTGAATGTAAGTAAAACTTTATTCTGACTTTTAAATAAGACTGTGTTGTCTTATTATTATTTTAAGAGGGAAATAAAGGGAAAACTTACCAGGAACAATCCAGACTGGAAAAGCCAGACTGGATTGCTTAATTAAAGGATTCTAATGAATCATCAACTTGCTTCCAATAAGTAGCAAAGGGAATGTGCGCTGCTGTTTACTCGCTAGCATGAGTGAGGAGGGATAATATCAAAACAAGATATCCTCTCCTACCTTCCTTAACATTACCACACATTCTGCTACATGATGCGTTAGTTATAATTGCATGTACAATTAAGTGTGCTCCAGGACAGAGCGACCACCCAGTATACTGCGGCAGACAACTTAAAAAGTGAATTGGCTTATTGGGGCAACGTCTGTCCCTGCACTCAGGTGCAGCCACAATTTCAGATGGCGCACATGCATATGGCTGTAAGGCTGCCATCTAAGTCCATGTGCTTTCATGCAGGCACATGTGTTTGCTGTGTTTTGTGCAAGGGCTCTGCTGGGCATAGACGCAACCAACCTGCCGAAAGCTTCTTGCGAGAGTCGTGGCTGCTGGCGCCAGGCGCTCATCTTAAGTAACATCCATATGCCTCCAGTTATCCCTGGGATGGATCTGCCTCTTCTCCCTGAGACCCACCGGGCAAGAAGAGGAGGTGTGTGTGTGTGAGGGGGGGGAGGAGGAAACCACACTCCAGATGGCCGGAGCCGGCTGTATTTGTAGTACAAGCCTCAGCTCCAACAGATGTGCCAGGATGCCATATTGCAGACACAGATGTAGGAGTCAAGTGCTCTGTGAAGACATTACATCTTCTTTGGGAAATGAATTAAAACACACCACACACACACACACACACACACACACACATGCACACTCATGAGCGAAAATATCATTCCAACCACACTGGGCTCCGAGGCGCAGGTTGGGGAAATATTCCCTTTTGCATCCTCCCTCAACCCCCCCACCGCTGAATAGAAAAGCATTTCAGGGCATTTTGGATGCCATCCGCTCAGGATTTGCAGAGGCAATTAAAAGCGTTAAGAGGTTTTTCTGCAGCATGTAAGCAGTAGTGCTCCTCCTTACTCTTGCTTCTGAAAAACTAGCTAATGAAGGATAAACACTCGGTAGGGACTGGTCCAGGCATTTGTGTCTAACTCAGTCCGCACAGAGAAGGCCAATCAAATGATTCCGTGGATTTCCATTGTTTACGTGGGAGAATATTAAGATTGTACTGCTGAACTGGGCGAATTGGGAGACCTGGATGCAATTCCTGGCTCTGCCATGGACTTCCAGTCTTGCCTTAGGCTGTGGCAGCACCAACTGCATGTTGCAATTGCATCCTTGGGAGACAGAACCAGTTTCAACCATTCTTCATGCAGAGATATGATGGTCTCCTATAATATCCCATGCCCAGGGCAGTTTTGTGTGAATGGGGGTCACCAAAAAAGCAAACACAATGGCTGGCATTCCAGAGATCACACCCAACCTGGCAGAAAAGCAGGTCTTGGCCCCTGATCCATACTTCTGTGGCAGGCAGAACAGACTTTTCTCGCATTACAATTTAAGAATGCAGGGTGATGAGTCACTCCCATCTGAGTATGAAAATACGTTAAGAAATAACAAGCTACAAATTGTTAACTGCATGGCACTTTTGCATTTGGTTTTTCATTGCTAGGCAAAACATTTCATATTTTACTTGTGAAAGACCATTCTATTGTTTACTGCCCAGTTTAATTAAATAAAAAAATTCAGCTATCTTGTAGAGCAGGGATGGCTAGCCTGTAGTCCTCCAGAAATTCCTAGATTTTACCTCCCACCATCCCTGATCTTTGGCCATGCTAGCTAGGGATTATGGGAGCTGGAGTCCAATAACACCGGAAGAACCCATGTTCTAAAGTTTATGCAGCCCTTCACAATTCCGTTTCTCCTGTAAATTTACTAAACGTGCAGCCCACTTCTTCATCCAAATATTTCATCCTACTTGATTAAAATAGATGTAGCAGACCAATTTTAGATACATTTTCCCTCTGCTCTCATTCTACCACTCACATTTATAAAGGTTTTATCTGGTTTGGTTTGAAAAGCAGATGGTCTAGACTCCTCAATGGGGACTTGTAACAAGGTGGACTTACCTACTGTATATGTGCCAGGGCCGGCCCTACAACGAGGCAGAGTGAGGCAGCTGCCTCAGGGGAGTTGTAGGAGATGAGAGGGAATGTGGATGAGGGAATATTGATTAATATTTCCTATCCCAGCTTGTGCTAACAAGCTCCAAACTAGCAGAGTTTCTCATCCCCAATAAAGCGCAGCAAAGCGTGGCGTTTAAGTTCCTATGAACTTCTAGAACAAGGCAGATCCTGGCACATATTTCCCCTGGTTCCCTCTTAAAAGAAAATACACGACACATAAGCTTATAAAAGTATAAAGCTTTTACTTACAGACATTCCAAGCTCATACAGGCAGTCTCAGAAGGCAGGCTAGCTTAGATTAAATGTATTTACATGTGGAGATTCCCCTTAAGGGAGAAAGGCTCCATGTGGGCCTCTCTTGGCTGGAAGCCAAGAGAGCATCTCCTGAGATGTTGCATCCTCGGAGTCCTGGTGGGAAGAGAGAGGAGAATGGCACAGACCTGTGCACTTTCAGGTAAGGCCACTCCCACCTCTGGTCACACAAAGGAAGTGATCCTCCTCCAGGCACAGGAAACTAGCTGGAGGACCAAGGCCCCTTGTGTACACTCTAGGAATGTTGTGATTGACTGCACCAGTGTTATACATCCCACAAACCCCTTCTCAGTCTGAACAACATTTAACAAACATAAAACAACTTTATTCAACCACCCAGAGTCCCAGCTTGACACGCAGGTTCTGGAAACTCTCTCGTGGCAAGGGTTTCGTGAGAATGTCCGCAGTCATCTCCTGAGTATTACAGTAGGACATTTCTACTAGTCCATCTTGGATCATCTGGCGAATGAAGTGATACCTGACCCCAATGTGTTTTGAACGTGCAAGGAACTTTTCGGTTTGCGCTAGTTGCAGGCAGCCTTGATTGTCCTCCATCAAGCTGACAGGTCCTTTTCTCGGCAAACCAAAATCTGTCAGGAGTTGATCCAGCCAGATGATCTCTCTGCATGCTTCCGAAGCTGAAATATATTCACTTTCTGTGGACGATAAGGCTACACATTTCTGTTTATAACTGCCCCAAATGATAGGTGCATTTCCAAACATAAAAACATAACCACTTGTGGATTTGTAATCCGCCTTATCCCCAGCCCAATCTGCATCACTGTACCCAACCAACTTAGGGTCCCTTACAGCTGGCAATCTTAATTTACAATTCATTGTACCCTTGAGGTAACGCACCACCCTCTTGACCCCACCCAAGTCATGTTCAGTGGGAGAACTCACTTTTCTGCTTAGGATCCCCACTGCACTTGCTATGTCAGGTCTGCTGGTAGTAACCAAATACAAAAGTTTACCAATCGCTGACCTGTATTCGCTGTTGTCTGGCAGCAGCTTCGAATCTTGCTGATTCTTTAGAAAATCTGTGGCCATGGGTGTCGCGACAGGGTGTGCACCTTGCATCTGCATGCTTTCTATCAGTTCTATTATCTTCTGCTTCTGGCTGAGAAGAAATGAGCCGTCTTCTTCTCTCTCAATTTGAATTCCCAAGTAATACTGGACAAGTCCCAATTCCTTTACTTCCACCTCTTTGTTGAGATGTCTGACTATGTCTTTATAGTCTCTGTCATTGGACGTTGATATTAATAAATCATCGACAAAAGCCAGAATGTAAGAGAATTGTCCATTTCTGTTCTTAGTGTACAGGCACTTGTCAGCTGTTGACTGCTTGTACCCAAGCTGAACCAGCATTTCATGTAATTTCTGGTTCCATGCTCTTGCAGCTTGTTTCAAACCGTAAATTCCTTTCTGAAGTTTACATACAAGATGTGCCTCATTTTGCTTGATAAAGCCTTTGGGCTGCTTCATATAAATCTGTTCAGAAATTGTCCCATGAAGAAAAGCTGTTGCTATGTCGACATGACGGACTGTTAGGCCTTTAGATGCTGCAATACTTAGAAGTAATCTAACACTGCTATATCGCACTGTAGGCGCAAATACTTGATCATAATCTTCGCCATACTGTTGTGAAAATCCTTGTGCTACAAGTCTAGCTTTGTAGCGTTGCACCTCCCCTTCTGACCCCTTCTTAAGCTTGAACACCCACTTGGACCCAATTGCCTTCTTACCAGGAGGTAGCTCTGTCAGGGTCCAGGTCTTGTTGCGATGCAGTGCATCCATCTCTTCCTGCGCGGCTTGCTTCCAGAGACTGGCCTCAGCAGATGGCAACCGTTGAACCTGTTCCCACGTGGAAGGTTCCTGTGGTGGCGCCGGCCCTGCAAAGTAGGACAGTCGTAGTGGTGGAACGCCTTTGTTGGACCTGGAGGAACGTCTGACCTCTGGCTCTTGTTGAACCGCATCAGCTTCCTCATCTCCTTCCAATGGCGGCATCCCTGCATACGGGTCCTCTTCGTCTCTGGAGCCTTCTGACATCTGGTCCTCCGCGTCTTCTGGGGTGTCATCTGTAGGGGGTGCTACAACACTAGGAGGTACAATACTAGGAGGTGGATTAGTTTCTGGTATGGCTTCAAAAGGAAAACTTACAAACTCCTCTGTTGCTGGCTCATTGGAACAGTCAATTGCTGTGTTCCTTGTGTCAGCCTTTTCATACTCCTCAAAATGAATCACGTGATGTGAACTTGTTTTCCCTGTTTGTAAGTCCACAACTCTGTAGCCTTTTCCTCCAGAAGCATATCCAACTAGGATACCAGGCTTTGCTCTGGAGTCAAGTTTGTGTCTGTGCTCCTTGGGCACGTGGTAATAGCACAAACTTCCAAATACACGTATGTGTGACAAATTTGGGGCTCTTCCATGCCAAAGTTCAAATGGCGTGCGCTCTGTGCCTTTTGTTGGCAACCTATTCTGTATATAAATCGCAGTATTTGCTGCCTCGCCCCAAAGTTTCTTCGACAAGTTGGATCCTTTTAGCATACACCTTGTCATCTCTAGGATAGACCTAAATTTCCTCTCAGCAATAGAGTTCTGTTGAGGTGTGTAGCTAACTGTGGTCACATGTGCTATGCCTTCCTGAGCCATGAAGGCTTCCATTTCACGTGAGCAAAACTCCCCACCATTATCAGACATTAGGGTGGTGGGTGCTCGCCGGAATTTGTTCTTGACCATGCTTACGTATTGCTTGAACAATTCCACTGTTTCACTCTTCTCTTTGAGAAGGTATCCCACACAAAACCTTGAATAATCATCCAAAAAGATCAGAATATACTTATTTCCTCCTAAGGAAGGTATATTCATAGGTCCAGCTAAATCAGTGTACACAATGTCCAGAACTTTTGTGCTTCTCTTTTCTGCACAACGTGGGAAAGAAGGTTTGACTCCTTTTTCACTTACACAAGTTATACATTTTGGTGTGGGTGTGTTACTTTTGTTTACCTGTAGACCTCTCACAATATCTCCATTCTGCAGTTCTTGGATGACTCTGATATCCCTGTGACCCAGTCTTCGATGCCACAGCTCCAGATCTGGTTCATCCTTCTGCTTGGATTGAGCCACTTGTGCTGATTGGTTTTCTGAAACATTAATCTCATATACACCATTGATTAATTTCCCTTGAGCATAAACCTCACCATTTTTCGTTACATTGCATTCTCCATTTTCAAATGTAACCTTGAAACCTTTCTTGTCTAAAGCAGACACACTAAGTAAGTTACAGTTCAATTCTGGGACATATTGAACATTAGGCACAGTTGTTTCAAGAGATTCATTGTTCACCTTGAATTTCAAACGCATTGAACCTGTACCTTGTGATTTTAGAACATTTCCATCAGCAATCTGGATTTCAGTCCATTCACTATCATTTATTTCTCTGAAATATTCTAATTTATGCGCAAAATGGCTTGTGGCTCCCGAATCTAAAATAAATTGGTCACTTTTCCTTTCATTTCTTTGCACATTTAAACTCTTTTCTTGCAGTAGAAATGTACGCTCGTGACCCCCCTTCTTTTCACCTTTTGGTTGAAAGGGGCGGGACTTATTCTTGGGCTTCTGGCAACTCCTTGCAATGTGCCCTTTTAAATTGCAGTTATGGCATATTAATTCTTTGGACACTTCCTTAGACTTGGGAAATTGCTTAGAAACATAACTTGTGTCCCTCCTTGGATTCCTTTGTGGAGAATCAAGGTAATCTCTGCATTCCTCTCTTAAGTGATTTACTAGTTCATTAAAAGTCAAATCTCTGGTGTGATCCATTATACTCTTAAATGAAGTAAATTCTTTTCCTAATGATGCCAGCATAAAAGTCACTTTGGTTGCATCATCAAAAGCTCTGGGAGTTAGGGCAATCCTTTGAACAATTTCATTAAAGTCCTTAAAATGCCCTGTAAATTGTTCTCTAGAATTCATCTTTAACTTCAGCAGTTTATCCAATAAATGTCTATAAGAGTTCTCTGATGATTGTGCATAAACCCTCTCAATATCCTTTAGAATCTGAGATGCATCACTTTCATAGTCAATCAGAGATAAATGCTCATCTTTCAAACTGCTCAAAATTATGTGTTTAGCTTCTGCATCTTGCCTTTCCCAATCTGCTATCTTGGTTAAATCATCTGAGCTTAAATCAGCCAAATCAGGTTTGGGATCTATTACAGCTTTAAGAACTCGCTTTGCACCAAGATGCACTAAAAGGCGCTGCTTCCATTGCACAAAATTACGATCATTCAGCAGCATAAAGTTTGATCTTGCTTCACTATCAAATCCTGAGCTTGCCATCTTAATCCTCAAAAATTTGAAAAATTTTCAAAATTTCAAAATTCCCAAAAATGGCTAAAATTCAAAAATCAAAAACTCAAAAATCTCAAAAATGCAAACTAATCTTCACTGCCTCTGAGGTCTGTGAGCTCTGAGGGAGGGGAGGGGTCGCTAATCCCCCTTTTCACAGCACAATGGAGAACAAAGGACCATGTGCTTACCAGGAAGTACAAACAGAAAAATTCTACTCTGCCAAAAATCACAATCCAAAGCAATCCTTTAAAAATACACAAAATATGCAGTTCTGGGCCTCAAAACCCTTTGTAGGAGATGAGAGGGAATGTGGATGAGGGAATATTGATTAATATTTCCTATCCCAGCTTGTGCTAACAAGCTCCAAACTAGCAGAGTTTCTCATCCCCAATAAAGCGCAGCAAAGCGTGGCGTTTAAGTTCCTATGAACTTCTAGAACAAGGCAGATCCTGGCACATATTTCCCCTGGTTCCCTCTTAAAAGAAAATACACGACACATAAGCTTATAAAAGTATAAAGCTTTTACTTACAGACATTCCAAGCTCATACAGGCAGTCTCAGAAGGCAGGCTAGCTTAGATTAAATGTATTTACATGTGGAGATTCCCCTTAAGGGAGAAAGGCTCCATGTGGGCCTCTCTTGGCTGGAAGCCAAGAGAGCATCTCCTGAGATGTTGCATCCTCGGAGTCCTGGTGGGAAGAGAGAGGAGAATGGCACAGACCTGTGCACTTTCAGGTAAGGCCACTCCCACCTCTGGTCACACAAAGGAAGTGATCCTCCTCCAGGCACAGGAAACTAGCTGGAGGACCAAGGCCCCTTGTGTACACTCTAGGAATGTTGTGATTGACTGCACCAGTGTTATACATCCCACAGGAGTGTGGGGAGAGGATGGAGCTGTGAGTGCCACATGACCTGCTCAGAACCCACTATGCTAGCCTGCTGCCCTCAAGTGTAATGTAAGACATGTTCCTTTCACCAGTATTGGACGTAAGATTTGATTACCAGTCCTATTGGTTTCTGTATCTCTCTTGGGGGAGGGTGCCATTGTGTCCTTGCCTCAGGCAGCAAAATGTCTTGATCTGGCCCTGTTATGTGCCACTTTGCTTCTCTCACATGTAAGCCTTGATGTCCTTTTTTTTAAAGTGTCCTGTATTGTAGGCCCTGTATAGCTACTCAGCTCAGCTTGCAAGCTCAGTGATGTCTTACTGGTCATGTGAATAAACTAGCTTTGAAAGCTCTGAAGCAACGAGAAAAGTAATGGTAAGGTAAACGTAAAGGACCCCTGTATGGTTACGTCCAGTCAAACTTGACAATGGGGTGCAGCATTCATCTCGCTTTCAGGTCAAGGGAAGCGGCATTTGTCCACAGACAGCTTTCCGGGTCATGTGGCCAGCATGACTAAACTGCTTCTGGCGCAATGGGACACCGTGACGAGTGCCAGAGCGCATAGGTAAAGGTAAAGGGGACCCCTGACCATTAGGTCCAGTCGTGTCTGACTCTGGGGTTGCGGCACTCATCTCGCTTTATTGGCCAAGGGAGCCGGCGTACAGCTTCCGGGTCATGTGGCCAGCATGACAAAGCCGCTTCTGATGAACCAGAGCAGCGCACGGAAACGCCGTTTACCTTCCCGCCGGAGCGGTACCTATTTATCTACTTGCACTTTGACGTGCTCTTGAACTGCTGGGTTGGCAGGAGATGGGACTGAGCAACGGGAGCTCACCCCGTCGCGGGGATTCGAACCGCCGACCTTCTGATCAGCAAGCCCTAGGCTCTGTGGTTTAACCCACAGCGCCACCTGGGTCCCTGCATGGAAACTCCATTTACCTTCCCACCACAACGGTACCTATTTATCTACTTGTGCTGGTGTGCTTTCAAACTGCTAGCTTGGCAGGAGCTGTGAGCTCACCCCGTCGCATGGACTTCAACTGCCAACCTTCCAGTCGGCAAGCCCAAGGGGCTCAGTGGTTTAGACCACAGCGCCACCCGCACCCTTGGTACAAGAGAAGTAGTTGTTATGCCACTCAGGCCTTTCCTCGACTAGGCAGTTCCTTCTGTGTACATTTCTCTTAGCAATGGAGCCTAAAGGTTCGTGTGGTACATTGGCACCTGCTGGGTTAAGGGGCCACGCTTGCCTGTGTGTGGTGCCTCAGGGTGCAGCCTGATGCAGATGGCAGAGGGAAAACTCTAAAGCTGCCTTCCCCGGCCGCCTTCCCCGGCCTGGTACTCACCAGGGACTTTGGATAACTTCCATCGCCCACAGCCAGCAAAGGCTTTTGGGGGCACCATGTTGGAGGTAAAGGTAAAGGTAAAGGGACCCCTGACCATTAGGTCCAGTCGTGTCCGACTCTGGGGTTGCGGCACTCATCTCACTTTATTGGCCGAGAGCCGGCGTACAGCTTCCGGGTCATGTGGCTAGCATGACTAAGCCGCTTCTGGTGAACCAGAGCAGCGCACAGAAACGCCGTTTACCTTCCCGCCGGAGCAGTACCTATTGATCTACTTGCACTTTGACGTGCTTCCGAACTGCTAGGTTGGCAGGAGCTGGGACCCAGCAACGGGAGCTCATGTTGGAGGAGGCTGCTCTAAAGCCAAGCAATAAATAGCCTGCCCATCTCTATTTATTCTGGCTCCTCACCCTGAGATTATGAGTCTTCTGACAGAGGCTCTGACAAGAGTGTTGAAATCTTGAGACCCGCCAACCTTACTGCTGTGGTGTTAAACTTGTTATACTCGCTGCAGCAGGAGACTGGGCAACGGGACTGTGGAGGAATCACAGGGGGACAAAACAATGGAATGGATCTCCGCTGTGCTGCCAATTTGTTTCTGAGCGCATTTCAATGCACAAGGATTAACCTTTAAATCAGGGGTGAGGGGCCAGTGGCCCTCCAGCTAGGGCTGGCCCAAGATATTTTGGCACCTGAGGCGAGCCACAAAATGAAGATCTACATCAGGAACAAGTGGGGATTAAGGATCTTCATCAGGATCTGATGCTCCTGTGGTTCCTGCCGCCTGAGGCAGTTGCCTCACCTTGCCTCATAAATGGGCTGGCCCTGTCTCCAACTACTGTTGGACCACAATTCCCATCATGTTTTACTGCTGATAATGTTGGTTGGGGCTGATGGAAGTTGGAGTATGAGAACACCTGGAAGGCTACAGGTTTTCCACCTCAGCTTTAAAGTATTTAATCAGAAAAACACCCTTAATCAACTGATATGTAAACTGGCTGCTCAGCTCCACTCCAATTATTTATGTCTGCTATTTACTTTTTTCAAAATAAAGTAAATCATGCAATTTTGTAGTTTGGCACAAATATGACCCAATATTAGCCAAATATCTGAAACATTATTATAACTGTGAACAGAGAATGAAGAGCCTACAAATCAACCTCAAGACAGTTAACTGTTATATGAAACAGTGACACAAAATTCTAAACAATGGTTATGAATTATCACTTACAGCAATAGCATGTAAATGTCAATGTATGTGAATGATATTCAAGAGACTGAACAGCACATCTTGGCTCTTATCCGCAAACCCCAGGGAGCCCCCAGTTACAGAAGATTTTAAAAATTAAACATGCATAGCAAATAAAATTAGCTATTAAATACATTTATAGTTCTGATAAGCAGACATGCTCCTGGGCTGTGACAGTGACCAGATGCAAAGGAGGACTCGGCAGGGCTCCTGTAACTTTAATATTTGTACATAAGGGGAAATTTGGGCACGTGCCACTTGTCATGTAGGGATCAGAAAAGCTGTAGTTACTGAAAACCTCTCTGCTTTACAACAAAGGCACGAGACCCCTTTCTTCCCTTGCACCTGACCTGTGTCACTGTGACTGACTATTTATGCGATGGGTGGTAGATGTGCATTCATGTGCACTTGTTTCCTTTGTTCAGAACCCTGTTTGGAGAGACAGCGCATAGTCATAGAATCATAGAATTTGAAGGGACCTTGAGGAACATCTAGTCCAACCCCTGCGATGCAGGAACACGCAACTGTCCCTTATGGGGATCGAACCTGCAGCCTTGGTGTTATGAGCACCACACACCAACCAACTGAGCTAGTCAGTAGGGAGTGTTCCACACTGGCTGTCTCTACGCTTTTGCCCTCCAGGCGTCTTCTACTCTATCCCTGACCCTTGGCCATGCTGGCTGGAGCTAATGGGAGTTGTAGTCTGAAACATCTGCAGTGTTTCCCAACATCTGGTCTCCAGCTGTTTTCAGACTACAAGTCCCATCATCCATGACCACTGGTCTTGCTAGCTAGGGATGATGGGAGTTGTCGTCCAAAAACAGCTGGAGGCCCAAGGTTGGGAAACACTGATCTAGAGGCTAGTAATAATAATAATAATAAATTTTTATTTATACCCTGCCCTCCCCAGTTTAAAAACCGGGCTCAGGACAGCTAACAGCAAATATAAAACATTGATTAAAATGAGACTTATAAACAGCATAAAATGCAACATAAAATGCAACATAAAATGCAGCATCAATATCAATAAAATTCAAAAATCCAGGGGTCATTTTTATGGGGGGGGGGACAACAACAACCCAGTCAGTAGACATCAAATGATCACCAGGGCTAACTGGCCAAGTTGGTCCTACTAGGGCCAGCTAGGAGACCAGGGAAGAATTTAAATGTGGGGTCCCAGAAAGGGTTTCTTCATAGAAGAGGAAAGGGGAAAGGGAATAGAGGATCAGGCTAATTCAAATTGAAGGCCAGGCGGAACAGCTCTGTCTTACAGGCCCTGCGGAAGGAGATCAAGTCCTGCAGGGCCCTAGTCTCGTGGGACAGAGCATTCCACCAGGTCGGAGCTGTCACTGAAAAAGCCCTGGCCCTGGTGGAAGATAGTCTGGCTTCCTTGGGGTCCGGGACCTTTAGGCTATTATTATTCATAGAATCATAGAATCATAGAGTTGGAAGAGCCCACAAGGGCCATCCAGTCCAACCCCCTGCCAAGCAGGAAACACCATCAAAGCATTCCTGACAGGTGGCTGTCAAGCCTCTGCTTAAAGACCTCCAAAGAAGGAGACTCCACCACACTCCTTGGCAGCAAATTCCACTGTCGAACAGCTCTTACTGTCAGGAAGTTCTTTCTAATGCTTAGGTGGAATGGACCTTAGGGTCCTCTGCAGACCCTAGGTGTTAAAGTTGCAAAGTGTTGTGTTCAAGTAGCAGAAGCAGACAACCCTTCAAGGAAGGCATTTCCCTGAGGTAGAAAACACAAGTTGTCTGCAGCAGGTTCCAAGATAGGGCCCTGATGTCTCCAGTCAAAAAATCTTAAAAGTACAGGCCTGGATACAACCTCTGTCTAAGATGGGCCACTGGTCATCCCAGCACCACATCAGTAGCACTTACCGCAACATCTCCCCTCACCCCACCTTTTTCTTTCTATTTACAAAGCAGGTGTGCTGCTGTGGCGCAAAGCCCCAGGCAGACATGCCCACCATCTTAATTTTCCCAGAGTGCGCTGCCTCCCTGGGCCCCAATGAAAACGGCGGACACAACTCTCAGGTGTTTTACCCTGTGGCAGCACATCTCCTCTGTGAAAGCTTTGTAAAAGAGGAAAGCAAACCGGGCCGGCCAGGGATAGAGCAGTTCGTTCGTTCCTTCCTTCCTTCCTTCCTTCCTTCCTTCCTTCCTTCCTTCCCACCAGTGTGGTGTAGTGGTTAAGAGCGGTAGTCTCGTAATCTGGTGAACCGGGTTCGCATCTCCGCTCCTCCACATGCAGCTGCTGGGTGACCTTGGGCTAGTCACACTTCTCTGAAGTCTCCCAGCCCCACTCACCTCACAGAGTGTTTGTTGTGGGGGAGGAAGGGAAAGGAGAATGTGAGCCGCTTTGAGACTCCTTCGGGTAGTGATAAAGCGGGATATCAAATCCAAACTCTTCTTCTTTCTTCCTTCCTTCCTTTCTTCCTTCCTTCCTTCCTTCCTTCCTTCCTTCAAAGAAAGTGTACCTGAGGCAACCTCTGCCAAAAGGTCTGAAGAATGAAAAAGGGAACTGCTCCTTCGCTTCCCACTGCCTGACAATGCCCTTTTTCGTTTTATTTATTGAAAGAAATAAAAACGATCCTGTTTGTTCCTGGCTGCTGCTGCTTACCTGGCAGGGAAGAGAACAAACAGGTCCCTTTTTATTCACCCCACCCCTGCAAGCAGAAGAAAGAAAAGGGGCTGGATCTAGACACATCAGAGAAGCATTTCAGTCTAAAGTGTTGTAAATTTAAACAGGGAAAACAGGTAGAGAAAAACGGGACTCCACGTCGCCCTCTGGTGGCACAACATTATATCGCATGTACAACACATATAAACCGCTTTTTCTTTACCAGTCTAGCTGGTTTGTTTCTGTTTTGTTTCTGCTGCCTGGTAGGCAGGGGGAGAGTGCGCGAGCAGCGTGGAAGTGGGAGGGGGGAAAGTGGTGCAGTGGTGGGGAGGGGGCCCAGAGGGTATCCTACCCCAGGTCCCCTTCAAATCTGGGAGCACAACTGCCCTTCCACACCAACAACAAGAGACATAGAAGTTACCTGAAGCCAAATTTGCCAACACTGCACATATTATTACATGCATGTCTTTCTCAAGGAGCTCAAGGCAGTGTACTGTATACATAGTTCTCCCTTCTTCCCAGGCCACTCAGCAATGAACTTCATGGATCTGAAGGTTGGTCTCCCAAGTCTTAGTCCAACAATATGCTAACGTATCCCAATGCTGGCTTGCGGTGCGGATCAGCTGCCACTATGTGGCTTTCTGCAGAGTGCCACAGACTGCCGGCTAGAATGTTTTGTGGCAGCCTGGAGGGAAAAAATGGCACGGCGGCAGCAGAGCTACGTGGCGCATTGCTGCACTCGGGAGGCCCGTTGCGCAGAAGGAGCAGCTGTTGCACAGACCGAGTTTCAAGCAACCTCTACAGAGCTTGCTGTTCAGGTGAAACCAGCCTCCCCGTAAGTTCCAAATTAAACTTTAATAAGTTCCATATTCTTCCTTTAGCAACAACAACACAACAAAAAAAGGATCCCAAGTCTGCAATGTAGTTGTCGGCCTTGCAGCTGCCACTTCTGGTGATTTGTGTTTGGAGATTTCACTGAGGTCTTTTGTTCAGTTTACACAACGGAAAACAAAACCCATTGTGTGTGCAGCGGTGGCCGAAGGCATGCGTAGCCTAACTCCCTCCATGCCACAACCCTGTCAGCAACCCATGACACGTGATGTCGAGGGCAGTGATTTGGTACACCCACCCACCAGAATTTTCTTCTTCACCAAAGCGTTCACATAGATGTCGTTCTGGTATGTGGTCTTTGCAGGACTAGAGCAGTCCTTCATTTTGCGTCATTAATCAGGCTGCCTGCATCTCAAACTCTGGGCGCTGACATTCGTGACTGAAGACAAATGATAGATAATTCGAAGTGATGAAAGGGGTATGAAAGAGACATTTTTGCCTGCGGTGTGCACATCCATCCCACTATTGTCTCTCGACAGCAAGTTCTTGGGGTGCACTACAAAACCTCCTTGAACATAAATAACATTGGGGCTGCTTCCAGGTGGGTAGCTCCTAGTGCTACCCAATCTTCTCTGTTGTAAACTACCAGCAGTATTGCAATTAACTTTCCACACTATCAGGGGTACTGTGGTTTTTTTTCCATGCATCTATCCTGCTATGGTCTGCCCACAACAGTGGGTATGACATCGCTGCTGTGACTGGATCTATTTAAAGCTCAGCAGACTTTCACAATCACTCTTGTGGTGGGTGCTGTTCTATAACCCTGTTTTTATATTTATTTTAATCCATCTTTTAATTATTGCACCTCTCAAGTAAGCACCATTGCCATTCTAAGAGAACAAGGGAACAAGGGATGAGTTCATGGTGAGCTCTGGCTAATACACTTTTTTGGCTATTTTATTTTTAATTCAAAGAGATATATAGTTCTATAACGTCGTTCTGCTATAGTGTTAATTTATTATGGAGCTATAATGCTGCCGCACTATATTACAATAATGTTCATAGCATTATCACATTAGAGTGCTATACCTTCTCTTTCAGTCATAACAGGAGCACTTCTAGACTGTCACTATTTCAGCAAATTCAGGTCTTGCGCAATTGGACTTTTTGCAGTAAAGAAAGTGGGGAGAAATGCATTGGAAAGTGTGAGATAACCCTTGCTTTGATGCAATGCCACTTAACCTCCCCACAAACATATGAGTGAATGCTCATTAAATAGCTAATGCCATCTAATATCCCTGTAAATAAATCAAGATGAATGCTCAATAAACAGGTCACCTGGAGGCACCCTCAATTACTGTGTGTGTGTGTGTGTGTGTGTGTGTGTGTGTGTGTGTGTGTTAGGTGAGTTCTCTTTGCCTCCTTTGCTCCCAAAACTAAAACACCTATCCCAGTGTAAGGCCCATTTCAACCCATTGACAAGAAGGGGGAGCAACAGCTGAAAGTTGCATTAATTTTTTTATTTTAAATATGCTGGTTTTCTTGCACTACTTGGCTAGCTGGGGACATGCACTGGGTGAATCCTTGGCCAACTGTGGATATGTGGATTTGGGGCACTCATCCAGGTGCAGGGTCAGCGCAAAACATTTTGGTACATGACACAAACTACAAAATGGCGTCTCCTCATGCCAGGGAAGAAGAGTTGAGTGAAGATGTACATCGGGAACAAGGGGGAATAAAGACCTACCTCGGGAACAAACAGGGGAATCAAATTAGCCTTAGCTGATGGCTGAAGTGGGAATCAAAGGCTGTCAAGTCAGGGGGTGGGAGAATGGGCCCAGGAGACCCCAGAGGGCAGCCCCTGCCATTTCCTCCATAAGGGTGGGAGGAGACTGGCAGCACCTGGCTAAAGTAGAGGTGGCACTGTGGGTCTCCTGAGGAGGAGGCAGACTCAGCCCCCAGGGAGCATGCCATAGCTGTAGCTGCTACTGCAGCATCAGGCAATGTAATCCTTGAAGGTCGGATCTGCTGCTCCTGTTGATTCTGCTGCCTGAGGCAGTTGCCTCACTTTGCCTGTTGGGTGGGCCGGCTCTGCCCCGGTGTCACCCTGATCTGGGCAAGAATTTTCCCCCACGGAGGCCTGGAACTGCTGGACATGTGTGTGGAGCCAAGGAGGGGACGGGATTGGGGTGGGCGGACAGGAAAGATGGAAATGTCAGGAAAAGAAAGATGTGCCGAAAATAGGAGAGAAAGTGGGGAATGAAACAGATCAGGCTAGGGTAAAAGACCTACAAAATAGAGTAAATAGGCCTGCAAATGCAACAGTGTGGATGAGAACCAGAGTTGTAAATACCTAGGAGAGTTCTCTGCCAACTGCGAATTTTGGGTCCAAGCCAGAATGGCTTTGGATTAGAAGCAAAAGATGAAAATACTTGAGTCGAGAGTCAGTTTTGATTCAGTTCTGAATTTGAATTGTAGGGTCCACGTCCAAAGGTGTACAGGGCACCAAGGCATAAACCCCTGCTGATTGGCTAGGACTGCCTTGTCTCCGAGGGTAAGGGTTAAAACACTCCTGACATTTGGTAAGGAAAAAGCAAATAGATTTGGGGGAGGGGGGGACCTATGAAAGCCTCAGCAGAGAACACAGCCAAAACTAACTTTCTGTGTTGGCCAATGGACGTGTTCAAATAGATATTATAGGGAGGATATAAAACCATGTTGAACTTTGAATCAAACCCCAAGCTCCGTGATAGATTTTCTACAACTGCAGACTTTTGGAAGCAATTTGCAGAAATGTGCTGTTAAAAATATTGGCAAAAGTTAAGAACAAAGAAAACGAGAAGAAAGGCTGAAACAAAATAGCGAAGGGAAGAGGGTTGGGGGGGGGGAGAGAGAAGAGCAATTGGACCATAAAGGGGGGAGGGGAATTGCAAAAGCCAAATGGATTTATAGACTGCGATGTGAGGAGGGAGGGGCTGGGCTCTTTGAGACGGTGCAGGCTGGAGCTGGGAGAGGGGATGGAGAAGGAGTGCAGCTAGTAGCCAGCTCTGGGCCCTGACTGCTAAACGTCGCTGCATCTTCCTCGGAAAAGCAAAATGGATCAGGGGAGCTCAGTCTGACACATCTTTTGAGGGTCCTTTAAAAACCCTGCCCTTTGGGCCCCCAGAAGTTCGGCTGAGTCAAGGCCTTAAGTACATTTCCAAATTGAAGCCGGCTCCTCGAGGCAGGCGCTGCCAAAACTGCAGAGCCGGAGCGGGAGGGAAGGGAAGGGAAGGGGGAGTTTGGAAGGTGTTTTTGGCTGGAGTCCAGGTGTGGAGGTTGGGTGTGCAGGAATGGACTGGGGCTGCTGCAAGGGAACGTGTGTTCCCACTTTGGGAAAGAGAGGGAGAGGGAGAGAGGCAACGCATGCGCTGACGTTAGGTTTCTATTCCTGCTCAGTTTGCAGTCCAAAAGTTCATGGAGATCATAGCTGTCAACTTTCGGATTTGAAAATAAGGGATGCCATGAGGGCGGTGCAATGGCACCAAGTAGCCTCGCCACCCTGCGCTCCAGAGGCTGCGCACGAACGAGTGAGCGAAAGAGTGAGCGCATAGACGGCAGGCAGGCTGTCTGTCTGGTTGGGCGTGAGGGTCTGGCTGCACAAGGCATGCAAGCTCCGCCCCCAGTCGGTCTCAGACTCCTTATTGGCAGCTGAGCAACGCAGCTGAGGAGCCTCCCTGGCCGGCAGGGAGGGAGAGGAGCTGCTTCCTTTGAAATCCGGGAAATTTAAGGGATATCAACAATCCGGGATAGCAGCGGGAAACGGCACTGGAATAAGGGAATTTCCCGCAAAAAAGGGGAGGGTTGACAGCTATGATGGAGATGCAGGAGTGTGGATTTGGGCAAGCTTCAGGCTCTACTGTGCTCTAAGGGTAGCCAGCCACATCACTAAGCAACCACAGATGGGGCAGCCTATAGGGGGCGGCACTTGCAACTGGTGATCCCAGTAATAGGGTTGCCAAACCCTCAGGGCTGTCCTGAAGCTTCCAGGTTTGCCTGGCCCCGCCCAGGTGGCAGGAGGAGGGCTTGAATGTCCAGGTGGTTCAAAGCACCTTACACACACACACACACACACACACACACACACACACACACACACCCCTTGTAAGCTTCAGGCTGGCAGGAGACAGATGCAAATTACTGCATAGACTCTTGGGGCGAGGTGACTGCCAAGGAGCCAAATTTCCCTAGGTGCATCATGTGCCCAAAATGAATGCTGTATCTAAATTCTGTCCCAAGGAAACTCAAATTCTGCGCTCAAAATATCTTTAAGCTAAATGAGCAAATGTGCATTTGTTATTCTAATTATTGCGATATTCCGGGCAATATCTGGTGGCAGAGGAAAAGGAGTTTATAGCTTATGCCAACAGAACTTGTTGGAAATTCCTCCCAATGCACACTTGTCTGCCTTTAATGCCTCTAGGCTAGGTGGAGGTGTGTTGGTTGGTATAGGCACTAGCCAATATGTGCACACTGCAGCTGGCTTCCCCTAATATGTCGAAAGCTTGCAGTTACTCAGCAGTTACTCCAGGACATGAAAATATGCACGTGTGGTTTCAAAGTAGTGAAGGAAGGCATTTTCACACTACTTCTGCTGCACTTTCTGTGTTTCACATCCTATATTATATATATATTGTTATGAGCATGTAGGTGCCTTGACTCCTCTAAACTCCTGGGTGCCAAATCATTCCCTAAAGCTCCTGGGTCTAGTGGGTGTTGGAGTTTAATCATTGCTTGGAGTATTAAAATGGCCTGCCACAAGGTGGATTTAGCAAAGTGTTAAAATACAGGCCAAACCAGTTTCCTGTTCAGGAAATTGCCTGGGAGAAGAGCCATTATGGAGAACAAAAGGAAGGTAATGGGTAATTAATAAAGCAACTACTCTGTGCAGGATGGCAGAGGGGTGTGAGCCCTTCTTCAACATAGAGTTGGTTAGCATAGTTGAGTTTAGGATTGCAGCAAGGGATGATATGGGCTAGAAGAAAAATAGTTGCAGGCTGAAAGCATCAGCAAGCTGGAGGGAAAAGTGGCAGTCTGTTAAACGCAGCAAGCTAGAGAAGAGGGACAGAGCGCAGTGGCTGATTTTTTACTGGCATCCATGATTTAGCCATGGGAGAAACAAGAACCTCTTGGAGTGTAGTGCTGTGAGCCCCTCCATCGTAGGCTCAGGTTGTATATATGTGTAAATAAACCATATATCATATAGACACCACCATCTCTGCTGTGCCTCATTTCCAAAGGAAACACAAACCCCGGGTAAGTGCTTGGCCCCCCCTGGAATCTCACGCCACTCAGAGAGTAGGGTGCCATGCAACAAGATCTTTAAACCCTTTTGTGGGTTATACATTTGTTCCTAGGAACAATTCAAGGCACAAGGTTTGATCTTTAAGAAGATAAGGAAAGCCCTCATGGATCAGGCCAATGGACCAGCCTAGTCCAGCATCCTGTTCTCACAGGATGTTCTCACATCCTGTTCTGCCTGTGGGGAAGCTTGCAACCAGGACCTGCACACAACAGAACTCTTCCTTCCTGCAGTTTCCAACAACTGGCATTACTGCTTCTGACTGTGAAGGCAAAGCACAGCCACCACAGCTAGTAGTCATGGACAGGTTTTACCTCCACAAACTTGTCTTACCCTCTTCTAAAGCCATCCAAGTTGGTGACCATCACTGCCTCCTGCAGAAGCGAGTGCCATAGTTTAATTGTGTGCTGAGCAAAGCACTGCTTCCATTTACCTGCCCTACATCTTCCAACTCACCACAAACGTCTCCCTTGTTCTCTCATAATGGCAATGGCGCTCACCTGAGATGCTCTGGTGAGTTCTGGCTGAAAAAAAAGCCCCTGGCCAATCCATAGATTTGTATAATGGCATTATATCAGCAGTATTCTTTTCAATTCCTTTCCTAATGATCCCTAGCATGGAATTTGCCTTTTTCACAGTTGCTGCAAACTAGGTCGACATCTTCATCAAGCTATCTACTACATCCCAAGATCTCATTCCTGGTCAGTCACCTAGACACTGAGGTCCAGCTCCGAGAGCTTTCTGGCAGTTCCCTCACTGAGAGAAGCGAGGTTACAGGGAACCAGGCAGAGGGCCTTCTCGGTAGTGGCGCCCACCCTGTGGAACACCCTCCCATCAGATGTCAAGGAAATAAACAACTATCTGACTTTTAGAAGACATCTGAAGGCAGGCCTGTTTAGGGAAGCTTTTAATGTTTGATGTTTTATCGTGTTTTTAATATTCTGTTGGGAGCTGCCCAGAGTGGTTGGGGAAACCCAGCCAGATGGGTGGGGTAGTAACAACAACAACAACAATGTCCCATGAGCACATGTGTGAAATTGAGATTTTTTTGTCCCAACATACGTCACTTTACACTTGTTTACATTGAATTGAATTTTACTGCCCAGTCTGGAGCGGTCCTTTTGGAGCTCTTCACAGTTTCTTTTTGTTTTTAGGACACTGAACAATTTAGCATCCTCAGCAAACTTGGCGACTTCACTGCTCACCCGAGGGCTGGCCCACCCAGGAGGCAAGGTGAGGTGACTGCCTCGGGTGGCACAATTGACGGAGGCAGCAGATCTACCGGTAGGCTCCGAGGAATGCATCATTGCTGCAGCGCCCCCTGGAGGCCGGATTTGCTACCTCCTCAACAACACCCCCTTACCACCTCTACAGTGGCTTCTTGGTAAGTAGGAGGTGCTACTAGTCTCCTTCCACCATTGTTTCTGATGTAGATGCTCACCCCTTCTTCCTTGGAGTGGGGCACACACAATTTTGTGGATTGTCAAAATGTCTTGGACCAGTGTTGGCTCACTCCTAACTCTGGATTGTTTATGAGCAGGTTAAAAAGCACATTCTATTGTTTTTTTTGTTTGTAAGAGATGTATTGTGCTTCTTTTGTATTGTTTTTGTTTTCTTTTCTCTTTTTTCAAGCTTTTGTTGTGTGTTGATTTTAAACCAATAAAGATTAAAAGAACAACAACAACAACAACAAAGCAGCACAGGTTGCAATAGCAATCCTTGGGATGAAAGGTTCTTTTTTTAAAAAATCCAAGTACAGTATACTATGCCAGTCTTTAAAACTTCTCCCAGCGACTTCAGGCAGTATGATCTTCAGCCTTAAGATCCATGATATAAATGTTGACCTATTTGGCTGTGAGATTTTCATCTGTCAGGAACAGGCCCAGTTATATAATAGTCCCAGAACCTTAGGGTCCACTTTTTAAACTTCGCTTTCCTTCTTTCAGAAGCAAGTGGTTTAAAGAAAAAAAATATATTTCACTGGGCCCTATGAGAGTTAATTTTCATTGTTGTTGTGAGATGGTTTTAGATAATCTGTTCAGTTTTAAATGGCAGGGTTTTAAGGTATTTTAACCAGTTTTAAATGTCCAGCCTGTAAATAGCTTTTGGGGCTTTCTGCTGAAAAATTAATATAGAAATATTATAAATCATTAAGAACAAATAAATTACCTGCAGTATCCCTGCATTGAAGCCGGAATAGGCTATTTCTGTCACTGGCCACAGCAAGGAAGAGGAATGAGAGATGGGACTCCTACAACCCAGTCATTGGTCAGCCGCTGTTCTGTCAGGCTGCAACACAGTGGGAAGCAAGAGAGCAGGCCAGAATTTCCAGTGCATTTTCCTAATCATTATGCTTATTGCAAAAAGCTGGGGACAGGTGTGTAAAGCAGGTTTGTTCCTCAAAAGCACTGGGGTGAATCTCTGTGCCATGACATTAAGCTAGTGGGTGGCAGGTGCCATCTTAGAAGAAACATTTCCCCTTCGCTGTTTTTGCGGGGAGGGGGGTCTCTCAAAAGGGTGCTTGCCACCTGAATGATGCTCACACATCACACTTCGCTTGGAAGACATATTCCCTCCTTCATAGCACAGAAGAATAGAGGCCTCTGCTAAGATGCTCCCTCTCTCCCTTTTTCTTTAAGTGCACAAGTGTTGCTTTTAAATTATTTTAATCTACTGCCCCAGATATTCTGGGACATTAAAAAAAACACATCAAAATATTTTATATTATCCATTGCAGTAGGTCTTCATGACAAGAATTCTGTAACTAAGAAACTGCCTGAGATTGATTCCACCCCGCTTCCTCCTTCCCAGTTCATTTTCCTTTTGTGTCACGTGTTTTAGATTATATAAACCAGGCATGTCCAACAGGTAGATCATGATCTACCAGTAGATCACTGGACGTCTGCGGTAGATCACTGGTAGATCATTGGCTCCCCTAAAAAAAACCTCAACATTTCACCTCCTCCTTGAAAAAACTCAACAACTTTGACCCGAACCACCACCACCCCATAGCTGTCAACTTTCGGATTTGAAAATAAGGGATTTTTCCAAACTTTCAGATTTGAAAATAAGGGATGCTGCGAGGGCGGTGCAATGGCACCAAGTAGCCTCGCCACCCTGCACTCCAGAGGCTGCGCGCGAACGGGTGAGCGAAAGAGCAAGCGCATAGATGGCAGGCAGGCTGTCTGTCTGGTTGGGCGTGAGGGTCTGGCTGCACAAGGCATGCAAGCTCCGCCCCCAGTCGGTCTCAGACTTCTTCTTGGCAGCCGAGCAACGCAGCTGAGGAGCCTCCCTGGCCGGCAGGGAGGGAGAGGAGCTGCTTCCTTTGAAATCCGGGAAATTTAAGGGATATCAACAATCCAGGATAGCAGCGGGAAACGGCATTGGAATGAGGGAGTTTCCCGCCAAAAAAAGGGGGAGGGTTGACAGCTATGACACCCCCCAAATGGGCCTTCCTAAAAGAAGCTCAGCAACTTTGACCTGAACCCCAATAAAGGGGGTAGATCACTGCCAGTTTTGAACTCTGTGAGTAGATTGCAGTCTCTTGGGAGTTGGCCACCCCGATATAAACCATTGATACATGTAAGCTGTTGGGAGCCTTCTTTTTCTTTTGGCTGAGGAGCCCCAGAGTGCACAGACCAGTGGGAGCTACCTGATTTCATGGCTTTGGCTCATTGTCTGAATATGTACAGATTGTACAGGCTCCCACTCCTACTCACAGCTTCTCCTCTCTGAAAAATGGCCGCTCTTCTTATGCAATCCCCCCATCCTGAGCCCATACGCTCCAACATTTCTCAGATGAAAATAGGGACAGTCTGTTCTACATGAAGAAGCTACTCCCGTGTTTGATCTCCCACAAACATAGATTCCATATACATCTGTCACCTTGAGCCAATTACAACCTCTCCGCCTAACCTACCTCACAGGATTGTTGTAAAGAAAAAAAATGTGTGAGGGAAGGGATTGTGTACAGCACCTTCAACAGATAAATGGGATGAAATAAAACCGTAGCTATAAGCTGCCTTGAGTCCCTGTTAGGGGAAAAGGCGGGATACAACAACAACAACAACAACAACAACAACAACAACAACAACAACAACAACAACAACAACAACAACAACAACGGAAACTGTGAGAATGGTCAGAACATACCAGAGAGTAATCCTGTTGAATTCAGTGGGACTGAGTTCTGAATAAAAATGCTTAGGATTGCTGTGTAAGGCTGCACAGTCTTTACCCAGTTACCTGGGAGTAAGCTCCATTGAACACAGTGTGACTTACTTCTGAGTAGGCAGTGCAAAGCTCCATTCACAATAAAGGAATAAAGACTTCACACGTTTCCTTAAAAATGGCTGGCTGAGGAAGCATTACAATTAAAGAATTTTAAATTGGATTGGTTACATTTCCCTTCAAAATTATAGGAAGGGCTTCGTATGCCAACTTCGCCATTTCCTTCATTTGGTGTAGGTATTTTATTTTCAGTACAAAACAGGACTCCGTTTTTGCACCTACACACACACACACACACACACACACACACACACACACACACACAACTTTTAATTGTCCTCCGAGACGTAGGGGGGAAGGAAAAGGAAAAACGAGACATTCTGGGATCCAATCAGGAACCGGGATGTAATTCTGGGACTGTCCCTAGAAAATCGGGACACTTGGAGGGGGTGTGATCCCAAGGGGGAACCTTGCTACATGTGGCTGCTAAGGGGCAGCCTTTAGAGGTGTCCCATCTGGGTCTGGATTGCACCCATTATTCAACATTTCAAAGCCACTACATTTCACCCACACATCTTTCTTAGTCTACTACTAGCAAGTCTGCAACAGCAGCACCAGCTAACTCTTTCCCTCTTTTATTTTTGCTCTCCCTCCCTGGCTCTCTTTTCCTCCTCTCCCTTTCTTTTAATTAAAACCGGATTTTGCTCCTGGCCTGCCCAGGAATGAGGCATGGAAAACATTACGCCTACTTATTATTGTTTCAAAACCTTCCCAAACTGCAGGTTATTAGGAGGAATAATCTCTCGCTCAACCACAGTATGCAGACCAGGGGACGGCGCAGCCTGCCTTCCCAGCAACTGAAGGGGTGGGAAGCGACCCTTTGCAGGGCTGTCAGGGTTGCCAAGTCAGGTGACCAAGTGGGGGGCGGGCGAGGGGGGGCAGCATTCAACTGCAGTCAATGCAGGCACGCTTAGAGTGCCTTAGGATTCCAAAGGAAGCAGCGCTTGTTGCAAAAAATTAAAATTAAAATCCAGAGGTTGGAGGTCTTAAAGGGCCCAATCGCCTCTTAGTTCCCAAACTAAGGCTGCCCTCTCGTGAACCCAGCTGTTGGCATTTGTTAAGACTATGCGGTGCTGAAATCCTGAAAGCTGAGGGCAGCTGAGGGGTAAATTCATAGCTGTCAACTTTCGGATTTGAAAATAAGGGATTTTCCCAAACTTTCAGATTTGAAAATAAGGGATGCTGCGAGGGCGGTGCAATGGCACCAAGTAGCCTCGCCACCCTGCGCTCCAGAGGCTGCGCGCAAACGGGTGAGCGAAAGAGCGAGCGCGTAGATGGCAGGCAGGCTGTCTGTCTGGTTGGGCGTGAGGGTCTGGCTGCACAAGGCATGCAAGCTCCGCCCCCAGTCGGTCTCAGACTCCTTATTGGCAGCCAAGCAACGCAGCTGAGGAGCCTCCCTGGCTAGCAGGGAGGGAGAGGAGCTGCTTCCTTTGAAATCTGGGAAATTTAAGGGATATCAACAATCCGGGATAGCAGCGGGAAACGGCATTGGAATAAGGGAGTTTCCTGCCCCCCAAAAAGGGAGGGTTGACAGCTATGGGTAAATTGCTGTGGGTGGTTGAGACTTAGTCTGAAAAGCTATGGTGGGGGAGCTTGCTGTGACATCAGTGACTGAAGGGATACTTCTGCCACAAGAAGCAAAAGCAGAGAATCTTGGATTCCGTCCCCTTCCGTTTTCTAAATTCTTGTTCCCTGAGGTGTTCCAAACCAGGGTCCGCACATTTTGCCTGAACTTATTTAGCCGACCAAAATTTGTGGTTGCCACCAACCTTGCCCCTCCCCTATGTCTCTCTGGGCTAGGAGTTATTCAGAAACAGCAACTCCCCAGGGCCGGCCCACCCATGAGGTAAGGTTAGGCAACCACCTCAGATGGCAGGGTCAACAGATTCCTATGGAGATCTTTGTTCCCCGCTTGATCCTGGTGTACATCTTCACTCACCTGTTCTTCCCTGGCAGGGAGAGGGGCGTCATTTTGTGGTTCGCCTCAGGTGTCAGCAAGCATTGGGTTGGCCCTGATAACTCCTCTGAACCTCTGGAATTCAGTATGGTTGTGGGGATCAACAATCTCTCAACCCTTTTCCTCAGAAGAATAGGATGAGGTATTGGGGAGGCTCATACTAGCAGCTGCACAGGGCGCCAAAGACCAGCACCAGGCTGGAAATAAACCCTACCTGCGTTCACCTCATTGTCACAAATGTGCTCATGATGAGGTTTAAAAGAGAGCAGGGCCGGCCTTACCATTAGGCACAAGGAAGCAGCTGCCTCAGGTGGCTGAAGTTGGGGGGTCAAGTAATGTCAGCAAGAGCTTGGAGGATAGAGCATAGCTGTCAACTTTCGGATTTGAAAATAAGGGATTTCCCCAAACTTTCGGATTTGAAAATAAGGGATGCCGCAAGGGCGGTGCAATGGCACCAAGTAGCCTCGCCACCCTGCGCTCCAGAGGCTGCGCATGAACGGGTGAGCGAAAGAGCGAGCGCGTAGACGGCAGGCAGGCTGTCTGTCTGGTTGGGCGTGAGGGTCTGGCTGCACAAGGCATGCAAGCTCCACCCCCAGTCGGTCTCAGACTCCTTATTGGCAGCCGAGCAACGCAGCTGAGGAGCCTCCCTGGCCGGCAGGGAGGGAGAGGAGGAGCTGCTTCCTTTGAAATCCGGGAAATTTAAGAGATATCAACAATCCGGGATAGCAGCGGGAAACGGCATTGGAATAAGGGACTTTCCCACCAAAAAAAAGGGATATCTATGGGATAGAGCTGCGTGTGCCACACACAGTTTCCCTGTGGCCCTTAAGCTAGCCTGCTGCCCTCACTGTCCTATTGCTACGGTTGAAGTAAGATTCAGCTGCCAGTCCTGTTTGCTTTCTGAATATGGAACTGGGAAGGGGAAGATGCCATCTTGTCCTTTACCTCAGGCACCAAAATTTGCCAGCCCTGAACGATCGGTTCACTACTGCCAAGCCAGTGGTGAGCAGGGATGATGGAGAAACTTGATTCCGTTTGCATTCAGATGGGCCAAATTTGCATGTTCCAAAATGCCATGAGAACCGAATCATAGCTATCCTCCGAAATTCACACTTACCCAAATTTTGCAATGCAGTTCTCCGAACATACGACGTCGAAATAAGGCATTATATTAAAGGAAAGTGACCATAAAAAATGAATATATTGGCAAAAATAACATACAAAGATACATTATATAGGGGGGAATTGCTTGCAAAAACATGTACGTTAGTCAAAACGGAACACAAGAAAGTGATTAATTGAAGAAATTCACCCTAAAATGCTGCTTGGATTTCACAAGGATTTTTTAAAAGGAGAATCCACAAACTGCTGCAGAAATGTAGAGAAGTGAATTTAAGTTTGGAAAGGCGAGAAACAGAGGGAATTGAAATGAACAGATCCTTCCATGCTTAGTAGTGAGTGTGTTAAGGGCCCTGCTCAAAATCTTAACTGACTCAACACTAAAACCCCATGTGTACATTGAGAGATCTTTTACTGGAGTAAGAATTTGCACAGACTTTTGCAGCTGTAAAATGTGCATAGATTTTTGAGTGCTTGACTGACGCTGCCTGGAATTGCGGGGAAGATGAGGATCAGGCCAGAACGAGGCCTTTGCACAGCACGACACAGCCCAGGAGTTGCCACTCAGGATCCTTCACAACATTGCAGAATATGCTGGGGGCGCAACTCTTGGGTAGCACATAGCAGTGTGCAGCTGAGACTGCATTGTCCCAATGACTGCCTATTTGCACATGAAGGCATGCCTTTGTTGTTGTCGTTTAGTCGTTTAGTCGTGTCCGACTCTTCGTCACCCCATGGACCAGAGCACGCCAGGCACTCCTGTCTCCCACTGCCTCCCGCAGTTTGGTCAAACTCATGTTGGTAGCTTCAAGAACACTGTCCAACCATCTCGTCCTCTGTCATGCCCTTCTCCTTGTGCCCTCCATCTTTCCCAACATCAGGGTCTTTTCCAGGGAGTCTTCTCATGAGGTGGCCAAAGTATTGGAGCCTCAGCTTCAGGATCTGTCCTTCCAGTGAGCACTCCGGGCTGATTTCCTTCAGAATGGATAGGTTTGATCTTCTTGCAGTCCATGGGACTCTCAAGAGTCTCCAGCACCATAATTCAAAAGCATCAATTCTTCTGTGATCAGCCTTCTTTATGGTCCAGCTCTCACTGGGCATGCATAGGCAAACACAACTCTCCGTCCCCAGCCGGATCTCTGCGGACCCGATGCCTGGGTGCAACACCACCCACCAAAAAAGGTAAGCAGACCTACAAGCAGATCTTTGTCACTAACGCACTAACACAACACCACACATCCTGGATCATAGTTGGAGAATACTGTTCCTCAAGCTGGTCTCCTCAAGCAGGAGTGCAGTGTGACTTGAAACATTAGCATTATGAGCTAAGACAAACCAAATTATGCACCGAGGAAAGCTGAATTCCACAATGTGTCTAAATTATGTACATTTGTATAAACTGAATATCTTGGCGCTGTTTTGCTTAATACAGCCAGCAATGGAAATCTTATTTATGAAGCCCTCTGTCTTCCAAGGTCAGAAAGTATTGCCAAGTATTTTCAAGAACGTTGTTGCTTCCCTAAGGACTAGAACCTTGCATTTTTTTTGTATGAAAAACGAGACTCCCAAGAAGCCAAACCCTCTGCCTACTGCCACAAACTGCAGGGGGGGTTGTGCTCCCGTGGATTCTGTGCCGCAGAGTTCTTAGCACAGGCGATAATTCAGGCAGGAACTGGAGCTTGGCACAGCCACTACGTTTTCCCACGGAAAATGAAATACGGCTATGGCTGGCTGCATGCAACTAAATGGTGCAAATGAGCTGTGGCCCCATGGCTTCAGCAGAACCAGGTCACCACTAAACCAGCTGCCCTGCTCTTGTCTCATGTTCACTAGGCGCATAACCATGGCCACTCCCTGCTTGGGAAGCGCACTTCTTGGAGAAGGAACCCCCAAGTAAGCAGCTCTACAAACCCCCCAAAAAGAGAAAAGGATTTTTGACACATTTGAGGAAATGCGCAGCCCATTTCTGGAACACTTTGATGAGCTTCTTTCTCTTAAAGTACCGGTACTTTCTATGCTGCCTGAGCCTAATGTGAGATTTTGCCAGCTAATCCCCACCTCATGACTCACTTCTTTTCTTTCTGGAAGCAAAAAACTGCACATTGCACAGAGTTGAGTTGAATTTATTACGGACCCAGACCAGACTCACATACCGTACTAAACAAATCAGAACCACAATAAAATTAAGTTTAAATTAACAATCAATATAACGATAAACAATACAGTTATGGCAGCAGTTAAAATATCAGAGTTATGTGTATCCCAAGTTACAGGGAACCAGGCAGAGGGCCTTCTCGGTAGTGGCACCCGCCCTGTGGAACGCCCTCCCTTCAGATGTCAAAGAGATAAACAACTACCAGACCTTTAGAAGACATCTGAAGGCAGCCCTGTTTAGGGAGGCTTTTAATGTTTAATAGATTATTGTATTTTAATGTTCTGTTGGAAGCCGCCCAGAGTGGCTGGGGAAATAAATAATAAATTATTATCATTATTATTATTATCTTTCCCCCAACTCTTTGTAAAGCAAAAAGTAGCCACTAAAGCCTGGGTTCAGGCATTGACGAAAGGCAAGTGAGGATGATCAGCCCTTTTCCTTTACGCCATCTGTCTGCTCAAAATCATACACAAAACTACAAGAGGCTCACACACCCCCACACACAGACACACTTTGAAGGTCTTTACACTTTTCTTTTGCCAGGAGAAATGCAACTCGGGGAGCAATTTTGGGCAGGGAAAAAGCTCCCAGTCAACAGGGAAAGGATTAAGAACCTTATTCCACCCACCTTTCCTTTGTTCCTTTTTTGCAGACCCCATGGATGTTTTTTTTCCCTTTTCCCTTTAAAAAAAAATGTCAAAAGGAAAGTTACACAGAATTCCATATGTAATTTTGACAACGTTACAACATACCTGTTTTCAGATTGCCTGGTCTACTACTTCCAGGGCCTTGCTCTTTTGTAGGCAGCAACCCCAGGGGAAGAGAAAAGATCACTATCAACATGGTACAAACCTGCCCAGACATTATCACCATTATGTGGCAAAAGGTGCTGAACTGTGCTGCATTTGCTGTGCGGCAAAAAACACGGAAAGGTGCGTTCAGTACCAGCACCCTGAATGTTTGGGTAGTCTTCCTTCCCACCTTCAACTGTCACCAATCCCTGTGGGTCCTCTGTGTCAGTTTAAAACATATTTATTCACCCAGGCCTTTGGATAAATTGTGGTTGGAAAGGGGCCCAGCCCTGGTTGCCCTGGCTGGTTTTTGCTGCTGCTGTTTTAAGGTTACATTCATGTTATATGATATGATTCTGTTATGCTTTTAATGTCTTGTGATCATTATATTGTACTGTACGTTGCTCTGGGATAGAATCCAGTGTCGAGTGGGCAAGAAGTAAAGGTAAAGGTAAAGGGACCCCTGACCATTAGGTCCAGTCGTGTCCGACTCTGGGGTTGCGGCGCTCATCTTGCATTATTGGCCGAGGGAGCTGGCGTACAGCTTCCGGGTCATGTGGCCAGCATGACAAAGCTGCTTCTGGCGAACCAGAGCAGCACACGGAAATGCCGTTTACCTTCCCGCTGGAGCGGTACCTATTTATCTACTTGCACTTTGACGTGCTTTCGAACTGCTAGGTGGACAGGAGCTGGGACTGAGCAACGGGAGCTCACCCAGTCACAGAGATTCGAACCGCCGACCTTCTGATCAGCAAGCCCTAGGCTCTGTGGTTTAACCCACAGCGCCACCTGGGTCCCATGGCAAGAAGTACCTCAAATAAATAATAATTAGAAGGACATTTAAAGTTTATGTGTACTCTGGCCCCATTGGTGATCATCTCAGATATTAACATTGCTAGGTGCTGTTTACTTTGGATATTATTATTGACTTTTAAAATGCATTTGTCAGGTCTTGTTGCTGGTCTTGTTGTTCTGTATTCATATTTGCTTGCTGAGATCAATGAAAAATATTAATGGACCAAGATGCCAGAACCAAGTTTATTTGCCTCTGAAGAAAATATTTTATTGTACTGCACAGAACTATTTGCAAATACAGTGGTAACTTGGTTCTCAAATGCCTTGGTTCTCAAATGCCTTGGTTCTCAAATCTCAAAAACACAGAAGTAAGTGTTTTGGTTTTCAAACATTTTTCGGAAGCTGAACATCTGATGCAGCTGTTGGCTATTGTTTCCGGGGCACCTGCACCAATCAGAAGCTGCGCCTTGGTTTTTGAACATTTCGGAAGCCAAACGGACTTCCGGAATGGATTATGTTTGGCGCTTTTGTTTTTGCTATTTATTTTGCGTTTTTGTTTTTGAGGCTTGTTCGGTTAATTTGTCTTTGTGACTGTGTGCAACCCAGTTCAGCTACTGACTGACTGATTGTGTGACTGTGGAAATGGATAAAAGCTCCCCATTCAAACAATCACTATCATCAGTGCAGGTAAGAATAAATTTTTAATTTTTATCATCTACAATACTGTCTTATTTATTATATAGTACAGTACATTGATGATTGCTTTCATTTTATGGATCAATGGCCTTGTTAGATAGTAACATTCATTGCTGGGGTTGTTTTTAAAAGTCTGGAATGGATTAATCCGTTTTGCATTACTTTCTATGGGAAAGCGCGCCTTGGTTTTGGAACGCTTTGGTTTTGGAACGGTCTTGCGGAACGGATTAAGTTTGAGAATCAAGGTACCACTGTATATGCATACATACAGTATCATTTGGGGATACCAAAAAGGGTCTTTGCGTCTCTTGCTTACTTTTCAGTGCCGCTGCTCCTCTCTTTAGGATACAGTGGTACCTTGGGTTACAGACACTTCAGGTTACAGACTCCGCTAACCCAGAATAGTACCTCGGATGAAGAACTTTGTTTCAGGATGAGAACAGAAATTGCGCAGCAGCGGCGCAGTGGCAGCAGCGGAAGGCCCCATTGGCTAAAGTGGTACCTCAGATTAAGAACAGTTTCAGATTAAGAACGGACCTCCAGAATGAATAAAGTTCTTAACCCGAGGTACCACTCCAGGAGTGCCCCACAATACAGTCATACCCCAGGTTGCGTACGCTCCGTGTTGCGTACGTTCAGGATGCGAACACCAGCAACCCGGAACTGCAACCCGGAGCGCAGACGCTTCTGCGCATGTCCGCGCGGTCCGTGGATGCGCAGAAACGTTCTGTGCAGTTTGCGCATGCGCAGAAGCACGAGATCGCACGCTCTAGCGAGCTCTCACGCATGCGCAAATTGGACGCCCAGGTTGCGCACTGTTCGGGGTGAGAACGGCACCCCGGAACGGATCGGGTATGTAACCCGGGGTACCACTGTATATCTGAAAAAAAGTGGGAACTGCACCCAGTGTCCCACAGATTCCATTTTTGTGGCCACCATGGCAAAGTGCATACTTTGAATAGGTTTCTGCCCTATAAGATGCGCAGCTGGGACATAGACCCATCCGGCTGCAGCAGAGGACAGGGTGGCAGCAAAAAAAGGGGGGGTGCCTGGCCACCCCCTCCCCTGATCGGCGCAGTGGAGAGACCAGAAACCTTTAGCTCCTCCCCTCCTTGAACATCCCAGCTGCTCATTAGAAGAATTTGGAACTAAGATCTTGGGCCTGACGTCCAGCTGCAACTTCTTTTGACTTCTTGACTTGGCCCTGCAACCAGCCCTCGGTGCATCTGAATCCCCTGACATACTGGAGGACTTCAGCCCAGCTTTCTAAACCTGCAATTTATTTGCAGTGGGGTGGGGGGAAAGCGAAAGTTTGATTTGAAGAAGGGGAGGGAGGAGACAGAGATCTGGAACATTCAATGCATAAAAGTCAATGGGAGGCTGCTCTGGCCTCTGTTATGTTTAAATTCCTTAGATCTCCGGTTACATTTAATACAACAAAATGACTTTTAGAACATGTCGGACACTGCGTTGCCTTTTTCCAAAGCACGTTTCAGAGACAGATAAGTGTTGCTGTTGTGACACGACACAGACGTCGCTGTGCACATGGTTTGGTTCTGACCTGTCATGGCCCTGTTTTGCTAAGGAAAGCATAACTCTCATTTACTTGTCATTGGAGGGGGGGGAATATGGATGCACATTCATGGATTGTTGGGACGGAGGGACAAAGCAACTGACGAGGAAAGGGTGTTGATGGTGTTGATACTGCAGGACTAAAGACCTCACTAGGCTGGCAGCATATGAAAAAGTGACCTTTCAAAGGCAGCAGTAAGACTACTATACTATACTATATGTTCTGGCTACTCTCTGATTCCAATTCTAAGGTCACTGCCGCAGTGGCAAAGTTTTGCGTTGTTGCAATTAAGCTTCGGGCAGCGCAAATAAGAAGCTCCGGATCTGTTTTTTCGGGTTAAGCAACACTATTCTTTGACCAGTCGATTCTTATAATTATCTTAATTTTAATTCTGATAAAGCAATGATTATTAATCATATTTTAATAGCAAGATGGTCACCCCCATTTAGTTAACATTAGACCGATTTTAATCTATATCTACAGCTGATTTGTATGTAATTCTGTGTGTATGCGTGTGTATACTGGTCGTTGACCGTAATAAAATGATTGGATTGGATTGGATCGAAAAAATACAGAAGCGAAGAAAAACAATCATCAACAATAAACCAGCATTTATACAGCATTTTCAAGTGTTCAGAGTGATTCACATGGATTATCTTCCAATCCTCCCAACAGCCTTGTAAGGTAGGCCAGTATCATGATTGCAAATGGGAAGGCTGTGGCTGAGTGACAGTGGCCAGACTCAGGCACTTAGTGGTGAGTTCACAGAAGAGGCAATATTTTAACTAGGTTCGCTCAAGTCTTTTATCCAATAAGCCAGTGGTTCCCAACTGGTGGTCCACGGACCCCAGGAGATCTGCATAACGCACCCAGGGGGTCCATGGCACATACCTGTTAACTGTCCTGGACATCCCATTTTGGGGGGCCATGCTCTTACGTGGGTCATGTGACTGGAACGTGTCCAGAGGAGGGCAACCAAAATGGTCAAAGGCCTGGAAACGATGCCTTATGAGGAACGGCTTAGGGAGCTGGGTATGTTTAGCCTGGAGAAGAGAAGGTTAAGGGGTGATATGATAGCCATCTTCAAATATATAAAAGGATGTCATATAGAGGAGGGAGAAAGGTTGTTTTCTGCTGCTCCTGAGAAGAGGACACGGAGCAATGGATTCAAATTACAAGAAAGAAGATTCCACTTAAACATTAGAAAGAACTTCCTGACAGTAAGAGCTGTTCAACAGTGGAATTTGCTGCCAAGGAGTGTGGTGGAGTCTCCTTCTTTGGAGGTCTTTAAGCAGAGGCTTGACAGCCACCTGTCAGGAATGCTTTGATGGTGTTTCCTGCTTGGCAGGGGGTTGGACTGGATGGCCCTTGTGGTCTCTTCCAACTCTATGAATCTATGATTCCTGACAGTAGAAATCTGGCCAAACGGCGCCTTATAGGTCTTAGAGCAAGAATCACACTGGGGCAGCCTGCACTGATCTTCCTGCCAACCAACCCATCTCCCCTAATGCACACTTGGCATGCAGCCTTACATGCAAAACCAAGAGAGGCTGCCTGCAGAGGCTGCCTCAGGAGAGACGGGTTGGTTAGAAGGGAGAATCTCAGGGCTGAGTGTTGGTAGTACTGTAGTAGATTCTGTCTGCAAGAATACCAATTCCCTCCCCCATCCTGACTCTCTGAGTTTCAGAGGACAGGAGGAAGAAATTGGCAGGAGGAGTGGAAATGTCCCGGCATAGCTTTCCGCTAGCTAAAGGTACATCCAGAGTGAGGCTCCTAAGGGGAACAGATGTGCATTGAATGTGCACATCTCTTATGGCCTCTGCGCTTTGGATCTTTGCATCATCACAACATTGGCCACAGCAAGTACTGGACTTATGCAGAGTGGTACAAACTGCTCCAAGTAGCCCTTTCGCCAGATTGCCACCATCAGGAAGTGCTCCCTCCCTTTCACGCTCAGCTGAGGGAGAGGTCTTCTCTCTGCTTCTCGGGTGGCACAACCCTGCCCAGATCTGGAGAGGTTGATCTACCACTAGTTCCGACCCTGTGGCTCCACCTCCACATGCTCCAAGAGATCTCATGCCCCCAAAGTGTGGCCAGATGTCAGGTGGAGAGTGTAGCTGCATCACAACCCAAGAACCCACCACTTGGGATTTCAGACCGTCCAAGTGTCCCTATTTTCCAGGGACGTCCCTGATTTAGAGAAGCAGTCCTGGTTTCTGATTTGATCCCAGAATGTCCCACTTTTCCTTAGGATGCCCATATTTTCATTGGAGAAATGTTGGAGGGTATGGAGTTATCTGACCCCTGAGCTGTCTGAAGGCAATCCTGTATAGGGAAGATTTCTTGATGTTTAATGTTTTATTATGTTTTAAGCTGCCCAGAGTGGCTGGGGCAACCCAGTAAGATGTGTGGGGTGTAAACAGTAAAATTATCATTATGGAATGGGGCATCCCTGTTTTCATCAGAGAAATGTTGGAGGGTGTCAGGGTTGCACCAGATGAGCAGGAGTGGTGGCAAGCCCCCCTAGGCAAAGCGGCAACCACGGAAGAGTCCAGAGAAATGGAGGGATTCTTACCTGAAGAAGACTGGTGGCAACACTCCTCAGAAGAGGAAGAAGCAGATGGGGAAGAGGGAAGGCCAGAACAAGAGGAGGAAGAAGTTGAGCCAGAATCAGGCCCTTGTGAGAAGAGGAGCCGGAGGGCCCCCTCCCCTCCTCCCATCTCAGCTGTAGAGCATAGAGCTGAGAAACGGAGGGGGCAATTGGAGGCAGTTGCAGCTCGTAGAAGGCGTGGTGATGAGCTGGCTACTTAAGGAAGGCCGGCTGCTTCCCTCACCAGCACCTGCAACTGCTGTGCTGAAGCATGTGGTTGTGCCTGCTCATCCTGCTCCTGATCCTGTGTACCTGACTTTGGCTGGTTCCTGACGCGGACTGCTCCTGACTTTGGCTTCTGTTGACCCTGGTACTGATACCTGGCTTCGGCACACCATCCTGTTGGCGCCATAACAGAGGGTATGGGAGAGTGTAGCTGCACCACAAACTCAAGAACCCACTGCTTGGGATTTGCAGGTGGGTAGTTTTTGCTGTCTTTTGGGCTCCTTTCTATGTCACTCTTCTGGGGCATTGTGGGAATTTTAAAGGCGAACCGCTTTTCAAAAAGAGGGGCAAGACAGGCATCAGACATAGCTCCTGCTGTAGCTGCCTGAGGATGTTGTGTGTTGTTGTCTGCCCTAAGGTTATGTCACTACTATGTCAGGGGTTGGGAAGAGATCGGATCAAGCTGGCTAGCAAGTTACCCACAGCTTAAGGTGGGTTTGATCCATCTCATGTGTACAGTGGTACCTCGGGTTACAAACACTTTGGGTTACAGACTCTGCTAACCCCAGAAGTAGTACCTAAGGTTAAGAACTTTACCTCAGGATGAGAACACAAATTGTGCGGCAGCATTGGGAGGCCCCATTAGCTAAAGTGGTACCTCAGGTTAAGAACAGTTTCAGGTTAAGAATGGACCTCCGGAACGAATTAAGTTCATAACCAGAGGTACCACTGTACATGCTTTTCGCGCCACCCACATGATGCCCCCCTCATCCAAGTGGCAGCCCACACTTCCCCTTCCTTTAATTCAAGTTTTCCTGTTCTGTGGATAATGCTGTGAGGGTCAGGGCGAAGGGAGAATCCAACATAAAATCACATTTCCTGGGTGTGGCTGCACTGAAGCACCTGTTGGGACAGGGTTTGTTTTTCACATGTGTGGCTGCCGTTTTGGGGGGGTCACCTTTCTCCACAGCCCTCACATCCGTTTGCTCCTCGTCCGAGCACAACCAAGTCCTTCTACATCCATCAGCCCAAAGGAAAGGATGCAACAGGCCTAGTTCTACCGGCTGAAGGAACATTCGCAGGAAAAGTAAATTATTTTTTACTTTTTGTGCTGTGGAACTGCTCCTGCGCAAAACAGCAATATTAGAAATAAGAACAGGTGCAGGAGACAGGAAAGGTAAAGGGGGAAGAAAACGGAAAAAATCCTCTCCCTGTCTTGGCCGTGTGCGTTTTCTATGTTGCAAGGGGGAGGGGTGTGCTTGCAGATCAGAGGCATCTCTATGCCTCACCCTGCCTGGCCATTATTTTCCCTGGCAAGGAACTTAACGGTAGGCTGCTGGCTCCCTGGCAGGGCACAACACGCCATTTATTTATTTTCTGGAAGCTGTTTTGCACAAACCTGGTAAATCGAAAAACGTGCATTTTTAAAAAACGACCATTTCCCTACTATGAAGCGTGCTTGAATGCTGGCTTTGGTGAAAGTTTGTTATTGGGCTATTCCACAGAGAGTATTAAAAAGCAAACAAATACCAGTGTGCATGCCCACAACAGACCTCGGGTTACCGGAAATTCCAGCGAGAAGGGAAGTTGCAATTGAGGGGAGAAGACAACACGACACATTAGGAATTGCAGCCTATCAAACGCCACCTAATAACGTCGACGGGAAACCTTGAGACAGATTTAAATTGAAAGTGCTCATGTGTGGACGAAAAGAGCACACAAAAAAACCCATGCTGGGGGAAAAACAGACCATGTGCACAGCCCTAGGCCTTTGTTATGCGCTGTAATATGCGACTTGACTCGTTTGCTAGAGCCATCTACACCTGGGTTGTTTTGCTAATGTGTTTCTAGAGAGGTCCTGCAGCACCAGGTCATACTGCAGTCTGGGTGGCTGGCTTAACCCACAGGGGTCTGATCGGTAGCGGTCATGGCTAATAAATGCACCGGTTGTTGTTCAGTCGTGTCCGACTCTTCGTGACCCCATGGACCAGAGCACGCCAGGCACGCCTATCCTTCACTGTCTCTCGCAGTTTGGCCAAACTCATGTTAGTAGCTTTGAGAACACTGTCCAACCATCTCGTCCTCTGTCGTCCCCTTCTCCTTGTGCCCTCAATCTTTCCCAACATCAGGGTCTTTTCCAGGGAGTCTTCTCTTCTCATGATGTGGCCAAAGTACTGGAGCCTCAACTTCAGGATCTGTCCTTCCAGTGAGCACTCAGGGCTGATTTCTTTAAGAATGGATAGGTTTGATCTTCTTGCAGTCCATGCACCGGTAGTGCCATGGTTAAATGCACTGGCGATCTCACCATCCTCCTTCCCGCCAAGCTGAAGAAGTGATGATTCTGCTCCTGCCACGGAGTGTGTTATTTCAGACCCTAGAGCCTACATCCCAAACTCCTGTGCAATGGCTCCCCCTAGTGTGCATACCTGGAGAAGCGGATTGAGAAGAAGCCAAAAATTTAGGCAAGGCACATCCTGTTCCCCCCCCATTTCATAACGGGAATGGGACATGCCTCCCCCACCAACACACACACACACACACACACACACACACACACACACACACACACTCCGTACTCCCTGGGAAAGGGAGAAAAGAAAAGCCCACCAAGTGGTTAAACGAGAATACCATATTAATATATTCATATTAAATAAATGAATTCATAAATTCTGGACGTGCAGATGAAAGGAGGACCCTTCCTTGCTTTTTACTCTTGCATTTTACTCATTATTCGTGGTCGCCGTTCTATTAGTAAGCATTAGATGCTTTATAAATAAGCAATAGCCACCAATTAGTATGCAGCGGTTATTATTTCGGCGCTATTAGTATTATTGTTATTGGTTAGCAAGTTGGCATTAGGCAGTGGTTATTATTGTCTCTCTCCGTACCCCCGCCCTCGCTCTCCATGCCTGGCTAAAATAAAACATTTAGCAGGCTCACAGGAAGTGTGCCAGAGACGAATGAGCAAGGGAGAGTAGAGAAGAGGATTTGGGGAGGGAGCGTACTAAACCCCTTAGACCCTGTGCTCTGAACATGGGCACAGTCAGATCCCAGAAGTGCCACCATCATAAGTAGCAAGGAGAGGTAATCTTAGGCTGCATCTAAACACCAGCATCCCCCTCAGCCAGCAGAAAGGTACCAAACGGCATTCGCTCAGCACCACGTAGCTTTTTCCACTACAGTCACTCTTTTTGGCTGTTCCGCTTCCATCTGGAAACACTTCCCCAGGCACATGATCGGAGATTTTTCTTTCTAAAAATCCTCTGCGAGATTGAAAGGGGTTGTGAGGTACGTACAGCTCATTTGGAGAAGCAAACAGTCTCGGGGCAATTCCACTTGGGCTCTGTTTAGCAGGCCTCTTCCTCCCCCTTAGAAATAAGTGGTTCACCCAGCCCATCGGCTGCAGCCAAAAAAGATTTAGGTCAGATGTCAAGAAATGGTAAAGGACAGCTGGGAGATTATTGAACATTGTTGCATAGAGATATTGTAGAATCTTCTCCACCTCGAGGGGCACAACTGAGTTAGACCACTTTTTTTACAGTCACAGTAAAATAAGACTGACCAAAGAGCATTCCAAGTCCAACTTTTTCAGCGGTTGCTCATAGGTGTGTTCTCTAAACGGAGTCCGGTATGGTAGTTATTCTGCATTAATCTGGTGCATGGGTAGGCAAACTAAGGCCCGGGGGCCGGATCCAGCCCAATTGCCTTCTAAATCTGGCCTGCGGACGGACCGGGAATCAGCGGGTTTTTACATGAGTAGAATATTTTTGGGTTAGCAGAGTCTGTAACCTGAAGCGTATGAAGAAGAGTTTGGATTTGATACCCCGCTTTATCACTACCCGAAGGAGTCTCAAAGCGGCTAACATTCTCCTTTCCCTTCCTCCCCCACAACAAACACTCTGTGAGGTGAGTGGGGCTGAGAGACTTCAAAGAAGTGTGACTAGCCCAAGGTCACCCAGCAGCTGCATGTGGAGGAGCGGAGACACAAACCCGGTTCCCCAGATTACGAGTCCACCGCTCTTAACCACTACACCACACTGGCTCTCAATGAAACCTGAAGTGTATGTAACTCGAGGTACCACTGTACATTTTTGAGAGCCAATGTGGTGTAGTGGTTAAGAGTGGTAGACTTGTAATCTGGTGAACCAGGTTTGCGTCTCCGCTCCTCCACATGCAGCTGCTGGGTGACCTTGGGCTAGTCACACTACTTTAAAGTCTCTCAGCCCCACTCACCTCACAGATTGTTTGTTTTGGGGGAAGAAGGGAAAGGAGAATGTGAGCCGCTTTGAGACTCCTTCGGGTAGTGATAAAGTGGGATATCAAATCCAAACTCTTCTTCTTCTCCTCTTCTATATACGCTTCAGACAAAGTCAGAAAGCAAGCTGAGGATAGAGAAGCCTAGTTAGAGGCTGCCACCGACATAAGAGCATAAGAAGAGCCTGCAGGATCAGGCCAGTGGTCCATCTAGTCCAGCATCCTGTTCTCACAGTGGCCAACCACTGTGGGAAACCAGCACGCAGGATTTGAACACAAGAGCACTCTCCCTCTTTCCAGCAACTGTTATTCTGAAGCATTGCTGCCTCTGACTCTGGAGGGAGGAAAAGCACAAGACCGGCAAGTCATTTATCACATACTCCTTCCGAGCGATTGAAATGGGTCTTCCTTTCAGTACAACAGCTTCTGACCAGCCCTTAGAGAAGAAATCCCTGAAGCAATGTGCATAGAGAGACCGCGCCCCAGAAGACCGTTGCCAGGGCCTATCTTGGCCTTGAAATTTCAAGGCAGCTCTGTTGTTTTAGGGCGAAGCTCTCCAGGTTTTGTGCCTGGAAAACCTGACCCACAGCACTGCGCAAGAACGGATAAATTGCCTGCCTTTGACTCAGAGCTCTTCCCTCGCAAGGGGATAAAAGATGGTGCAGTTTGGGGCCTAAGCATCTTTGTTAATCAGCTGTTGGTAGAAAGGACCACAGGGGAAGTAGAACCGCAGAGGTGCACTCTCCAATGAGAAAAAACAAAATAAAAAATAAAAAAATCCTTCGAGTAGCACCTTAGAGACCAACTAAGTTTGTTCTTGGTATGAGCTTTCGTGTGCATGCACACGAAAGCTCATACCAAGAACAAACTTAGTTGGTCTCTAAGGTGCTACTGGGAAGGAATTTTTTTATTCTCCATGGGGTTAATAAATCTTACGGGATTCCATATACATTACAGGGTAGCAAGAACTCACAGGGAAGCTTTTGCTCTCTTCCCTTAAGCCAAGCATTGTGGAATAAACCGGGGGCTCACTTACTTCACCCGACGAAGCAGCTGCACAGCCTCTTCATTACGGCCTTGTGCCACATAGAGGAGACTCAATTCCAGCAGTGCATTGGGTACCAAGTAGTGATCATACCGGATCCTCTTCTCACTGCAGACAGGGAGGCAAACGTGCATGAAAAGCGGCTGGGTTTAGGGTGAAGGTCTACTTGGTCTTGATTTATTTGCATGCACACTTCTTCAGATACACTGAAACAGAAGTCACCAGACCCTTATATATAGTGAGAGGGTGGGGAGGGGTATTACTCAGAAGGGTGGTGGGAATGGGTGATAGGCTGATAGCTGTGGTAAACCTGTTGACGACTGTTAACGACTGCAATTGGTCTTGCAGGAAAAAGCAAGGGGTGAGAAGGTTAAAAATAGCTTTGTCATGTATAATGAGATAAGAATCCAATATCTCTATTCAGACCAGGTCTCTCCGTGGTTTTAAGTTTGGTAATGAGTTGCAATTCAGCAACTTCTCTTTCCAGCCTATTTTTGAAATTCTTTTGTAATAAGACAATTCTCCAATGAGAAGAAACACTTGTGGGATGGGGAAGGGAGAGAAAGATGGAGGTGAAGAATAGACAGACAGGGTCGCTCCTCTTTCTTGGCTACATCATTGATGGGAGATGGGGAGATGCTCCATCAGGCCCAGCTAGAGGCAGTAAGAGGACTGACCAACATGCAATTAAACATCTCCCTTTTATTATTGGAGGGGACAGTGAAGGAGGAATTTTCGGCAGCTCAGCTCCCTCTACCAGTAGCCTACCCAGGTGCAAGCACGACACCCACACCCCCTTCCGCTGCTGCTGTTTTTCCCTCTCTACCACCCTGCTCCAGAAACGCACACAGAAAAACATCAGTGTGTGTTGTGGGGGGTGGGGGTAGGCAGTAACAAAACCTCACAAAGCACAAGAGAAACACCATCTGTGCTGGGAGGGATGAGCAAAACGTGCCGCACTCCTCCAAAAATCTGGAGCTACGATTCGGTCACGCGGGGAGAGGGGGAGACAGTCTGAACGTATGAAAAGAGGTAAGAGAGGAACCTTTGGCAGTCGTGAATCAGTGAATTATTAAGATCAAATTAGTTCCATTTATCAAGTCGCCCAGCTGAGATATTGCTCGCAAGCGGTGCTTGTCCCTGGCCGGGCATCCTTGCTGCATCTGCGGCTGGTTGTGGTTTAATACAGATGCCAAACTCGTAATTCTAACGAAGGGTGACAGGGTCACCTTGAATCCCAGATGCTCACATTCTGACAGATGGCGCTGGCAAACCTGATTAGCTGCCACCGTGCCAGCTCCAATGCCACCTGCATCCCTCCCTGTCTACACTACCCCAACATCCTGCTCACGCCACACCCTGTTCTTGCTGCCCCCCAAAGTAGTCATTATCCAGCCACTTCAAAGAGGCAGGATCCTGAGTGGGGAGAAAGGAAACGGGGCTCTGCCATGAAGGACTTCCGAGGCCCACAGGCTAAGAGGAGAGCCAGAACAGAAGGACCAAGAGCAGGGAATGTGGCTTCAGTAGGACATTGCTGGGATGGAGGACACACTCCCCTTTGGGCTTGTTAGATACTGAGAGGATGGATGGAGCAATGGATGGAGACAGACAGACACTCCTATCGTCAGCCGGGACGTGGATCACGAATGCATCGAGCTGGAAGGGATTAGCAATCACCTGGTTGAGCTCCACGTCCAAAAGAAGAACCATAAAGACTGGCATGTGCTTTTAAAAATAGAGGTTTAGCAGGATCCTACGGCTGAAGCAATTGCAGCTGCTCATGGGGCTTCCTTCCACAAGCTGGCTGGAACCTTTTGTATGGATGGTGCTGCCGAGAGATTTCAGAAAGGTGGGGCAATTACTTTTGAACAAGCTGCTCATAATAATACGAGGGCATCAGGCTCTGTAATGGCACAGGCTCCGACACAAGAAGAGTGTGCCTACTTTCACCTGTAAAATGTTAGAGGGCAAACAATGAGCCCGCAAGGCTCTGTTTTTGTAGTTTAGCAACTGGTGACTTCGCAAACAAGGCACACAGAGGAAGACCACAAAGTAAAAAAAAACCACCCACCATTTGGCAGATTTTGTGTTTCTTGATAAAATCCTTGAGGGTTTTATTTTATTTACACCTGTTAGATATGAATCATTGTTGTTTAATCCGTGGGTCGTCTTTAGTGCTTTGCAACCACTGAGAATTTTGAATAACTGTAATAACTTGCGCTCTACGTGGGGCTACCTTTGAAGGTGACCTGGAAACTACAACTAATCCAGAATGCGGCAGCTAGACTGGTGACTGGGAGCGGCCGCCGAGACCACATAACACCGGTCTTGAAAGACCTACATTGGCTCCCAGTACATTTCCAAGCACAACTCAAAGTGTTGGTGCTGACCTTTAAAGCCCTAAATGACTTCGGTCCAGTATACCTGAAGGAGCGTCTCCACCCCGATCGTTCAGTCCGGACAGTGAGGTCCAGCTCCGAAGGCCTTCTGGCGGTTCCCTCACTACGAGAAGCCAAGTTACAGGGAACTAGGCAGAGGACCTTCTCGGTAGTGGCACCCGCCCTGTGGAACGTCCTCCCATCAGATGTCAAGGAAATAAACTATCTGACTTTTAGAAGACATCTGAAGGCAGCCCTGTTTAGGGGAGTTTTTAAGGTGTGGTGTTTTATTGTGTTTTTAATATTCTGTTGGGCGCCGCCCAGAGTGGCTGGGGAAACCCAGCCAGATGGGTGGGGTATAAATAATAAATTATTATTATTATTATTTTATTTATTGAGTTTTCTTCTGGACAGTTGGTTGGCTTACCTATGAAGTCACCAGCTGCCTCCCTGAGCTCCTTTGGGAGGAAGAGTGGGATATAAATTGAAGAAATAAAATGGAACAAATCAAAACCAAATCAAGTCCATCTAACCCAGGGCTGTTTACTCTGACTGACAGCAGCAGCCTAAGGTTCTTGGCCAGAGTGGGTTCCACTCCCCACTATAGTCCACCCTGCTAGCTGGGTTCCTTTATCTAGAGCTAGATTTCTGGGTGCAGCAGAGCACCCCTTGCAGAGCACCCCTTGCTCTTCTCCTCTCCTCAAGGGACCCAGTGCAGCTAACAGCATGCATACAAAATGTAAATACAGTGGTACCTCTGGTTAAGAACTTAATTTGTTCCGGAGGTCCGTTCTTAACCTGAAACTGTTCTTAACCTGAGGTACCACTTTAGCTAATGGGGCCTCCCGCTGCTGGTGCGCGATATCTGTTCTCATCTTGAGGTAAAGTTCTTAACCCGAGGTACTACTTCCGGGTTAGCGGAGTCTGTAACCTGAAGCGTTTGTAACCCAAAGCATTTGTAACCCGAGGTACCACTGTAGACCGTTCTTATATGTTGGGTTGTTTTAAATACAGCATTTGAAAAACAAAATGCATATTTTTAAAAATCCACTTAAAACACACCAATACACAAAATCTTACAAAAGGAATAAGCTGTGCAAAACATAACTATCCCCTGGCAACATAAATTAGGGTTGCCTTATTTCAAAAAGTGAAAGTGAAAATCTGAACAGAGGTTTGGGGAGTAGCAAAAAATTTTGTGACATGGGTTCAGCGATTTTCCGCCTGGATACCGTTTCTGACTGCTATATCCAGGAAATTTCGGACGTATGACAGCCCTCTACATGTCTTTTTTGCTGTCTTTCCTAGATATCCACAGGGCAGGAGGTTGGGGCCTTTCTGGGGGGGGGGGCTGTACCACCATTACCACCATCCTGTAGTTCTGATACTTAACAGGACTATCATTAAGGAATGAGAATCAAAACCCCACTTCATCTCAAATCAGGATTGGCACTTGTTGGAATTATGTAACAATGCAGATGTTGATTGAAGAATACTTTGAAATGTCTGGTCAGCTGAGTTATGACCACATAACTGATAGCAGGTTGTTTGAATCCTCTATTACGACGCTGTCCGTTACCATCATATTAACATATGAAAAAAGGTAGCCAAGGTTAGCCATGTGGAATTATATTTATTTCCCCCATAAATAAATAAATAGCCATCTGTCTGGTATTCATCCCCACATTTTTTCCTGTTTTGTGCCCAAAGAGGCCATTTACATCCTGCCTCCTGGACTGAGGGTCAGCATGGGTCCAGCATACGCCAAAGGTCCACATCCCAGGAGGGGTCTCACAGACAAAAGCTCCAGAACCCTGCTGCTGCAGTGAGGAGAGAGAGTGTGTGTTATGGGGAAGGGGCATGAAAGTTGTCTCACCCAAGCAAGGGCACTCCAGAACCTGGAAATGACTCTGCTTGGACCTTAAAATGATAAAGGTTATTTTCAGATCATAGAGGGCTTCTCCATCCTCTACTCTTTTCAGGCACAGCCTGTGATTTAAAGCTTGGCGTCCAAGTGCTCCAGAGTTTTCCCTGCGAAAAGCTGTTCTTTGAAGCTCCATTGGAGCAAACAGCAATCCATGGAAAAGCTGAATTGACATTTGCTCCAACTCAGCTCTAAAGAGCAGATTTGCTCTTGGAAAGTGTCTGGGCGGGGTAACCTCTGCCTGGAAAGAGCAGGGCGAAAGATAAGCATGCATAAGACGAGAGTCAGCAAAACACTGGGAGTCTGAGGCCCAAACTACAGTCTAACAGCATGTAAAGTTGGCAAATGGCCTCTTCTGACAGGTAACGCAAATATCAGAAAGGCCAACTGAAGTTCTTGGCGTTCCTAATATACCGTATATTAAGTAAGTAAAGGAAGAAGTCTGAAACTGGCTTCACATCATGGTTACTCCACATTGCAACAGAATCACATCCATCAGTGAAACTGCAGACTTGGCAATTGTCTGGTGGGCTGTGTGAAGCTGAGAGTTACCATTTGCACTCCTTAAGTGGAATAATAACCTCTTCCAAACACAGACACACACAGAGGGGGAGAGGGGTTGACCCCTCTGTTATGATCATGTGCCTAGTTGGTGTATCTTGTGATTTTTATATTGTAATTTTATGTTGTGAACCGCCCTGAGATCTACAGGTCAGGGCAGTATGGAAATTTAATAAAGAAAGAAAATAAAAGAACAGGATTAAAATCACAGAGAGAGGCCTTTGTATGCACCATAGTCAGGCTGGGGGAGCGGGGGTTGTGGTCACCAGTATGGAGTAGTGAAAGGAGGTAAAAAAGAGGTAACATTGGGTGGTGCTATGATCTAAACCACTGAGCCTCTTGGACTTGCTGATCAGAAGGTCGGCGGTTTGAATCCCTGTGACTGGGTGAGCTCATGTTGCTCTGTCCCTGCCATAGCTGTCAACTTTCGGATTTGAAAAAAAGGGATTTTTCCGAACTTTCAGATTTGAAAATAAGGGATGCCGCGAGGGCGGTGCAATGGCACCAAGTAGCCTCGCCACCCTGCGCTCCAGAGGCTGCGTGCAAACGGGTGAGCAAAAGAGCAAGCGCGTAGACAGCAAGCAGGCTGGCTGGCTAGTTGGGCGTGAGGGTCTGGCTGCACAAGGCATGCAAGCTCCGCCCCCAGTCAGTCTCAGACTCCTTATTGGCAGCCGAGCAATGCAGCTGAGGAGCCTCCCTGGCCGGCAGGGAGGGAGAGGAGCTGCTTCCTTTGAAATCCAGGAAATTTAAGGGATATCAACAATCCGGGATAGCAGCAGGAAACGGCATGGGAATAAGGGAGTTTCCCACCTAAAAAAGGGACAGTTATGGTCCCTGCTCCTGCCAACCTAGCAGTTCGAAAGCACGCCAGTGCAAGTAGATAAATAGGTACCGCTGGCAGGAAAGTAAATGGCTTTTCCGTGCGCTCTGGTTTCTGTCACGGCGTCCCGTTGCGCCAGAAGCGGCTTAGTCATGCTGGCCACATGACCCGGAAAGCTACCTGTGGACAAACACCGGCTCCCTCAGCCTGAAAGCGAGATGAGCGCCGCAACCCCATAGTCGCCTTTGACTGGACTTAACCGTCCAGGGGTCCTTTACCTTTAGTGAAAGGAAGACCTCGAAATTCACTCCCAGCATCCTAGGCCACCTCTGCACATATCACCTTATGTGCAGAGCACCAACAGATAAAGGATGTGATGGGATTGGGAACAGCATTTGGAGCCCCTGGCATTGTTCAGCAGATGCCCTACATACAATATTATTTTTAGTCGAGTTCAAAGCTGGCACTCAGGGAGATTAATGGATCAAACAGTCGCATCAGCTGCTGTTCCAACAGTTGGCCCCACTGGGTGGGGTTTTTTAGGGGGATGATTCAAGGCAGAGAATGCTTGCAGCCCATGGCTCATGGCCCGAATGGAGCCAGCCAGCCACCCAACCCAACCTCACCCGTGGTGACTTAACTGGTGCCAGGCGTCTTGGCAGAACAGGGGAGCTGGCTATTTTGTCCAGTGTCCAGAACAAACTTCTTCCTTGATGTATTCATTTCCAGAATTAAAACAGGATATGTGCATGGGCTTGTCTCTCCGTCTCTCCTCTCTCACCAAGGTAGTGGAAGAAGCGAAGCGTTTCTCGTTTCCTCCAAGTCCTCACCTCTCTGAACAAAGCATGTGGCTAAATTGCTTTTCCCTCCAAACAAGAGTTAAAAAGCACGGCAAGAGAAAACGATGGGCCCATCCACACTTTCATTTGTCCGTAATTTCTAGGCACTGGTTCTGTCCTCCCCTACTGTCTCCTCTGGTGTCCCAGGTGTAATGGAAATTAAAGTATATGCTCTGAGGGATCGCCTACCTGTGAAGAGATGTAAAAAATGTTAAGAGTGTGAAAGGATATTGTTAGGAGAATCAGCTAAACTCAGACAGTATTAAGAATGCGTCAAGAATGTTTGTGCAGGGAAAACTCAGCCTTGAGCTACGCTGATAAGAGAGTAGACACCCTGTTATTCTCTGTGAATCAGGCATCGAGCTCTGATAATGCAGGGGTGCTTTCCCCCTGAGAATGTGACTTAATTTCTACATCCTCATTTCTACATCCATACGTTTCCGAACACAATTCAAAGTGTTGGTGCTGACCTTTAAAGCCCTAAACAGCCTCGGTCCTATATACCTGAAGGAGCGTCTCCACCCCCATCGTTCAGCCCGGACACTGAGATCCAGCGCCAAGGGCCTTCTGGCGGTTCCCTCACTGCGAGAAGCAAAGCTACAGGGAACGAGGCAGAGGGCCTTCTCGGTAGTGGCGCCCGCCCTGTGGAACGCCCTCCCATCAGAGGTTAAAAGGATCAACAACTACATGACATTTAGAAAACACCTGAAGGCAGCCCTGTTCAGGGTAGTTTTTAATCTGTGATGTGTTAATGTATTTTAATGTTTGCTGGAAGCCGCCCAGAGTGGCTGGGGAGACCCAGCCAGATGGGCGGGGTACAAATAATAAATTTTATTATTATTATTATTATTATTATTATTATTATTATTATTATCCTCCTTGTCCCTGTCCTAGCCCATACTTTTTAAATAAGATAGGCAGGCAGGCAGATACACCACTATATTGAACTTTGGCAGAATTTCACTTTGCTAAGCTGACTTGGAAGATACCTGGAAGCAGGGGTCTTCAAGAAAGCTGAAAGAGAAAAACGCATGGTACTTGGTGGCTGGTTACAATAGTGCTGGGCTGTCTCCTTTATCTGGAAAGGGACTTTCCCACCACACAACTGGGAGACCACAATGCAACTAGGGCACCAGTAATCCAGACATCAAACAGACCAGAACCACAATTCTTTAACAGTTCTCTCCCCCCTATTACCATGCCCAACTCCTTCCCTGTTCATAACAAACTCATGTTTGGTTTGATATAAATTGGGCACGAAGGGTTGTGTGGCGAATGGACAGTGACCAAGAATTAAACAAGTCAACTGTGTGGAGGGGGCTTCCAGATGGACATTTCTTATGAAATTTTTCTGCCACAGGCCGCAAGAGGGCACCTGACCGCGTGCAGAGTGCACACGACGCCGGCGGGGGTAGGTGGGGGTTTATTTTGGCTGCGGCTGCTACTGATGGTAATAAGCATAAAATGAGCCACAGCAACGCGTAGCCGGGTCCGCTAGTTTCTTATGAAAACAAAGTTCCTTGTGGATGCAAGTGCTTTTGCATGCTGATGCTGTTGGCGCCCAGATACCAGTGTGTATTTCACTGCCATTTAGCCCAGTTTCTACCCTTTCCATTGAGAGATCTGAACAAGGGATGGGCAAATCTGATAATACAGGTTTCTCACAATTTCTCAATTTTTCTCCAGACTTAAATTGGATGGCCAGGATGCTTTAGTTGAGGTTCCTACACTGAGGGTCTACAAGTTGACCCTTGGAGTCCCTTCCAACTCCGCCATTCTATGATTCTATGAAATTAGTTTGCTTTTTTTTTTTTTAGGTCCTCATGAAAATAAATGAGCATTTCAGCGTGAATTCCGCCTAATATCCACAGCTTTGTATGCAATTTTCCTAATTTACGCATATTTGCAAAGCAATTTCTCCCACTATAATATTTTTCACTAAATGTGTTTTATGCACATTTTACCATCTTATATGGCTGGAGGATTACACTGCAAAAGGATGGTTGTAAAATTGCACTGCAAAAGAATGGTTGTAAATTTCAAGGGATGGTTATGCCTTGAGTCACATGTTTCAGAAAGTATGAATTTGGGGAGTTCACCTTTCAATGACAGGTCACATTTCTCCCTAATCTGAACAACCTATCACCACCACCACCACCACCATTTCTATACTGCTTTATATTTTAAAGATAAAAAAGAATCCCAAAGCGGTTTACAACCTACATTTGCAGTTTTAGTCCCTCATCTGAAAGCAATCTCTCTCCCTCTGGTCACTTTCAGATGACCTGTTTATTAAGTATCATCCTGATTTGTTTGCAGGGGGGTTAAACAGCAGTGCATCAAAGTTAAGTGTTATCTCACAAACTTCCCAGTACATTTTCCTGCCATTTTCCTTATTGCAAAAACTCTGTTTGTTGGGGGACGTGGGTTTGTAGTGCAAGACTTCCCAAACAGCTTCAACTGTGCAGCCTGAATTTGCTGCTATATGACTGAATCCCACCTGAAAATAGCAATAGTCTGGAAGTGTCTTCTCTCTTCAAAGCCAGAACTCGTTTTTTTGCTAGTTCTTTTCATGCACTGTGAAGAGCAATCAAGGCAGAGAAGCTGCTGCAGTTCTCCAGAAAGTACCAGGTTGGAGTGAGAGAGGTTGGAGCAAGGAAAGGTTATGTCCAGGAGACAACAAGCAAAGGCTTGCACAAGCTGGTATGGGGAGCAGCAGAACTGATGTTGGGTATGGAGGGCTATGATGTGTAGCAGAACTTTCTGCAGGATTGTCGCCACTAGAGGAGGAGATCTTCCTAACCTTTCTGAGAACAGTTGGGAATGGTTAGCTGGGAATAGAAATCTGAAGTGGTTGGCTGGTTTTTACAAGTCAGATGGGTTTGGGGTATTTAGGGACCTGAAACTCATGTCTGCAGGAAGGGGGAAACCAAGCAAGTTTTACAGGAAGGTCTGCAACTTCACCAGATGGGTGCAAACAGATTGCCTGTAAATATGGATCCATCTTCCAGCCAGATCTTTAGAAAGCGGCAGCCAAGACAAGCTGGGGAATAAGAAGAAGAATCCGTGGAAGGGCTCTTTAGTATCATGCCCTGTTTTTTTTCCATCTTCAAATCTGAGTGTGAAAATACAGCCCTGGCAGGGTGACCACCTGAGCGCTGCCAGAAAAGATGGAATGCATCACACAAACCTCGCCCCCCACCACCACCCCAAATGCGGCCAGAAAAGGGCACCAATCTGCATAACATTTGCATATGCTAATTTAAATGTATAGGCGCAAATTTAGAAATAGTTGCTATAATTTAAATAGAAATATAATACATATCACTGTAGTGATAAGACTGTGGCCAGGTGACCTGGGTGCCTGCTCAGTCAACTAAGGGTTGTTGGCCAACTTCAAGGCACCGCCCTACTCTTCCCCTTCCTCCTTAAGGTTATTTGTGTTTAAACTGGACTTGGAGCAAGCAGTCCTTCAAATAGAGGACCATCATCTGTGAAGCATGACACCCTAACCCTTGCACCTAGACCAGTGATGGCTAACCTTGACACTCCAGATGTTTTGGAACTACAACTCCCATCATCCCTGACAACTGGTCCTGTTAGCTAGGGATGATGGGAGTTGTAGTCCCAAAACATCTGGAGTGTCAAGGTTAGCCACCACTGAGTCCTAGACTGAACTACTGCATTCTGTTGCAGACTCTGAAGGGAAATGGAAATTCACCAACTCCAGCTTTTTTTTTAAACTGGTGAATTTTGTTTGCTGGAAATGTCTGTGGAGTTCACCTCTTGTGACACAAGGAACAGAGACTGCAAACACACACACACACACACACACACACACACACACACACACACACACACACCCTGCTGCCCCAGATTGCTCAGAATATTTTGTTGGGTTCCAACCAGATGCCTTTCATGACACGCTGATGGGCCTCCTCCTGATGTATCCATCGCGAATTACTGCTTCTTGGTGTGCTGTCCACTTTCCAGGGAAATTTGGCAGTTGTCCTAGCAGCATCCTCTGCATAGAGCTTGAGTGCTCCGAAATGGCTACTATGCAGAAACGCATAACGTAGGGAAGGGATTGCCCAGCCTTTCCCATCGCCGAAATGCTCTGCCAACACATGGCTCCCAGGTGACATCCAGTGGCCAAGCCATCACAAGGCAGCCTCCATGGGATGCTTGCTCCCAAGGGGGCGGCAGCACCATACTCTCCTTTGCGCTTCCTCTGTGCTTTCAGCAACAGTTGCTACTGAGATATTGAGAGTCAAGCAGGAGTTGGGGGAAGGGGCAGCTTTTAGTTAAAAAAAAATTTATTCAGATTTTGTTCAATAATACATACATCCATTTAATCAAACAACAAAGTATAAACATAAGTAAGGTATTTAACTTATTGATTTCTCGTTATTATTTGTATCTTTTAATAATGTTTTCTTATGAAATAAACCATTTTAACATCACAATACCATTTTTCTTTACTTGATTTATACCTCCTTTAAAGGGAAAAAAAGGTAAAGGGACCCCTGACCATTAGGTCCAGTTGTGTCCAACTCTGGGGTTGCGGCGCTCATCTCGCTTTATTGGCTGAGAGCCTGCGTACAGCTTCCGGGTCATGTGGCCAGCATGACAAAGCCGCTTCTGGCGAACCAGAGCAGCGCACGGAAACACCATTTACCTTCCCACCAGAGCGGTTCCTATTTATCTACTTGCTCTTTGACGTGCTTTCGAACTGCTAGGTGGGCAGGAGCAGGGACCGAACAACGGGAGCTCACCCCGTCGCAGGGATTCGAACCGCCAACCTTCTGATCAGCAAGCCCTAGGTTCTGTGGTTTAACCCACAGCGCCACCTGGGTCCCTCCTTTAAAGGAAAGAAAAAGAAAAAAGGAGAGAGGGGAAATTATTGGGGGAAGGGGCAGCTTTTAAAGTTGCTGGTTGAGTTCTACATAAGTTGTGGACACTGTCGAGAAAGAGAGATGGAGCAGGAAAAGTGGCCAGTTTCCCTTCCTTTCTTTTCTTTTTGCATGAATGTGACTTTTCGTGCTTTGAAATTACAAAGGACTTCAGGAGGCAGAGTGGAAAAGGCAATTCATATTCACCCTTAGTGGTTCTCACTTGAGAAAGAAAAGAAAAAAGAAGCAGCCCTCTCTGTGTCATTTACATTTACTTCTCTGCAGCAGAGTGGACAACAGTGCACCATCAGGTCATACTTGAAAGCTTTGTGAAGTTTTTTCAATGAAGGACTAAACACCCCCCAAATTCCAGCACCTTTGAAAACCAGGATGACAAACAGAAAGAACAGAGGGATGCAACAGTTTAAAAGAGCATTACATAGATTCTCAGGACTGAATGAATGGCTGCTTGGATGCTCTTAATGCCGTTTGGCACCAATACCAGAGAAAAAACCTAGTGTGGAAGTGCTCAGAGTAAGAATAGTGCTTAGCATTTATGGAGCGCATTTTTCTAAGTGCTCAAAATTCATATGCCTTCTCTTCACAATTCTTACAACAATACGATTGTTAGCATCCTATTATCGCTGGGAGGCTGAGGAATACAGGATTCTAAGGACCCCACTACGTTCATGGCTCAAGCTCTTAACCACAAAGTATGTTACTCTTTCAGCACTTCACACAGTCACAACTTGTTGTCAAAAACACTGTATCACCAGATGAAAAATTGTAGTCACCCCATCTCTTTACAAAGGCTTTCTCAGAGCTTAGGTTGGCAACCAGGGTGCAGAAGGTAGCCTGATAAAACATGGGGGGGGGGGGATAACAAAATTGATCAAGTTAGATGACTCTCCCTATAAGGGAAAGCTAAAGCTTTTAGGTCTTTTTTTTTAAAAGTTATTTTTAATAATAATAATAATAATTTATTATTTATACCCCGCCCATCTGGCTGGGTTTCCCCAGCCACTCTGGGCGGCTTTCAACAGAGCATTAAAATATAATAATCTATTAAATATTAAAAGCCTCCCTAAACAGGGCTGCCTTCAGATGTCTTCTAAAGGTCTGGTAGTTGTTGTTCTCTTTGACATCTGAAGGGAGGGCGTTCCACAGGGCGGGTGCCACTACCGAGAAGGCCCTCTGCCTGGTTCCCTGTAACTTGGCTTCTCGTAGTGAGGGAACCGCCAGAAGGCCCTCGGCACTGGACCTCAGTGTCCGGGCAGAATGATGGAGGTGGAGATGCTCCTTCAGGTATACTGGACCGAAGCCATTTAGGGCTTTAAAGGTCAGCACCAACACTTTGAATTGTGCTTTTAAAAGGCAACCAGTGGGATTGGAGGCTCGATAGGGACTTCTAAACTCTCTCCTTGTGCTAGAAATTAGGGTCGTCCTAGACGCAGTGATGGCTAACCTTGACACTCCAGGTGTTTTGGGACTACAACTCCCATCATCCCTGACCACTGATCCTGTTAGCTAGGGATGATGGGAGTTGTAGTTCCAAAACATCTGGGGTGTCAAGGTTAGCCATCACTGTCCTAGAGGAAGAGACAGGGGTGTCAACTTGAATAAAATATGGGGGGCAGGTAAGCGTTGCCCCACATATTCGATCACATGACATGGCGCACACACACACCATTTGAATGGCAATGCCCATCAACTTGGGGGGCAGCCCCCTCAAATATTTTAGGGGGGCAAAGTGACCTTGGTCCTAGAGGTTGGCTCCTATGGGGAAAGGTCAGCAGTGGAACAGATGCAGGACAAGCAAAACTTCACATGTGCTATCAGCTTAGGTCAGCACTGCCGCAAGGTTCCATATCACAGGCTTCCCAGCCAGGGCACAACGGTGGCCTTCTGCCTCCTAAGTAATGAATCCAGGGCATGAAAAATTAAACCCCTGGTGGCCGTTTGAAAGTCAGCAGGATACATCCTGACTTTGTAACTGAGATAACAGGGTCTGCTGACTCACAGAATTGGACTACCCAATGAAATGGGTGTGTGTCCATTCAAAGTCAGGTTTGGAAGGTCAGAACTACGGTAAAATCAAAGCTGGAAGAGACTCTGCACACTGTCCCCGAGAAACAACACACTGTGGCAAAATTAATAAAAGAAAGAAGACTTGGCGAGCATAGCTGTCAACCCTCCCTTTTTTTGCGGGAAACTCCCTTATTCCAATGCCGTTTCCCGCTGCTATCCCGGATTGTTGATATCCCTTAAATTTCCCGGATTTCAAAGGAAGCAGCTCCTCTCCCTCCCTGCCAGCCAGGGAGGCTCCTCAGCTGCATTGCTCGGCTGCCAATAAGGAGTCTGAGACCGACTGGGGGCGGAGCTTGCATGCCTTGTGCAGCCAGACCCTCATGCCCAACCAGACAGACAGCCTGCCTGCCGTCTACGCGCTCGCTCTTTTGCTCACCTGTTCGTGCGCAGCCTCTGGAGCGCAGGGTGGCGAGGCTACTTGGTGCCATTGCACCGCCCTCGTGGCATCCCTTATTTTCAAATCTGAAAGTTTGGAAAAAATCCCTTATTTTCAAATCCAAAAGTTGACAGCTATGTTGGCGAGTGACCCCAAAAAAGACCTACAGAGATATTTCCAAATCAGGCCAGTCTCCCCCCCCCCCCGCCCGCACAAGCCTTCAGTATCCTCTCTCCTTAGACAACAGGGGCTAGCCAGCACCCTTGGGTGAACGCTGAGGCAGCTTGGATGGGCCATGAAAGCCCACTGCAGTCGAGCCTGACTTGAGGACAATCCACACTGCAGAGCGAGATGTAAGTGCCCAGGTGACTGAGTGCCAGCTTATGCCATCTGCCACGGTGGCAGACGCAGAGAGGATTCCACCCATCTGTTCCCTTGTTTGGATTACAGAGGAGAAGGCCTTGGACCGGATTTGGAGAGGGGCTCTGGGTGAAACCAGCCCCCCACGCTCCAAAAGCATAGGAGGAGACCTGGCGCTGGATCCACCCTGCCCTGCTGGGATGGACTCCAATGAAGAGAAGGCTGGGAGGGACAGCAAGGAAATTAACTAGGGTCACCCATCTCCTAGCAGCTACGGATTTGGGGGGCGGAGGGGGGCTAGGCCTACTTCCACTGTTTCCGTCTGGCATCTCCTGCCACTCAGGCTCCAGACTGCTGAGCAGCACGTGCTGTGGGAGCAGAAGGGCACGGGGAAATTAGTGCACACACCAGCTCAGAGGAGTCTGGGAATATGCCACATTTCCAAGGCACTAGAAACCCTCCCCTCTTGGCTTCCCCCAGCCTTCAGCATCTGCCGTTCCTAAGTGCAGAGGGCAATTGTGTGCGTTCCAACGACGGCGCTGGGGCTTTTAAGAAGAGGCCCCCTCCCGCACAGCTCCCGTCCTCCGAGCCTTTTAAAAAGCCTCTAAAAGCCTCTCTATTCCCTTTGGCCTTTGCCACTGCTGTTCTCCGCTTCTCCTGCAGCTCCTGTGCCAACAGGGTAGCTCCCACTCCCCCAAATGCATCGTAAACGCGAAAGGCCTCCTCCACTCAGAATTTGGCTTCGGTCCTTCCAGGCCACAGGCAGGGATGGAAGGAGCTCCCTGAACAGCTGGGCATGCGCCTGTCACTTCCTGCTCTGCCCTCCACGCTGAAATGGTGCAGAAGAACCCACCCATTCCCCTTGCAAGCAAGAAAGCACACATGAGGGTCTCTTGTAAACTTATTGGCAGTGCCGGATTTATGTATAAGCTAAACAAGCTATAGCTTAGGGCCCCACTCTATTGGGGCCCCCCCAAAGAATTTCACTATTAATATACTTCTTCTTAATTGTATTTCAGTTCAACAATAACTTTGATAAAATACATATTTTGTTATGTGCAAATGGCTTTAGATACCTATTAGGTCCATAAATTACCATATAGCAGGGGTGGCCAACTCCCAAGAGACTGCGATCTACTCACAGAGTTAAAAACTGGCAGTGATCTACCCCCTTTTGGGGGGTTCAGGTCAAAGTTGTTGAGCTTTTTTAGGAAGGAAAGCCCTGTTTTGGGGGGTTCACGTAAAAGTTGTTGAGCTTCTTTAGGGGGGAGGAAAGCGACATTGAGCTTCTTTAGGAAGGAAAGCCCTGTTTTTTTGTGGTTCAGGTCATTTTAGGGGTGCAGGGCAAAGATGTTGAGTTTTTTTAGGGGAGCCAAAGTTTTTTTAGCTTCTTTGGGGGGAGCCGCTGATCTACCGGTGACCTACAACAGACGCCCAGTGATCTGCCGGTAGATCACGGTCTACCTGTTGGACATGTCTGGAGTAGGGGATTCGTGGCACAGCACCAGTGGTTGTAGAGCCTTAGAAATGGAGGTAGAGTCCTTGCAGCGAGTCCTCTCTCCAGCTAGTAGACCAGTTTTCCAGTTCCTAACCAGTAGGACAATTCTCCCTTCCTCTAGAAAGAAGGCGGAAGGGAGGAAGAAGAAGAGACAGCACATCTGAAAAAACAAACAACAGGACACAGTCTAGATGGTGTTGTCTGGTGGCATCTCCCACCCGTGGCTGCTTTTGTGTATGCCTCAGTTGTAGGCAGCAGACACCTCCGTCTCTGCCTCTCTTCTCTTGTGACCAAGCCTGTTGGCCAGTTCCCACACTTCCCAGAGCCCCCTCCGTGACCTGTAATCATCTCTGTTAGGTGGCCTCTTGACATCTGGTTGTCAAGAACAGGAACCCACAGGACTGGAGGTATTCATAGTTAGTCACACATGCGTAATAGATGATCCACATTTATGCACGCAGTGTAAGCACACTGGTGGGGATGGAAGCCTGCAGGTGATCAAACTGGGCTTGCATCCCACGCAAGAGCCGGATCTGGTGGAGTGCCATCAATTCTATGTGCAGAAAGATTTACCTACTTCTAACAAGGCTAAGCGGATGCATTCAGCAGCAGAGACAAAGGCAGCTCATTGTTAATGGGGCAGGGAGGTTACTTTAATGCCCTGGGCGCATTATCTACACATACATCCCTAAACAGCTATATCCCATGTTCAAATCTGCCCAACAACAGCCAGATAAAGAATACTGGTACTGTGTCACTTAGGGAAGGAGGACTGAGCCTGAACCGAATATCTCAGGGGTGGCCAACTCCCAAGAGACTGCGATCTACTCACAGAGTTAAAAACTGGCCGTGATCTACCCCCTTTTTTGGGGTCCGGGTCAAAGTTGTTGAGTTTTTTCAGGGAGGAGGTAAAATGTTGAGCTTTTTTTAGGGGAGCCACAGTTGTTCGGCTTCTTTGGGGGGAGCCAATGATCTACCAGTGATCTACCGCAGACGTCCAGTGATCTACCGGTAGATCACGATCCACCTGTTGGACATGCCTAGAATATCTGATGCAATTTCAGTTGTTGTGATTTTTGGATTCCTGTTTGTAGAACTGTAATGCATCCCATTCTGCAAGTTTTCCATTCCTATTCTGATCAGCAGGGACTCATCCGCACTAATTTTTCACCGCGCTTTCTAGGTAAAGATTCACACTTTTCTGGTCCGTGTCAGAGTACCTTTCTCTCTGCTGCTTCCTCCATGAAAACCGGCTCTTCAATGCTCTTGGCAATCCACGGCAAACGTGAACTGCAATGTGTTCCGATTCAGCACTAAAGAGCAGGTTTTCCTGGGGAAAGCAGTGGGGGCCGGGGAGTGCTTGGACACAAACTGGGAAAGCATGAATCTGAACCTAGAAAGTGCAGGGCAAAAGGTAGCTGCGGATGAGCCCTAGGTTGATCAGTTTCTTTCAAATCTGCCATTTACTATCTCGCTATTTAAAAGTTGTTGCTTGCAGTGATCATTCTGTATTCTTTTGCAACTCACCTCAACTCAGTGTAATCTGGCTAAGGATCTTCCAACCGAACATTTCTCCTGACTGTTCAAACAAGGAGGATATTGGCAGGCAGGAATGGTGACCAAGATGATCAAGAGTTTGGAAACCAAGCCTTATGAGGAACGTTCGAAGGAGCTGGGTATGTTTAGACTGGGGAGCAGAAGACTGAGAGGTGTTATGATAGCCATCTTCTAATATCTGAAGGGTTGTCTGTCACATGGAAGATGGAGCAAGCTTTTTTTCTGCTGCTCCAGATGGTGGGACCCGGACCAATGGAATCTAATTATAAGAAAGGAGATTCCAACTAAACATTAGGAAGGGCTTTCTGACAGTAAAGAGCTGTTCAATGGTGGAACAGACTACCTCAGGAGGTGGTAGACCAGGGGTCGGCAAACTACGGCCTGGAGGCCGGATGCGGCCCCCCAGGCTCATAAATCTGGCCCGCGGACCCTGCCGCCCGCTCAGTCAGTCCCTGCACGCGGCGGATGCCTAGCTGCGCGGGGACTGACTTTCGCAATGCTGGCACGGCTCCTGGGTGGGCGGCGTCTTATGGCAGTTCAAGCTGAAGGAAGGGCATCTTCTGCCAGGTACAGCTTGCTCTGCCAAAAAACCACAGTGCTAGACCTTGAGGATACCAAAATCCCTTGTACTTTCAGGCTGTTGGTGCTGATCAGACAGGTCTAATGCTGCCTAGATCAGTGATCTCAGCAACTCCCCAACCACAAGGCAAGGTGCCTCAGGCAACAGATTTTGGGTGCCAAAAAGGGTGGCAGAGTAGGGTGTTTCCAGATGCGTGCTTATTGTAGGATCAGTGCCCCTCATGCATATATGTTTTTCTCAGCATCTACATAATGACCATTAACAGGCCGGCTTGTCTTTCCCCTTCCACACACACATTTAATCCAGATGTTACATATTTCCACAGAAAATTGGGTAAGTTAAAAAAATGTTGCTGGCAACTCAGTATGTGTTATCTGAATGACCCCCTTTGCAATATTAAGCCCCCTTTGTAATATTAAGCCCCCTTGGAGGCAAGTGGATCTGCCCCCCCCCCGCCCCGAGCACAATCCACTAGGGCAGAGGTAGGCAACTTAAGACCCATGGGCCGGATGCGGCCCAATCGCCTTCTCAATCCGGCCCACGGACGGTCCGGGAATCAGCGTGTTTTTACATAAGTAGAATGTGTCCTTTTATTTAAAATGCATCTCTGGGTTATTTGTGGGGCATAGGAATTTGTTCTTTTTTCCCCCTTCAAAATATAGTCCGGCCCACCACATGATCTGGGGGATGGTGGACCGGCCCCCTGCTGAAAAAGGTTGCTGACCCCTGCTCTAGGGCAGTGGTCCTCAATCTTGGGCCTCCAGATGTTTTTGGCCTACAACTCCCATGATCCCTAGCCAACAGAACCAGTGGTCAGGGATGATGGGAATTGTAGTCTCAAAACATCTGGAGGCCCAAGGTTGAGGACCACTGCTCTAGGGAGTTCTTTTTCACAAGCCCTTAGAAGTGAATGACAGCTTTGCAAGTGCCTGTTTATTTCAATGGGGCTTATACAGGAGCATTTCCTGCAGGATTTTGTGCCCCGTGTTAATGAGTGGGAACATGAGAGGGGCTGCCCCATTGATGTAAAGGTAAAAAGGTAAAGGACCCCTGGGCGGTTAAGTCCAGTCAAAGGCAACTACGGGGTGTGGCACTCATCTCGCTTTCAAGCAAAGCTGGCGTTTGTCCACAGACAGCTTTCCTGGTCATGTGGCCAGCATGACTAAACCGCTTCTGGCACAACGGTACACCGTGACAGAAACCAGAGTGCACGGAAACGCCGTTTATCTTCCCGTCGCAGCAGTACCTATTTATCTACTTGCAATGGTGTGCTTTCGAACTGCTAGGTTGGCAGAAATTGGGACAGAGCAACGGGAGCTCACCCCATCGTGGGGATTCGAACCACCAACCTTCCAATCAGCAAGCCCAAGAGGTTCTGTGGTTTAGATCACAGCGCCGCCACCACCCCTTACCATTGGTGTATCAACCTCAAACACCAAAAACCACTGAGCTGGCCCTTGCCCTCCAAGAAGTCTCTAATTCTCAGCTATTAAAGAGAGTAGTTTTACACGCTTGCATCAGCCTATCTTAGCATTAAGGAACAATCCTTATACGATCTATATTGTTATAAATGTGCATCCCATCTGTTGGGCGAACGACGTACAAAAACCAATAAAAGACATTCTGTTTTCACAGGGCAAGCTTATGTTTGGCAGAGGAGACATGCAGGCATGCATGGCCCAGAGCATGGGTAGGCAAACTAAGGCCCTGGGGCCGGATCCGGCCCAATTGCCTTCTAAATCCCACCCACGGACGGTCTGGGAATCAGCGTGTTTTTACATGAGTAGAACGTGTGCTTCTATTTAAAATGCATCTCTGGGTTATTTGTGGGGCATAGGAATTCGTTCATTCCCCCCCCCAAAAAAAATATAGTCCGGCCCCACACAAGGTCTGAGGGACAGTGGACCAGCCCCCTGCTGAAAACGTTTGCTGACCCCTGGCCCAGAGAGCACTTGAAAGGGTCTGTTACCAACCCTTGATAAGATGGACAATTTCTTTAGGAGATCTGGGGCAGCGAGACAAACCTCCACTGCTCCATCTCTCTTTCTCTTTCTTCCCGAGCTCTATGTGTCACTAGCCAGAGCCAGCTCCAGGCTGGGAGGTGGCTAGAGCCCCACCAGGCCACCTCAGAAGCAGGCATCCTGACCTGAGCGCGGCAGACACATTGGAGGCACCCCCCCTCTTCCCGGAGGTGATGCCATTTCCCTCTCTGCCGTCTCAGGATGACCCCAATGTGCCTAGCTAGTGGCAGCTGGATGGGACTAGAAAGCTGCTGCTCTTCTGCATGACTGGAGGGCATGAGGACAGCGGTGTGCGTGCAGCACAGCCCACAGACAGCAACACTACCAAATGGCCTGGCTAACATCATGCCAGACTTAGCCATCTGCTCTGCCTGGGCCCGGTTCTCCACATGGCAGAGTTATCAGCTCCCGCTCAGCTTCATCCTTGCCAAAGCCATTGGAAATATCTATTTTAAAGAAAGGAAGGGGAGAGGGAGGACACCCCCCCCTTAAGAAGAACTTCCATGAGTTAGAGGGCACAATTTTATTATTTTATTTTAAATTCATTTTATTAACATATAAAACACATACATTTACATTTACACAATACACATACACACTACCTTATTTTCATAACATAAAACATACCTACATTACTGTATATAATATCTACCTATACTATACATATCAACATACCCCACACGGACACCCACCACATGACTTGACTTCCAGCCGTTCTTGTTACTCTACTTTATTTTTCCAACTAGCTTAAATGCATTTCATTATTTCTTTAGTCTCTTCTTCTATCTTGACTTTACTCTCCTTTCACTCTAATCATATTCTGGATTCACTCAATATCTGTCAGAAATTCTACTTTTTCCACATAAATTTTGATGTATTCCTTAACGATAGCCCACTCCTTATTCACTTTTTGTACCATATCTCCTCTTATCCTCCCTGTTAGTTCAGCAATATGGAAGCATTCCATCATTTTAGATAGCCAGTCTGTTTTAGTTGGGACGCTGCTGCTTTTCCAATTTTTGGCAATCAATAACCTTGCCGCCGTAGTCGCATACATAAATATTGGTCTGACCGTTCTTTTTATTTCCTCTGACATGATACCTAGGAGAAAGGATTCTGGTTTTTTCTCAAATGAAAATCTAAACATTTTTTTCAATTAGTGATATTTTCCCAGAATCCCACTATCTCTTTGCACTCCCACCACATATGTAGAAAGATTCCTGCCCCGTTGTTGCATCTCCAACAGGGGGCACGATTTTATAACGCTTACAGTTTGTTCCTCTTATTTTCCGGTCCAGGCTGACCTTGAAAGCTGGGGCAGCATGACCCAGGAAGCCCTTGCTTAGCTTTAGCCCCAGACTCACTAGGTGACCTCAGGTCTCCCTGGTCCAGTCTGGCCTCCAATGCAGATCTACTGGATTAATGAGCTTGTATGTGTGATGCAATTTGAAAGGTCCCAAGCAAATTTGAAGCGCCGTTCCTTTTATGTGCATCTTTGCTATTTAGCCAAAGGGTCGTCATTTTGGGGGGGTGGGGGGTGGAAGCAGCAGGTGACTCAGAACATGATTAAAAGAAAAAACAGCACAATATTGTGACACCCAACATTCTGCACCACAACAGTAATAATAAACATTGTTGTTGTCGTTTAGTCATGTCCGACTCTTCGTGACCCCATGGACCAAAGCACGCCAGGCACTCCTGTCTTCCACTGCCTCCCGCTGTTTGTTCAGACTCATGCTGGTAGCTTCAAGAACACTGTCCAACCATCTCGTCCTCTGTCGTCCCCTTCTCCTTGTGGCCTTGATCTTTCCCAACATCAGGGTCTTTTCTAGGGAGTCTTCTCTTCTCATGAGGTGGCCAAAGTACTGGAGCCTCAGCTTCAGGATCTATCATTCCAGTGAGCACTCAGGGCTGATTTCCTTAAGAATGGATAGGTTTGATCTTCTTGCAGTCCATGGGACTCTCAAGAGTCTCCTCCAGCACCATAATTCAAAAGCATAAATTCTTCGGTGATCAGCCTTCTTTATGGTCCAGCTCTCACTTCCATACATCACTACTGGGAAAACCATAGCTTTAACTATACGGACCTTTGTCGGCAAGGTGATGTCTCTGCTTTTTAAGATGCTGTCTAGGTTTGTCGTTGCTTTTCTCCCAAGAAGCAGGCATCTTTTAATTTTGTGACTGCTGTCACCATCTGCAGTGATCATGGAGCCCAAGAAAGTAAAATCTCTCACTGCCTCCATTTCTTCCCCTTCTATTTGCCAGGAGGTGATGGGACCAGTGGCCATGATCTTTGTGTTTTTTTTGATGTTGAGCTTCAGACCATATTTTGCGCTCTCCTCTTTCACCCTCATTAAAAGGTTCTTTAATTCCTCCTCACTTTCTGCCATCGAGGAATAAACATTACAAAGTGAGATTAGTATTATTCAAATGCCCCGGCCTTCAAAAACACTCCCATTCTGACCCCCCCCCCCCAAGATGCTAAAGCTCCAACAATAAGGGAGATTAAAGTCAGCAGACTCCCTCCTCCTCCTTTTGCTGAAGGGAACGCTCCTGCGCAATTGGTAAGCCATGTCACAAAATCTTTGCGACACAGATGAAAAATTTAGAAAGAGAATTCAATGGGAAGGAAGCAGAGCACACGGCTGGGCCTGGGTACAAGAGGCTGGTGGTTGCTTGCCAAGCTGGCCTCTTTGCACCAGTCCAAGTAGCTTTTTATCCAGTTCTTCCCAACTGCATGCCAAATGGGGGGGGGGGTTGCTGAAGGGCTAAGTGTGGCCAGACCCACAGCTCCGCAGGGTGGGGTGGAAGGTTTTTGTCAAGCAAGGAGAGCTGAGTCTTGAAGGAAAGCATTCCCACTTGAGCCCCACTTCTCGTCTGCTGGTGCCAGGAATCATTAAGATGTTGGAGAAAGTGAAGAGGAGGGTCTCCAAAGAGAGGTACTGACAAGAAACAAATAGGCTTAAAGAGGGGAGGAAGCGAGGGAATGGGAAAATGAGGGATGGAACAACCACCCCAGCCGGTCGCGTTCCTGCCACTGAAAAATGTGTTCATCCAGACCGAAGCGTTTAATTAACTTGAAAAAAGGAAAGTTGAGTTTCCCTTAAAGTAGGCTGACTCTGGGGGTGTCGGGATGGGAAGAGTGGCATGCACGGTGCAAGCTGGGAATGGCAGGGGAGTCGAGGAAAGCAATTTGTCCTCCTTTTTCCTCCAACACATGCAATTCTCCGGGGAGCATGATGTTATTAGCGGGGCTCTTAAGCTTCCCCGACTCGCTCCCTCTCCAGGGAACAGGGGAAGGGGACGCCAGCTAAACAATTAAGTAAAAGGCAGTTTAAAGTTGGCAAATGCTACTCAGGGAGATGCTGCTTTTTAGACTCCGGGTCCTGGCTGATGAGGAACTGATGCCAGAGACTGTCAGCTGAAGGGAAAGAAAGCTTATGGTCGGAGGGGCTGGGATTGATGGGAAACAAAGCAAGGAAAAAGTTGCAGGCAGAAATGGGGCCCTTCTAGATTCATCCAGCTTGCAGGAGCACATATTTGGTGGGAGAAGTCCCAGGCAGCCGAGTGTCAGCATTGGACCACAGGCAGCCAAGCAGAATGTGTAAATCTTGGCAGTATTCGGACCAAGGTCATGCTGGAGTGCTGAGCCTTAGAAGCTTCAAAGTAGGCACAGGAAGTCAGAAGAAAAGGCAGCATTGATTGCATGCAAAGGTCTAAGCCAGGCCAACCTGATGCCCTCCTGATGTTCTGAACTACTTCTGCCAGCATGGCCAAAAGTCGGTACAAAAGGGACTGGAATAATAATACAGTCATACCTCGGGTTACGAATGCTTCGGGTTACATTTTTTCAGCTTGTGAACGCGGCAACCCCCGGAAGTGTTTACTTCCGGGTTTCGCCATGCGCGCATGCGCAGAAGCGTTCTGCGCAGTTCGCGCACGCACAGAAGCGCGATATCGCGCTTTCACGCATGCACGAAAGTGCCGCTCGGGTTACGGGCTTTTAGGGGTGCGAATGGCACCCCGGAACGGATTAGGTTCGTAACCCGAGGTACCACTGTAATAATACCTTTATTGTCATTGTATAACTTGTGTACAATGAAATTAAACGAGCCTCCCTCCCACCCAAACACTCAGTCTCGTTGCACTCTGTGTGCTTATCGAACAACACACCACCTCGCAAGTCAATTGCGCTGTTATTTTCCATTCAACAGCCTAACAGCCCACAGATAGAAGCTATTTTTTAGCCTGTTGGTACGACTGATTATACTTCTATAGAAGTATAAGATTAAATAGATAGAAGTAGAAGATTAAAGAGGTGATGGCCGGGGTATGAGTCATCCCTGAGAATTTTTCTCGCTCTCCTAAGGCAACGATCCCTTGCGATGTCATCTAACGGACGCAAGGGACAGCCCATGATATCACCACCCTCTGTAGAGACTTTCTGTCCGTGGCTGTCAGGCCAGCATACCACACTGTGATACAATATGAAAGGACAAGGACGATAGGAAGCAGCAGCAGGTAAGGAAGCTGGACAAGGAGACTTAGAAGAGAGATAAACAGAAATCACCAGGCTGGCTGTGTACGCACTCCCACTTACTCTGCATTCAGGGCACTCCCACCACTGGTTTGGAAAGTGGTGTGCACAAAACAGTAGCTGCAATCCACACCTATCGTTTCATTTCTTAGGAAATATTGCATTCTGGTGCATTTTCACGTCCCCCCAAATCCAGCTTCATTCCAAATTGAGAAGACGGACAACCTAGATGCATTTTAAATCAGAAATGTGCAGTAATAAGGGAGTTACACAGAGTAGGCCAAAGGCTGGTTTTTCTCCATACAAAGAGCCAGGTTTGATTAAGTAGCATTTACATACCCTCCAACATTTCTCCGATGAAAATAGAGACGTCTCATTCCATAATGATAATTTCACTATTTATACCCAACACATCTTACTGGGTTGCCCCAGCCACTCTGGGCAGCTTCCAATATATATAAAGAGGTGATATATATTTATATATCCCTATACAGTGGTACCTTGGTTTAAGAACAGCTTAGTTTATGAACAACTTGGATTAAGAACGCTGCAAACCCAGAAGTAGGTGTTTTGGTTTGTGAACTTTGCCTTGGAAGCAGAACATGTTAAGTGTGTTCCATTTGTAAATTGAGTCCCCCACTGTTATGGGAAAGCACACCTTGGTTTAAGAACGCTTTGCTTTAAGAACGGAACGGATTGTTCGTAAACTAAAGTACCACTGTATAGGATTGCCTTCAGGCAGCTCGGGGGTCAAATAGCTTCATATCCTCCAACATTTCTCCAGGGAAAATAAGGACATCCTAAGGCAGTGATGGCTAACCTTGACACTCCAGATGTTTTGGGACTACAACTCCCATCATCCCTGACCACTGGTCCTGTTAGCTAGGGATGATGGGAGTTGTAGTTCCAAAACATCTGGAGTGTCAAGGTTAGCCATCACTGTCCTAAGGAAAAGTGGGACATTCCAGGATCAAATCAGAAACCAGGAGGGCTTCTCTAAATCAGGGATGTCCCTGAAAAATAGGGACACTTGGAGGGTCTGCATTTATAGGTGGCAGGATTGCCATCTCTGTAAACAGGTCCTGTTGCTGTGCTTTTCACTGCAGATGCATTAGCAGATGATCATGCGCACATCCCCATGACTTGAAAAGCTTCACCTGTTGATTTCTACCAATCAGGTTGCTTTTAAAGGCACAATCAGGAGAAATCAATGGACTGCCTAGGGAGGAGGTGATACCCTAAGCCTTGGGAGAACAATATTGCACTTTCTTTTCCTGCATTGCGTGCTTGAGTGGTTCATCATAAGGGGCACCAGGAAACTCCCAAGTTAAATCTTGACTGACCCTGACCGTTCTCTCTATTTTACTGCCTGCTATAAATCTGGAACCGCTTAATACTTCCAGTGACACAACACCAATGGCACTTAAACAATACTGGTAGTGTATACTTGTACCTTTGATTATGTAAACACTTGTTTCTCCCATCTGGTAACCATTACTGGACTCTTTTGTTGTCAAGTAATGAAACTGCTAGGATCCAGCAGTTGGGGAGCAGCCCTGGGGTGTCTCTCTAGACGTCCCTTAGATATTGACACCTAAGTATTCTCAATTGATTGTGGAAATGGGAATTACGTTCCTCTCCTTGTGCAACTGAAATTAAGCTAAAATAAATGAATGAGCAATTAAGCTTGCTTCAAAGATGAAATAAGGAATCAAAGGGTCTGCCGGCAGGAAACAAAAACCGAATAATTAAAGTGCCAATTCAGGACTGTTGTGGTCTCTGCTGAAAGGAAACAACTAATCAAAGGGCCAGTAGGGGAGAAGGAGAAGCTACTTTTATTTTATTTTTTAAAGGAGGGGGTCAAAAGAGGAAATGATAAAGGAAAGGAAAGTTAGTCAGGAGAAGCCTAGGCAGCAGACAGGTGGCACTGCGACTGGAATTCATAGAATCTTAGAATCATAGAGTTGGAAGAGCCCACAAGGGCCATCCAGTCCAACCCCCTGCCAAGCAGGAAACACCATCAAAGCATTCCTGACAGGTGGCTGTCAAGCCTCTGCTTAAAGACCTCCAAAGAAGGAGACTCCACCACACTCCTTGGCAGCAAATTCCACTGTCGAACAGCTCTTACTGTCAGGAAGTTCTTTCTAATGTTTAGGTAGAATCTTCTTTCTTGTAGTTTGAATCCATTGCTCCGTGTCCGCTTCTCTGGAGCAGCAGAAAACAACCTTTCTCCCTCCTCTATATGACATCCTTTTATATATTTGAACATGGCTATCATCACTCCTTAACCTTCTCTTCTCCAGGCTAAACATACCCAGCTCCCTAAGCCGTTCCTCATAAGGCATCATTTCCAGGCCTTTGACCATTTTGGTTGCCCTCCTCTGGACACGTTCCAGCTTGTCAGTATCCTCCTTGAACTTTCAGGTTTTAAAATCACCACAAATCAAGGCTGGAGAAAAACAGGTAGAGTAAATAGAAATCACCAGAATGCAACTAATGTCATCTCAGTCTCCATAAGAACTGAGTGAGTTAATGAATTTCACCAGATAAATTAGCTAGTGTGGAAGTAACCAGAGAATAAAGCCCATCTTGAAGCAAACATCACCTCCTGCACTAGAGCCCTTTAGTTCTGTTGAGGCCTTGCTCTTCCACAATAAATCAAAATTTAAACTAGTTCCACAAGACAGTTAACATGCCTGTTCCCATGGTCAAGATCCTTCTACAATATTCACTCTGAAGCCGCATAGAGTTTAGAAGGTGTAGTTAGGTCTGTAGCCTTCAATAAGTATAGTACGGTTTAACGTAGCTCCTTCTCTCAGCCACAACCATGACTGAAATATGCCCTTTAATTACCGTATTTTTCTATCTATAAGATGCCCCCCATGTATAAGACACCCCCTATTTTTGGGGCAACAACCAATAGCCAGTCCACCTTCGGCACTACCCGTGTATAAGATGCCCCCTAATTTTTGACATTATTTTTTAGGGGGGAACCTAGTCTTATACACGGAAAAATACAGTAGTTGTTGCCAATTTGCCGCTAGAGCAGTATCACCATTTGCTTGTAATTTAATTTGTTTTTATTGTTGCAATTACCTTTTAGCAAAAAAGAAAAAAGAAGACTTGATTTGTGTACTTGCACTTCAGAGGAAAAAAATAAAACAATATATTTTAAAAGAAAAAGACCTTTATGAAATGCAAGACAAGCAGTATAAGTGGGGCAACACCAGCCTCATCAATCTCCTCACAGATTCCTCCTCCAGTGCAGTTCATTCTAGGCAGGAAAGAGTGATTCCAAGAAAACCAAATATTTCCACAAACCAACCTCGCTTCCACACTGTCCCTTTTCTTTAGAATTAACATTTCCATGCCCCGTTTGTTTTTTTACAGAAAGCACAACTAAGGCTTCTCCAAGCTATTAGCACTGTAATTGGTTGTTTCCTATTCACTCCCACCTTTCACAATACCAAACCAACATTAGGCAGTTCCTGTTCCCATGAAGAGGGGCTCTAATGACTCATTTTCTCTTTCCATTCAGATTATTGATCATTCGTGTGTGTGTGTGTGTGTGTGTGTGTGTGTGTGTGTGATATATGTTGTTGTTGTTCAGTCGTTCAGTCGTGTCCGACTCTTCGTGACCCCATGGACCAGAGCACGCCAGGCACACCTATCCTTCACTGCCTCTCGCAGTTTGGCCAAACTCATGTTGGTAGCTTCGAGAACACTGTCCAACCATCTTGTCCTCTGTCATCCCCTTCTCCTTGTGCCCTCAATCTTTCCCAACATCAGGGTCTTTTCCAGGGAGTCTTCTCTTCTCATGAGGTGGCCAAAGTACTGGAGCCTCAACTTCAGGATCTGTCCTTCTAGTGAGCATTCAGGGCTGATTTCTTTAAGAATGGATAGGTTTGATCTTCTTGCAGTCCATGGGACTCTCAAGAGTCTCCTCCAGCACCATAATTCAAAAGCATCAATTCTTCGGCGATCAGCCTTCTTTATGGTCCAGCTCTCACTTCCGTACATTACTACTGTAATATATAGTGAGTCATTAATGCCCCCTTCCAGTGAACAGGTAAGACTGATACAGCGTTACTGAGTAGGGCTGGCCCAAGACATTTTGGCACCTGAGGCAAACCACACAATGGTGCCCACCCCACCCCTTGCCGGGGAAGAAGGGGTGAGTGAAGATCTACATCAGGATCAAGGGTGGGAGGAGACCGCAGCACCTCCTATTTGCCAAGAGGTTGCTGTAGAGGCGGCATTGGGAGGGGGCAAATCCAGCCTCCAAGGAACATGCCACAACTGTTGCTGCTGCTGCAATAGCATCAACAGGCAATGCATTCCTTGGAAATCCTGCCACCTGAGGCAGTCACCTCACCTTGCCTCATGGGTGGACCAGCTCTGGTGATGACGAAGCAAGCGATTAAAATGTTAGTAGCAGAAACCGCTTTTGAAGAACACAGAGACATTTGCTGAGTGATGCTGCCATCTTAAGCACACTTAGGACTCCGCTATATAGCTGCAAAAGACCCGTTTTAAGTGTATTGTCAAGTGCATTATACAAATGTGACACTAGATGGTGATGGTGAGCTATGGAAAATCCATTATATTTTTCAATATTTATTTATTTATTTAAAAAAGCATTTTCACAACATTTTTTATATGTGTCTAGATTCCACCTTAGTGGGGCTTGCTTCTTCTAAGTGAACATACTTAGGATCTTGCCCGTGTTGTAGGGTAGTACCTTATTAGGTGCTGCAGGAATGTACAGTCTTACGGTAATTCTGCTTTCAGCTGACTGAGGAAGAACAATTTAGCAGCCCTAAAAGGGGCCCATTTAAAAAGATGGGAGGGCAACAAAGAAACATTGCAATGCAACAGTTTGCAATGTCTGGTTTTTCTTAGTACAGTGGTAACTCAGGTGAAATACGCTTCAGGTTACAGACGCTTCAGGTTACAGACTCCGCTAACCCAGAAATAGTACCTCAGGTTAAGAACTTTGCTTCAGGATGAGAACAGAAATCGCGCAGCGGCAACGGCAGGTCCCATTAGCTAAAGTGGTACCTCAGGTTAAGAACAGTTTCAGGTTAAGAATGGACCTCCAGAACGAATTAAGTTCTTAACCCAAGGTACCACTGTAATGAAGTGAATAAATAATAGTAATTTCAGAGAAAACTGCTAGTGTAGAAGCAGCCCTCTCTCCGCCCCGCTTTCTCCACAAATTTATTACATTGGGGGTGGGGGGAGGCTTGAGAAAAGCACTTTAAGAGATTGTCACCACAGGATAAACAAGTCCAAATTCAAATGTCCAAGGAGAGCTCTGTGAAGCCGATCCAGTATAAATACCAATAGTTTCCCAGTGCTTGTAATGGGCACACTACTGCCACAGTAATAATCTCTGCAAACTTGGGGGGGTGCCACTAAGTTTATAATTCAGGGAGTAACTGGAGGGGGCCATTAGCTTCCATAGTATTTGCGCCGATATTTGAAGAATTCAGACAGAGGACAAATGGCAGTTTGAGCATTTGTCAAAGAAAGCTACCGGTACTTGTTTTATATTTGCTAGTGGGGAACTGGAAGGGATTTCGTTTTTCCAGTTGCCTTACGCTACACATAGAAGGTGCAGTGGTGCCGAAGGTTTCTGAGGAGCAGAAAGTTTGGAGGACATGGGGAGAAGAGACAGAGTAATGCTAGGCTAGAAAAGTGCTTTGTCTAAGCAACTTGAACTGAAAGGTGGTGGTGGGAATTCAGGGATGCAGAATTAATGAAATTGGAGCCCAGCCACGAAGCAGGTTAACACCCTGACTCTTGGGGAAAGTTAAAGAAAGGATATTTAATGACCACAAGTGCCCCCAAATCATTCCTCCGGTTAAAACTAGTCCAAGCAGAGAACAAGCATGAGAGAGAGAGCGGAACCTTGAGGTAACAGTGCCTTGGAGGGGGCTATGTAGAAATCACACCCTCATTACAGGCCTTTGGGGTAATTATTATTATTTTTTATATCAGCTTTGCACAGGGATCATTACCCTCCCGTAGAAATGAGCCATTTTTCCAGTACAGCAATCCTGGTATCTCATTAAAAAGCATCAGGCTCAAAGCAAACAAACCATCACATGTCATTTTCATTTTAATAGGGGGAAATAATTATTCTCACAGCCCAAAACGTACATAAAAGTATCTCATAAAATAAGAGCCTGGTTTCCACCAAGTGTTCAAAACGAGGTGGGTGTGTGAGAGAGAGGTGCTGATCAGTTGTTCGATTGTTAGCCGCCTGCGGTGTGAAGGAATGTGAAAGCACATTCCCATTCCAGCACCATCGTTCCCTCTCTGAGATGGCTTAAAACCTCAGACTCTGACTTCTGTGGAATAAGGCTACGAACAGCACTCTCTGTTTTGATTGGAGGAAAGCTTATTCTAGGCTCTGTCCTTGTTTCAACAAACTAATTCTGGAGATCTAGAAAAAGGGCTTTGGTGGGCTGGGAGATGGGGGCTCAAGCTTTTAGTAGCCAGAGCTGCCTCCTCCTTCCCTTCAACCATGATGTGCTCATGCTATGTCTGTACAGTGGTACCTTGGTTCTCAAACACCTTGGTTCTCAAACAACTTGGAACCCAAACACTGCAAACCCAGAAGTAAGTGTTCCGCTTTGCGAACTTTTTTCAGAAGGCAAACGTGCTATGTTTTGAGTGTTACGCTGAGGTCTGTCTGTTTTTGCTATTTATTTTGCGTTTTGTGGCTGTTTTGTTTTTGTGACTGTGTGAAACCCAGTTCAGCTACTGTAGTACATTGTTTATTGCTTTCATTTTATGGGTCAATGGTCTCGATAGAAAGTAAAATTCATGTTAAATGGCTGTTTTAGGGGTTGTTTTTAAAAGGTTGGAACGGATTAATCCATTTTGCATTACTTTCTATGGGAAAGCGCACCTTGGTTTTGGAACACTTTGGTTTTGGAATGGACTTCCAGAACGGATTAAGTCTGAGAACCAAGGTACCACTATATGAGCTCCAACTGGAGAACAAACTGTTAAGGTCTCCCTGTAAGAGTAAGCAACAGTCAAGTAGGTTTTCTGGTTTTCTTTGCATTGGCCAGGGGGGAGTTTCAATCTCTGCTGTCTCCCTGGGAAACACTCCTGCCTGAAACCTTGGAGAGTCACTTGGCATCCATCTGTCTCAGCAGACCATGGAGGGGTGTGCCTTCAGTGGTGAAGTCAAACCATTTCAGAAATACAGCACCTGCTGTGATGTGGCTGTAGAGACCAATAATGGAAGGAGATGTGTTTTGTTGCAGCTGGGGCAGGTGCACCATGGCATTCCATCTCTCCACGCTCCTCCCAGCCGTTATTCCTCCTCCGGTCACTGCTATGGATGCACGGCCTGACCGCTTGTCTCCAGGCGCTGCGGCCGTCTGCAAGATATTCCTACACAAATGCAAACACAACACACTGGCTAATTTGTTGTCGTTATTATTATTATTACTCCAGCATCTTGTCCTCAGCTGAAAAGTTGTCTGTGGTGAACCAGAGAGCAGAATATGAGCACAAGAACAACTCTTTCCCCTCCCAGTTTCCAGCAACTGGTATTCGGAAGCATTGCTGTCTCCAACTGCGGAGGCAGAGCATAGCCATCATGATTAATTTATTAAATTTAAATTTATTTAAATTAAATTTATTTAATGTACTATCCTATACCTGCAGGTCTCAGGGAGGTTCACAGGATAAAATCAGAATATAAACCACAAAGTACATAATCAAAATAAAAACAACCACCCAATAACAAACACCCCCCCACACACACAAACATTTTAAAAGGGCATAGGATGTCGATCAAATAACAGCTATTAATAGCCCTCTCCTCCATGAATTTGTCCAATTCTCTTTTAAATTGGTTGGCTATAACTGCCTCGCGTGGAAGGGAGTTCCACAGGTTAACTTTGCACCACCCTAAATGACTCCTTCCCGCTTCAGCGCGGACCCAAAGCGACTCAATGGCACCCCGCAGGGCGCGTCCCTTTAACCTTTCCTATCTCTGCGACGATAACGATCAACAAAAGCAACTCTCCGCGGGGCGGCCCAAGCGCGCGATGACGTCACGTTCCAAAATGGGAGCCGCGGCGGCGGCGGCGTGCAAAATGGCGGCGCCCACGCGACCCAGATCCAAGATGGCGCCGCCCACGGGTGGGAGGAGGAGCCCAGTTCCCAAGATGGCCGGCCTCCTAGCTCCGAGCTGCTGGCGAGCCGGCTCCAAGATGGCCGCCCTCGGAAGCGTCCGGCTGGCCCTGGGAGGCGTCCGGCTTTACAACGCTCGGCCGCTGAGGCGGCGGCTCGGAGGGGTTTACCGGCCGGACCCCGAAGACCCTCGCACGCCGGCCTGGCAGCTGACGGCCGCCTACGAAGCGAAGGTGTTCGGGCGCCACGGATCAGCCTCCGGGGTCGACCCGGCCGGACTCTGGCCCAGCCCGGAGAAGCTCCGGGAGATGGAGGCCGAGGAGAAGGCCTGGTACCGGTCTCTGAGGGAGATGCAGGACAGGCTGGACGCCAAGGAGCAGAGAGCCGAAGCCAAGCGGCGGGAGAGGTGAGGGGCTGCGGCCGAGGGCGCCTTCCTCCCCCCGGGTGGGATAATATCGCTTGAGCCTTAAGGGGTGGAAATGGTTCTATCGATTGGGTTAATTGATTCATGCGACTTTTTTTTTAATAATCTTTATTGAATGTTAAAAATTTGCAATGAAAACATATTAAACATTACATCCAAATCTTGAAAACTAAAAAGAAAAAATACAAAAAGTAAAAATAATTTTTTTAAAAAGGGGAAAAATGATCAAGTACACAGAGTTATTCAAGGAATACAAACGGAAATTTGGTTACAGTATTCTATACTCCCAGGTTCCCAGAAAGAAATTATACTTATACTCCATCTTTTCTTTCTTTGCAGTCACTTTCTGCAAAGACATGATTCATACGACTTATGCCGGGGTGTTTTTGTTTGTTTGTTTGTTTTATTTTATTACATTATTGTTCTTTTTCTATAATTTTTATTAAATTTTCTGTTTTACATTTTAGAATATTCATTTAAACAACCTTGACTTCCCTTCCTCTCTTTCCATGGTTCATTTTACAACACATAAATCCCTGAATATGTTATATAAACTAAACCATTCGGTATTCCATTAACATCCATCAAAACTTATTTACGCTGCTGAGTTTATCTTAATGCTGCCCACGTTTTCAAATAAACACAGCTTTCCTCCATATATCCTGTTACGTTATTGTTCTTTGTTGCTTTGTAAAAGCCGCTTCCGGATTCATTTGGGTGAAAAGCGGCGTAGAAATGCAATAAATGAAAAGGGGCGAGCCGCCTGCAAGGGTTGGACTAGATGACCCTCAGGGATCTCCTCCCAAGTCTGCAATTATAGGATTCTGTGAACCTTTGGCAGGATAGGAATAGAACAAGTAGAGGTGTCTGTATTTTCACATATGAGAGAGTAGGAGGGAGAAGATGGGTCATATAGGACGGCTTGTATTGTATATCCGGTCACCAGAATTGGGGCAGCCGGGAGAGAGGGCCAGTGCAAAAAAATGCAAAAGTACAGGTGACGGCACACATACTACAAAAACTATTGTATATAGACAATAGAGAGAGAGAGCTTCACAATTTTTATCATAGGGTTGCGATATTCCCCAAAGTGAAAATCAGGACAAAATTGTTGAGCTTGCTTGGGGGTGGGGGGCGTCAGAATTTTCAAAGTTGGGTGCCATTTCGCCAACTGAAAATCCGGACGTATGGCAGCCCAATTATGCATTATCTTGTTCTAAAAGGATTGCAGAAAGCTGGGTATATTAGCGCTAATGCTAAAGTATCCTCCAGGTTGGCAGAGTTGACACAAATGGAAATAGTCCAGGAGGGTGTCTCAAACTCAAGTGGCTAGACTAGAGAACAATAGGTAAGATTTGATATTGTAACGCGCATGGGCAGGGAATAATATGAAATGCGCCTTCTAAGAACTGGTTGTTGTAGGTAAGAAAAAGGAACAGTATATTCTTATTTACACAGGGCACCGTTGCTTACCTTTCTGTAAGGTGTCTTGGCAGTCAGTAAACAAAAATGTCCTTTTGGAAAGACATGAACTGTACGCTGAGGATATGGGTCTCTGTGGTTTCTCGCAATGACAGTCAACAGGAAATCCAATGTGGAATGTACCACCCAGGCCACCTTTTAACTGCAAGGTGACACCAGCCTTCTGCCTGCCTGCTTCCAGTCCAGACCACACTGTGTCAAAAGTGGAGACAAAGGGCATTGCAAAAGACAAGACATTCAAAGTATGCTGGGCCAGATATATTGTTGGTGTAGCCTTCAGCTGGTGGTAATTTTCCTTTCTGAATTCAATTCTGAGGACATTTAGAAGGGAAAGATTGATTTTGCCCACCTCCCTCAGTTGTTTCCTAATTATGCAGGTGACTTGTAGGCAGGCTTGAACAATTACACTTGCCCTAGCAAATGTGGCATTGTCTCCTCTTGAGCGCTGAGCAACAAGCCTTGCTCCCAACTTTGGTGTGCAGGGATCAGCCTGGCAGCTTCATGGCAAGTCCTATCCCTTACTAAGGTTGAATGGGAGGCTGGAGGTGCTAGGCCCTTGCAGCACCTTGGTCCTACAAGGGCTAACCCAGCAAGCCCCCATCCTTTTCAGCTTGGTGGCAAGAGCTTCTGTGGCCGCACTCTGAGCTTGGCATAGCAGCTCTGACCCCATAGCTGACTGAAGTCAGAATACTCCCTGCCAGTCTGCATGAAGGGTAGAGGGAGCTTCCTTTGCTGTTGGGTAGAGGCACTATTTTCCATCAAGCCAGCAGAGGGGAAGGCTCTGATGACCACAGTTTTTGTCTTCACTTGCAAGATCCTTGGTTTTAGGCTGGTTCCACATTTTCACTCACTGTGATAAGTATGCTGCTGCCCTCTGGTGAGCATTGTGAGTCTTAGCTGCTTCTACCTTAACCTTGGGGAAGGAGGTGGGAATTGTCCTCACAGTGGCAAGATGATCCCCTCTACTCCAAGGCTGAGGTCCTTTGGGCGCTGAATTACCAATCCACTTGGGGCATCTGGGCAATGCAGGTTGAAACAGAGAACAACTTACCTTCCTTTCCATTGGAGGCCTGGGGCCAAGGAACATCGTCTTGGTGATTACCAGGGCCAGTCAAAATTAAGGACATCTGCTGGCGTAATTCTCTCCCTCCAAAGGCAAACCTTTGGACCCATTTGGGATGGGAATTGGAGGCTGTATTTCAGTGGTTCTGTTCCAACAGGTGGACTGGTTCCAGAAAGTGGTGCTGGGGAACTGTTGGTCTGCCATGGCACTGGTAGAATGAAGTTCTGCCAGGGTTTATATTTCACCCTCCCCCAAATGCTCTTTAACATTTATGTTATGCTGCTGAGTGAGGATCTAGGACTGGCTGTCATCCTTTTGACTGAATTCAGGTAGGATAGCGGAAGTTCTGAACAAGTATCTAATGTCAGTGGGTAAGGGCTAAAAATTGACTCACAATCCAGGTAAATTGGAAGTCCCATTGGTAGGTGGCTTGTATGAACAGGGAGGTAACAGTCAACTTGTTCCACTCTTGGTTAAGGGCCAGTTTGCTCCATGGAGTGCTGTTGTATATGGTTCTCACACTAAATGCACAGGTGGCACATGCGACGTAATGCACATTCGCCTGGCACCACCTGCAGTCCCTTCTGGATAGAGAGGCTGGCCACTAGTAACAATTTATGTTGCGTTTTAAGACTCCTCTGAAATTTCAACTGGTGCAAAGAACACGACAGCTAGACTTTCTGGAAGCAGGGTCAGTCAGAATCACTCTCAATTATTTTAAAACAGTGTCAGTGGATTCTGGTTCATTTCTGGGGTCAACCCAAAAGTGCTGATTTTAACCTATAAAGCCGTGTTAGGTTTGGGACCTGGGTATTGAAACAACAGCAACAACAACCTGCTCTGTACGAATATTGCCCACACATTAAGATCATCCTCAAGAGGCTCTCTCCTCCAGTTGCCTCTGCCTTTGCACATATGGTGACTGGGAAAGAGCCTTATTTATTGAGGTGTTCCAACCTTGTAATGCTGTCCCAGGATGACTAACCTGGTGCCTACCTGGTGTGGGTTCAGTTGCTGGGTTAAAACTATTCTAGTTGTCAGGTTTAAAAAAAAAATAGTCACATTGACATTCTTCTTGCTGTTGCTTCTGCTGCTTTATTGTATTTGTGCCTTTATTACTGAGTTATTTGTATTTGTATTTTCATTTTTTAAACTTACTGCTTTCAGAGGTTGATTTTTTTTTAATTGAAATGTGAGGCGTAAGTCATTTTAAATCAAAGAATGTGACATGTCTTGAAGTATTCAAAGGGAGTCGGTATCTCTTTTTTCCAGCTTGTTGGAGAGTCTGTGGGTGTTTGATGTTCCGTTTTTGCTCTCTTCACAGAGAGGCGCACATTGCTGCCCAAATGGCCAAGATGCCAGAGATGATTGCAAACTGGTTGCGGCAAAAGAAGGAGCGCAAGTCCAAAGAGCGTGAAGAGAAAGAGCGGCGGGAGAATCTACTGGCTGAAGCCCGTGAGCGCTTTGGTTACAACCTGGATCACCGCAGTACTCAGTTCCAAGAGATGGTGCAAGAGATGGAGAAGGCTAGAAAGAAGGAAGCAAAGCTGCAGAAGAAGCAGCGGAGAGAGGAGGCTCTGGCCAAAAAAGCAATGCAGAGCGCACCTGTTGCCTCACTCCCAGACAAAGAAGGGGAGGTGGTTGCAGCAGAGGCATCACATCAGGTCACATAGCCTGTTGGGGCTCTGAAAGTGCAGACTCTGGACTGTGCATTGAGTTAACCTGGTGCAGAGGCCCAGCAAGCACATCTCTTGCAACCCTTGATCCTGCCTGAAGGTCATTTTCCAGCTCTCTGACCACCGATGAGAGAATATTCATACCTTTGCTGCTAATGCATCTGAATTCCTTGTTGGTGGATCCTGAGGGTGATGATGTCAAACTTTGACATATCTTTCCAGTGCAGTAAACTACCCTCACATACTAGCTGGCTGATGTGTTGTGTGCAGTTACAGACAAATAAATATGCGTGGTATTTTTAACCTTGGTTTTCTTATATTTTAAATTTAACAGACTAATAACAGGAGAAAGAGCCCCAAACCTGCCAAGCCCAGCATGTTGTCTATTTATGTTTGTATTTTGCCCTTCCTTCAAAGAGCACAGAGTGTTATCCTCACAACAATGCTGGAGAGGTGGGCCAACCTGTGGTTTCTTCCAAGGCCACTCAGTGACCTTCATGGCTAGGCAGGGACTTGAAGCTCTGGGTCTTCGTTTAAACCCAATTCCAGCTCCTGTGCCACTTGTGTCTTGATTAGTTGCTGTGTGTCCACCTTTTGAAGGGAGGTAAGAAAGTTGACACTTCTTATGGGGCAAATGTGTCCTGCTACAAGCACACACACGCTTCAGTTGTCAATAAAACAAGTGAAGTTAGGGCTTCTCCCCATTTTATTTTAGCAGCTACTTTAAATAGCACTCGTGTGCTTATATATAGTACCAGAGTATTCATGAGCAACAATTCACAGTGATTTTCTTCTTCCTTCAATGTCTAAAACCATAAAGCAGGCAGCAGGGTTTGACATTATTTGAACCTCCATATAAATACTGTAGGTGATGTGAAACATCAGGTATTTCTGACAGCCCCAGCTTGCCAATGAGCACTAATAATTTATTAATTGCTTTGTTTGCATGTTTTGACACCCAGTCACTCCAGACTCCAATAAACAGCTTGTGGGATTTGACATTATCAGCTGGGCCCTGCAGTGCTATGAACTATCACCAAATGTGCAAACTTAATGGGTTCTGCTTCATTTTGTGTTAAGTCTTGTTTCAAATAGGATCTGTTTAGCTCCCGAGCTCTTGTTGTGGAGTCCGCAACTGTACTTGGTTTGATGTGATTATGTTTCAACAGGCAAGGAGCAAATCCCGCTCGGAACTTTTGGGTCAGACCTCTGCTGAAACCAGGGACAATTTACATGGAACAGCTGGGAAAGGACTGATATGACTGCAAACCTGTGTCTGCAGAGAAGCAGAGGGTGTATTGTCATGTACAGCTATAGTAGTACCATCAACGGTATCCTGTAAAAAGAGGCAGTAGGCTGCCCTCTCCACTCCAAACTGTTTAGCTGGAAAGGTCTATATGTTGGTCCCTTTTCCACAATGGACAGGCCAAGAGACGTTTGTAGCTTGGTGATTGCTTCCCTCTAGTGGAACAATTGTAGATTCAGATCTATCGGACTTCCATTTTCGAAACAGCCTTCATTGGGAGGTGATCCCAAATGAATGAACAGAAAGCAGGGGAAATGAAAGTGATACAGGCCTTTTAAAACTACAACCCTAGCATGTTTAGCTAGAGTAAGTCTTACAGAACTTGGAGGAAATTCTGAATAGATATTCAGAAGAGGTTCTAATATTGGGCAGCTAGAATTTAAAGGGGGGACAGGTACACATAAGATCATCTAAAAGTACGTGGAGGGACACATACATATGTCTAGCTCTGTCTCAGTTTTTCCCATGTTACAAAGAAAAACCCCTGTGTTGAAATCAGTAAATCACAGCAAAAAAGGCAACACAATGGCCAATAATCAATTTCAGCACTTTAAATAAATGACAATGTCTGTATCAAACAATAATAAGGCACAAAACATACAAAGTATAAGTCTCTAATAAAGCTCAAAGTATAATCAGTCCATTACTGTAACAACAGTTTCAGTGGTAAAGCAAGTAGTGATGTGGAGAAGTGTACAGCGATTCCAGATAGTTCCAGCTGTATCGACGAAGTCTTCTTCAGCGCAAACATTTAGAGTTGTAGAACATACATATTCAACATCAATGGGTAAATATAGATCCCACTGCGGAGACGTGGTCATAGAACTATGTAACCACGCCCCTTTGATACAGTATTGTTTGATACAGACATTGTCATTTATTTAAAGTGCTGAAATTGATTATTGGCCATTGTGTTGCCTTTTTTGCTCAGTTTTTCCCATGACAGATTTGAGCTGCTCAACCACAGTGATCACCACATGGCCATCCATATACAGTTGCAAACCTCCAGCTTTTTCTTCTTTACGTCGACCAGTTAAGCCGCTCCTTTTTGGGGCTGATAAAACAAATGCCTTACACTTTAACCCTGGATTTTTGTTAAAGCAAAACACCTTATATAAATTATTTTTTATTTTACATACATTTGTCAGAATTAATTAATCACCCAGTGCTGGCACCAAAATTTCTACATAAAAGTTTTAAAGACCAAACTATGTTAATTATTAAATTAAAACAAAACAAAACAAGTCTCTCCCACCCTTCCCCATCCAGCTAGTAGTAGCGATAGGATTTTGTATGTGTCTGTTTTTCCTTACTTGAGGTGCACTCGAGCTTAAGAAGCAGTGGCGAGCGCCTCTTGCTAGCAGTTCTTTTTTTGGTTAGCATTTTGCTTCGGTTGACTCCCATGTGGTGTCTCTACTTTTAGCATTTTTTTTTTAACGTCAGCTCTCAAAACAACACCCCCCCAACTGATTGCCCATAGTGAAAGGCCCAAGTCATAGGCCCACCAGTGTTAACTTATCTACACGCGATCATGCAGGACGTGGGAAGCATCTTAACGGCAATGTGTATGTAATTAATGAAAAGCAGGAGGGCGATGCAAAAATTCTCGTAAGGAAAGAGGGATGGCAAGAGATGAAACATTGGACCTGCTCGTGCGGATTAAAAGTTTAGTTACGTGTTCAGTTGCAAACCTTGCAGGGCTCTCTCAAACACAGGTCCGACCTATGCTCTTGTGAGTATGGGACAGAGTTGGCCACGGATCACATGGGGAATTTGGGGGAAGTGCCACATTCTGGACTAAGGTACAGATCACAAGCCTGCCCAAAGAGAAGGGACAGAGACACGTGTCTGTGCGTTTGTTTTTTTTAAAGGAACACTATATCCTGTTTCTATGGAGCACAGCACATAAGGCAGAGAACAGCTAAGGCAAGGCCTGTCGTTCTAGACGTTTAATGTGCAACACAGATGAGGTAGAGTTAATTTCATGCCAGTCCTCTTAACATCTACTCTAAAAGTCTCACAAGGACGACACTGTTTGCGACCCTTCTTTTGTTCTTAGCAGCACCCCTATATTTTCCATGAGATTAGGGTATGGTGAAATAGTTTAGCTGCTGCTATAGCACAAACTTCAGTACATTTACATTCTATCTCGGGTGGGCCTGTGCCGTTCCAAGTTAGGACAAGGCTCCCTACCACACAGCACAGGACTATTTTTTATCCAGTTGAAGTAGCATTTTAGAACCATGCAATCGTAGGGTTGGAAGGGACCGCCGAAGCTCATCTCATCCAACCCCCTGCAATGCAGAAATTTCAGGTAGAGCATCCATGACGGATGGCCAGCCAACCTCTGCTTAAAAGCCCTCAAAGAAGGCAAGTCCACCAAGTCTTGTGGGAGCCTGTTCCACTGTCAAACAGCTCTTACTGTCAGAAAGTTCTCCCCGATATTTAATCAGAATCTCCTTTTTGTAACTTGAATCCAGTGCCGAGGGCCTTCTGGCGGTTCCCTCATTGCGAGAAGCAAAGCTACAGGGAACCAGGCAGAGGGCCTTCTCGGTAGTGGTGCCCACCCTGTGGAACGCCCTCCCTTCAGAAGTCAAAGGTACTAACAACTATCTGACATTTAGAAAATGCCTGAAGACAGCCCTGTTCAGGGAAGTTTTTAATCTGTGACATGTGTATGTATTTTAATGTTTGCTGGAAGCCGCCTAGAGTGGCTGGGGAGACCCTGCCAGATGGGCGGGGTATAAATAATAAATTATTATTATTATTATTATTATTATTATTATTATTATTATTATTGGTTCAAGTCCCACCCCTCCAGAGCAGGAGAAAAGGAGCTTGCTGTATTGAGCCTCAATCTTCCCTAACCTGGCTCATAAATTGGGGTGTGCAGGTGCCCAATCTTTTATAAGTACGTAAAAGCAACCTGCAGGATCAGGCCAATCACCCATAGAATCATAGAATCATAGAGTTGGAAGAGACCACAAGGGCCATCCAGTCCAACCCCCCATCTAGCCCAGCATCCTGTTCTCACAGTGGCCAATCAGATGCTAGTAGGAAACCCGCAAGCATAATTCAAGCACAAAAACCACTCCCCTCCTGTTAGTGATGTGTTGCTATATTTGATTTAATGCGTTCTCTCCATGAAAATAGGAGACAGAGTGTGGGCAAGGAGTGGAGAAGGGAGCCAATGAGAGTAGCAAGAGAGTAAGTTAGCATGCCACTGATTCCCTCTGCAGCAAAGAGTTTTCCACGAGATCAATCTGCAGATGAATGGTGACCATGCAAAGGGATGCATGAAGCTGTTGCCGCTTTTCTGTAAATTTATTTTTAAAAGATATTTTACCACGTGTGCTCATGATATGAGCAACACTAAATCATGCGGATCTAATACTGATCCTCTCACATGGGTTTAGCACGCATCTCTAATAAGCAACCCTGAGTAAAAAGTATGGCAGAAGAGTTCTGAGTAGGCAGGGTTACCAGTACAGATGTGATCTGCCCCTTCCCACAGAACAAATAAGTGCTACCTACCATAGAAAAAACAAGAATGCAAAGTGGTTGCGTTCTTATTCCCCATCTCGGTGAATCCGTAGAACTCATTACTAGAGGCCAATTCAATAACCACATTGAAAGGAAGACAATTTCAGATGGTAGGCCCATCAGCTGCTTTTAACCAGGATGATCATGGGCAGCATTGAAACTTAAATGATAGAAGAGATCACATTGCCCTGCAGCTGTTTCCAAAGTATCACGGTCCAGTTATTACTTGAGGTGGTTTCACTTAAAATATTTACCCACCCTCATGTAGGACGTGAATGACTGGCTGTTACCCTGCTTCAAGAAACTGCTAAAATCACCTCCTTATTCCTTTCCAACATTTGAAAGCTTTGTCCTTAAATGGAGAACGATCAAATCAGTACCAAAAAGTTGTTTGCACTTTTGAAAACGAGAAGGCCACAGCAGAATGTTGAGATAAACCCAGTTTCTAGCCAAAGCTGGAAGTCTTCGCTAGGCGACTGAAACTTTCAGGTTCAACAGCAATGTGAAATGAAAGGCCACCGGATGCAGGCTCCAGGGTGCTGTGGCTTGCTGAGTTAAAGATCAGGGACCAAGAAGAAACTAGGATTAGGATTTGCCAACGAAACAGGAGATAGTAAACCAAAAAAAGGAAGGTGGAGAGTACTACACCTTCAGACTATTTCCAAGTCTTGATTAGATTGTTGGAGGGAGGGGGGAGATATTAACCTTCATTTGTCGGACCTTGAGAGGAGGCTGATTAATGAAGATGAGGTCCTCCTTTCAGCTTCATTGATTAGCAAGCAATTATTTCCCCAGCTACTCCCTGGTCTCGGAAGTCAAAATTCTGATGGGTAAAGCCTTGTCCATTCCCACAAACCAAGTATCAAGCACTAGATTGGTAGCCAAGCAGCACAACAGGTGACGGCAACACATTCCTTCCAAACACACCCACCCGAGGAAGGAGGGGTCATCCCAAGACCTTGTACTTTGGGCAGGTTCCCTCTTTGGTCTAGGTGCTCCTGAGAGCAACAGTTCACCTCCTCTTTCGAGACAGAAGGCAGGAAACACCCCATTCCCTAGGAAGGGCTGTCTCCAACGGCACCATTTTCTTCCTGGCCGGCCTTGAGTTTGGACAATACAGCATGTATCCGGAAGAGAGTGCGAGACTCCATTGAATAATTCTTGTAGTTGTTCCTGTTGGGAGAGGGTAGCAGGTGTTATACCCTGGAATGTGTCTATTCTACACATTGTATTTAACAGCATCCCAAGGTATGTGTTGTTGTTGTTTTTAAAGCATCTCAGTAGCCAACCAATGAAATGAAGGTAATTTGGATTAGGGATCATATGGGATCAAAGATCTGGCTCAGTACGAAGCAGCTTCATGTTTTGCCTTCCTGGTTCTAAGATCTTATAGCCCAGAATGCAGTTTCAATGGTTGGATTGGGGGAAAGGATGAGTGGCTGAGCTGGCAACCTTTATTCCTTAACCTCCATGGGGTTACAGGTAGGTAGCCGTGTTGGTCAAAACAAAACAAAACAAAATAAAACAATAAACAAAATAATAATAAAAAAAATTCCTTCCAGTAGCACCTTAAAAGGTAAAGGTAAAGGGACCCCTGACCATTAGGTCCAGTCGTGTCCGACTCTGGGGTTGCGGCGCTCATCTCGCTTTATTGGCCGAGAGCCGGCGTACAGCTTCCGGGTCATGTGGCCAGCATGACTAAGCCGCTTCTGGCGAACCAGAGCAGCACACGGAAACGCCGTTTTACCTTCCCGCCAAAGCAGTTCCTATTTATCTACTTGCACTTTGACGTGCTTTCGAACTGCTAGGTGGGCAGGAGCTGGGACCGAGCAACGGGAGCTCACCCCGCCGCAGGGATTCGAACCGCCGACCTTCTGATCAGCAAGCCCCAGGATCTGTGGTTTAACCCACAGCGCCACCTGGGCACACGAAAGCTCATACCAAGAACAAACTTAGTTGGTCTCTAAGGTGCTACTGGGAAGGAATTTTTTTATTCTCCATGGGGTTAATAAATCTTACGGGATTCCATATACATTACAGGGTAGCAAGAGCTCACAGGGAAGCTTTTGCTCTCTTCCCTTAAGCCAAGCATTGTGGAATAAACCGGGGGCTCACTTACTTCGCCCGACGAAGCAGCTGCACAGCCTCTTCATTACGGCCTTGTGCCACATAGAGGAGACTCAATTCCAGCAGTGCATTGGGTACCAAGTAGTGATCATACCGGATCCTCTTCTCACTGCAGACAGGCAAACGTGCATGAAAAGCGGCTGGGTTTAGGGTGAAGGTCTACTTGGTCTTGATTTATTTGATTTGTTGAATTTATATACTGCCCTATACCCGGGGGTCTCAGGGCAGTTCACAGAATAAAATAAAGATATAAAACCACAAAATACATAATAAAAATAAAAACAATAGCCCCCCCCCAAAAAAGAGATAATTTTAAAAGGGCATGGGATGTAAATCAGTCCAACCAAAGGCCTGGTTAAAAAGGAACTTTTTTGCCTGGTGCCTAAAGGTGTATAATGAAGGCGCCAGGAGAACTTCCCTGGGGAGAACATTCCACAGACGGGGAGCCAGTGCAGAGAAGGCCCCGTTCTCGTGTTGCCACCCTCTGGATCTCTCGAGGAGGAGGCACACGAAGGAAGGCCTCATAAGATGATCTCAGGGTCTGGGTAGGTTGATATGGAAAGAGGTATTGGAATGGAATGAACATATATGAACTAATAGGAGGTGGAACACAAATGGGAACCAGATTGTTGTGTTTGCAGAGGATTGTAGGTAGAATGGGAAGCAACTTACTCCTTGAGAAACATCTAATTGCTTCCAGCCATCTAAAGGGTGAGGCCTGAGGAGAGGAGGCATGAAGCCCTCTTTGTGTGCCAGGCAGAACGTTCCTTACCTTGGGGGAAGCCCAGCTCATTCTAAAAAAAACCAACCCCATATCCTCCTCCAAATAGACTGGAAACTCTTGAGAACCTCACCTGCCATGGACAGCACTGAAGCAGGCCTCTGCTTCAGCCAAATTGTGCAAGTGCTTGAGGACCAGGCCCTTGAGAAGTAGCACCAGACACCGGTCGTCCACCTGGTACTCACTGGCTGAAGGTAATGGGGAAGAATAGGAAGAAAAACGGCAAAAAGAGAGGTGAACCAGGCTAAGCAGTTGCTGCCCCTAACTCATAGCTGTCAACCCTCCCTTTTCTTGCAGGAAACTCCCTTATTCCAATGCCGTTTCCCACTGCTATCCCGGATTGTTGATATCCCTTAAATTTCCTGGATTTCAAAGGAAGCAGCTCCTCTCCCTCCCTGCCGGCCAGGGAGGCTCCTCAGCTGTGTTGCTCGGCTGCCAATAAGGAGTCTGAGACCGACTGGGGCGGAGCTTGCATGCCTTGTGCAGCCAGACCCTCACGCCCAACCAGACAGACAGCCTGCCTGCCATCTATGCGCTCGCTCTTTCGCTCACCTGTTCGCGCGCAGCCTCTGGAGCGCAGGGTGGCGAGGCTACTTGGTGCCATTGCACCGCCCTCGCGGCATCCCTTATTTTTAAATCCGAAAGTTTGAAAAAATCCCTTATTTTCAAATCCGAAAGTTGACAGCTATGCCCTAACTCCACCCTTGAGGAGCAGTTGGCAGTTCATATGCATTCAGATTATCAGTGCAGCAGACGCTTCTGTTCTCAACCCTACAACTAGGAAGGAAAACTCAGTGTTTCGCCACTTACATGAATTTCCCTGCCCTGTTTACTTGTGAGCCGGAACAGACACTTTGTAAAAAAAAAAAAAAAAAGGCCAAAAAAGGAAAAGGAATACACAAAGACATCTGTTGCCAGCTACCTCTCAGGGAAGAAAGCTCCAGATATTATTTCCAGGGATCAAGGAATTTGAACTCCAGTACAAAATATTGTGACCTTGCCTTCTCATGGTTTCAGAGAAATTCTGCCAATTTTCTGACAAGGATTTGAAAACTAAAAGAGGTTATCCATATTTCCTAAACTTTTAGCATGTCATTTCGTCCCTGGAATCAGCTAGACTGGTACAGTAAAGAAAAAGCGATTTATATATGTTGTATGTGCGATATATAACATTGTGCCACCAGATGGCGATGTGGAGTGCTGTTTTTCTCTGCCTGTTTTCCCTGTTTTAAATTTACGACGCTTTAAACTGAAACGCTTCTTTGATGTGTCCAGATCCAGCCCTTGCCTACCTTGCCCCGAAATCCTATTACTACTTATATTATTTACTCCTCTAAATACTGTGCCTAGATATTAGGATATGCAACTTCTATTTTTTGCATGTACATATTCCAGGACATAATTTGCTATTCGAGCAGCTCTGCATGCCCACCCGCACTTTGCCACTTTCGTGAAACCAGTGTGTTACCTGGTGCTTTCTGTAGCAGCTTCTCAGCCTGTGTCAGAGTCTCTAGAGTCCCCTTGAGCAGTTCCTGGCGCTTGCCCAGGACGGTGAATCCATTCCACATATACATCATCTCCTGGGAGGGAAAAGCACAGTTAGGGCATGGTGATGATAGCAGGAATTTGGGACGGAGGTGCTCACCTCCTTTCTCGTCAAACTACAGGTATTTTTGCCAGCCCAGGGGAAGCAGACAGAAGCTTCTTGCCTCTTGAGACTCGTACATGCATCTCTTGTGTGCAACTAAAGGTAAAGGTAAAGGGACCCCTGACCATTAGGTCCAGTTGTGTCCGACTCTGGGGTTGCGGCGCTCATCTCGCTTTATTGGCCGAGAGCCGGCGTACAGCTTCCAGGTCATGTGGCCAGCATGACAAAGCCGCTTCTGGCGAACCAGAGCAGCGCACGGAAACGCCGTTTACCTTCCCGCCAGAGCGGTACCTATTGATCTACTTGTACTTTGATGTGCTTTCAAACTGCTAGGTTGGCAGGAGCTGGGACCAAGCAATGGGAGCTCACCCCGTCGCAGGGATTCGAACCGCCGACCTTCTGATCGGCAAGCCCTAGGCTCTGTGGTTTAACCCACAGCGCCACCTGGGTCCCTATAAACTAGATGCACACAAATGGACGGGTGTGGGAAGACACAATGTTCCTCGGATATGAGAGCGTAGCAAATATGTTTTGTGCATCAGAATTTATGAGAGGAAAATGCACACCTGTTTTCATTTCCCTGGACCAATTTAAAACTAGCAATGAGATGCATAGCTTGCAGATTTAACATATAGAATAAGAAGAATTCATGTTTAAAGAAGACTGAAAAATGTTTACTGAGTATATGGGTGAAAACTGTGTTCATTTAAAAATGCTGGTAGCATTAAGATAAATTCAACAGTGTAAATAAGGTTTGATGGATGTAACATTGGATTACTGAATGGTTTAGTATCAGGCATCCCCAAACTCGGCCCTCCAGATGTTTTTGGGACTACAACTCCCATGATCCCTAGCTAACAGGACCAGTGGTCAGGGATGATGGGAACTGTAGTCCCAAAATATCTAGAGCAGTGTTTCTCAACCAGTGTGCCTCCAGATGTTTTGGGACTACAACTCCCATCATCCCTCGCTAGCAATACCAGTGGTCAGGGATGATGGGAATTGTAGTCCCAAAACATCTGGAGGCACACTGGTTGGGAAACACTGATCTAGAGGGCCAAGTTTGGGGGGTGCCTGGTTTAGTTCATGTAAAATATGCAGGGATGCATGGTATGCAAATTGAACAACGGAAAGAGAAGAAAGGAAGTCATTGATTTAAGGTTGTTTAAATGAATGTTTTGAAATGTAATTTAGAAAATTTAATAAATATATATATATTAAAAAATTAAAGTGGCAATGAAAGCATGGTCATGAAAAGGTTTTCCATTCGCTTGAAACCATGACATGTCTTGCACCCATGCCCATAAGCGTAGAAAGGTCATGTATCTCCACCCTTACCAGGGCCGGCACAGGCAGAGGAACATGTTCGCTCGCTTTGTAGCGCCTCGCTTTGCGGATGGCAAACTTCTCTGTGGGTGGAGACTTCCCTGCGATCTTCTGCTTGAAGGAGGAAACCTGCCTGCAAGGGAAAGACAGTTGGAGAGCCTCCGTGCAGCTTCATTCCAACAGGGAAGCCGAAGAGAAAAATTCTGTGCTCCCAGAAGTGCTCCATCCAACTTTCAGGGACTCTGGCTATGCTCGCTCAAGGAGCCTGCCTGCTGGCAGGCAGCAAACCTCATCCACAGCTTGCAGCCATTTAGACAGGTGCCAATCACACATCAGTCCTCCAGTAACACTGCTGTTATTTCTGCACGGCAAATATTCTGGCAAAACACTTGCAGAACTGGGGCTCCTAGACCAGGAGTTACTCTAGTTCAGTGATGGCTAACCTTGGCACCCCAGATGTTTTGGAACTACAACTCCCATCATCCCTAGCTAACAGGATCAGTGGTCAGGGATGATGGGAGTTGTAGTCCCAAAACATCTGGAGTGTCAAGGTTAGCCATCACTGCCCTACACCTTACAGTTGCAACAAGAGAACAAAACTTAGCCCACATTGTCCCTCCCTCAATATGTGCTCGTTTCAGACACAAGGAGGGCATTTACCTGAAGAGCTCAACCTCATCCTCACCAAAAGGCCGCGGTTCCTCTGGAGGCAGCATACTAAGGAAGGCAGCTTTCATGTACACATACATTGCCTGTAGGGAGACAAGGAGGATATAAAGAAGGGAAGAAGTCCAACCAGGGACAGAGCAAGGTGGTGGGAGGGAGGAAGGACAGTAGTAGCAGGTTTGCTTTGGGGAGTTTAACAGCCTGGGAATCATAGTGAGCGAAACTCTTCTGACTGAGCTGGAAAAGGGAAAGGAAAGCGTAAAAGAGAAGTCTCTTCAGCTGCAGATATAACCCTACTAGGCAAAAAAGACAGTCACGGGAATAACTGAATTACAGCAAAGGAAATCTACACCGTGAAAGATCCCTGAAACGAGATGAACGTATATTTATATAATGATACTCAAACAAACAATATGTTTAATGATTCAAGAGCAGAATTGCTCAAGAGCAAAAATACTCAAAAACGTTGTAAACTAATTCAAAGAAATAGAAATAACTCAAGAAAACCTTCCAAATAACAAAAAATAACTCAAGATAAACTAACAAATAACCTTAACGAGTTGCCGGCTAAGATTCTCGTTTCACTGTTATGATCTATCAGTTTCCTCAGAAGGAAAAAAGTTAATGCATTTATATAACTCAAAGTAGCTTGTTTGCTATTAAATCTAGGGGGAGGATTAAAGAAACTTCAGAAAAGGAGATGAACACTCCCAAACAGTAAGTGGTAATTATCCAAACTAGGAATTCTAATTATGCTTCATCCAAAAGGTTTAAAAACCTAAACTTCAGTTCAAAAACAAGCTCCATGGCTTGTAAAACACGTCGACAAGGGGCTATGGAAGCTCACACGATCTTATTGTTACGAAGCTATTGCAAAGATTGCAGACATAACCCAGCATTGGCCACTCACAAACTAGGCATTTGGGAAGTTTCAAGAGCTTGGAGGGGCATGTAGCAAGAGCAACGCAAAATAGATTCCCTGGTTCAAGAGTGCCTGGAAAACACCTAACCCCAGATGCATGTCATCTGACCACAGTGACTAATGATGATGGACTCTGACCTCATTCAGAAAGTAAGGGATAGGATTAAGAGCCTGGCAGGCAGAATATCGGCTTTAGTCATCAGAGGCTGAATTTGAGTGGACCTTGCAATGCAGAACACACACTCAGAGCTTGATAATAATAATAATAATAATAATAATAATAATAATAATAATAATAATTTATTATTTGTACCCCGCCCATCTGGCTGGGTCTCCCCAGCCACTCTGGGCGGCTTCCAGCAAATATAAAAAAACAATACATTAACATGTTACAGATTAAAAACTTCCCTAAACAGGGCTGCCTTCAGGTATTTCCTAAATGTTATGTAGTTGTTGATTGCTTTGACCTCTGATGGGAGGGCGTTCCACAGGGCGGGCGCCACTACCGAGAAGGCCCTCTGCCTGGTTCCCTGTAGCTTTGCTTCTCGCAGTGAGGGAACCGCCAGAAGGCCCTCGGCGCTGGACCTCAGTGTCCGGGCTGAACGGTGGGAGTGGAGACGCTCCTTCAGGTATACAGGACCGAGGCGTATAAAGGGCAAAGCCAGCCTGGCTGCATAAGGTCTCCTAGCAGCCACTCATGCTGGTGATAGTTTTAACAAAGTGAGACCTACAGGGTCCCTTGCCGCATTGAACAGGGTGCAACTCCAGTCCCATAGCACAGCTGCAAAATATTCTGAGTTGGGCTAATTGTATACTAAAAGGGTAAGAAGAAGTACTCCCAGGCAACGCTTCACACAGGCATTGCAGTTCCAGGGTCTGCCTCCTGAAGTTACTGGAGGTTCTGCTATTTTGGCTGTAAAGGTGCCCAGAGCCCTGTGGATCAGCTAGTATCAGAAGAAGGCACCTAGCCTCAGTGCTCTCTTCTTATTTGAAGCAGGGAGAGGTCTCCCACTTTCCAGAACTGAGGTCTATCTCAAAGGAAACCCTGCAGGGCACAACAGCTCCTCCGTCCCACTGCTCATTAACCTCCTGTTTGCATTCCGCACCTTGGACCAGCGATTCTCCTTGCTCAGCAGGTCCGCATAGAAGTAGGCCATCTTCCACATTCCTTTGTAGGCAAAGCACCACATCAGCTCCCAGTAGCACATATGGTGAAACTGCTTCCAGGCCTGCTGGGCTGAGCAGCCTTCTTCAAACTTCTTGATGGCCTGGGCAGAGATGGAGAGGCCAAGCCCAGGTTAGTCCAGAAAGGAGGTGAAGGGTGGCAGCAGCAGCAGCAGCTCAGTACGTTTCACTAGCAAGCATGGTGGGAAGGGCTTTATACTGGAAGCAAAATTCCCAGCCTTTTGTCATGGGGAAGCTGTGATGGGGGTGGTGTAAGAATGTGTGCGTCCGCCTTTAGGTTGGATATCATTCTGTCTTTAGGTTGGATATCATTCCCTAGCATTCCCAATAAAAAACTCTCTGGTAGTTTTTTAAAGGAGTATTTTAACATCTTTTTTAATTCTTTACATATATCATTTCCCAGAATTTTTCCAACCTAAAGACAGAAATGTAATGATGTACGGAACTGTAGCAGCCAGACTACTTGTAGCAAAAAACTGGAAAGCACAAAAGGTTCCAAGTAAAGAGGATTGGCAATTAAAAATGATAAGTTATCATAACTTAGCAACAAAAAATAATGAAATCAAAGGAACAAAAGAGGAAGTGGGATACAAAGAATGGGAAACATTTAGAGAATATATTAATAAACAAATAGAAAAAGCTAATCTCTTGGCAGTTACTTAAAGGCTCAAACAGATATATACTTAAGTAGAGATGAACTTATAGGAAAAGGTATGTTAATAGACTAAGTTAGATAGAATGTAATATAGATCAGACTGAGAAGCAGTAGGGGGGGAGGGGGGAAAGGGGTATAATAATTATTTTGTACTTATGTTTGGTTAGTATGAATGTATTAGGGAATTCATCTTATGAATTTTACTATGCAATGTGCTTTTTATTTGTGTATGTACATATGAAAAATATTAAGTCTTATTTTAAAAAAAGAAAAGAATGTGTGTGTCCGCCTCTCACCTCATTGATGTTCCCTTTGATCTCCTCTATCCTCCCAGCAAAGAATAAGAAAATGGCGCTCTGCAAGGGGGAGAGAAAGAGGACTCAGACATGAAAGACGGGGAGCCACAAGGCATGCAAAGCTCAGACTCCTCAATTCATTCATTCACACAGACACATGGTATCTGAAGGCGCATGAAAAGCATGGACCCAGCCTCTGAGGGCACCTGCAGCCTGTTCAGAGGTGGTGGCAGCAGGAGAACCTGGCCTAAGACTCCAGAGGCCCCGTTGGTCAACCCACTTATAAGGGCAGAGAAGAATCCACCAGGTGTTTCCTACAGCATCTCTGAGGGCCTAGGTACAGTGGTGGTGAACCTTGGCACTCCAGATGTTTTGGGACTACAACTCCCATCGTCCCTGACCACTGGTCCTGTTAGCTAGGGATGATGAGAGTTGTAGTTCCAAAACATCTGGAGTGCCAAGGTTCGCCACCATAGCTGTCAACTTTCGGGTTTGAAAATAAGGGATTTTTTTCAAACTTTCGGATTTGAAAATAAGGGATGCCGCGAGGGCGGTGCAATGGCACCAAGTAGCCTCGCCACCCTTGTGCTCCAGAGGCTGCGCGCAAACGGGTGAGCGAAAGAGCGAGCGCGTAGACGGCAGGCAGGCTGTCTGTCTGGTTGGGCGTGAGGGTCTGGCTGCACAAGGCATGCAAGCTCCACCCCCAGTCGGTCTCAGACTCCTTATTGGCAGCCGAGCAACGCAGCTGAGGAGCCTCCCTGGCCGGCAGGGAGGGAGAGGAGCTGCTTCCTTTGAAATCTGGGAAATTTAAGGGATATCAACAATCCGGGATAGCAGCGGGAAACAGCATTGGAATAAGGGAGTTTCCCACAAAAAAAGGGAGGGTTGACAGCTATGTTCGCCACCACTGGCCTAGGACCATGGTCTTAAGACCCTGAGGCCTTCTGAGGCTGACAAGATTAGGTTTCTCCCTCAATGCAGCAGTCAAAAGGTGGGAGAGTCATGAGAAACCGCCACCCAATTCTAAACACACCATGCCTGGTGCTTTGGATCTGCCTCACGCAACACCAGAGTAGGGCACAAATGCCGCCCGAGGGGCTCCTGCAAAGCCTAGTAGCAGAAATGCAAGAGATTCAACCCCCCACCCCAGTCACAACAGAGGGTGTCAGCCTGGTCTGCACATGCAGCAGAATGATGTGGTAGAGTCTCAACGGTTGGAAACAGGCGCTTTAGACTGCAGGGGCCATTTTAGAATGCATCCCATTTATCTGAATGCATTTCAAGAAGAAAGCCAGCACATTGCAGGCAAATGTTCTAAACCCATTTCCCTCCCTGGTGTGCTAGGTTTCTGCCTACAAGGAGACGTATATCCAAGGGAGAATTTAGGGGAGGGAAACAAAAAACAAAAAAAGATTCCCCCACCTGCGGTCCGAAATGGCACAGTCCATTCTACCAATCCATTCCGCTGCTTATGCAGAGTCAGCCTGAGTCTTGAAAAAGACACGGGGCACAGAGACAGGGATGGGAAGAGAGAAAAAGAGCGCAATCTTAATATGGCAAAAACCCTGAACCAGAAGGCATGCTGTCTGCTGCAGAAGTGCTCCAATTTGGGGGGTGGGGGCGGGAAGAAGGAGGGGGGAGTCTTTAATGAAAGCCACCAGCTCCACCACAGCACTTAACTTTAGCCAATCCATGGGTCGCCTTTTGGCCTTCTGGAAATAGTAGCTAAGGGGGCTGACGCAAAAGGGAATTGTGCCCCAGCCCCACTGTAATTTGAGTACCACACCACTGCCTCAAAGTGGGGCAGGTAAAGACTAACTGGTCCCTCTTAGGAACATTAGGCAAGGGATGCTTCTTTATAGCTCTCCAGTGAGGAGCATGTGACTGCACAGGTATCAGGTGAGTGCCTGTAAAGCCTGCAGCACTTTGCACATCATCCACAAAGTGCCTTACCTTAGGGTAGCGGGCGAGGTACGGACTCAGGAGGGCTTCAGCCTCTGTGAAATTGTCTTCACCAATCCCTGGTGGGAGCACAGAAAGGGGGGGGGGTAAGCAGGGTGGATAAAAATCAATGGTTTTTTAAATAAAAAATAAAAAAAATCGGATTTTTTTTTTTATTTAAATCGGATTTTTTTGATTTAAATTGGATTTTTAAAATAAAATGCTTTTGGAGGAAAAATCTTTCTAAATATAGTCTTCTATTTAAGTTACATTGTAGTCCAAAGGCTATTCATCAGGAAATAAGGATTTGTTTTAAGTTTATCAAGTGTGCTAAAACTCAGTCTAAGTTTAAAAAAAAAATGTTTAACCACATCAGTTAACAAACATGGATACATATGCTATCATGTTATTGTTTTAGTTAAATAAATTGTTTAAATGGTTATTAAGGAAATGATTTTTCTCCTTCCAATAAAGTACAGCAGAAAAGTTGCCCAAATATAAACAGTTAACTTATTAAACCTCACCATCCTATATAATAAAGAGCCTGTGTCCCTCCGTACCACTTTCCGTCCGTCAGAGGAAATCGGAAGCGCGCCTGCGCTCCAGTGAGACACGGATTGGAGGACGCAGACCAATAGGAGCGGGGGCAGAGGCGCAAAGCGCCTCTGCCCGCAGCCTCCTCCTGTCGGCCATCTTATGCTGCCGGCTGCGCTACCCACCCGGGACGGACGGAGGGGGCTCTCAGTCGTCGCAGCGCCCACCCGCTTCCAGCCATGGCAAGCGGGAGGGAAACCGCTGCCACGGCGAGCGGAAAAGGCAAAAAAAACAAAAAAAACCGCCAGAAAAGCGGCAAAAACGGGGGGGGGGAACGGAGAACAAGCTGCCTCGGACGGAGCTGAGCGCGCTGCCGGAGAAGCCCCGGCCTCTCCCCCCGCCAACGCCGCTGCCTCGGACGGCCGCGTTCTCACCGTGACGGTCACCGTCAGGGCCCAGCCGCCGCCGGGCACCGCCATGCTCCGGTTCGCCCTTGGCCTGCCTGCGAAGGCTCCCGCCGCCACTTCCAGCCATGGCAAGCGGGAGGGAAACCGCTGCCACGGCGAGCGGAAAAGGCAAAAAAAACAAAAAAAACCGCCAGAAAAGCGGCAAAAACGGGGGGGGGGGGAACGGAGAACAAGCTGCCTCGGACGGAGCTGAGCGCGCTGCCGGAGAAGCCCCGGCCTCTCCCCCCGCCAACGCCGCTGCCTCGGACGGCCGCGCTCTCACCGTGACGGTCACCGTCAGGGCCCAGCCGCCGCCGGGCACCGCCATGCCCCGGTTCGCCCTTGGCCTGCCTGCGAAGGCTCCCGCCGCCACCTCTACTCAGGCCCCGGCCCCTCCGCCGCCCGCGACGAGATCTGCGCGCAGTCCCGGCGGGGCCGTCGGGCGCCGGGCGCTTCCCCATCCAGGAGGGCGGCGGGAGGGCGGGGAATCTGACGCAGGCCGGCCAGTAGCAGCAGCAGCAGCAGCAGCAGCCGCCCCTCTGGCGCTCCTCCGACGCCTCTCCCTCTGCAGAAGGAGCCGCCCGGAGACTGAGGAGGCTGGGTAGGGAAGGGTTAATGGGAGGCAGAGGACGCTGGGGAGGGGAAGAGTTAATGGGGAGGGAGAAGATGCTGGGGAGGGAAGGGTTAATGTGTTTGGGGAGGGGGATGCATGGCCCTCGCCAACGTCGCTTCCTCAGGCGCCGCTTGCGTGGCGGGCTCAGCCAACACGGGCACCGCAGGCCCTGCGGCCGGGCAGCGGGCCTTCAACCCCGCATCTGCCGCCACCGCCCAGCTCTCCGCTTCGCCCAGGGCCGCCGCCTCCTCCTCTACGGAGAACGGGACGGCCGAGAGCGGAGCGTCCCCTGTCGGCCTCCCTCCCCAAGGGAAGTGGCCGAGGGCACCCGCACACCTCCAGCGGAGCCTCCCGTTCCTGGAGGCTCCCGCCGCCGCCTTTCTTCTAGAGCCCGTAATCTTTACGGGCTTAATTTACTAGTAATTTCATAATTATCTGTCTATGTATTTCTAGTAGTATAACCAAATCAGTAATTTTTGATATAACTGTAAAAACTACTCTGAAAATTATTATTCCAAAAATGAAACCTTCATATGGTTGTAAATATTAAGATTATACCAGCAAGAATTAGTCTTTCTGTAAAAAAAATATTTAAATCAAGTCTTACTGACTAGTGATTTAAATCAAGCCTTACTGACTAGTGATTTAAATCGTGATTTAAATCAATTTGATTTAAATCAAATCCACCCTGGGGGCAAGCATCTTCCCAAAGGGCCCCCTCTCCCCTGATGTATTTTGCACCACCACAATATTTTGCACCACCAAAAGATTTGCTCCAGCTTATCTTGCAGTGTCCCAGGGGAGACACCGCTCTCCCATTTGGTAATTTCAGGCTGTTAGGCCAACTCTAGCAAGCTCATGGCTGAAAGGAAACTTGAGAGGAGGACTTCGCAGCTCATACAACGCATCTCCAGCCCAGTTCAGTCAATAGCAGAAGGATTTGAATTCTGCACCCTCCCTCCCTCCTCTCACCCGCCTCAGGGCCCTCCTTCAGTTCCCCCCACAAACCAACTTCTGTAATCAGAAGAATTCGCATAGACCCCAATGAAGTGGCATAAGCCAGCCGTGGCAGGAGATGTTCCATCTGAGCAGATACTGAGCCGAAGGACTGACCCTAAACAGGTCATGGAATAAAAGCCCCCAAGTGGGGAAAAGGGGCAGACCCAGACCCCACCCTTACTGTTGCCAACCCAATTATAGGCCACCATTTGCTATTCTGCTTCCCAAAGGTGGAGAGAAGACTTTACCTAAGACGAACGTAAGGAAGGTGTAGTAGCAAAGGAGCAACATTGTACAAAGCAAAGCCCTCAGGTTGGCTGTGGTGGCCCCCTGATGCAGCTGCTGCAGGCCGTAATCCTGGTGGGGAAGAAGAAATAAAAATAAGGTGGGGGTTGAGAGAGAGTCGGAGGGAACAGCTCTTTGTAGGTAAACGCAACAAAGATCAGCCATGTGAGATTTCCATTCAGCACAGGTGGATGAGCAGACCCGGCTTCACCAGAATAATTCCACAGGAAATACTCAGCTAATAGATAGGCTTAAAGACCATCAGGGTCTTCTCTGGACTGGAAGTAATGGCTTGAGACGGCAAGTAATATCAGCTACATAGCCTCCAATATTTCTTCAATGAAAATAGGGATGTCCTATTCAATGATGATAACAATAATAGGTAGTTCTGGGTACCTAAAATGTATAGGAACTTATTCATGTATGCGACTACAGCGGCAAGAATGTTACTTGCCCCAAAATGGAAAAAAGCCGAAGTCCCAGCAAAGGAGGAATGGATACAAAAAACTTATGGAATACGCAGAAATGGCGAAACTTACCAGAATAATAAGAAATCAAGGTAACAATTTTTTATTATAAAAGAATGGAAATGGTCTATTGAATATTGACAGATAAATTATAAACAGTTAAAAACATTGGCAGGAATATTGTAATAACCTGCAGTTTTATAAGAGTATATATTTAAAGAAGATGAATAAATGAGCAAATTAAGTTAATTTGGATATGCAGAAGATATTAAAAACAAATTTAAGGAACCGCAGAAAGGGGGAAGGAAGTCAAGTTTTGAAATGCCAATATGATTGTAAAATTAGTGAAATGTATAAAATTAGTGAAATGTATAAACTTGAAAAGCATAAACAAACAAACAAACAAACTCTTTTAAAAATAATGATGATGATGATGATGATAATAATAATAATTAATAATAAGTTGTTGTTGTTGTTGTTGTTGTTGTTGTTGTTGTTGTTGTTGTTTTACTATTTATACCCCATCCATCTTACTGGGTTGCCCCAGCCACTCTGAGCAGCTTCCAACATAATATAAAAACATAAGAAAACATTAAACATTTTTTTAAAAATCCCTATACAGGGCTGCCTTCAGATGGCTCAGGGGTCAGATAACTCCATATTCTCCAACATTTCTCTGATGAAAATAGGGAGATCAGAAACTGGGACGGCTTCTGTAAATCTGGAAAATAGGGACACTTGGGAGGGTTTGCAGCTGCAGGATTTGGGTGTTATTTGCCAGTCCACCTGATCCAGGTCTTGCAAATTTTGAGTGTGTACAAGAGCTATGAATAGAAAGCATTCTAGATCCAAGTCCTAAGATGCACCTGACAGACCACACACAGCTTCAATGGCACCTCTAAAAACATGGAAAGGTTCAGGTCAGGCCCACCCACTTTGTAGGCTTGGATTAGGCAAATGAGGTGGCCTCCAGATGTCAGACACCAGCTCCCCTCAATCCCAGCCAGCTAATGGCCAGGGATGACGGGACTTTTAGTCCAACAATATCTGGATGGTGTTGTCTACACTTACATTATAGGAAGGAATAAATAATTGCCTTGATCCCTAGAAAAGCCTCTGCACATCTGAAATCTTCCTGGTTGGAGGGGACTTCCAGATAATAATAATAATAATAATAATAATAATAATAATAATAATAATAATAATAATAATAATTTATTATTTGTACCCCGCCCATCTGGCCGGGTCCCCCCAGCCACTCTGGGCAGCCTCCAACAGATATTAAAATACATTAAAATATCACAGGTTAAAAACTTCGCTAAACAGGGCTGCCTTCAGGTATTTTCTGAATGTCAGATAGTTGTTTATCTCTTTGACCTCTGCTTGGAGGGCGTTCCACAGGGCGGGCGCCACTACCGAGAAGGCCCTCTGCCTGGTTCCCTGTAGCTTTGCTTCTCGCAGTAAGGGAGAATGGGTGCTAGAGCATGCAGAAGGTCCCTAGGCTCCGTCGACAGCATCTCCAGGCAAACTGAGCTCAGAAATCAGGGCTGGGAAAGAGCTTTCTCTGCCCCAGGTCGCAGACAGATGCTCCCCATCTTAGTAGATATACAGAGCTAAATGACAGCATTTATATCTAGAAATAATTGTGTCCATTAGCAGACCACATTCTGCCTCTTCAAACACACACACAGGCAGGCAGGCAGGCATACCTTGTCCCCTGAAAACCCTGCAAATTCCAGAAGTCTCAGGATCCGGGGTGGGAAAAGGGAGAGCGTCTGTGGAAGGAAGACATCGACATGAATGACAACGGACGCACTTGCAGGGAGAAATCCTCCTAGATTTAGCACTTCTTCAGCAATGGAAAGCTCCACTTTCCGAGCGTGATCCATTTGCAAATGGACAGATCGGAAGCAGACAGCGTGGTCCCTTCCTGATGCTGTTAGGACTCCACCAGCCCCTGCCAGCTTGGCCAATGGTCAGGGATGTTGGGAGCTGCAGCCCAGCAACAACTAGAGAGGGCACCATGTTGGCTAATCCCTTCGGAGGGGCGGAGGAGAGAGACAAAAATGCCTAACTCCAATAGGCTGCTGCTTGTAACTCAGGTTCTGTTCTTATACCCGCTGGGGAAGCGCATGGAGACTCACCAAGTTGAAGGCACCAATGCCCAGCGCAACTCCCCCCTCCAGATGGGCGCGAGAAGGAGAACTCGATGGCATCTGATTGGGCTGGATGAAGCTGTTGAGCTCCCTGAAAATGTAAGAAGGTTTAGAAAAAGCCACTGTACCTTCGTCTACCAGGAGCGAAGCATGGAACCCAGGCATCCGAACTCACAGTTTTTCTAACCACTAGACCACCCTGACCTTGAGCCGCAGAGTTTGAAGATACTTCATTGTTGGGACAGGGGATACGAGTGAATAGGAAATGCTATTCCTTCCCACCCACCCGCCTTCCCCATGCCATTGCTTTAAGGCAAAGAAGGACTATGTTCTGGATTCAAACATCCAACACACATTTCAGGAATGGTCAGTCTAGAAAATGCTTGTCGAGCAAGGCAGTCATGACCACCAATATTGCTGTTCCAGTTTTCCAGAAGAAGAAGAGTTTGGATTTGATATCCCGCTTTATCACTACCCGAAGGAGTCTCAAAGCGGCTAACATTCTCCTTTTCCTTCCTCTCCCACAACAAACACTCTGTGAGGTGAGTGGGGCTGAGAGACTCCAAAGAAGTGTGACTAGCCCAAGGTCACCCAGCAGCTGCATGTGGAGGAGAGGAGACATGAACCCGGTTCCCCAGATTACGAGTCTACCGCTCTTAACCACTACACCACACTGGCTCTCCAGTGAGATGTCCATGACTCTTGTGGCCATTTCCGTGCATTGCTAATCTGGCAAGTAAGTGGGCAAGTGGACATTTCTTTTCTCTCCTCTCAGTTACAGACAGTTTCTCATATGTAAGTATCCAAAAACTGGGAGTGGTTTCCTGACACTATGTGGGATGCATGCTGGAGCAGTAGCTAGATCTCAGACTTTTCTCACACACATTCCTCTGCTGATGTACAACACAAAGATAAATCACATGTTCTTGGGACATTCCAGTCTCAAATGGAGGGAGGGAGAGACAGACTGAATACTTCTTACACACACACAAACACACATCTAGCAAACCAGCAGAAAGATTATGCTACAGGGATTCTGTATCAGCTGAATTTCTCTGCATGCGCAGATTGTCCCAGAAACTTCTCCCTTCCTGAACCTGGCATGGAATCCAGCTGCCCTGCCCCCTCTTCTTCATCTCATACCCTTCACTGGTGCTGCTTCTCATCCCCAACTTTATGCTACCTGTGAGTCAATACTGCTCTGTTGTCCCAGCCCTGCCAGCTGTCACCACAACTCACCTGTAGATGAGGTAGCTGCTACGCACCTTGATTCCTCCTTTTATGAAATTCACCATATTTTCATCCTGAAAGAAGAAAAGGAATTTTGAAAAGTCCCCAGCTTAGGGAGATAACTCAGCTCCTTAAGTCTGATGTGTCTGTGTGATGCCACCAGGACAGTTGAATGCAAGCATCCATTGCAGGTCGTGGCTGTAAGGGAAGACACAAGCAGGAGGTGCCTCGGCACATTGGTCCCAAGCTTGGCACGGATTGGGAATGAGGAAGAAGAAGAAGAGTTTGGATTTGATACCCCGCTTTATCACTACCCAAAGGAGTCTCAAAGCGGCTAACATTCTCCTTTCCCTTCCTCTCCCACAACAAACACTCTGTGAGGTGAGTGGGGCTGAAAGACTTCAAAGAAGTGTGACTAGCCCAAGGTCACCCAGCAGCTGCATGTGGAGGAGCGGAGACACGAACCCGGTTCACCAAATTAGGAGTCTACCACTCTTAACCACTACACCACACTGGCTCTCAACCTGTGGTCCTCCAGATGTTGTTGGATGACAGCTCTGATCATCCCTGACCATTGACCAGGCATGCTGACTGGGGCTTCTGGGAGTCCAACAAAATCAGGAAGGCTGCAGGATCCCCATCCCGGGCATGGATAGTGGAAGCTAATCGCAGAACTGGAAGGGGAATTGCTCCATGTTGGCCTGCTCTTGCCTGGCTTCCCCATAAGGCAGCATACAGAATCCTTGCATGCAGTCTGTGGTTTGTGTTACATATGAATCTGTGGATTGGGACACTAATTATATATTGCCATTACAAGAGAACTAGAAGCTGGACCAAAGACATTTGCCTCCTGAAATCCAACCCATCAGAGAAAGGAGGGAGAGAAGTGACTGCTTACCTGCATAACAAAGTTAACATAGAAGTGTGAGTGGCTGCAATCAGGGTGGATTTGATTTAAATCACGAGCAGGGTGGATAAAAATCAACAATTTTTTTTAAAAAAAATAAAAAATCAGATTTTAAAAATTTAAATCAGATTTTTTTTATTTAAATCAGATTTAAAAAAAAAAACACGTTGATTTTTATCCACCCTGCTAGTGATTTAAATCGTGATTTAAATCAGTTTGATTCAAATCAAATCCACCCTGGCTGCAATGCTTAATCTCTGCTGCAGGAAGGAAAATGCCTCTGACTCCACCTGCTGCAAGACCTCTCTCACAGGGACACCTCCTGTCAAGGGGTCCTGCCCCACCACTTGAAAACTGCTGCCCTGGTGGCCTGTGCCCTGCAGTGGAGAGAAGCTCCCCTTACCTGCAGGAAGGTGAGGGCAGCCCGGTGCAGCAAGCATTCTGCGTAGCACACCTCTGCATGCAGCTCCTCTGTAATGGGGAAAGGAACAGGTTCAGGGAAGACATGTGTCATTCCTAACCAGGCTTACCATGTCCTCCCCTGTTCAAACCTTAAACATTCACATCAACCCACTGGAAACAGCAGAGCCAAAGAAAAAATACCCTGGATCTCTGTCTTGCGCAAAGCTGGACTATTTACCGGTACTTATTTGCAACACATCAGCCAGTAATGAAGATCCCCTACCCCAAAAGTAAGGGGCAACCTCCAGACATTGCACACCTTATATTTATCCCTTTCCACAAGCTAACCTGTGCCTACATCAAGACGAGCCAGAGAAGGTAATGTAAGGATTTTTGTACTGGATCCAAGATCCATATAGTCCAACCAGATGTCTCTGGCAAGTTCCCCACCCCTCATAGACCGGGAGGGGAAATGCAGTGGTCTTGACCCCCACAACCAGGCCACTAATTCTTCTCACCCTCAGTACAGGCATCTCCGCCTAGCCGACTGGAGAAGGATCCGGTCACCGTGCTTTTCCTCCGAAACCTATATAATAATAATAATAATAATAATAATAATAATAATAATAATAATAATTTATTATTTCTACCCCGCCCATCTGGCCAAGTTTCCTCAGCTACTCTGGGCGGCTTCCAGTCAAATGTTAAAACAATACAGCAAAACCTACCAGAGGAACCCCAAAAGGGATGCATAGTTAGGTTCCCCTTCCTGCATCCTAACCGCCAGAGAATGCAAGTTGGGCATCGTCTTTGATCTGTCACCACCAACACCTCTCCCCTCCCCTCCCCTGAGCCTATGCCCACCCAACGACTCCCATCTACCCCTTAAGACCCATTTTCAAATTGAGGAAGAGAGGAAGAGAATGTTGCTTAAAGAAACAACTTGGAAGGGTACGAGATATCCTTCTCCCCTGTGAGCAGCTGGCCTAGTAGTATTGAATCCTGACTTGGGTCAGGAGGAGAAAACGAAATGCAGTGGTACCTTGGTTCCTGAATTGGTTTAGTTGTCGAACAAATCGGCTCCCGAACGCTGCAAACCCGGAAGTAAGTGTTCCGCTTTGCGAACGTTTTTCGGAAGCTGAACGTTCAACGCAGTTTCTGCTTGAATGCAAAGGATAATATACAAAACTGTGAACAGCTATAGATGAAAATGTTTTGAATCATGAACGAAACAGACAATGTCATACAAAAAGCTTTCATAGGTATTTCCTCAGCGACAAAAGCCTGTATATACTTTCAAACATTAAAGTGCTAATTCAAAGTGCAAAATATAGTGTTGGAGATGGTTGTGCAAAGTCCATCAGACGCATGGGTCTATCTTTCCAGTGTTAAAGATGGTTAAGCAAAGTCCATCAAACATATGGGTCTGTTTTCCCGACGGGTGGCCAGCTTTGAATGGCCAGCTATTTGAATGATGAGTGTTTGAGTTTCTTAAAATAGCTTAGCTATGTGGAATATCCTTGTTCTATGTTGATGATAAAGTCCAGTCCTTGATGAAACTGCTGGTGAAACGGGAAGATTCGAAGCTGGCCACCCGTCGGGAAAACAGACCCAGACGTCTGATGGACTTTGCACAACCATCTCCAACACTATATTTTGCACTTTGAATTAGCACTTTAATGTTTGAAAGTATATACAGGCTTTTGTCGCTGAGGAAATACCTATGAATGCTTTTTGTATGACATTGTCTGTTTCGTTCATGATTCAATACATTTTCATCTATAGCTGTTCACGGTTTTGTATATTATCCTTTGTATAGTTACCGTGACTGTCTGTTGTTGTTTCTACTCTGCTTGAATGCAGGCAGGGCCGTAGCTGGAAGGTGATGAGGTGGGCCCCCGCCAGGGGCGCAGGCAATGTGGGGGTGCAAAATCAGCTAAAAATATGCCCATAAATATAAATATTGATTATTGCCTCATAAGAAATGGTTTTAAATAGAGGGTGAATTGAATGCGTGGGGGGGAGGGGTTAGAGGAGAGGTGGAAAAAAGAGCTAATTTGTCCATGGCTAGGGGGCGCAATCTGGACGGTTCTGCCAGGGGCGCAAGATCACCTAGCTACAGCTTTGAGTGCAGGAAGCTCCTGCAGCCAATTGGAAACCGCGCCTTAGTTTTTGAATGGTTTCGGGAGTCAAACAGACTCCCAGAATGGATTAAGTTCAAGAACCAAGGTACCACTGTACCCACTCACAAGTGATGCAGCCAGGTGAGGTTTCGGGCGAGAGCACCCCCCATTTAGAAGCTACTTCCATTGCCCTAACATGACCAGACACCCCTTCAGAGGTGCCCCATTCTACAGAAACAGGCCTTATTCCCCACCCCAAGAGCCCCCCCCCCCAGGCAGTCCCCACCTCTGGCAGATTTCCTGTGCCTCTTTCATAGTGTGTCCAGCATGAACAATGTCATCGTGCTCAAAGGTCATCATGGCTTGCATCTCCAGAATGGTGGCATAGATTAAGGCATGATACATGCTCTCTTTGGCCCTGTCGAAAGGGATAAAAAAAAAAGGAAGCAGGTGTAGTTGCATAGTTTTTTTAATTGGTGAAGGCAACAGCTAGGGAGGGTTGTATTGTTTCCTCCATGTTTCTCATATTTGCCCCACAAAAGGATGTGGGACGGGGGGGGGGGAGAGATTTGGATTTCACCCATATGCACCTGAAAATCAATGCCCAGCACTACAACAAAGAAAGAAAGAGATGGTCACATTCAGGACCGGGGGCGGGCCACGTGACGTCATTGCGCATGACGCACGTTGCGGAGCGGTGCCCCGCCCCCTGCCCGGCCGGGCGCCCCCCGCCACCGCGGTTTTCACCCCAAGTTCCTTGCTCCGCCGCTAGTTGGGGCAGCACCGGGCGGCGGCAAGGGGCGAGGGACAGGCTGGCCAGCACCCCCTCCATTTTGGCGCCCTAGGCAACTGCCTAGTTCGCCTTAATGGACGCGCCAGCCCTGGTCACATTCCTGATCACAATTCATTAAGTTATAAAAAGGAGAAGGGTCAACACTTGAAGATTTTGTAATGTCTTCAGCCCAACTTAGACTCTGCTGGGGTTGAATCCACATAGCCCAGTTACCTGCTGAGTTGAACCCATGAACCAGGATTCAAACCAGTCTAATTTCTTTGAAATCACTGCCAGAAATCCACAAACTTAACGAAGTTAAGTCAAGCTTTGTGAGAATAATAGCATGCACAGGGCAGGCAGGAGGCCTTTCTAAGACAGGGAGAGGCTTGAACAACAATATTCAATGGCATTCTTCTGCTTTTAGGAAAAGCAGAGCTCTCCTTTTCATCTATTTTCCTTCCTCTGCTTTTGCTGGCAAAGACAGGAGCAACCTCCCACACACTCGGAGGGCTTTGGGTTTTGTTCGCACTTCTTTTCCAATGTGTACAAAAGGTGAAAAATTCCATCTTCTAACTTGCTCAGGGAGCTTACCATTTAAGGTATTTGCATACTGCTTTCCTTAAACACAAAGCAGCTTGCACACACAAAACATTTAAAGCACAGCAAAGAACTCCGCAGATTCGACAGACCTCATTAAATACATATTTCTGTAGCCAACCAATAAAAGTCACATGCCATGGCCGATGCATTCATCTCAATTTCCAAAGGTCATGTGAAATTAATATATGGATTTTGCAACCACCATGCTAAATGGTGGAATGTGCTCTAGTACTCCAAGCACCACCACAAAAGTTGGAGTAAGCTGCTTCTCCCATTTGGGATTATAATTTTTTGTTTTACATTTGCAGGTAAATTCCAGGTCACTCTCCTCTCCTATACCACATCACTAAACTAGGGCTGGGTGATATCTGGTTTTCAGCATCATGATATATCATCAGCTAAACATCGCAATGGCGTTTCCGTGCGCTGCTCTGGTTTGCCAGAAGCGGCTTAGTCATGCTGGCCACATGACCCGGAAGCTGTACGCCGGCTCCCTCGGCCAGTAAAGCGAGATGAGCGCCGCAACCCCAGAGTCGTCCACGACTGGACCTAACGGTCAGGGGTCCCTTTACCTTTAAACATCGTAATATACCAATATATCATGGTGTCTGAAATAAGGATGGAGCTACATGGAGGCAATGGCTGGCTTCACAGTTTTTCCTGCATCGTGATTTTTGCCAACGCCTGCTCTTATAGAATTATAGAGTTGGAAGAGACCACAAGGGCCATCCAGTCCAACCCCCTGCCAAGCAGGAAGCACCATCAAAGCATTCCTGACAGGTGGCTGTCAAGCCTCTGCTTAAAGACCTCCAAAGAAGGAGACTCCACCACACTCCTTGGCAGCAAATTCCACTGTTGAACAGCTCTTACTGTCAGGAAGTTCTTCCTAATGTTTAGGTGGAATCTTCTTTCTTGTAGTTTGAATCCATTGCTCCGTGTCCGCTTCTCTGGAGCAGCAGAAAACAACCTTTCTCCCTCCTCTATATGACATCCTTTTATATATTTGAACATGGCTGTCATATCACCCCTTAACCTTCTCTTCTCCAGGCTAAACATACCCAGCTCCCTAAGCCGTTCCTCATAAGGCATCGTTTCCAGGCCTTTGACCATTTTGGTTGCCCTCCTCTGGACACGTTCCAGCTTGTCAGTATCCTTCTTGAACTGTGGTGCCCAGAACTGGACACAGTATTCCAGGTGAGGTCTGACCAGAGTGGAATACAGTGGGACTATTACTTCCCTTGATCTAGATGCTATACTCCTATTGATGCAGCCCAGAATTGCATTGGCTTTTTTAGCTGCTGCATCACACTGTTGACTTATGATTCGCTGCTCCCTGCATGAGGTAGTGCAGAGCTGCTTCTGGTATTATTATTATTAATTAATTAATTAATTAATTAAATTTATATACTGCTCTATACCCGGGGGAAGTCTCAGGGCGGCTTCTAGTCCCCCAATAGTTGTTGTTCCACTGTGTTTTTTTTTAAAAAAAATTGCTACTATTATGGATTAATTCACATCCTTCTTAGCGCAACCGCCCCCCGTTCCAGCCAGAAATGACTATGAAGTTCGAAACAATAACAAAGTGCACAAATCAAATTCTTCTCCAATGCCACTTGGTCTCACTGCCCATAGACTCCCTTCTTTCCACTATACTGATTCGTTTCGGTTGCACACCAAGGGCCAAGTCAGGTGCTCCAGGTAAGGAGTGCTGGAGGAAGGTTCAACTGCTTATTGGGAAGGAGAGGGAAGCCCTGGGTCTGGTGTTCCCCCCCCACCCGCCCCTCTCCACAAAGGTGACTGGATCAGGCCCTTTCCCCACTCACCTGGGTTGCAGCATCTCCAAGCTCTCACTGAACTGGTTTTTCAAGAAGCAGTTCAGTGCCTCTGTACACTCGGCCAGGGCAGCCTCCAGGAAGCTGCTGCGGAGAAGGAAGGCGCAGAAAGAGAGAGCTCAGTTAGCCTCCCCCGAAATGGCCCAGGAGACACAATCCACACATTCAGAACACATTTGAATCACATGGCTTCCCCACCCCCACCCCTTCCTGGAAGCCTGGGAACTGTAGTTTGGAAAGCGTGCCAGGAATTGCAGTCCTGTGGAGGGTGAACTACAATTGCTAGAATTCTTGGGGGGAAGCCATGTGATTTAAGTGTTGGCACGACATACTACTACAGAGAAACATAGTCTACGTGGGCAGCCCTAAAGAGAGACAATAATAATAATAATAATAATAATAATAATAATAATAATAATAATGTTATGATTTGTATGCCGCCCATCTGACTGGGTCGCCCCAGCTACAATGTATAATAATAATAATAATAATAATAATAATAATAATAATAATAAGTTTTTATTTATTTGTACCCCGTCCATCTGGCCGGGTCTCCCCAGCCACTCTGGGCGGCCTCCAACAGATATTAAAATACATTAAAATATCACAGGTTAAAAACTTCCCTAAATAGGGCTGCCTTCAGGTATTTTCTGAATGTCAGATAGTTGTTTATCCCTTTAACTGATGGGAGGGCGTTCCACAGGGCGGGCGCCACTACCGAGAAGGCCCTCTGCCTGGTTCCCTGTAGCTTGGCTTCTCGCAGTGAGGGAACCGCCAGAAGGCCCTTGGCGTTGGACCTCAGTGTCCGGGCTGAACGGTGGGGGTGGAGATGCTCCTTCAGGTATGCAGGACCGAGGCCGTTTAGGGCTTTAAAGGTCAGCACCAACAATTTGAATTGTGCTCGGAAACGTACTGGGAGCCAATGTAGATCTCTCAGGACCGGTGTTATGTGGTCCCGGCGGCCACTCCCAGTCACCAGTCTAGCTGCCGCATTCTGGATTAATTGCAGTTTCCGGGTCACCTTCACAGGTAGCCCCACGTAGAGCGCATTGCAGTAGTCCAAGCGGGAGATAACTAGAGCATGCACCACTCTGGCGAGACAGTCTGCAGGCAGGTAGGGTCTCAGCCTGCGTACCAGATGGAGCTGGTAGACAGCCGCCCTGGACGTATGCCCAAGAGGTCCACAGTTCAAAACCACACTTCACACCAGCAGCTTCAGGCAGGCATAACAGTATGTCATACATACCCGGCAGCCATCCCATTTTAACTGGTACATCCCAGAATAACAGAAGCCATCCTGGCATCTGATCGGATTCTGAAATGCCCAATCTTTTAGTCTTGCACAAGAGCACAAGACTCAAAGACACTCGTTTTTGGGTTCCGCACAAGTCAGCTGCTCATTTTGAAAATGAGGGGGAAATGTGTAGCACCCCCTCTTCGTGGGAGGCTGGAGCTGTGCTCTATGTGCACTCTGCCACCTGCACCCCTCCTGAGCACAGCACAGTTCCTCTCCAAGGAGGCGGTCCAGCTTCGCTCTCCTTCTGGCCACAGCAAGGACCCCAACAATGATGCCAGCGGCAGCCTCTGCACTCCAGCTGCCACCGCTGCTCTTGGTGGCCCTCCCAGGGTCCTTGGCGAGGCCCGCCCTCTGCTGCCCGCCCTGCATGATGCTGCGTTCACCCTCTTGCTGGGTGGAGGGAGTGCTTCTACCAGGGCAGACCAGGCAACAGCTCCATGGAGCTCTAGTACCAGGTTCTGGGGGCGGGTTGGATGGGGCTGTCCAGAACCCAGCTCCCGATCAGGCGCATTGGGAATGAGGCAGGTGGGCAACTGGCCCTCTTCTTCGTGCTTAGTGCCTGGTGATGGTGGAGGAGAGCAGCAGGTAGACTGCTCCTGAAGGTGGGGTTTCCACTAAATGGGTTTTACTTCTGACGAGACACGCCTAGGAGAGCATTACTAGAGTGACTATCTTTCAGTGTATAGAGCCCTACTGATGACGGTTTTTTGTGGTTTTTTAAAAATGTTTTTAAAGAGAGACTCAAATACCATTTCCTCATCTAACTAATCCTCAAATTAACCCTGTGAGGTATTAGGACAGGGTTCGTTGAACTGAGAGGGAAAAGTCAGAATTTGTCTCGTGCTATCAGGGGAACGCTTCCTGCTTCCTTCCCTCCCGTGGAGGCTAGAAGGGAAGGGCCTGGTGTTTCTGTTTGTGAAAGCAACAACCTCCCACCCAGCTGACGTACTTTACTCAGCCCTTCCAGCAAGCACAGAGTTACCAAGTTTGAACACTAAGCAAACACAGGCTTGGCAAGGCCTTTGCCAGCACATCCACCCCACCTTGTTCAAACAGGGCCGAGGACCTGGGTCCTCAGAGGCCAGATATGCCCTGCCAACACTCCAGATGGTCTTCTGAGGGAGATGGGGCAAGTCCCAGAAATACCGGGTTGGCCACAGGGCTATGTCCCCGGTGGTCCCGGCTTCAATCCCTGGCTTATCATAGCAAGCTGCACTGAGCCACCGAACCCAGTTTTATCTACATGGGCTGATAGCAGCTCTCTCAGATTTCAAGCAGGAGACTTTTTCTGTAAAGTTCCAGGGATTAAATGTAGGATGCTTTGCTTTCACCGCTGAGCCACTCATCTTCAAGTTAGGTAAAGGTAAAGGGGCCCCTGACCATTAGGTCCAGCCGTGTCCGACTCTGGGGTTGCGGCGCTTATCTCGCTTTATTGGCCGAGGGAGCCGGAGTACAGCTTCCAGGTCATGTGGCCAGCATGACTAAGCCGCTTCTGGCGAACCAGAGCAGTGCATGGAAATGCCATTTACCTTCCCGCTGCAGTGGTACCTATTTATCTACGTGCACTTTGACGTGCTTTCGAACTGCTAGGTTGGCAGGAGCCAACCAAGCAACGGGAGCTCACCCCGTTGCAGGGATTCGAACCGATGACCTTATGATCGGCAAGCCCTAGGCTCTGTGGTTTAACCCACAGCGCCACCCGCGTCCCTCCATCTTCAAGTTAGAGACGTCCAATTAAAGCAGGACTGGGGAACCAGTGTCCCTCCAGATGTTGCTGGACTACAACTCCCATCATGCTTGACTATTGGGCCACACTGGCTGGAGCTGCTGGAAGCTGGAGTCTAACAACATCTGGAGGGTCACAGGTTCCTCACCCTTGAACTAAAGGGTCTCTCAGGCAAAGGACGCTTGGCGCTATCCTACCAGTTACACAACCTGACAGCTGCACCCCCTGCAGCATTCCAAGGTATCCTGATCATAAGTAACAGGATCTGAGAGAGATTTGCCTGAGAATATCTCAGAGAACTTCTGTCCATCAAAAAGCCATTCCTGAGGAGCCATTGCTCTGAATTGCAGAGTAGCCAGCCAATATATAGCAAGCAGCATTCGAAATTCGCCAGGCGCATTTTGCACCTGGCTATCGGCCACTTGCAACCAAGTGAAGATGCCCGGGCTCCAGGATGGTGCCTGATGTCTCCACCATCTTGAGATACATGCCTGGGAATCTCTATTTTATCTGCGCAGTCAGAACAAATTTCAGGAACCAGAACATTGTATTGAATAATACAGCTTTGCCTGGCCCCAAATGGCAACTAGGCATTCCGTTTTGGCGACTGTAACTGTGGGTTTAAGGAGCCGCTGGACCCCTAGCTTATATATCTGAGTTTCTAACACTGATAGCAAGTCAGGAAGATCCTGGCTGAAGTATAGTTGTCACAGCGGCCTATAACCATTAATGGCCACCTCACACACTTAACCTGAAAGCCATCTCAGCCCAGGCACTAACTCTGCAATGTGGATGTCGCAGCGCAGCTTACCTTTCATGTCAATCTAATTTGCACAAGATTACCCCTGCAAACCCCACTGAAATAAGAGGGGTTATAAATGGCCCACCATAATAATTGCCTTCCTGGATCACACCATTTGGTCCTGCATTTGGGCTCCAGATGTTTGTGTGGCCTCAAGCAAGCAAGGCACAGAGGCCTACCTATATCCCTTGGGCTGCTCCTGTCCTGAGCATCTACTGTTTACAGGTGCTATTTTACTTATGAATCTGCAGGCGGAAATTTACACCTCAGAAACCAAATTATAAATTATAAAATGCAAAGTTCAGATTTCAGACTTGGACACCTTCATTTTAAGTTCTCATATATATCTAACAAGAGAGAGAGAGTTATATATATATAAAGTTCTACTTTGGATGCAGATGTGAGGGAACACCACACAGAGAGGTTTTTGAAAAGTCAAATATCCCATCGCTCTGAGTTTCGACCTTCAGTATTCCCAGGAAACACTGTAGGCAGCTGGAGGCTCTTTCTTCCTAAGGAACGAAACTGCATGCAAGATCACCCATAACTAAATCAGGTCCCAGTTGCAGAGATGGTCAGCCCCCCTCTCGACATATCAGACCCATCATCCCTGACCACTGGGCTCCCCTGGCTGCGGCCAACACGAGTTGAGAGTTCATGATGCTGCCCCCACCCTGATCTGAGAACTTCCCGATTCAAAATCCACGCCGCAAAATCCTGCTTCATCCTCCACACACATTCAGAGGTGTGCTTTGTCGTGGGTCCATGTGCGTAGCCTTTCTGCTCAGTTAGGGTCACTCACAAGCACTCGCCTTCCCCCCTAACCCCTACACTTGCCGCCCTGGGAAACATAAGGGAGACAAAGGGCAGATGGGGGGGGGGTGAGGGCAAAATAACTGGTGGTGGCACCGAAGAGATGACTGAGAAGCCCCAGCACGAAGCCGAGGGGGCTGGACCAGATGGGCCTTTGTCAGGAGGGCCTTGGGGGGAGAACCTCATCCAGGAGCATCAGGACTCCAGGGACATCCTGCATCTCCCATCTCTTCCCTCGCCCACCCCCCCGCAAAAAAACCCTTCCATTTGTCAAGCGCTGTCTTATGCCCACCCCACCCCCGCTGAAACCCAGCGACCCTGGTTTGGTCTCCCTCTTCCACTCCTTGTTGAAACCCCCCCCCCATTTTTAGCCCAAAGCGGGGGGGGGGACTCTCTTCGCAGGATCACTTCCCCCCCCCAACCCAGCCGCCGCCTTGGAGAGACTCTGCATTGCAGTGCCCTAAAAGTCTCCTCCGCCTAGGAAGCGGGGTTTTTTTTTGGGGGGGGGGGAGCTGGGAGGAAGGAAAGAAGGAAGGAAAGAAGGAGAGATGGATCCGCTTTCCGTCCGGCAGCGAGGAGGGCTGCCGGTTTCCCTGCCTCGCTCACCTCCTTACCTCCTGCTGCTGCTGCTGCCGCCGCCGCCGCCTTCCAGAGCCATACCGGGAGAGCTGCCAGCCAGGCCGGGACTCGGGAGCAGGAGTCGCACTCGCAGCCCCTTCAGGAATGCCAGGCGACACGCAGGCGAAGCGGCCGGGCTCGGCCGGGCTCCGCCCTGCAGGTGGCTCCCTCCCATCCCCTACCTGGGCTGCGGAGGGAGCACAGGTGACAACTCCGCCCTCCCCTTCCTGCCACCCGGACCGTGCCGGATTCTCGCCTCCCCCAGCCCGGCATCGCCTCCTCCATTTAGAGAGAAGAGGTCTGGACTGGACCAAAAGCAGGCAAGTCACATCCATGCATATAATATATATATACCGGTATATTTTGAATTATGGTGCTGGAGGAGACTCTTGAGAGTTCCATGGACTGCAAGAAGATCAAACCTATCCATCCTTAAAGAAATCAGCCCTGAGTGCTCACTAGAAGGACAGATCCTGAAGTTGAGGCTCCAGTACTTTGGCCACCTCATGAGAAGAGAAGACTCCCTAGAAAAGACCCTGATGTTGGGAAAGATGGAGGGCACAAGGAGAAGGGGACGACAGAGGATGAGATGGTTGGACAGTGTTCTCGAAGCTACTAACATGAGTTTGGCCAAACTGCGAGAGGCAGTGAAGGATAGGCGTGCCTGGCGTGCTCTGGTCCATGGGGTCACGAAGAGTCGGACACGACTGAACAACAACAATGTATACACTTCCCCCAAACCAGACAGCTTTTCGTATCTCTTTTATTGCTTTCCCTGGGATGGCTCCTGCAAATATTCGACAGGTGCGCCTGTGCCAGCTGTTCCTTCCCATTGTTTTAAGACACAGATGGAGAGAGGGGAAGGGAAGAAGGGTCTACTGAAAAGTCACTCAGCGTTAGGCATCCAATAACCTGTACAAAACTTAAGAAACAACTCACCAACTTTTGTTATGGAACATCAGGAGCACCTCTTGCCAGACTGTTGCTTAGGGTCTACGCAACATTTTAAGCATGTTCCAAGCACCCCAGGCATATGCATTTATCCTGGTGGTATAGCCTTTACAACAGTCCTGGAAGATAAGGTCTTCATTATCCCCCTTTCACAGATGGCAAGACTGAGGGTGAGAAAATAGTCTCCGCCCACCTATCCGGCTTCTCCTTAATCACTTTCCGATCCCAGACTGGGTTACAAAAAGAAAAAGCATATACACACGAGTAAAATCACAGCGGTCAGCCTATTATTTGGAATACGTACCACTGCCACCAATACTACAGTCACAGTATTCAGCTCATAACAGATCCCAGTAAAAGCCTGAGATCGACTGTTGTTGCATTGGGTTCAGAAAACCACCAATGACAGTGCCCACAATCTCAGAAGCAGAGGCCTCATCACTTCCCCAACTCTGGCACCCTCCAATACCTTATTTTAAGCATTACAGTGTACTAATGTTCCAACAATGGGGGATTTTCCTCTATTAGGAAACACTTTTGCCTACACCCAAATAGTCTGTCTTCTGCTTTTCTACCACCAGTTCCATCTGTATGAAGGCATCCTGCCACTCCAAAACAGCTGCACCGTGGTCATTCCCAGCCAACCTGTTTACTGAGCATTTCCCTTGATTCTGTTGGGAGGTTAGATGATATTGGCTGCTTCTTGAGCATTCATTCTGATTCGTTTGCAGGTACAGTAGGTTAGTTCCCTGTCACTTTCCTTACTGCAAACGTTTAGCTTTATTTTTTATTTTTGCAGGCGGAGTGAGGCATTGTTGCCAAGAGGGCTGAAAACAACTTTAAGGGTGCATCCTGAATTTGCCAATATGTGATTGAATCCCACTCCAAAATAATGACAGCGTGGGGAAGCAGTGGTCTAAGAGTTTCCCTTATTGCATTGCCACACTGCAAGAGCCCCTGGGTGATATATAGCTTCTCTGGCACTTCTAGATAAACAGCTTGTCCAACCAGGGCAGCTGTACTGTAGCAACCATTATTTCTGTTGGGGAATCTCAGACAGCCCTTTCTCATTTAGAGCACAGGAAATTCCCAGATGAGGGGAGCAGAGAACAGAAGCATCATAGCCCCACACTTCCACAGGGTCACATACTGCTATGCTATGCTATTGATGAGATTTCCATTAAACAATTAGCCTTCTTACACAACCACAGCAGTTCCTATTAGAGAGACTTGAGCAAAGACAACTAAAAGCAAGATGGGAACACAGAAAGGTGGGCGGAGGTGCAAAGCTACAAATCTGATTGGTACTGAGGCTATTTGCATCGATAATGGTTTGTCAGTTTGGGAAAGAGAAGCCTTTCTGCATTTTTCAAGAGGGTTCTAATTTTGGTTAGGTAAAAGTGGGGGGGGCAGACTTTGTCTGTTTGGATTTAGTTGCTTCCTTCACCACAGATCTCCTAGAATTATAGAACTGTAAAGTGGCACCAGGGACCCAGGTGGCGCTGTGGGTTAAACCACAGAGCCTAGGGCTTGCTGATCAGAAGGTCGGCGGTTCGAATCCCTGCTACGGGGTGAGCTCCCGTTGCTCGGTCCCAGCTCCTGCCCACCTAGCAGTTCGAAAGCACATCAAAGTGCAGGTAGATAAATAGGAACCGCTCTGGCGGGAAGGTAAACGGCGTTTCCGTGTGCTGCTCTGGTTCGCCAGATGCGGCGTTGTCATGCTGGCCACATGACCCGGAAGCTGTACGCCTGCTCCCTTGGCCAATAAAGCGAGATGAGCGCCGCAACCCTAGAGTCGGACACGACTGGACCTAATGGTCAGGGGTCCCTTTACCTTTAAAGTGGGAAGGGACCTATAGAGCCATCTATTCCTGCAATGCAGGAATCACAGCTATGGAAACTGCAGCTGTTTAGCCTTGGTTAGCGCCAAAAGAAATATCAGCCTCAAAAACTTTTAATTGCTTCCTTGAGATGAATTTCAGGAATAGAAAGAATCCCTTCATTCGCTATCTGCCTTAAAGAACAGGGTAACTTTATTATTTCCTCTTTCATTGATCTATTTCTGCGCTAAATGTGACCAAACCTGCTTTCTGGAAACGCCCAGAGTCTTGCAGAATGGCCATGTGGTATGGGGAAGTCCACAGGGCAACAGCTATTTTAAGCACCCAGTAAACTTTAAGAAGAGCAGTTCCAAGCTCTGTAACATTGGGCAGATGTCACATGGCCTTCTAAGCAGTTCTGTCGAGGTACTAGGATGTAAAGGAGTTCCGTAAGCTAGCAATAGAAAGCTCAAATCACAAGTCACGCACGGAAAGCTTCCATTCTTTCTTGCCCCCTAAAATAGCAGCTGCGTTGACCAACAAGGACATGCTGGGAATGATAAAATTTACAAAGAACTTGTAGCATTAAAAGTCCTTGTTAAGGAAATGCATGAGAATATGAGGTTAAGTAAAATATTCGGGTCCTGATTAGGGATATTCCGATGCTCTACAGATATAGGAGCTTGTGTCTGTGTGCAGTAGCTAGAATCCTAGAAAACTGAAATCTGCCCTCCTTTTGTTAAATATTATCCAGATCTTCTTTAGCTGCTAAAGAAGCCCCCAAATGTTCTTGAGGTATTTTATACCTGCGCCAGTTCGGCTAGGATCCTTCGGAAAGACCCCATACGATCAGAGACTCTGCTCCTGCCCACTGGGGGAAGTAGGTAGCCCCGAGCATCTATTCCTTAGATGCCCTTTTTACGACAAGGCGCGCAGAGACATCATTGCACCCCTATTGGAGAGGTCAGCTGACCTTCCAGATAAGACTAAACTAAATGCCCTTTTACTAGGCAAAGATCAAAAGATAACCCGGATGGTAGCTAGATTCTGCACGCAGATTTGCAGGCACAGTCTATCCTCCCAGAACCAACCATCCAGCGGGGAAAACAGTCGCAGTGAGCCCCCGGGGCAATAGGGTCAATCTGTATGTGATTTGATGCAGAAAGCTCCGAAGCACAGTGGAGGTCAAACAGTTCTGGCTCCACACCCCCATTTACTTTGGAGGAGACACTGCTCAGTGGCCTTGTATGTAGAAGATCTCTTGTTCAGTCCCTGACCTCCCCAGAGTATTGAACTTGGTGTTGGGCTGTGGGTAGCAGCTCTTCTGTTCGGGAATGGAATGAAGACCTTGAGCAGAAGCTGGGAAAATGCAAGCTGGACTCTCCTCTTGGATATTTTTAGCCCCTTTTAAATTTTTAGACTGCTATATTCATTCTGCGTTTTAATTTCTTTTAGCTCTGTAAAACACTTTTCAGATTTTAAATGCTGGTCTAGGACCGTAATATTTGATTGATTGATTGATTGATTGATACCTGCGTACCCGACAGCCAGTGGCATCTGATTTCAACATTTGATAACTGCAATTGATACTTTGCAATATTTGATAGTTGGCAAGTAATGGGCTTTAGTACTGGAGTGTAGTGGTGGTTGATTTTTTTAAGGTAAAGGGTGGTCTAAACCACTGAGCCTCTTGGGCTTGCCGATCAGAAGGTCGGTGGTTCGAATCCGCAATATGGGGTGAGTTCCCGTTCCTCTGTCCCAGCTTCTGCCAACCTAGCAGTTTGAAAGCACACCATGGCAAGTAGAGAAACAGGTACCGCTGCAGCAGGAAGGTAAATGGCATTTCCATGCACTCTGGCTTCCGTCACGGTGTCCCGTTGCGCCAGAAACGGTTTAGTTATGCTGGCCACATGACCCGGAAAGTTGTCTGTGGACAAACAGCGGCTCCCTCGGCCTGAAGCGAGATGAGCGCTGCACCCCTTAGTCGCCTTTGACTGGACTTAACTGTCTAGGGGTCCTTTACCTTTACCTTTTACCTTATTTAAAAAGCACTCTGCTTTTAAAATAGCATACGGTATCCTCAGGAAAAATCTCCCACATTAACATCTGCATTGCAGAGGATTTGGGGGGGGGTGGTATGTGCACTCAATTTGCTTGGGTCAACGCTGGTCCTTTCCACTGCCTACTGGTAAACTGAGGATTTGCATAAGAATATACCTAATAATTGCATGGTTGCACATTGCAAAGGAAGAACAATATGAGTGGCTACATTGTCTTCAGCTGTTGCTCTAAATGGGAAACCACAATAAGACTCCCAAAGAAGCCAAGGTTCCCCAGAAGACATAATCTGAAAGCCACAGATCTAGCATAAATATAATATTGCATAGTTTATAGGCTATAGTACTTGTTAGTCAGTATTTATAGCTGACATGCACCTCTTCTAAATCACGAAGCAAAACACATACCTGAATTTTGCTTTAAAACTCATGAAAAACTGAATTGTGAAATTAGAAAATTATTTGCAGATGTTCAGCGTTTGCATATTTGCTTCAGCTCCGTGGCTGCAGCCCAGAATCAGCCGACTCCATTCTGAACTGAAGAGATCCTACAACTTTCAAGCAACTTCAATAGCTCTATGAGAAAGATGCTGCCAGCCCATGTTGCACTAAATAGGCACATTTCAGCTGCCCATATTCTTCCCTTCCGTTCATGCATAAAACCTTTCTTGTCAACAGCCAGGCCTCTGTCATTCCCAAGGTCTTCAAGCACAACCAGACGTTAAAAACAAAACAAACAGCGTTAAGGAAGCATACACAGAGCCTTGCCTAGAAATGAAGCGGCATATGGTGCAAAACAGGTGGTAAGTTGTGTGCACCTCAGAGAAGTGGGTTTAATTCCAACATTTGGATTTAAGTGAGATGCTAACCGGCATTACCTCAGGGGTTGGTAGCTAAATTGCTTCCAGGCTCCTGCCATGGCATTTCCACAGGTGCCAAGGGCCCAGTTGTTTGATCCTCACAGTGGCAATCTGGCCTCTCAGCTCCCAGCACCAGCTGTGCCTCAAGAGGTGGTTCCTTAGCAACCAACAAAGCAAGGCCTTGCTGCTGCGACAGTATTCCAGGGGTGTGCCTCCTCCTGCCAGCCATCCCTGGGGGGACTGTGCCAGGGGAAGGCCTGCCTCTTCTGTCAATCATCTACTTGGTTTGCCAGCAGACACCAAGGTCTCTGGGAGAAGCCTGTCCCTTAGTCTCCTGCAGAGCTATTGAAGAGCTGTTGGAAACTGAGGCATCGAAGGAAGGTACAGCAAATGCCCTGCTCGTTTCAAATCTGGCCTGGAGTTTTGTCCCTATACTGCAAGCATATACCATGAAGAAACCCTGATCTTGCCCTTTTACCAGGTTCCAGACCAGCTGACCTTCTGACGGAGCCCCACATTTTTTAATTGTTTTCATTTTTTTATTTCATGCCTCCGGCACTTTTGGCATGTCATACGTGGTTGGCGCTGTGGGTTAAACCACAGAGGCTAGGGGTTGCCGATCAGAAGGTCGGCGGTTCGAATCCCTGCGACGGGGTGAGCTCCCGTTGTTCAGTCCCTGTTCCTGCCAACCTAGCAGTTCAAAAGCATGCAGTGCAAGTAAATAGGTACCGCTCCGGCAGGAAGGTAAACGGCGTTTCCGTGTGCTGCTCTGGTTCGCCAGAAGCGGCTTAGTCATGCTGGCCACATGACCTGGAAGCTGTACGCCGGCTCCCTGGGCCAATAATGCGAGATGAGCGCCGCAACACCAGAGTCGTCCGCGACTGGATCTAACGGTCACGGGTCCCTTTACCTTTAAAGGTGAAGGTAAAGATAAAGGACCCCTGACGGTTAAGTCCAGTTGCAGGCGACTCTGGGGTTGCGGCACTTATCTTGCTTTACTGGCCGAGGGAGCCGCCGTTTGTCCGCAGACAGTTTTTCTGGGTCATGTGACCAGCATGACTAAGCCACTTCGGGTGCAATGGAACACTGAAACCACAGCACACGGAAACGCTGTTTACCTTCATGCCGGAGTGGTACCTATTTATCTACTTGCACTGGCGTGCTTTCGAACTGCTACCGGTAGGTTGGCAGGAGCTGCGACTGAGCAACGGGAGCTCACCCCCGTTGCTTTTCATAGCACTCAGCAAATCTTTAGCCTCAGGACAGCAAAGTTTTCCCTCTGCCATGTTGCTCACCTTGCTCTTTCACCATCTCCCTATTTACAAAGCAGCCTGGAGGCTTTGATTGACAGCCCCTACTCGAATGGGCGGTGCCCTTTTATAAAGCTCCTCCCACCTGTAACAAGAGAAACCACATGGCCCTCCTAGGCCCTACGTACTTAGCTGTGATATGCCAGATTACAAACGCAAAGGCTGTTCTTGCCAAGAAGACTTTATTTTAAAGCTGACGCAAGAAGCACCAAACTGGTGGCATTTATGTGCCAATGAATTACAGACAACTCTTAAAAGGACACTTGCTTTTTAAATCCTAGCAGAAGCTTCCCCAGCAGCTATTCTACACTGTTTTAAACCATTTTTTACAGTTCAGTATTGAAGTCCATTGCAAAAAACAAAACAACCCCCCCCAAAAAAACCCACCAAATTAAGGTAATAGAATTTTGAAGGGGTTGGTAGGGAGCTGTCACAAAAAATCTTTCAGCATCCCAGCAAGAGTAATCAGTAATTATTTTAGGGATAAAGGGGGAGTGGTTTCTTGGAGATGCAACAAAAACATTTGGGCATCTACGAGAGCCTATGGGAGTAGTCTGATTTTTTTTTTATAAAAAAAAAAAACTTTTCTTTTTTAGAAGTGGGGAATAGTGGGGCTGGGGGGGGACAAGAAGCCATTGGGCAGGACAACACAGTGGGAGACCCAAGGGACTGGTCATTTTTTAAAACCCCACTAATTTTAAAAACTATTTTTTAAAGTAGCAAATTGGAGGTGGGGTCTTGAGGGACTACAAAACTCCCATCTGGGGGCAGAAACATAAAATCCAGATCTTCACACACACATACCCCATCCTGTGGTTTGACTAGTGCCACAAATTATGGCTAGAGCCCACCTGTCTTTTTGCCCTCTGTTGTAAAAAGTTAGGTACAATGAGGCATAAGTGTATGTTCCATACACCAAGAGAGAGAGAGAGAGAGAGAGAGAGAGAGAGAGATATGCAAATACACTTCTTTTCGTGAACCTGTTCTATTTTCACACTTGGTTAGCTGCAAAATTAAGCAATTGAAAAATTCCCTCTTTCTGGCAAGTAGCAAGGCAATGACAGGGCAAATGGCAAGTAAGAGAAAAAGCAGTGCTGGGAGTTAACCACCAATACTGCAACCCCATCCTTGGAAAGCACTGGGACCTCTTGCAAACAGATATGACCCTGAGAACAGGAAGTGTGGTTATTTAAGGAAAGGTGAGGCCCTCCCATGTTTACAAGGTGCACACCCGTTATATGCACGCACGCACACGCACACACAGACAATGCTTCTGCTGGATCTTCCTTCCATCAGCGAAGCTCTAGCATCTGCCCTTGTATTTGAATCATGCTGCAATCCCCTGTAGGTTAAAACTACCAAGCTGGAGTCAAATTCAGAAAACAGAATCCAGGCACTGGCAAATAATGACACCCCCGATACAGAAGAGAGCAGATGGCAGGAGGGGAGAGGAAGCTGCTGCTTCTAAGCATTAATCTCAAGTAATTAGCCAATTTAGGGAGAGGCAGCCAAAAGACAGCTGATGTGTGTGGGCGCGCATGCAAACGCCTCTCCCTCTCTCACACACACATGCACACAGTCACCAAACGCTGAGCAGAAATGAGCAAGTTGGACCTGAATTGCTACTCACAGGACACCTGCCATTAATCACCGTCTTGCTTGGAGGGATCAGAGCCTCCCCCCACCCGACTGAGAATCCAGTTCCCAGCCAAGTTTCTCTGGCCACCGAGAGCACCCATTTCAACGAGCCAACCGTGCACATGGCATATGGAAGAGGCCAAGAGCCTGGAGGAGCAGACAGAGGAGCGTCCAGACTGACGGGAGCAAGCCCTGTGTTACTGAGCAAAGGCCCCAGCTGGTGCCAACTGGAGGGAGCATTATGTGGGCACATGACCACCAAAGTGCTTGGGGGGGGGGAATGTCTCAAAGGGTCAAGGAGGCATAACATTACATACCAGACGAGTTGGGCTCTTCTTGCTCTGGAGAGAACTAGAAATGAATACTGAAACTTCTGCACCTGCAAAAAGACTTAAGACAGGCTGAGCTGGTCAGCTGCAAGAACTTGGGCCACAAGCATAACTTGGCTCAGTCCTACACTTGCTTGGTTCAAGGAAGCCTGTCTCTTCCTTTAGCCTCAGCTTCCCTTGCACAGAGAAACACAAGACCTAACAAATAAATTATTAGCCGGCCAAAACTTGGTAAGAGAAAGATGCTACTTTCTAGCCTACTTAGCCAGTATCCTTTCAAGAACTATTTTGAACATGTCAGCAGCCCTCTTCTTCTGTCTTCTTGGGACTTGGGAGTTGCTCTTCTTCTGTTGCCTGGAGCTCTTAACACTCAGACCCATCCCATTTGGAAATTAAAAAACAAGACACATTCACTGAAGGAGATCCAGGTCCTTTTCCTGCCACTCAGTTGCTTTGAGAGCTTGTTTATTTCATATTCTGTCCATAGTGCCCAGAATAGTGCTGAATCAGATACAGAGAAGAGAACGATCTCTTCAAGGCGACACCCACCCACAACTTGGAAGGATAAAATGTCCCATGTTTGCAGCTGGGGGCACAACTCTGGCAGGTCGCCCAAACAGAATTACAATTAACTCATTAACTAATTTCCCGAAAGGGGCCTGGTTGGTTGGTGGTCTTTGCTCTTTTCAGACTTTGCAAATAAAGCTGGTCAAACTTTTTTTTTTTTTTGCAAGCCATTTCTCCTCTAGTTCTTTCCACCCATTTCTGATAAAATACACAGCTGCAGTTTCTCTCACCAAGACCTCAGCACCCAAGAGAATGTGCTTAAATCAAATTGCTGTGTCAAGCAGCTGAACTGTTACATGTGAACACATTTTGCAAATTAAGCATTGTTGTGTATTGCTTGCTTATTTTGCATAACTGATTCTGCTTTTTAAGTCATAGACTGGGGAAAATAAGCTATACAAAGGCCCCTGCCCTGCAAACCTCAGGGTCTCAGGAACAGGATTCAGCACCTGAATTCCACTCCTGGGCAACACACCCAGCACCTTTTCAGTCCATCCTAGGAGTCAACCGCTGCTGCTCTGAAGAGAGCCGTAAATCAAGTGACATCTTTCTTCAGCTCCCACTTCTAAAAAAGTTTTCCATGCCACCTCGATCATCAGCTTTTTTGGTTTGCTTACTACCCAAAGATACCTCGATGTTGTCTGAATGCCTAAGCCAAGTCACAAGGTCAAGTGGAACAGCCATCTCAGGAAGCTTTCAAACAGGGTTTACTGTGGGTACCTTGGTTCTCGAACTTAATCCGTTCCGGGAGTCCATTCGACTCCCGAAACCGTTTGAAAACCAAGGTGCGACTTCCGATTGGCTGCAGGAGCTTCCTGCACTCAATCGGAAGACGCGCCGGATGTTCAGCTTCCAAAAAACGTTTGCAAACCGGAAAACACATTCCAGGTTTGCGGCGTTCGGGAGCCGATTTGTTTGGGAATCAAGCCGTTCAAGTACCAAGGTACCATTGTATTCCAGCGGAGAAAAGCAACTTTGCTTATCAAATCAGGAGAACCTACACTCTTTGGCCCTTACCTACAGCCATGTTCATAACCACTGGATACTTGCTTTCAGGCTTGAGAACCAGAAATTCCCCTTTCCTCCATGTCTCCCCTGCCTCTCCCCCCCAGAAAAAAAAACCACATTAGTTTTACTTATCCAGTACATATTGCACGCTGTCAGTCATAGCCACAGAACAATATCACACAATTTAGCAGTAATTTATGGCTTCGGAATTTATTTTTGAGGCATAGAGGCAATACTCCTGATCCCTCTGCAGTGGGCATGTGCTGAGGAAAGAGTGGGACTCGAGACAGGATTGTTATGAGGGTAGAGGGGGAAGGCAGTAGTCAATTTCATGGTTCATCGAAGAAAACGGGGGTTTAGACAGGTGATACTGACAGTTTTATTGATGTTCAAACCAGCAACAATTTTGACCAACATTCCTATGATAAGGTGAAGGATGAGCTAAACTGGAGGAAACTCTGCAGATCTGTGCCTGTGCATCTCGAGTTCAAGGTCAATTTCACTGGATATTTGAGACAGAAGCCAAGTACCAGATCAGCTTCTTGGTGAGATCAATCAGGATATGTTCATGTGCAGTCAGTTCAAACTCAAGCTTCAAAAAGGTACATCAAAGCAGAATTTTCCTTTTTACATTTTGCTATAAAGATTTGCGAAAATATGTCAATTTGATATTTCCCACCAAATTAAAAAAGCAAAGCCCCCCCCCAACGTTTAACAAAGAGATTCTGTATCCCCCAATACTAATGGGTTTCCTTTAAGGAAAAAAAAGTCCTTAAAATGCAAGAATCTTTCAAACAACAGGTAAATCAAGTTAATACTAGAAAATATTAATTTCCTTAAAACTTCCACAACACAGAAAATGTTAAAAATGGAATTCATTCAATGGACACGTGCCAAAAAGCCGCTTTTAAAGACTCGCCTGCTATAGAGGTTTGTAAAAAGCTCCTCCTGCTTTTGCTAATGCACACTTCAAGAGGTTAATGTTAAAACAATTCGAAATCAAACTCTGCTGAGCAATGTGTTACATGAGTGATGAGCCCTGCTTAGGCAAGTCTGGGGAAGCGAGACGGCAAAGGGAGTTCAGCCACTTCTCCAATTCTGCAGAGTAGCCATGGGAAGTGGGATAAATTCAAACAGTCAAAGGGCCCCCAGGTACGAAACCTGCTGTATAAAAGGGCAACTGTCCACCAGCCCCCAATTTCCAGTACTACTTCTGAGAATTAATTTAAGAAGAGTGCCAAAGAGCTGCAGTTACATGGTGGGTGGCTGCTTAACAGAGGAGGATGAAAGGTAATACCAGGGCTGGGAAATGGGATTTATGTGCAACATTACAAGGTATTCCTCCATCGTGGCACAGCCTCTTCAGTGCAAGCACAGCTATCAAAAAGATCATCAGAAGGCAGGTCACCCACCTAGTGCAAGCAGCTCTCTGGAACACGGATGAAGAACTGGACTTCTTTCAAAGGCCAGTGGAAAGGGAAGGGAATAATACTACTGACAGAATTAGTTGATGAGCCCAGACATATTTAGGCATTGTAGCACTGTGCATTGGTGGGGGGGAGGGGGGGAGGGATTTGCAAACAAAAGAGCAATCTGTTTGCACACACGCAATCAGCTCAGATGGGAGGAGGTCCAATAGAACCCATCTGCCATGTCAACCTTTCCCTGAACATCCTGCTTGCCAGTCCAAGGACTGTCGTGGGATGCAGCTGGGCTCAAATGCAGCCATTGTTTTTTTGGGGAGGGAAAGAGGAGAAGGTGCATTAGTTCTGCTTTTCCCCCAACTGCCCAGTTTCCAAGGTAGAGTATTTTCCTCCAGCTAGCAAAATTGCCTGGGACATTCTAAAATCATACCATTCCCCAATCCCAATACGTGCCCCTTTAAATAAACGAATATTTATATAGAGAATTTTATATAAAACTCTTTTCTTTTATCACTCGTCATCAAAGTTCTGACTCAGCAGGAAGTTGGCCGCCAGATTCTCATTCTTCTCACAAGCAAAGTACGCCTGGATCACCAGGCTCTCAGGGAAGCCCAGGGCCTTTAACTAAGGGTGGGGAAGGGAGAGAGAGAGAGAGAGAGAGAAAGAGAAAGAGGAAAGGAAGGAAAAAAGTTAGAAACGCTGATTGGCAACACTGTGTGTCCTACAATCTCACCTTTCCTGTAAGGAGCCAACTTCCAGGAATGCTGCCAATGATGATGATAATCCTCTATAATAATCTCCCTGTGTCCCTGCGTCCGCCGTCCGTGTGTCAGTGGAAATCGCAACTGCGCATGCGCTCCACTGACACACGGATTGGAGCGCAGAGAGGAGGAGGAGCCTGAGGTTGGAGCGCAGCGTGAGCGAAGCGCTTGCGCTTCGCAAGCCTCCGAACCTCTCCGCTTCAGCCGCAATGGCGGCCGCTCCCCGCGCACTGCTGCTTCTCCCCCTCCCTTCTTTCTCCCCGCCTCAGCCGCCCGTGGCGGCGGCGGGGAGGGCGGCCGTCGCCGGGGCTGCCGGTGGGGCAGCGGCAACAGGCGGCTCCGCCATGGTGGTGGCTTGGCCGCCTGAGGTGGGGAGAAGGAAGCGCCTCGGGTCCCCGCCGCCGCCGCTAGCGCCCATTATTAATGGGCTTAATTCAACTAGTAATAATAATAATAATAATAATAATAATGCACAAACCCCCTTATGGGAGACCCCAACATGCCTATCCTGTGTTGGGTCAGGTCTGGGCAAGACGAGTACCAAAATAAGGACTATGGCACTCTACAGCATGGTTCGCCACAGGAGTGGAGTAGGCAGACATCATTAGTAGGGTTAGCATAATTATCAGTTCCGCGCAGAAAAGGCTCATTCTTGTGTTGTCACCCTCCGGACCTTTCATGGAGAAGGCACACAAAGAGGGGCCTCAGAAGATGATCTCAGGGTCTGGGCAGGTTTATATGCTCCCATACTGTGGTATGCCCTTCCTCTTCAGTTCCTTCAAACAACTTATAAGATATATAATTTGCTCAGGCTTTCCCTGGCCCTTAAGACTGGACCTTGTTATTACTGAACTCTTGTTTTTATGATACAGCTTTACAGGTTGTTGTTTTTCTCTCTGTTTTTTGTGATACTGTTTTATTGTTTATTTGTTTGTACACCACTTAAAGATTTTAAAATATTAAGCAGTTTAGAAATGGTTGTTTTTTTAGAATCAACAAATATTTCAGTACAGAAAACTGGCTTGTTTGGTGCAGAACTGGCTTATGAATAACCATGGTTCTATAGCCTTAGAGAAAGACAAAAGCGAATGAAGCAAAACCACATGTTCAGAGCTCACATGCCAATCAGCTTATTGCCAGGCTGCCGGCACTTCCTGCCCTAAAGCTCCTGTGCTGCCCTCAGACTCTACTGCGGGGCTGACTAACCTGTGAGCCCTGAGGGCAGAGGCGTAGCAAGCCCAGGTGGTACCCGGGGTGGATATTTTTTTTTGTCACCCCCCACCACTTTAATTTAAACAAAAAAAAAAGTGTCACCCCCCTCTGATGGTGCCACTTTGCGAGGTGTGGGGGTTTTGTGTGTGTGTGTCTATTATCTCTTTTTTTTCAATAAAGTTAAAATAAAAATAAAATAAATAATAATAATAATAATGTAAATAAATAAAAATAAATAAAAATAAAAAGTGTCACCCCCCTCTGATGGTGCCACTTTGTGAGGTGTGGGGGTTTTGTGTGTGTGTGTGTGTGTCTATTATCTCTTTTTTTCCAATAAAGTCAAAATAAAAAATAATAAAAAAATGATAAAAATTATAAATAAATAAAAAATTAAAAAGTGTCACCCCCCCCTCTGATGGTGCCACTTTGTGAGGTGTGGGGGGTTGTGTGTGTGTCTATTATCTCTTTTTTTCAATGAAGTTAAAATAAATAAAAATAAATTTAAAAAAAAATTTTTAAATTTTTTTTTTAAAAAAGTGTCACCCCCCTCTGGGGTGGAACCCGGGGCGCACCCCCCCCCCCCGTTGCTACGCCCCTGCCTGAGGGAGTACAGTTTCCAGCATCCCTGCCCATTGGCCATGCTGGATGTGGCTGGTGGGAGCTGGAGTCCAACATTATCTGGAGGTCCACAGGTCAGCCAGCCTAGCTCTAGTCCACACAGCAAGATGATGGGGAGTGACTTGTAATACTAGGCAATAACCTGAAAGTCCCACCCTTTCCACTGTACCCACCAAGATGTCTCTGTAGCCCAGTGTTTCCCAACCAGTGTGCCTCCAGATGTTTTGGGACTACAACTCCCATCATCCCTCGCTAGCAATACCAGTGGTCAGGGATGATGGGAATTGTAGTCCCAAAACATCTGGAGGCACACTGGTTGGGAAACACTGCTGTAGCCTACAGGAACTAGTGCAAGACGTAGAGGCCACAACCCTGGCTGCTTAACTGTTCTGTAGCTCATGAGGGAGCAAATCCTACAGGGGGAAGCTCCAGTACAGAAAGCAAGAGACTTCCCTTCTTGTCCCTGCCCCAGACCACTGCTCCCCTCTTTTACCCTTTCTATGGCTTCTTTTTCCTGAGGCGTGACTTGGATGTAATTCATCTGAGGGGTTTCCTCCCCAATAGCACCCATCTCTCCTTCAATGTCTGCGATGTCAGGTACTTCACCCAGTGGTTCATTGAGCATCTGAATGAACTGCTCCTGGTGCTGGCTGATTTGCTGGAGGAGGAAGAGAAGAACTTGCTGTTATCAATTAAAACATGCCTACACCCCACAACTCCTCAGGGCCCCAGGGACAGCAAACCTCACACAAGCACCTCCAAAGGACACCAAACCCTCACATGAGACCCTCCAATTTGAGGGGAAGAGAGGACTCAGGAGACCTGCCCTGCCATTGAAGTCCTCACTATTATGCCACTGAATTTTCAAGTATGTTGTATTCATAATCCTCCTTCTCTAGCCACAACACACACTGCATCCACTGTTAAAGCTTGCCCATATATAATTAAGGCAAAGCAAAGGAAGATGACTGAGCCAGCAGTGATCACCCTAACCCAAGGGCCTAGGGCAGTGATGGCTAACCTTGACACTCCAGATGTTTTGGGACTACAACTCCCATCATCCCTGACCACTGATCCTGTTAGCTAGGGATGATGGGAGTTGTAGTTCCAAAACATCTGGGGCGTCAAGTTTAGCCATCACTGGCCTAGGGTAAGCAAATCAAGAGAACTGGGAGGAAACTGGGCCATGAGGGTTGGCAGCATCATTTAAAGGAGGAACCCCAGGGAAGCAATCACCCACCTAAAAAGTAGGATCTGGCTGTGCAAGTCAATGACACTCAAACAATGCATATAACAGCACAAATGGTGCTGCCTAGCCAGGTTAGCATACCCACTTGGCTCTGTTGTGCCTGCTGTTTCTGTTGAAATACAAAACAACAGCCAGAGAGATGCTGAGAGTCATGCTGCCCATGCTGGCACCAGCAGGATATCAGACCAGTGTACCTTTGACCCATCTGGTTGCTCCAAGGCTGTCCCCAACTGACTGAGACAACAAACAAAGCCTGTCCGCTCAGTTACCTGCAGCAGTTGAGGGTTCTCTTGGCCTAACTGCTGGAGCAGGGCTGGGAGCAGAGCTGGGTTCTGCTGGATCACCTGACGCATGTTCTGGAACTGGGGCTGGTCTCGCAGAAATTCCAGAGGGTTCTCTCCTGTAGATGCAATGAGTGTTAAAGCCATGCATGCGAGCAGAACAGCAGCAAATGGGGAGGGGCTGGGCATGTGCGTAGAGAGAGGAGTAAGTATGAAGCCATCAAGGGGCAGCACTCTCCCAACACGTCACTAAGCAATGCACTGCAGCCTAGTTAGGCACAACTGTTACTCCCCATAGTCCACCGCTCCAGTAAACTCTTTATATGAGAGTGGGGGGTGGGGGTGGAAACACACCTTCTGGTGCAGACTGCTCTTGAGGCTGGCTCTCCTGGATGGAGGCTCTCTCTGGTTCTGGGCTACCTGGGATACCCTGCAAAGTTAGAGAAAGCAAAGTTAACAGAACTACTTCCAGATCATACACTTTTCAAGATTCCATCCACAGCACACTAATGGCTACACCCAGAGACTGACGGTGTGTGGGAACTGTTCAAGCCAAACCAAACTACGAAGGCAGTTTCTATTGGGGCAAGACTTCCAGTGACGGGGGGAACATTTCTGCTCTCCAGATTTCCTTGCCCAAGTCCAGTCATGTCTATTACATCTCTTCAGTTTCAATTTTATTTCCTCTTATGTGACTAAGGATACTAGTAGGTAGCTGTGTTGGTCTGCCGTAGTCAAAACAAAATAAAAAAATTCCTTCCAGTAGCACCTTAGAGACCAACTAAGTTTGTTCTTGGTATGAGCTTTCGTGTGCATGCACACTTCTTCAGATACACTGAAACAGAAGTCACCAGACCCTTATAAATAGTGAGAGGGTGGGGAGGGGTATTACTCAGAAGGGTGGTGGGAATGGGTGATTGGCTGATAGGTGTGGTAAACCAGGGGACGACTGTTAACGACTACAATTGGTCTTACAGGAAAAGCAAGGGGTGAAATGGCTAAAAATAACTTTATCATGTATAATGAGATAAAAATCCAATGTCTCTATTCAGACCAGGTCTCTCCATGGTGTTAAGTTTGGTAATAAGTTGCAATTCAGCAACTTCTCTTTCCAGACTAAGGATGTTTGCTTACATTTACAAAATGTTCATTCTGATGGGGGTTTTTTCTGACTTCCAAATTTAGTTTAATGTAGGAGTGCAAGGATCCAGTCTTCAGCCCTTTGCAAAGTGGCCAACCAACCTCACAACTGTTTAGATAAAGCAAGCTCCTTGGTTGGCATCCGTGGTCTTCCTCTGTGCTATACTAAGCGGGGGAGACACCAGAGCAAGCAAGATGCACAGAGCTGAGAAACCAGTATGGAGTCATCCTTCAAGAGGACCTGTCTGAGATGGTTCAGAAAGCATAGTGCTCTGCCTCTTTCAAGCTACCCAGGCTAGCAACAGAGTTGTGGCAGCAGTGAGCAGGAAATGATTATAGCACACCAGTGAAGTGGAAGGGAAAGGAAGCCAGGAACACCCCTTGTAGAACTGGAGGAAAGCCCAGAATATATTGATGGGGGTAGGACAAACCCAGTATTTCTCCTCACCGTTAGCAGGTATTCCACAGCCCGGTGAGGGTTGTTGTAGCTGGCCCGTAGAGCTGCCACCACCCGCTCTCGCTCATAGCCCATTGACATGATTTCATTCAGCATTGTCTCATACTCTGAGCCAGTAACTGGAAGCGGAAATGGAAGACAGTTTGACGTTAGGGGAAGAAAAGGTGGAACTATTTCCACCTGACCCTTGCATATGGGAAGGGGAGCAAGATGGGCAGCTGGACTGGAAGGCAACAGGTCACTTTGCCATTGCCAGCATCCTCCTCATTACAATGTCTGCAGAACCAGGAAGCCTTGTACCCGTGGGGCTTTGAACACCAGTAAGCTCCAAAGCTTCAAATCCAGTTTCTATTCCCAGATCTTCAAAGCCCCTCTAATGGCTGAAAACAGAATTAAGATCTCAAGCCTCTTTTCACCCAGAGAGACCACCCTATCGAAAGCCCCCTGAGTTTGGCTACTAAATCTCATTCCCCTTACAGAACTGGAGGCTGCATCAGGATTCCTGGGTTTTAACCACTACACTGCTTCCAGAAATGGGGATGGAACCCAGAATTTCCAGTTACCATGGCCATAGCTCAAATGCTACCAGAGGTAGGCAACCTAAGGCCCATGGGCCAGATGCGGCCCAATCACCTTCTCAATCCGGCCCACGGACGGTCCGGGAATCAAGAGTGTTTTTAAATGAGTAGAAGGTGTGCTTTTATTTAAAATGCATTTTTTAAAAAATGCATTTGTGGGGCATAGGAATTCGTTCATTTTTTCTCTCCAAAATATAGTCTGGCCCACCACATGGTTTGAGGGATGGTGGACCGGACCACAGCTGAAAAAGGTTGCTGACCCCTGTGCTAGACGCTGCTTCTTATATAACACAGCTACAAAAGGGCAAGCAGGTGCCCACTATGCCGTAACCTTGATGGAAAGAATACAGGTATCAGTGGCTGATGACAGAATTTGGGGGTGAAATCTGCTGAACCATTCCCACAAGCAGTGTTCAACTTTTAGACCCAGGATCCATCTTTAACCCTAACCCCACACCCCTACCCTCTTAAAGAAGCCTAGAGCAAAAGTGATGGTGTAGCCTCAGTTGCAACCCACTTGTGGCTCCCAGCTGACATTTGCATGCTGGATCCCCAGGAAACAGCGACGGAAGTAGAAGTGTTTTAACCACTAGAGACCGTTAGAGGGCAGCACTTCCTAAGTTATCCCGTGCTGTATTGTATTTAGAAGTCCATCAACTATGGATCTGAAGACCAGAGAAATTTACCAGTCAAAACAGTGGAATAGGGAGAGAGTAGTCCCAATCTTATAAGAGCAAACTGCAGCCAAGGAGCTGAGAGTTCTCCCCCGTGGCAAGCGAAGGAAAGGCGCTCACCTACCTAAAGTGGAAGCTGCATCATCTTCACGTCCCATGCTACCTGAAGGGGGAACAGAGCTGCAAATTTAAGAGAGAGAAATAGTAGCTGGGTCCTTTCAGATAACTGGCCAAGAAAACTGAAAAGCCAAATATAAACTAAGCAACAGAACAGCTGGTTTCCCCTTCAGTCATACAATCTCTCTCCTACCCCCGTGGCTGACAAACAGCAGGCAACTGCTTTGCCTAACAATTCTTACCCCCACCGAGGCCTGGAGTGCAACTACAATCGCCACATTTCAGGGGTGATGTTCTGAGAGTGGGTAGTGGTGCTAAAACTGGTGGTAAGAAGCTATGAAGCAACAGAGGCCACATGCTCTTATGTACCTTCTCGTTTCCCGCTCCAATCCTGCACCCTCTTTATAGCCGTCTAATAACGCCAGTTAGCAACCCGAGCTGCATTCTGACATCACAGGCCTTCACCTCCCTCTTCCTCTCCAAGACTAAGATTTGAGACACCTAGGCTGTGTAGTTTGCAGCCCACTTTCAAACCCACTCAAATCTCCACATGTGGAGAAAGAGTTTCCACGTTAAAGTCCTCAAACATAGGGGAAAGACCAGCAATAAAAATCAAACAGCTAAACCACAACCGGCTGGCCCAAGTGATGGTAGGCTAATTCTGTGTCCCAGTAGCATCTGCTCTAGAATTTATCCCCGATCAGTTTACTCAAAACTCCAAACATTGTTGGATTTTCATCACCAATCATGATTTCCAAGGCCTAGAATTTCTCCCTCTATTATATCATTCCAGCGTCACCTACAAAACAAGTGAGAGTGCGGAGGGTGGCAGGGTAAGCCAAACTTACCCAACTGATTCCTGGGGGGGAGCAGTCACTGACTCTTCAGGAGGCTTCTCCTCACTTGATGGAGTTCCTAGTGGGGGTGAAACAGTAGCTGCTCCAGGCAGCAGCATCTGTCCAGAGGATGGTGTAGGCTCTGATGGGGGCGCTGCCTCACTTGGTGAGGGGACAGGAGCTCCTGAGCCTGTTTTGTTCTGAACAGAAAATCAAAATGAGACTTAGAAGCAGGTACAATGCATTTCTATCCCACAGAGAAAAGCAAAGGGGATTGACCTTCAAGTTAATTCTGAGAAACCAAGAGAAGCCACTCCTGGAATTGTCAATGCCCTGTAATCGCCTTTCTTGGATGCGCCCACACCCCAGGGCTGAAACCTGCACTGTCAGAAACATGCACCAAATCTGCTTCCTAGCACACCATCCTTTGAACTACAGCAAGGAGGGGAGGGGAGGGGAGGGGAGGGGAGGGGAGGGGAGGGGAGGGGAGGGGAGGGGAAGCTACTGAAGCAGAATCAGTCTTCTGTTCCAAGGAAAGCATTCCCATGAAGCAATGGAGGTGCCCAACCATACCTTGGTGACCATCACCACCACAAAGTTCTTCTCATCAATCTTGTACTCCTTGATAGGGACATCATCACTCAGGATCTTGCCAGCATAGATAAGCTTCTGTCCCGACACTGGGAACGCTTCCTTGCCCTTTTCAGCCTCAATCTTCTCCTTAAGAACTCGGACCTGTGGGTCAAGACCAAACTGGTTCCACCATCTGTCTTGTACTGAACACCTGAGAGTCAAACTTTTTCCACCCCAATAAGCGTGGCTGTAGAGATATTTGAATTGGCCTGTAAGCCACATTCTTCCAGCACGGTGAACCCTGTCCCGTATCTAATGCTCTTTTGAGTACTGTCTTTACTCCTAATGAGGAGAGATGGGTTCAGAAAGTCCCTTGCTTCTAAAAGCTTTTAGGAAAGCCAAACTGTTGCCCTGCCAAAAAAACAACAACACTTCATTGATAGGGCACAGAAAAACTTTCACCCTTGTGAACTGTCAGCAATTGCACTGTGGTTTAGGTTAAAAAGGAATTTCGCAAGATGAGATTGCATAGGGAGGCAGTTGTCCACTGCACTGTGTGGCTCTCTCTCTTGAATGAATCACCAAAGCTGTTTTACTTCTATACTTCTGTGCAGGGTGAGACGATGGATGAATGGTCCTGCCCTGGCCGTACAATTAAATTTTGATAAAAATAACTCAGTCCACCAGGATGCAACATATACCTCGCACGAAAGGGATCATGCAGCTTGTGACAAAAAATAAATATTTTTTCCTTTCAAAAGGTCATGTTTGGGAATCCTTACTAAAACAGTTTTGGAACTTGAATCAAATCAGAACATGATAAAAGCTAGCAAATTGGTTAAGTTCAGGGCTTATTCATATGTAGGTACTGGTGTTTGAAAGGATTTACCTGTACAATGGTACCTCAGGTTAAGTACTTAATTTGTTCCGGAGGTCCGTTCTTAACCTGAAGCGTACTTAACCTGAAGCACCACTTTAGCTAATGGGACCTCCTGCTGCCGCTGTGCCGCCAGAGCACGATTTCTGTTCTTAGCGGAGTTCTTAACCTGAAGCGTACTTAACCCGAGGTACCACTGTACTTTGTTCCACTGAAGTTAAAAGCAAGTTGCCAAAGAGGCATGCCTCTTGACCCACAATAGGCAGAGACTGAAAAATAATAAGGAATTCTTAGCAGTTACCACTCCTCATATGTGCTCTTCCAGGATTATATGACAAGGGGACAAATCAATGTGATTACTCCAGATTTATGTTACTTTTAATATCGGGATTCATATTCAGACTCACTTCATTCAAACAAAACCAGATGAATCAGTAGAATGTTGAAGCACATGGGTAAATAGCATATAAATAGCATGGGTAATAAAACACTGATTTATAAACCAAAACCAAAACCGAGGAAAGATAGACATTGGTGGTGGGAAAGAAGCTACCGAAACAACAATAAATCTGATAGACTGCCCTAGAACAGTTGGGTCATGGAACTGATCAGAGGAGTAGCAACTCTGGACCTAATCTTGAGTGGTGCTGAACCAATTGGGAATAGGTACTATAGTGCTATGAAATTAAATTTATATACAGTGGTACCTCGGGTTACAAACGCTTTAGGTTACAAACGCTTTAGGTTACAAATGCTTCAGGTTACAAACTCCGCTAACCCAGAAATAGTACCTTGGGTTAAGAACTTTACTTCAGGATGAGAACAGAAATCAGGTGGCGGCGCAACAGCGGGAGGCCCCATTAGCTAAAGTGTTACCTCAGGTTAAGAACAGTTTCAGGTTAAGAACGGACCTCCAAAACGAATTAAGTTCTTAACCAGAGGTACCACTGTACAGACAATTGTCAAGAAAACCCAAAGGTCACATTTGACTTCAACAGAAGGAACGTCCCAAAAATGAAGGAATTGGTAAAAAGGAAGTTTAAAGGCAAAGTCAATAGGGTCACATCTCTCAAAATGTTCAGGGGTTGTTTAAAACCACATTAGAAGCTCCGTTTAAATGTAAATAGCAGATCAAAAAGGTACCACCAGGGCGAGGAGGATCCAAGCATGATTAACAAGCAGAGTTAAAGAAGCTATCAAAGGCAAGAAGGCTTCCTTTAGAAAATGGAAATCTTGTCCAATTAAGAAGAAAACAGAACGCAAACTTTGGCAAAAGAAATGCAATCGAACAATAAGGGATGCTAAAAAAGAATCTTGCTGAAACCATAAAGACTAACCACAAACAATTATTTAAATACACTGAAAGCAGGAGACTGGCTAGGGAAACAGTTACCGGTAGTTGGACCTTTGGATGACAAGGAAGTCAAGGTCTGCTGAAGGAGAATAAGGAGATTGCAGAGAAGCTCAATGAATTATTTGTACTGTACGTTATTTGCCTGCACAGTAGAAGATATATGGAAGACCCCTGTACCTGTATCTGCCAAACTGAGGCAATTAGAGGTGAAAAGATACAAAGTTATTATAGGCCCTTATTGAAAAAATATAATAACTTGTTCCTAAGATACCTGCCTCCATACCTGAACACTGGAAATGATCAATGTAGTGCCATTTAAAAGTGGGGGGGGGGAGTCTGGGGGCAGGTGTAATCCTGGAAACCACAGACTGGTTAGCTTAGCATCTCTTCCAGAAAAACTGGTTGAAAGCATTGTTAAAGATAGAATTAACCAGTACTAAGCATAAAGAAGAACAAGTCTTACTAAAGCAGAACCAGCATGGCTTATGCAAAGGTACCAACCGGTAAGTCCTTTCTTACTAACATATTCTATTTCTTTGAGAAACAACCATATAGATAGAGGTAACCCAGTTTACAATTTTTTTAAAAAAGCTTTTGACAAAGTACATAAAGTACCTCATCAAAGACTCCCAAGCAAGGTTAGCAGTCATGGAATAAGAGGAGAGGTGCTCTTGTGGATCAGTAACTGGTTAAAAAGCAGGAAGCAGACAGCATCAATAAATGGACAGTTCTCCCAATGGAGGGATGGTACAAAGTGGAGTCCTCCAAGGTATTGAGACTTGTGCCATTTAACTTGTTCATAAATTAGAGTTAGGAGCAGTGAAGTACTGTAACCAAATTTGTTGATGACGCCAATTTTTTCAGGATGGGGGGGGAAAAAAATCTTAATCTCACACATACATTCATGGGGTCTTAACTAGCAGTGACTGAACAGGAACAAGATAGTAGTGGGATAGCTTGATAAATATATTGACCAAGAGTGCAGCAGCTGTGAAAAAGGTGAATGCCATGCTAGAGATCACTAGGAAAGGGATTGAAAATAAAATGCTAGTATCATAATATCTTTATACAAATCTATGGTGCAACCACACTTGGAATACTGGGTACAGTTCTGGTTCTTCCTTCCTCTTAAGAACAGAACTTAGGGCCATCCATTGAAGCAGAATATTGGAAGGCTCAGGATAGACAAGAGAAAGCACTTCTTCACATGACACAGAGTTAAGCTATAGAATTTGATCCCACAAAAGGTAGCAATGGCTACCAACCTGGATGGTTTTAAAAGAGGATTAGGCATCGATAGAGAATATGGTGATCAATGGCTACTAGTCATGGTGGTTTTGCTCTACCTTCAGTATCAGAGGCCATATGCTGGAAGTAACAACTACTAAAACAAAATTATGCTAAAATAAGCAAAATGTAAGCCAATAGGTTGCACTCATGTTCTGCTTGCCACAGCCTCTGTGAGAACAGGATGTGGGACCGCATGTGCCTTTGGCCTGGCCCAGCAAGCTCTTCTTATGTTCTTGATTTGGGGGATGGGGGGGGATTTCAGGACTACAAATACTAGGCAAGGCACCCAGAATAGGAGATGCTAAATCGGAAAACAACCAATCTGCATCTGATTTTGAACTTCAGCACGTGCTGGGAAAGCTAGCGTAGGGAGGAGGGGGTGGAAATGGGAGCAGCCCCTTTATAGATGTTGGCGTAACTATGTGCTACAAACACAGCACAGGGTGTGTATGTGGAATTAAGAATAAAGCACGACTGGAAGGAAGGCGCCCGGGACGCGCGGGCGCGCGTGTGTTACGTGCCCAGCAGCGAACAGGTCCTTACGCCAGTAAGGATCAAGGACTGTGGCTACACGTGTGTATAGAGAGAGCGCGCGCCTTCGAGAAACCCCTACTTGACAGCTTTTCCTGTGTGAGCTTTGTGGCAAAACAAACGAGCGACGTAGGTTGTTCTTTAAGGACTAACTTCTAGGTCGGGAGAAGTTGGAGGATCGCCTCCGTGAGGCGACCCGGGGGTGGACTGGTTCCCTTCCCCACCCCCATCCCAGGAATCTCCTGCGAACGAGAGAGGGGGATCTGGAAAGCGAGGGGCGAGGAGTACCGCCCGCTTAACCTGCAAGGCGAAAGGGGGCTCCTGGCGCAAGAGGGTTGGGGGCGCTGAAGAGGCCGGGGGAAGGAGAGGGGGGTGGGGAAGGGGGGGAGGAGGACCCGCCGCCCCTCACCGTCTCGTCAGGCTCCATGCGGATCTTGAAGGTCTGCTGCTGGAGGGTCTTCAGGGTGACGGTCACCGCCATGGCGGGCGGGAGGGAGGGAGGCAGGGGAGAGGGCGGCGGCGGTGGCGGCGACGGCAACTGGCGGTTCCTCCCAACGGACTCAGCTGGGGGTCCCCCACAACAACATGCAACTTCACGACGCCGCCATTTTAATCGCGTCCGAGCGCCGCTTCCGCTCCCTGACGGGCCCTTTCCACGTGACAGGGACCAAGGAAGACAGGCCGAGGTGTTCCTTAACCATAGAGCCAGGAAGGCTAGAAAGACACACACGCGCACGTTTCCCGGCTTCCGGTTTGTTTCGGGGATTTCCGTTTCGCGCGCCTTCTGCACAAGCGAGTAACGCTGTGGGGTGAGGGGGCGGCGGAGGGGGTGACTTAAGTTGGGGGTCGCTGTCGACGGGGTATTTTTTTCTGGGCATCCAACGTTAAGGAACCAAGCGAAAGTGATGCGGTACGGTTTTCCCAGGGGAGGACTCGGGGTTTACTTCCGAGTACACACCTCAACGCGCCTCCAGCCTGTAAATATTGACAGGGCGACTGTACAATTCACGACTGGTGCTAGTTCCCCATCGCCTCCCTGCCACCCTTCTTAATTATGGGTATATTTGCGTTTCCATTGCGAATCGGTATTTTCTCCAGGCAAATCAAGGTCCTTGTACGGTACAGCATCAGCTACTGACTTTGCCTCTGTAGGGTATTAAAGGCAGCCGTTACATTTGCATGCCAGGTGAGAGAATGGCTCTAACTGTTAGCATGGATGTTTTCAAACAATGGAAGGTCTAGAATTTTGTCCTGAATGGGAGCCCAGTCACGTGACAAGGACACTGACCATCTTTCCTTCCATATGGGGGAACTTCACCAAAGCAAGGCTGAATACTCAAGTGGTTCTCCTAAAAGGAAAACCTTGTGCTAGAAATCTGAAGAAGTGTGCATGCACACGAAAGCTCATACCAAGAACAAACTTAGTTGGTCTCTAAGGTGCTACTGGAAGGAATTTTTTTTATTTTATTTTGTTTTGACTTGTGCTAGAAAGTAACTCAATTCCCCATTGACAAGGGACAGGCCACAGTAGCTTTCCATAGAATGGAATGATAGCTTCAGGTAAGAGTCAACCAGAGAGTAGCCATGCTATCATTTATTTTCTACTATCCTATATTGTCTTTAAAGAGTAGAATTTTATATACTCTTAAACCACTTTTTTGCAAGTGACCTTGCTTTGCTATAGAGCACATAGCAGCTTAGTGTACAACGCTCATCCAAACACAGTACAACACAACAAATCTGTTTATGGGCCAGACATGAAGTTTAATTTAATAGAAATTTTCTTCAATCTTCCATACATTCAAGTGTGAACAAGTGAGATGACTCCTCGTGTTAGTCTCTGCCTCCATAGGCTCTTCAGTTCCCAGCTCTCTGCCCGGACACATCTAAAGCAGAAATTTATCAGCCCCACCCCTAGTGATCCTCCAGCTGAAGCTCTGCAATGACCACCACCACACCCTGACACACACAAGGCTGTCATATGAAATATCTAAAAGCTAAGGGTGCCATCCAAATTGGGTTAAAAGTAATAGTTTGCTTTGCTCATTGGACTTTGTGCTTTTTTAAAAAGCACCTGATTTGTCTAATGGGCACAGCAGCAAAAGTGACAGTTACTACTCTTCGAACAAGACAGGATGTCAACATCCTTTGTCTTACATATCATACAATACTGGTTGTCTCAATTTTGTTTCCTGGAAGCCATCTAGTATTCCATTCCCAGGTATCCCACCCCTTTTAAGTAATGAAACCACCATTTGGAGCTTCAAGTATCTTAAAAGGATGAGCAAAAGGGCAGGCAATACAAGGGAGTTCTGCTTTATGGACATCCATTTCTGGAGGGTGACTGGAGTCAAACTTTTGTGAAAAAGTGGCCATATTCTTTAAAAAAAAAAAAAAAAAGGTCAATGGCATCATCCCCATTTCAAAGGGTTATGTTCCTACAGTTAGCCACCTCAGGACGCAGGTTCTAGTTCTCCCTCTACACACATGAATGAATAACTGATGACATTTGGGAAGAGGGTTAAGACAAACAAACACACCAATAAAAAAAAAGTTCTTTTGTCTCATAGAGACATTACTGTTATCCCCTCTCCTTTGTTGGGTTCAACCAAGCAGACTGCATGGTACAGGCCCAGGGCGAGGCTCAGCCAACAAGCACACCTAACCACCCCTAATCACAGCTCATCCTTCAGTGGGCCCTCTGTTTCTTCCTCCTCATCCTTTTCTTCCTCTTCCTCCTCATCCTCTTCATCCTCCTCATTATCTTCACCCTCTGGCTCTTCGTCTCCTTCCTCGTCTTTCTTCTTCTTATCTTCTTCCTCCTGCTTCTTTCGTTGCTCCTCATCCTGCTGCTCTTTCATTTTCTTCTCAGCATCCTAGTGACAATTTAAAGGGATATATGTTCTTGAATAGGGGTTATCATAGTGCTAAAGGCTTGAAAACCATGCAGCTGCCCTCATCTCTCAGCAATGATACAGAACATATAACTTACAGAAGTTAGGCGATTGCTACAAGCTTTGAGTGTTTGTTCATTCCATACTTAAAACTCATGGACGGCAGATAGATGAATACATCAACAGTTAGTAACCCAAAATCAAACCTCCATATTCAGGTTGGCAACTTCCCATTTGTGCACAATCGGCAAGGGGGCAGAACAAGGCAGGCTTATGCACATCCCACTGACGCAGTGCCTCAGAATGCAACCTCCATTTAAATGGGGAGTTGCTTGCATATGAACGGGGCAAGGCCATCACTTCCATACCTTACCACTGTGTTTGACAAGGCATCTTGCCTATTAGAGAAGCCTGAGCCTTGGGTTCTGATCTGCCAACTAACTTAGCTTTCTATATCCCACCCTTCAGCATACTATACTTCCAGGGCTAATCATGAAGTATTAAGAACATAATGATAAAAAGTAAGGAGCAGCAAGAAAAGCAGTTGAAAACAAATTTGATCTCAGAAGAGAATCGGAGTTGAAAGAGTAGGGCTGGGTGATATTTGGTTTTGAATATTGTGCCATATCACCAGCTAAATGTTGTGATATTACAAACATTGTGGTGTATCAGTATAAGGATGGAGCGACATTGGCTGGCTTCATGATTTTTCCTGCATCATGATTTTTGCCAGCGCCTGTTCTTATGATTCACTGCCCCCTGCTTGAGGCAAGGGAGAGCTGAGCCAGCAGAGCTAATACAGGCTGCAGGAATTGAGAGCAGCATTGGTTGGCTTCATGCTTTTTTCCACATTGTGATTTTTGCAACACACACCAGGATTCGCGATATTTTGCTAGGTCAAAAATTATGAAACCAGTATCACAATATGGACTTCAAACCAGTTTTGGATGATATATCATAGAAGGAATGAGATTGAGGCCACAAGTCACCCTCAACATTTTAACACAGTCCATAGCAGTTTCTAAAGCTCAGAATCTGGAACTTGCTCATTTAAGTGGAGATGAAGATTATTCATTTAAAGCACTTTACAGAACCTAGGTCAGGCATCCCCAGACTCGACCCTCCAGCTGTTTTGGGACTACAATTCTCATCCTTGACCACTGGTCCTGCTAGCTAGGGATGATGGGTGTTGTAGTCCCAAAACAGCTGAAGGGCCGAGTTTGGGGAAGCCTGACCTAGGTAAAGCAAGATACAGTGGGACCTCGACTTACGACGATAATGCGTTCCGACGCAATTTTCGTAAGTCGAAAACATTCGTAAGTCGAATCCCCATAGGAATGCATTGAGCGAAAAAAATTCGTAAGTCGAAAAAATCCTATTAAAAGCGGCCGCGACTTCCATTCGTAAGTCGAAAAATTCGGTTGCGGCGGCCATTTTGTTTCTCCCGGAAGTCATTCGTAAGTCGAAAAACACACAAGTCGAGGTCCCACTGTAATGATGTGGTGATGACCCTGGCCATAAAGATCATGAAAAATGACTCCTCACCTTAGTAGCACCCCAGGTTTCATTGCCAACTTCTTCAGCAAATTTCTCATCATCAGTAATCAGGAAGTTGTCAAAAATGGTGCCAGACTTGACCTGTAGCAAACAAAGAGGTTCAATGTTTCTACATATCTCTAGGTTTTTCTGACAGCTTATAAAACAATGAAGCATTTCAGCATCACTTCCAATCACACTGTAAGTAGGTCTTTAAATCAGCCATAATTTCTCCACCATCAGCTCCAGATTCATTTACACTCTACTTTTCTCTCATAAATCCTGCAGCTCAACACAGAATAAGACATCACAAAATTGCCAATGGCAGCTACTGCTTTTGATACCACATTTTGAATCAAGACCACCTTAATAGCATAACTATTACCATCTTGGATAAAGACTGTTTATATGTTCTCTTTTATTACTACATCGTAGTTATGGTGTTCCAATAATTTGGTGTCTGTTTGGACACAAAACTGCCTTAGATTTGAGACTGCTCACAACTTCTATTAACATTTATATTACTTATTTCAGTAATTTTTATCCTGTTTCCCCACTAAATGAATGCTTGAGAAAATTGGCAGCTGTGGCAACTAATTTATCTTATCAAGTTAATTTGTTTTCTGTTAAGTTACTTATAGTTTTCTATGTCATCAAAGCATACACCACAGGAGCATATACAACAATCCTGAAAGTCAGGAATGCCAACAATAAATCCAGAATACATTCAGATGTTGGGGCAAGAAGTATTGGAAAAACAGGAAACTATGCAAACTTGCATCCTTAGATAACTTTCTTCTATGCTTAACATCTGACCTGAACTTTTTAATATTAAGCTTCTGGCTAGGTATAAGAATGTGGTAACTTCTCTTTTATGTTGTTTGTTGTGAATTGAGCATGGAGAAGTGGGATATTGTATCAAGAACTCACCTGCCATAAGTCCAAGCCAATGACACCAAAGTTTTCAAAGAAGTAAAGGTCGGGATCAGGAGTGTACTCAGGATTATCTATCTCGGGATGAATCCATTTCCCTTTGTAGTTGGGGTTGTCTATCTGACGAGGTTTCCACTCCCCCTGCAAAAATATATTAATAAAAAATATAGGAAATCCAGAACCTACTATAACTGACACAGAGCAGAAATTTCCAGTTTTAAAATAACTTTCAAATAGTTAGTGACTTAAGTTTGATAACTTAAGCATGAAGGGACAAACAGAAAAATAAAAAATGAATTGTTTGCATTAATTCCAGTTTTAACTCAACCTTCTTATACACGTATGTGTACATTCCACATAAGGCTCTGGTGGTGTTTTAAAAAAGGACACCAATTACCGCACTTTTCAGTGTACAAAACTAGGGATTTTTTTTACTAAAAGCACGTTTAAAATAGGGGGTTGTCTTATATATGGGGGAATGTGGGATTGGTTGATGCCACGAGCCGGAGATTGTCTGCATTGTGTTATTGCTGTCTGCGGCAAGGGGTAGTTGATTGGGTGTCACTGCGGCAATTGGGGACAGACCTTAGGAGGATGCTGTGACGCGCGTGTGTTAGCGTCGGTCAGGCGGGTGAGTGATTTCCCCCCCAAAAAGCTCAACAACTCTGGGCAATCTCCCCCCATTTTCTTAATTTATGTCCCCCAAAAGAGTTATACACTGAAAAGTACAGTATATTCACATTCCTGTCTTGTTCAAAACATCCAAGGATCAATTTGATTTTTTTTCAGCTGGATCATACTATTAATCAATATATTTCTTGTTTTCAACATGTCTATAACTACCTACCCAGAAATACAAAGATAACACTGAAATTTTATATATAGCAAGGCCATCTTAGACCAAGAGCTTGAAGTCTAACTCCAGTATGATAGGTAAGTGTGATGGTTCTAAATCCATAATAACAAACCCTCTTTGCATTCAGAGGTGTTTCAGGGTCAACCATTAGAACCATCACCCAATAAAGATTTAATCTAACTCATATTTGCAGAGGACTGAAATATTCTTCTATTATTAAAAATGACATTTTGATTAAAGACTAATTAATCATGGTGGACATCACTTTAGAAGAGGCATTCATCTATGTAAGGGACAAGGGGGTGCCTCTTCTAAGACTGAGTAATAGACTTCTAAAAGAAAGCAATTAGAGGCACTTAAGTGAGGAGTTTGGTGGTGTGGCTTTAAAAAAGGAAAACATCCAACACTGCAGCCTTAGCCACTATTTACCTTGTATTCTGGATTTTGGATTACTGGTGGTTCCCACTCGCCATCCATCTCTTCATCCCAGTCCTCAGGCTTCTTGGCATCAGGATCAGGAATATGTTCTGGCTTATCCCAGTCCTGAAAACAAGTGGGGGGGGGGCAGGTATTAGGCAACATTCTCACCCAACCAAGATCAGTATTGCCTTCCTGCATTGCAGGGGGTTGGGCTAGATGATCCTCAGGGTCCCTTCCAACTCTATATTTCTATGATTCTGCACAGCCATCAGTTGAAGCTACAGTGTCACAATCTCATCTCACCCACTTACAAAAGAACATAACCATTTCCCCAGCTCCCTCTTATTGTCTACCCCCCAGTTGAAACTCTGGTTTCATGTCTGGTGCCTCTGTTTACATTGCTCTTCAATGCTGTGTATATTGTTGGTGCTATACCACTAGTACACACTAACCTCTGGTTTTGTGTCTTCAGGATCATCTATCTTAGCTCTTTCATCCCAGTCATCTGGTTTCTTTGCCTCTGGATCCTTAATTTTCTTCGGAGGCAGGAAATCCCAGTCATCCTCCAAGCTGCCAGACTCCACTTTGTTGTTGTCAATCTTTACTTCATATGTGTTATCAGGCCGCACGATGAGGGTATAAAGATGTGTAAACTCGTCATCCTGTCAAAGGAAACAGCTTAAAACTGAGGATAACAGATTCCCTTTAGCCTAGGGTGGAATGCTTTTCAGCAAGAAAAAAAAAAGGCAGATTTAAGTCAAGCTTCCCACTGATACTGCATACATTTCCTAGACTATGGCACAAGTCTGACTAAACCGTTAATTTACAACTAAACAGAGTATTATTTACACAGCTTCATTTTTAGAACTAGGCTTTGCATCACTATCACACTGAATACATTTTGCATGCTTTCATTTTTTACCTATGAGGTGTGCCTTATTCCCATAGAGCCTCTATTGTGAACAACAATTAAATATCAAAACCTGCACACTGGACAATTCTATTTCCAAACAATTAAATGCCCACAATTTTTTGAGGCAAGGCTGAAGTTTCTGGGTAGAGTCATAGTAGTATTATTTTAATGATATAAAAAATGAATGTTAGAATGTAAATAGTTGCATCTGATAAATGTATCTGGTTTGATTTAATTAATATCAATTCTATCTATTTTTATCTGTACTGCTTTCTAGGATCAGAATTTCAAAAGGAGGACTTTGCTCAGTTAGGTCTCCAGACACTCACTTTACAACGGATGTCCTTATTGATTAAGACATTTTTGCCTTTGTAGTTGAAGATCACATGAACTTTCTTGGTACCTGGGCCACAGATATCAGGACCTGCATTGGAGACAAAGGACATAGGATTCATAACAGAATTAAAATGGAGGCCCACACCCAGATTATCAAAAGGGGGCAGCAAGCATTCAATTCAGTCTCAGACTAACACCACAATGCCCGCTTACAAGAATACAGAAAAAACTCAGGGGTTCACTAGTGCATAGCTTAATCATTCCCCAATAACAAACAATATTTCTCAAATTACGTGACATTCCAAAAGCAGACCGATGTAAGTGTGGTAGAATGGTTTCCAATGCTTGCCTAGCACTATGCAAGGCTATAACCGCTGCCCTCTAAAAACAAAACACCATCATGCCCATTTACTGGCATACATGGAGGAGGCCCAAGGGAAGGAGTATCAACCCACAATTTGCTGCATGGGCCTCTTGTTGACCCCCTCCTATAGCCTTACACATTAGCAACTGGCCAGACAGGTATGTATTTCAAGCAAGCGCACTCACCAAACATGATGTTGTACTCAGAATCCCCATGCATGTCCTCTTGGTTCAGGGTTGAGGGGAAGAGTTTCACATAGCCACCTCCACAGTCAATGTTTTGCTCGTGTTTCACTGTGAACTGGACCACCAGGGTCTTATCCTTGTTGCTGAAGCGATCAAAGAGAGCAGAGAGTGCATAGAAACGAGCATCCTGACTTGTCTGAAGTCCTGGGAAGATGAAACAGTCATGGTGTATATGAGACCGGGATACCATTATTATAGATGAGAATAGTGAGCAAATCTGATCATACAATACCCTCACATAAACCCTCTCAAGTTTTTTTATTACCTGGGGGAACCAGAAGTGGAAGAATAATCCAATGTTTACAAGTCTACAAAAGGTGTGGCAAGTGAAAACTCAGGGATTGCCCTGATATGCTACCATTTAATAAGGCAAGCCTGATCCTGTGCAACACTGCAATCATCACCTTCAGATTTAGGACTCCATTTGTGACTGAATTAAGAGAACACAGTCCTCCAGAACATCTCCTTACCTTTGTCTTTCTCTGCATCTCCATAGAATTTGCCAGCAGTAAGCTTGAATTTCCCATAGTCAGACTTGTGCTTTGATTCTACCCAACGGCTTGTCCAGGCATCTAAAAGGAACAAAAGGAACAAATTTTGAAACTAAAGAGCTACAATGATTCACCACATACATTTGGCTAACACTGGGCTACAAATGCTCCCAAGACCACAGGGGCAAATCAAACCTTTCAAATGCAACATGTGGCACAAACATTTTTTTCTGTTCAGTTACAAAAAATTTTTTTGCAACAAGCTTACAACGTTTTTGCAATGTTGCAGAGAGCCTGTACAAGGAAGCAAAACGTCAGTCAAAATATCAGTCAGTTTTGGTTGCAAAAGATCAGGCCCCACCTTGATTCTTTTAAAATCAGCTTACCACTCAAACTGAGTCACCATAATATACTGGATACAATAATGGACTATCTGGTATGATGACTACAGGTATGAGCTGGGTCCAAAACCTTGCTCTTGGCCATGACATGTAATGGCAGTCCCAGGACAAGACAGTCTCAGAACAAATGCCCAACACAACATCTACTTTGCTTGAAGTGATTACGGTGATTTAGCATATTATGGGTTCTGTGACAGAAAATAAAGGATTTATATGTGGCCAACATCCCAACCCCTTTTCAATGCTGTGATGCGTATGAGATCTGTATGCTGATTCTGCTTTACTTGTTATTAAATGACTTCCCCTGTTGGCTACTGCAGCTCTTGCCAATCTGGCTCACACCAGGTATTTTGGGACTACAATTCCCCAGCAGGCATGCACCAAGTTAGTGAATTATGGTTTACTAAATGGTCCTCTATTTTTGTGGGTTCCCTTGGTCTTTCCTCCCAGCCGGATCTACTTCACAAGGCTGTGGAAGATGAAGTTGGCCCATAGCTCATTAAAAGGGTGGAATGCAAAAAAATGATTAGTGAGCAAATTCTGATCATGTGTAAGTTAACATGAACTAGAAGCTACCAAAACAACAATAAATCTGATAGATAAAACACTTGTCTTAACCTGCAAAATCCTAGCAACAATTTTAGCAGTGAATAAGAACGTGCTTTACCTGATCACTGCAGATGCAAATGATCTACCCAATTTCTTTCCACCATAAAATGCCTACATATAATATGCTACAACAGAAAAGCAGTATTAGCATCTTCACTTTTGGGGTACTGGTCCCATTTAAGACAGGGCACTACAACTGCATGGCTTTTTAATGAAATAGCTTTGCTATGGAAAATATTTAATTAAAAAATGTGTAATTAAAAGTGTTCAGGTTCACAAATGAAATGATTAACACACAATCCTATACATGTCAAAATCATATGCCAATGTGTTAAACATGGTTTACTCCAAGTTGAATGGATGAAGATTGCAGCTTAAATCTCTACAAAGAGGAAGAGAAGACGCATGTCAGACTCTCCACAGCAGCTGGGCCTCAATACTGACAATTTCAGCTAGTATTATCAAAAGGCTCTACTGGACAATAATTGCAGCAGTGGTATACCAAAAACTGATCTTGAGGTGCTAAAACAAGCTAAACAGCTTCCACTCCCATCTTGCACCAACACCCATTTCTATCCTTATAGCCATGCACATAACACACGAAAACCACCATATTTCTGTAGAGTTTTTAAGAGAAAAAACAGCTGGCAGTTTCTACATTGCTTTTCAATTATCCACACCAGGATGCACCTGTCATTTTCGATACTCCAGCAATGGGCGGTCTGTGTGTTCTAGAGACATCCCCACAGCGATCTATTTAGCCCATGTTCTATATCCCCATGGCCCCTGCTGATTATGGCTTAATTACCAACTCCCCATCGCATCCCAGGTCTAGACTAGACACAACAAGACCTATGTCCTTGTCACACATGCAGTTAAGGTGGCATCCTCCCCAATGTGTGTGTATGTGTGTGCGCTTTTTTGGGGGGATTATAGCAGGTTCCATCACATCTGCCAGCTTTCTCAAGTGAGGCTCTTAAAAACAGCAACTCAAAGGTAGCATATGAAGCTGCTCCTGTGAAATGAGAAGAGTATTGGCAGGCTGAGTTGCTCCTGGAAAAAAATCGGGAGTGTGACAGAATGAATGCATGCAACGCACAAGTTCCCCCTCTTAAGGTACAAGGCTTCTTAGATGCCCATTTTTACCTTGGGGGGGGGGGAGAGCAGCCATACGTTCCTCTCCACATTCTGCCCTTCATGTGACAGGATCCTGGAGCCCCCAAGCAAGCCAGCCCCTTCTCACTCTCTACACCAGCCTTAAGGGACGCTTTCTTCCTCCTGGTTTTGACAGCTGCGGCGCCCCCCCCCCAAGAACCGAAACCCGGCCCGCTCCCAGTCGTGTCTCGGCCTTTGCTGGCTTAAGCCGCAGAGGGGCCTCCAGCCCTCGGGCCCACCCCCCAACATGGGAATAACGCCGACCCCGTCCGTCCTCACGAGGCCGCATCGCCGAGGCGCGCGTGGAAATCCTCGGAAGGGCTGCAAGGAAAGGCGAATATCGCGATCTTGTCATACGACACTTGGCAATTCGTGGGGGGGGGGAAGCCCCAGAGCCTCCTAAGATGGCGGGGGGAGCAATTACATCGACGCGCCCCCCACCCGCCGCCTCTAAGCCCCTCCTCAGGCGGCACAGCCCCGAACCCCCGCGGCCCAAGGGAAGCCCATCCGGCCCCCGGGAGCCTCCAACACGGCACCCCCCAGCGAGCAGCGACCCTCACCTCCGTCCCCGAACTCCTCCCTGAAGTACTGGGCAGGCCCGGCCGACGCGAGAGCCAGCAGAGAGCAGAAGGCGAAGAAGGGACCCATCTCCCTGTCTAGATTTTATTTCCCCCGCGCGGCGGCCCTTTAAAGAAGAGCAAAAGCTCCGCTCTCAGCTCCAGAAAAGGGACACCGACGACAGAGCGACTGCGGCCGGCGAGGAGCTTTCGGTGCTCTTTTATACGGCTCTCCTCCGAACGCCCGCCCACGCCGCGCTCCGATTGCTCCATCCGGCCCTGGCTGGCGCTGCTATTGGTCCGCCGACAGCGCGGCGGGCTGGGCGGCACCCCCGAACGTTGGCGTCCCAGATGGCTGCTTCTTATTGGCCGCCGGTCCCGGCCAATGAGGCACGACCACGCGTTCGGGGGGAGCCGCCCCCCTCCCCTCCGCCGTGGGTGCGTCACCCGATCTTTTCTTTTTTTTTCTCCCGCAACAGCCCCACGTGAGCCCAGGGGGTTTTTAAAGGGCCAGTTCACGGCAATCGTTCCCACGCCTACCCCATCGCCTCCCAAGCCAACGCGTTAACTGGAATAGCCATATGCAGAATGTGTTCCCAGTACTAACAAGCACACCAAGGAGTCACAGTGAACAGCTGAATCAGCCTTGTGCTATCTAGCCAGGCACTATCTAAATTGTACTGCTAGATCTCTAGTTAGATGGCAAATAATTGGAAAGGAACCTGGATCTACAGTACTCAAAACAGGTGCCACCCCCCACCCCACCCCACCCCACCCCGCACCCTCCCCCAGATTGCTAGGGCTGGAAGAGCAACATAGAATCATAGAGTTGGAAGAGACCACAAGGGCCATCCAGTCCAACCCCCTGCCAAGCAGGAAACACCATCAAAGCATTCCTGACAGGTGGCTGTCAAGCCTCTGCTTAAAGACCTCCAAAGAAGGAGACTCCACCACACTCCTTGGCAGCAAATTCCACTGTCAAACAGCTCTTACTGTCAGGAAGTTCTTCCTAATGTTTAGGTGGAATCTTCTTTCCTGTAGTTTGAATCTATTGCTCCGTGTCCTCTTCTCTGGAGCAGCAGAAAACAACCTTTCTCCCTCCTCTATATGGCATCCTTTTATATATTTGAACATGGCTATCATATCACCCCTTAACCTTCTCTTCTCCAGGCTAAACATACCCAGCTCCCTAAGCCGTTCCTCATAAGGCAACAGTTGCTTCCACACCTGACAGCACCATAAGAACACACCTGAAAGATTAACATATTTCTTAAAGCATAGGTTTTCCTGGACTACAGTGGACTTCATCAGATGCACATGAGATGTTGTCCTGCCTAATAGAAATGTCTTGGGGATGGAGGCGGGGTTGTAAACCTGCTCAGTGAGGAAGCTCACCAAGTGACCTTATACCAGGTCATCTGCATGGGCCCAGAGGCGAAGGAAGGTCAGGTGGTACCCGGTGCGGAAAATTTCTTGTCACCCCCCCCCCCACACACACACACATTGATTTTTTATTTTGGCTGCAAAAATGGTTTTACGTTATTTCATATTTTCTTACAAAGGAATAATAATAAGTAAAAATAAACTTTTATTTATATCCCTCCCTCCCCGGCCGAAGTCGGGCTCAGGCCGGCTAACATCAGATACATAACATTGATATAAAATCAAACAATAATTAAATTACCTCCTAAAAACATGTCAAAATCAAATTAAAGTCTAATTATATGGCTTTCCGCAGGGTTAGGGTTTGGAACAGTAAGTGCTCCACTGAATTGAAATTTCAGCCTTCACGACATAGGAAAACAGCCAAGTAAACAGCTATTTTCATGGAGGAGGGTCAAGATATTAACTGATATGCATGAAATTTCATATATAGCTATATAATCCCTAGTGTAGTAAGATAAGACCTTTGGAGCAGGCATTTTTTTTAAAAAAAAAAGTTTTTTTTATGAACCACCCTAGTAGAGCAGTAATTGTTCCTTGGTAATTTGTCACCCCCTCCATGATGGAACCTGGGGTGAACCGCCCGCCCCCCGTCTCCCACTTCCTACGCCCCTGCATGGGCCTTATAGATTAATAGAATCAGAGATCATATAGAGTTGGAAGGGACCCTGAAGATCTTCTGGTTCAACCTGAATATGCAGCTGTCCCATACGGGGATTGAACCTGCAACCTTGGCATTATCAGCACCACTCTCTAACCAACTAGCATTATTTATCTCTAGTTGTTCTGAGGAAAGCATAGGAACCTTGAGTTCACTGGAGAAAAAGTGTAATAGAAGTGCAGTAAATAAGTTTGACTACACAAAAGCATTTGACTGTGTCAACCACAGCAAACTATGACAAGTTCTTAAAGAAATGGGAGTGCCTGATCACCTCATCTGTCTCCTGAGAAATCTCTACGTGGACAAGAAGCTACAGTTAGACCTGGATATGGAACAACTGATTAGTTCAAAATTGGGAAAGGAGTACGACAAGGCTGTATATTGTCTCCCTGTTTATTTAATTCAGAATTCATCATGCGAAAGGCTGGACTGGATGAATCCCAAGCCGGAATTAAGATTGCCAGAAGAAATATCAACAACCTCAGATAGCAATTGTTATAATCATAAGGGCTTCGGTAGGATATATGAGAGATTGTTGCACAAGCAGGAACAGACAGCTTTACTGGAATTTATTTATTACATTGGGGAAAGCCAGCATGTAGCACAGACAATTGCACCACGCTCTGTCATAGCCATAGGCAACTGGGAACTCACAGCAGCCCTCAGAGCTTCTCTTCAGACCTCCTCGATTGCAGTCAGCAATCCCAGGTAGGCCTTCTTATTACACAGCTCAGCTACCTCTCCTCAGATAAGCAGAGCCAAAGGTTGTATGTCAGACAACCCCCTGCTTCTTTGATCCCATCAGAACCAAACAGGCAGCAGGAAGCCCTCCTCTCTGTGCACCTCAACCAGGGGCTTAGCTAGGGCTTGGCCGGGTTGGCATGAGCGCTCCAGACTCAGGGGAGACAGACAAAAAGCTCTTAACCGCTCGCTCCTGCACTTATGCAAGCAAGCCATTGGTGTGTATAGAAAGAACAAGAGTTCTACCCAAGCCTCTACTGCTATTATTCCCCTTGGAGACCTTTTCAGGACCAAGGACTGTATTGGCACCTTCCAACCTCCGCAGAGAGGAGGGCATACACCAGCAGTGGGCATGGCCCAAAAGGGTGTGTGGTCCTCCCAACAGCTTATTGCCTGTATCTTGACTGACACAGGAGTCAGTCAGGGAGTAGAGCAACTGTATTGCTGGCTTTCCTTCTGTAATGATGGGATGACCCTGTATTTTCTTCGCTCTTTCTCTCACCCCCCCCCACCTTTATTTAGATTAGCTTGGTTTTTTATTATATTGTATGGCAAAAACTTTCAATAAAATCTATGGGAGGCAGGGAAGACCCTGCTCTATATCCAAGCCATGTCCAAATAGGCAGGAGTGGCTGGGGAAACCCAGCCAGATGGGCAGGGTATAAGTAATAAATAATAATAATTATTAATTATTAATTATTATTAATATTAATATTATTAATAATATCAATATTAATAATTAATTAATAATTAATAATATATTATTAATAATAATTATTAATAATAATAATAATTATCATCATCAATCATCATTATCATTATCATTATTAACACAGCATCCTCTCCTGCAAAACTTAATGGGGGAGTGTGGGGCCATATGGGGAGAGGTACTTTCTAACAGCTAAATTATGATTGTACATTTTTAGTGAGAATTTGATTGTTTTATTTTTTTTGTAAACCACTTTGAGGTGTTTTTTTTTCTACGATCAAGTGGTATATAATTTTTTGTAAAATAATAAATAAATAAATACGGATCACACTGAGTCAACAGGCTAACACCCAATTAACTGTGTGCATTATTGCATCTGAAATATATGCAGCATACTCATAGTCCCTAGATCTTCAAATTGTTGGAGATGAAAACAGCACCTTGAATTGTACCTAGAAGGTAACAGGCAGTCAATGCAATTGCTACAGAACCACTTGAATAGGCTATTTTCTCTCCCCCTCCCCTGCCAAAAGAAGGATCTGGGTTAGGGTTAAAGAAAGGTAAAGGTAAAGGGATCCCTGGCCATTAGGTCCAGTCACGAACAACTCTGGGGTTGCCGCGCTCATCTCGCGTTACTGGCCGAGGGAGCCGGCGTACAGCTTCCGGGTCATGTGGCCAGCATGACTAAGCCGCTTCTGGAGAACCAGAGCAGTGCATGGAAACGCCGTTTATTTTCCCGCCGGAGCAGTACCTATTCATCCACTTGCACTTTGACGGGCTTTCGAACTGCTAGGTTGGCAGGAACAGGGACCGAGCAACGGGAGCTCACCCCGTTGCAGGGATTCAAACCACCGACCTTCTGATCGGAAAGCCCTAGGCTCTGTGGTTTAGACCACAGCGCCACCCACGTCCCTGGCTTAGGGTTAGGACCACTTGAATCTTCAGAGCAGTCTTCAAAAGCAGCATTAGATCACATTGCAATAATCTGTATCTGAGGTTGCATGCAAATGTATAAAGGCAACCAGGTCCGTGTTTTCCATATCAGACATGACTGAAAAAGTGCATTCTTGGATGAAGACACTACTTTGGATTTCAGGAATAGTGCTAGATCCAGGAATTCCCTAAGCCTGGTGAGGTAGTCTTTCAGGGCTACGTGGAGTAATGTATGCCACCACTAGAATTTTATGTCCCAATTGTATCCTGCATTTCCAAAACTAAGCCTGCAATTCTATGCATACTTTTCCTGGGAGCGAGCTCCATGTGGGACTTCATATCTGAGTAGATGCTATGATTGCACTGCAAGGCTCTCAAAATGACTATTTCCCCCAGAGCCGTTGGCTCTTCACCATCTGCTTCATCTTATCTGGATTCAACCTTTGCCCAATTCACTAGGCCCCCAGACAAACACTGGTTCAGAACACACTGTTGCTGCCCCTGTATTAGTTGAAAATAAAACACAGAGCAATTGTAATAAGAGAATCAGGGCCTTTTATATATATATTAAATGTTCATAAGTGTGCCAAGCAAACAAGGCCACATGTGTATTTCTTTGTCTCAGGAACAAAGGGGGGTTGCCCCTCCAGCTACTCAGCAGCCCTCCCTCTGCCTGAGTGATAATTCCTGGCATCCTGATACCCGAGTGCCAGACAGGTAGCCATTCCAGAGATAACAAACCCAGATGAAGACAAAAGGGTGTGATTAACTTGGCTGAGAAACTGGGAAATGTAAATACCTCTTTTGTTTCACTTGGTGGAGGACAAGAGGGGGCAGGGTCCAGGATGCTCAGATTGCTACCACCAGACCCCCCCTTTCATGATGTAACCATGATGTATCTGGGGGGGGGGTGTCTCGGGCTACACCCCTCCTATAGTGTATGCATGGTGTTTCTGGGGGGTGGTCTTGGTCCAAGGCGGGGGATTTAAAATGTCTATATAAGGGCTTGCACGCATGGCTCGGGGTCCCTCCTCCTCCCTCCTGTGGGTGTGGGGAGCACCCTGTTGCAACAGTTTTTAATAAACTAGCCGCCTTGCTTTTTGTTAGAACTCTGGTCTCTGTCCTTTCCGCGCAGGCAGGGGTTTTCAAAATAACGTCCTGCCGAGGTTCAGGATTCCACCCGGAATTGGACCCTTTAATGGGTTAATTTCCCCTAAATTTCTTACAACAATGGTAATTTGACCCCACCTGAAATGGCACAAAACACCTATTTATGAGAAAGCGTGCTTTTTTTTGTACAGTCACCCCTACAATGCAATGCCCCTACAACAGAGTTGAGCCTTATTTATTTATTTATTTATTTATTTATTTGATTTGTGTACCACCCTTCATCCAAAGAGCACAGGAAGGTTCACAACAACAAAGTACAAAATGAAAACACAATTATACTACCCCAGACCCCACAACAGGGGCTTCAGACAAACTCACTTGCCCCAAGGGGAGCGGAGAAGCTTCAAGGCAGACAGTTGTTTGTCTTTTCCGTTTTTAATGTGTAGTTTTATTGATGCTAATTATTGTGATACATTTGATGGAATTTCACTTCTATATGAGCAATGTAATATTGTTTTGTTGGCATCCGTCTGTCTCGATAGAAAATGGGAGTGCGCCTCTGGGGTTGAAGTAAAATTGCTGGAGAATCACAGCAGAGGTTTAGGATAAGTTTTCTTTCTCCTAGATGGGCTACCTTCCCAGACTGATGAACCCCACCTGCCCCCTCATTTCCCTCTACAGCACATGCAGAAACTGCTTTGTTAACTGTTGGACCCACCATTGGTCTTGTCCATTCAATCTACTGGAGCCTGTCTTTGAATGCAGAGGAAGTCCCCAGCTCACCAAGGTTTTGAGTCAGTCAGGGAGTAGAGCAGGGGTAGGCAACCTAAGGCTCAGGGGCCAGATGCGGCCCAATCGCCTTCTCAATCTGGCCCGCGGACGGTCCGGGAATCAGTGTGTTTTTTCATGAGTAGAATGTGTGCTTTTATTCAAAATGCATCTCTGGGTTATTTGTGGGGCATAGGAATTTATTCATTTTTTTTTTCAAAATATAGTCCGGCCCACCACATGGTCTGAGGGACAGTGGCCCACGGCTGAAAAAGGTTGCTGACCCCTGGAGTAGAGCAACTGTATTGCTGGCTGTCCCTCCCATCAGAATATATAGTCCCTCTGAAAAATGAGTTGCCACCTGACTGTTTTTAAAAGCCTGTTTGGATAAGTATATTTTGCCGTTTCTCACAATGCATACTAACTTGGGTTTTCTTTAGTGGTTATCAGTAGACAATGTTCTGTAATGATGGATGGACCCTTATTTTCTTCGCTTTTTCTCTCTCCCCCCCCTTATTTAGATTAGCTTTTTTTAAATTGTATTGTATGTCAAAAAGTTTCAATAAAATCTATGGGAGGCAGGGAAGACCCAGCTCTATATCCAAGCTACCCAAGGGTTTGAGTCAAAGCCATTCCCAGCGTGTGGCCGCTGTCGGATGCGGTCAGCTTCTAGGAGCCACAGGTGAGAGCTGAGTGCAGAGAGCTAAGGAGCACGACATGTTGTCCACCACAGATACTTCACCTCCCCTAATACCCCATCCATCCCATAAATACTGTACACAGTATATAAATACTACAAAATTATATACAAATACTTTCAATGAATACATTTCTGCTGCATTTCATAGCAAATATTAGCAGAGGAAGGGTTCTTCATGCTATTCCTGAGGATAATTAGTCCAGAAACTGTTAAGCCACTAAAACCCAAACTGAATATGTGGTTAGACACAGGATATGGCAGTTCTTCAGACATCTCGGCTTCCTCCCCTCCCCCTTCCTTAATTTAGACACGGAATGGAGATTTCATCATGCATTTATATCACACTGGAAGCAGGCATGAACTGAGAGCTGGCTCATTCTTTTTTGTATTGCCCTCTCTCCTCCTTTTGCAGCGAGACATTTTTAACTGCCCTGTAGCTTGATTGCGGGCACGGCGTGAGCTCAGCTTAGTGTGGGAGGTGGGCTGGGTTCCTGGACAGGCATGGCGGTTTGGAGGGCCAGGGTAGCCTCAACTGTTTGGAGGGATGCCTGCTGCCAACAGCCCCCCATGTGAGGAATGACGGTCGTCCTGAGATTTCCCCTGGGGATCCTCTCTCCTTTCCCAGACTGAGCTTACAGGTGGTTAGGGATTCCTGTTCGGGAGAGAAGGTTGAGGAAGAAGTTAACAGTAGAGAGAGAAAATTAACAGTACTTCCCGTCTGTCATTTAGGGGAGATGAACTTTGCTCCAAGTGTGAGTGTTGGGAGTTTGGTTCAGGGCCGGCCCTATGATGAGGCAGTCAGGTAGGTGCCTTAGGTGGCAAATGCTGAGCAGTGGGGAGTAGACAGGGCTATGAGTGCCACAAGGTCTCCCTGTACACTAGCCTGCTGCCCTCAAGTGCAGTGAAGGAGACTGTCCTTTCATCAGTATTGGAGTACGACTCAGCTACCGGTACGTAGGGTTGCCAGGTGTCCGCTATTTGAGCGGACAGTCCGCTTTTTTCACATTATGTTCACTATTTTTTTCCACAAAATAGTGGACATTTTTTTATTCAAAAGCTTTATGATGAAATGGTACGTAATCTAAAGCTGTACAATCTAAGAGAATAAGGATAGGAGAATCGCGTTTTGTCTTTTTTTTCATAAGTAAGAATGAGACAAAGATCGAATATCCATTGAACTCGATTCTCTGAAAAAATTATTAATCATACTCAATTGTTTCACAAGACATTTAAAAAATGGGGGGGGGGGGGAGGCGCCTCTTTCCGGAGTTCTGCCCCGCCTGTTCCTGACTCGCGGGGAGAACAAAAGGGAGAGGTGCGAAAGAAAAAGATGCCTCTTCCTGTTCCTGACACGCAGGAGCAGTAGCAAACCAGTAACCGGTAGAGGCGCGGGAGGGGGGAGGCGGGCTTGGAGGAGACTTGCCCGACGACCTGAGGGAGCGAGATCCTTGCCCCAAGGATCGCCTCCCTAATACAGGAACGGTAAGAAGGAACCCCTGTTGGGAACTTTGGGTAGCTTTATTTTAATACGTGTTAAAATGTTTGTAAGAAAATATATAATTTAATTTAATTTAACCCTCCCCGCCCCCGCTTGTCCGCTATTTTTTGGAAGCAGACCTGGCAACCCTAGCTACCAGGCCAATTGGCTTCTGTATATGTACTGGAGGAGGGCACCATCTTCTCCTTTGCCTCAGGCAGCAAAATGTCTTGAACCGGCCCTGGTTTGAATGCTCTTCAAAGTAGCATGCACACTCCTGAGCTAAAACTCCCCACATGAGAGGTGTGTGAGGCTGGGTGTCACACCACGAGGGGCATCCCCTATCTGAGTCTGCTGCAGGCAGGGGTTTATATTCCGCTGGTGGCATGTGCTGATTGGCTGCCAATCGCTCCAAATTCAGAGCGCATACCCAAAATGGTGTGGGTGCATCCAGCATGTGGAGTGAGGACCTGGTTTTCTGGGATGAGGCCTAGACCATTGTCTCTTAGGGTGAGTGTCCTGAGGCGCCGCCCTTTTGGTGGGCATAGTTTGCGCCTGGTTACAACGCATACCCTCCAAGATTTATCCGATGAAAATAGGGAGGTCCTAAAAGCGGGACATTCCGGGATCAAATCAGAAACTGAGACAGCTTCTGTTAATCCAGGACTGTCCCTGAAAAATAGGGACACGGAGGGGCTGACAATGGTATAGTAGCAAGCTGAGCAGGAATTTGACCTGCCTGAACTTCTCCCTGCAATTGTTGGCTACTCATGTATACTCTTTCTTCACGATTTCTCCTTTATTACATTTCTTATACGTGCCCTTCTTAAATCTCAGCTCATCTGCATGTTTCTTATTCTTCTGCAGCCATGCCAGTTTCTTTAGATGCCTCTGACTGGTTCTTTCTACAGCCTGTGGTAGTTGTAAACTGGATAGGCAGGTAGCATCTCGGGGAAAACCCATGTCCCTGTTTCTGGGATACTTGCTGTATTCAGGGCAGGAACCCAGCTGTGCAGATGGTGCAATCACATGGAGTGGCTGGAGATGATTGGGTGCTGAGGCACTCTGTCTGTGTGTACTGCATGGATTGGATGCGCTGCTAACACAGATCACCCCTAAGTTAGGCACACCCTAAACACCCGTGCCAGAACAGACGTTGCTGATGTTCTTCCACTGGATTTGATTAACCACAGTCTTGCGCAACACATCATGCTCTTTGCTTGAGGTGAAATTAAGAGACCAGGGTTGTGAGCCATACAGGTCAATTCGGTGCATATTTATTCAAAGTAAGCCTGCGTAATTCAAATATACTTGCATACGATCACAGCCTGCGTAAGTTTATGTAGAAATTAGAAACTTAAAACAAAGAAGGAAATCATGAAGAATAAGATTATTAGAGACTGCTACCTCCAGCTCAGAGGTTGCCTCTGAATACCAGCTGCTAAGGTGCTCCAGTGGAAGAACGTTATTGCTTTCCTATCTTACTTGTGGGGTTCCCATAGGCATCGGGATTGCCAGTGTGGTTAACAGGATACTAGACCATAGCTGTCAACTTTCGGATTTGAAAAGAAGGGATTTTTTCAAACTTTCGGATTTGAAAATAAGGGATGCCGCAAGGGCCGTGCAATGGCACCAAGTAGCCTCGCCACCCTGCGCTCCAGAGGCTGCGCGCGAACAGGTGAGCGAAAGAGCGAGCGCGTAGACGGCAGGCAGGCTGGCTGTCTGGTTGGGCATGAGGGTCTGGCTGGACAAGGCATGCAAGCTCCGCCCCCAGTCGGTCTCAGACTCCTTATTGGCAGCCGAGCAACGCAGCTGAGGAGCCTCCCTGGCCGGCAGGGAGGGAGAGGAGCTGCTTCCTTTGAAATCCGGGAAATTTAAGGGATATCAACAATTCGGGACAGCAGCGGGAAACGGCATTGGAATAAGGGAGTTTCCCGCAAAAAAAGGGAGGGTTGACAGCTATGTACTAGACTACAGTGGACCCTCGACTTACGAATGTAATCCGTTCCGACGCGAGTGTCAGAACTCGAAAAAAATCGTAAGTTGAGTCCCCATAGGAATGCGTTGTAGAACGCATTCGTAGCTCGAAAAAAGCTTCGGTAGTCGAAAAATCCCTATCTAAAGCGGCCGCGGCTTCCGATCGGAAGTCAAAAAAATTCAGAAGCGGCGGCCGCTTTGATCCCTCGTAACTCGAAAAATACAGAAGTCGGGGCATTCATAAGTCGAGGGATCACTGTAGTTGCTATAACCTTCAATCAGATCCTGCAAGTCTCTTCAAGGAGGCTTAGTTTGGTCAGACTCAAGTAAAAAAAAAAAAAAACATTACTTCTGGTAAATGAGCCACCATAACAGCTAGAGGTCTGTGAAAATTTGTGCCCTGGGCTTTTTAGACTTGTCTACCCATGTACTATCTGAAACCAAAGGGGCACATTGGTTGCCAGATGCAATTCCCCACCACTACCCCAGCTCTCCTACCCCACTACCAAGACTTGTACACCAGAGAAAAGGAAAGTGTCTGTCTTGGGATGCTTACTGTCTGATAACAACCGAACACAGAGCTTCCTTATGCTCTGTGTGTTCAACAGCAGACAAAACATTTCCTGATATGAATCAACATATAACTCAGTTTAATATATAACTTGATGATAATAATGCTGAGAAAAGCTTCACCTAGTGAAGCCTGCAAGTGACTTCTGTTCAAGATTATAAGAACAGGGCTAGTTTGTTTGTTTTTATGTGGCAATCCTAAACTCTCACCAGATGCCCCAAAAGACAGCACTCGTATGCCTTTAATAGTTCTGTAGAAAACAGAATGAAGACGCAGAAATCTCAGGAATAATCTGGATCGATGATGAGGCATTATGATGGGATGGGGAGGAAGGAGAGCGAGAGAGAGCCAGTATGGATTCACTAGAAGTGGCAGTTTAAGCCTGTGGAGCTTTCTTCACTTCCCTGCATGAGGGCCTTCTCAGTAGTGGCACCCTTCAGATGTCAAAGAGAACAACAACTACCAGACTTTTAGAAGACATCTGAAGGCAGCCCTGTTTAGGGAAGCTTTTAATGTTTAATACATTATTGTATTTTAATATTCTGTCGGAAGCCGCCCAGAGTGGCTGGGGAAGCCCAGCCAGATGGGCGGGGTATAAATAATATATTATTATTATTATTATTATTATTATTATTATTATTATTATTACTAAGTGTCTTCTTCCTCACAGCCGCTGAAAGTGCCCAGGTCACCCTACAGCTGGAAGGCAAAAATAATGTGGAATGCAGCACAATGCAATGATGATAAGGGATGGCATATTGCTTTTTCGTGTTTTGTACATCATCCTGAGATCTAATATGATGAAGGATGCCATATAAATGTTTTATATAAATAATGTTTTAAATGAATTAATATTTATAGTTATGAAGAAGTGGGGCTTTTGATGGCTCCACAAACATACTCCTGCACTGGACTGATACATCACAACACTTTGGGAAGGGGGTCCTGTTGGATATGGAATCAGGACCTAAAAGAACAGAAGGAGCTGAACTGGAGGCTCTGAAGACTTTTTGCCAGGTCTGTCAAAGGGGAAAAACTTTATAAACCAAAAGAACGACAGCGAGAGAAGGAAAGAGATGGAGGCCTAAATGCAGGGAAGGTTGTGACACATTAAGAAGGCTAGAACGGACTGTTCTGTAGATGTGTAGTATATCATCTCAAATGGCTGTAGTGAAAAATCTGATAGGTATGCCCCAGGTCCCTTTGCAGTATTATACCCCTATAAATATTGCTGCTGCCCCAAACAGACAACTTAGATTGCTTGGGCTATCAGGGCTGCCTTGCAGAGAGACTGGTGGTCATACTGATGTCCTTATCTACATGTACAGGACAGGGACCAGGGTGCACCTAAGACTTTCTGACATGTGAAGTTCAGGCATCAGGTGTGCCACATAAGCACACCCAATCTCTACATAAGTCCCCTATGGGCAAGCCCTTGTAATTTGAAGTGACTTTCATATTATGTGAAGCCCAGGTAGTTTCTGTACCCAACAGTTTGCCATCTAACTCTGGGGAACAAAGTTAATTGTTTCTTTATGAACAGTCTCTGAAGACCATGGGAACAGAAGGTACGCTTCCAAAATCCCTCAGACTTCATCCCCTGTATTTTACAACTTTGGAAGAGGTTCGCACCACTTTGAATAACCCTGACAAAATCATTGTAGTTGGCATCCCGGGCGACCCTATGCAGAGACTATGTCTCCTGTACTTTTACCAAATGTATACAGGAGGGCATTTCAGCAAATGTTGCTTCTCATCTTTGCCTAGCCTGCTGCGCTTGCTGATGTTCTCTCTTCTGCATAATTCCTGTCCTGGATGTCTAGTGATTCTATTTGTTGTTTATTTTTTTTAAAGTAGCCTCAAGAGAAGTCATACGGGGCTACATCATAGTTAGCACAAGATCAAGGCCACATCATAGCTAGCACAAGCTCTCAAAAAGGCAGGAATGGGGAACCTGTGGCCCCTCAAATCCCTAACCATTGGCCAAGATGACCAGGGCTGATGCGAGTTGAAAGTCTAACAATATTTGGAAGGACACAGGTTCCCCATCCCTAGACTTGATAAGAGTTACACTCCCTCTGAAGGAACAGGTATGTAGCTTGGCATTACTTCCTAGTCTCTAGGAAATAGGGGACTTACTCTGTCTGAATACTCACTAATCCATAAATCTCATTAGACACAGCTTTGAAAGCACGTTCATTATAAAGAACCATATGGAACCATATACCTGTGGTCATTTTCTGAGGCCTTTTTCATGTGTTCTCTTCCACTGAAGGTCTAAAGGGTGCAACAAGAGGATGGGCTTTTTCAATGGTAGCTGTCCACTTTCGGAATGGCGCACCTGGCACCATCATTACATATCTTTAGGTGCCAGGCAAAACCATTCCTTTTTAATTGGGCCTTTGGCTTTTAAATATCTATGGCCTTTTTGCATAGGTGTTTTAATGTAGATTTTTAAAAAAATATATATGCTGGTTTTACTTTCTTTGTTTTTTTGCTTACAATATTATAAGTCGCTTTGAGTTGCCATGAAGGAAAATGATTTATTATTATTATTTATTCGACTAGAGACATTTTGCAAAAGGCAAGAGGAATGAAGAGAGAAGCCACTTCCTTTTTGCACTGTCGAAACCATCACTCACTTGTGGGACTGTTCTGGGGTGGTTGGCTCATCTGCATGGTGACAGCTGACAAACGAGTACACATTCATCTCACAAAATATACTGCACCTATCAAAATGCTGCTAGGTGCCTTCATGGAGTTCTCCATGTCTCCACATTCACAGATCGCTATAGCCATCACTTCCGTGGGTCATCTTGCGACAGCACGTGCATGCACATGCACACACAGTAATAACAAGAAACACTCAGCTAGTGTTTGCTTACTGCAATTCTGACAACTTGCTAAGACTGCAGAGTTCTAGTTGGTCAGCTGGTTAGTTATACAGGTAACTTGCAACTTATGTCTCCACCCCCATCGGTCAGCCCGGACACTGAGGTCCAGTGCCGAGGGCCTTCTGGCGGTTCCCTCGCTGCGTGAAGCCAAGTTGCAGGGAACCAGGCAGAGGGCCTTCTCGGTAGTGGCACCCGCCCTGTGGATAGCCCTCCCATCAGATGTCAAAGAGAACAACAATTACCAGACCTTTAGAAGACATCTGAAGGCAGCCCTGTTTAGGGAGGCTTTTAATGTTTTATAGATTATTGTATTTTAATGCTCTGTTGAAAGCTGCCCAGAGTGGCTGGGGAAACCCAGCCAGATGGGCGGGGTATAAATAATAAATTATTATTATTATTATTATTATTATTATTATTATTATTATGTGCATTTAACTTACCGGTACATGCTTTCAGGTTTATGTGCTTGGCAAAAAATTAAAAATTAAAATAAAAAGAGCGGAAAAGGAACAGGCATCCAGGAAAAAAGACTTTGGCAATGGCAATTGCCATCAAACCCAATGTGTTTCGACTATACACATTTTTTGCTTTACACACTATCCCTAGAACATAAACTCCCACGTAAATTAAGTGTTGCCTATACTACAAAGTATTTATTTCTTCACAGTATAGGTCTGTAATATGGCTGGTCTTGTATGGCTACACCGTCCTATATACCCACTGCAAATCAATAAAATCTGAGCTTATTTTAAGCTAGGTTAAGAAACTACCATTTGAAATTTTAAGTACTGTATACGCACATACTGTACAGAAATAATGAGCTGCTCACACCCCTTTCTCAGAGTATCGGTAGGTGGTGCTATAACCAAACATGTTGAAACCTACTCCTCACCTATTTTGCCATACAGAAAAATTGTACACACTGAGCTATTTTTCAAGGGGGATAAAAACAAAAGATTTCGACAAATCACTCACTCCTGGTTGTGGCTGGATTCCTGAACATACAACTTTAAATACAGCAAAAGAGGGTTAGAGCCTCTGCTTTTTGCTTGCACTGACATACTGGCTAATCATAAGAGTTATTTTGCCCACTGTTGACCGTTGGCTAGTGGCTGTTGTATTGTTGTCATCTGTCTCGGGAGGCAAATGGTGGAGTGCACCTTTGGCCTGTTGGGTGCTTGCAGTGCCTGCTGTGGTTGTAGAGAGACATGTTTTGTTGCAATTGTAGAGACGTTCAACAGCTGGGGAGGGAGGAAGAAAAAGTATTTTTTTATGGAAGAAAAAGCTTTTTTTTTTTGTTGGCATTTGTATGTCCTGAGAGACGAAAAGCTGTTTTCTAACAGGCTGCAAATGCCAATAAGAGTGTTTCTTTGCTTTGGTATTACAGATAGTGTTCTGTTTCAGCCAAAATTGTGCCTTTTCCTTTCAGAAGTTTGGCAGATGCAGCTATCTTTGCCCCATCTGGGAGGAAAGTGTCTATAGATTTTCTGCACAGCCTTCAAAGCAGGAAAGGATAAACCCTTAGCCAGTCCACTGCCTCAGCATACATTTAAAGCATTAATTTAGGGTTTCCCTCAAAGAACCTAGGAGCTGTAGATAGAAACCGGTTTGTCGTCTTCTCCATTTGACCAAGCTACACCAGCTTGTGTCGCTCCTCTAAACCTGTGAACAGAACAGCCACGTGCCATGGTTGGACTCCAACTCGAATCAGCCCCGGCTACCATGGACAACGGTTAAATACTATGGGTTGCAGCGCAGCAACTTCTGGAGGGACACAGCTTCATACTTTGTGGGGTGTGAGGGAATAAAATATGCCTGTAATGCAGCAAAAAGGGAAACTTTAACCAACACTTCCTTGCCTTTGAAACATGGCTCACGAAAGAAATCCAACTGTTGAGGCCCTCCTTACCACTGTGACCTTTTGGCTGTTCCAGCTTTCCCTGTTGCGAGTTATTTAGGAACTCTGCCTTTAAAGATGCAAGCATTTCAGGGTGGGGGGAGAGACTGCACTTTGGAACTCCCTGCCTGTTGAGATCAAGCAGGCGCTTTCACGCCGTGCTACTCTTTTCAGCGCCTGCCAAAAATCATTCCTGTTTCGGCAAGCCTATTCGGATGCTAGGAAAGCTGAGGTAATCTTAATCCGTTTTCGTATCTTAACCTTTTTTATGTTTTAAAACAAGGTTGTGAATCCCCCCCCCATTTTATTGTTTTATCCTTTTGTAAATCGCTTTTGATTTTGTTTGTTTTTTGCAATCAAGCGGTGGATAAAATTTTATGAAACAATTTTATGAAACAAACAAACCAACTGCTGTTGTGAGAAGGCGGGGGGGTGAGCAGTTGAATTTCAAAGCACTGAAAACTGTTATTCTCCCCCCCCCCAAAAAAAAAATTAAACTCCTGTGTGATTACATTTGTTCTTCTACCTGCGGATGAGGAGCTGGAATCTGCTGTCTTCCCACCTCGGACAATTTAATTTTATCGACCGGTTTATTCTCTCCCCCCCCCCCCAAAGTACAGTACAGTAATCTCAAAATGGAGGCTCTCTAGCACATAAACTTCAAAAACTCTATGCTCAGATCGTCACTTCCGCTTCCGGCCAACGCAGGAACTCCTTGTCTGTCGTTGCCGGGAAAATGGCTCCCACCGTGGAGTCGGCGGCGGGTCCTGGGTCAGCGGCCGAGCTTCTGCTGCAGAGACTAGAGCTAGTAGGAGCCCAAGGCGAAGCGCGGCTCTGCAGCTTGGAGGCGGCTGCGGCGCTCGGCTTGGACCACCAGGTGCTGGTCGGGGCCGTGAAGAGCCTGCAGTCGTTGGGGGAGGTAAGTGGGCGTGGCGGTCTCTGGACACGCCCCCGTGAGCCGTCGCGGGAGTGGCGTCATCCTTACCTGCGCCGATAGGGGCTGCCCTCGGAAGGAAGAGGGACGCTTCTGCGTACCTGGGGCGGGGCGGGGCGCCGGGGGCACGAGAACTGCGCGTGCGTGTTGCCCTGTGTTCTCTTGGCAGTAGAGCGGCGCTCTGTGGCTCCTTTAAGAAAATGACAGGGGGAGGAGCGTAGGATCCCCACAGACTTATAAAAAGTGTAGATGGACACACTCCTTTAATTTCTTCTTTGAATGGAGAGTGTGTGGACTTTGCTTTGTTTTAACATTTCCCTGAGGTGTGAAAGCGAGAGTTGCAGTGTTGTATCCCCAAATTTCAGGTTAGGCTTGACTCAGCAGCCTTTCTCAACCTTGGGTCTTCTCGCCCCCATATGTCGTTGAACTACAACTCCCAGCATCCCCAGCTAGCAGGACCAGCATCTAGGGATGATGGGAGATGTAGTCCAACGTCAGGACGGGCACCCAAAGTTGGGAAAGGCTGGTCTTGAAAGCAAGCCACTTGTGTTCTGCAGTTGCTGCTGCTTCACAGGCTGTGCCAAAACAGAGAGGAGAGCCTTACTTACTTACTTACTACATACATACATACATACATACATACCCAACAGCCTCATGTTGCTCTAGGGGGCTTAGTTTGGTCAGAATTGAGTATACACTTCCAGAGTTAATGCTAAATACATTACTTCTTGTAAGTGAGCCACTATAGCTGATGGAGCACCGTGAAAATGTGTGCCCTGGGCTTTTTAGACTTGTCTACTTATGTACTGTCTGAAACCAAAGGGGTGCATTGGTTTGCAGATGTGATTCCCCCCCCCCACCAGCTCTCCTACCCCACTATGAAACAGTATGGAGTAGTTGATAAAATGTAAGATTTGGACTTGGGAAAACCAAATTAAAATCCATCCATAGCTATAAAGACTAGAGCAGGGGTGGCTAATCTGTGGCATTTACATGTTGCCAGACTTGCAACTCTCATGAGCTCTAACCAACATATCCAATGGTCAGGAATGGTGAGATTTGCTGTCCAGTAACATTTGGATGGCCACCGGTTGGCCATTCCAAGCCTAGAGAGCAGTTCTGGACAAATAGATGTTAGCCTAACCAACTTGACAGGATTGTGAGGATTAAAATGCTCTCTTTTTGTTAAATGGCTTTCTGAAGTGCTCCTTCACAATGTTCCCACTTGTTCTCTAAGATGTTTTACAGCAGAGCTTTACAAACTGTGTGTCACGACACGTCAGTTTGTCAACTGCAGTGTGTATGTGTGTTGTGCAAACTCTCCCCATGCTCCTCCCAGGGCTGGAAAGGGGCTAGTTGGAGCCCCGGTTTGCTAGTAAAACTGAATTAGTGTGTCGTGAAATGATGGTTATTATTATTTATGTTTATTGTACTTTATATTGTCGCTTTATAAATTAAAAGTAACTCCAGGTGACTTACAAACAATAACACATAAATTTAAATCAACATAAGACTAAAACTGAGTGAAAGCTAAAAATACATTCATATTTATAACGAGGCAGTACTTACACATCCCACTTAATGAAGGAGGCCACAGGAAATTAAAGACCAAAGAAAAAATGTTTTTGCCTGGTGCCTAAAGATACTGTAGATAGTGATGGTGCCAGGTGTGTCTTCTGGGGAGAGCATTCCAAAAGCAAGTTCAGTCTTGTTCTGACTGAAGAGCAGTTTCCTAAGAAAAGGAAATCCTAGTAAATACTTTTTTTGAAGGCTTCCTAGGGAGAAATCTCAGTGGTTTATCTCAGCATTGATATGGTGGGGGGCACTGAAAGCACCCTAAAATCTCCATCTCTCAGTTGTGGCCTACTTTTACTGAGGTAATAAGACTGTCTGTGCTGTTCCATTTCAGGCTGCAAGTGTATTACATGATGGAGTATGATAGCATATGATGAAGTAGACATTGCTAGAATCCTTCTGGCTGGTATGCTTGTTTTTCATGTGCAAGGATTATTGATTGATTGCATGGAAAATCAGTTGCCATGTGAACCCCTAACTGCAGTCTGAAGTGATTTAGCACAGGCATATGTTAGCCCTTTCAGCAAAAACTAGGACTGGATCGGGGTGAGGTTCTACACAAACAAATATTCCAGATGGACAGTAAATACCAATGAGCTATGAGATAATTGGGGTCTTTTCAGATAGGACCACAGGCATTCAGTTGACTTTCAAATACCGCCTTATAACTTTCCCTTTTTTCTGCTTCAACCTCCAGCCCCCACCTCCTTTCAGATACTTTCTACCTTTGCTGATGTTCTCAATTGTCCTCTCTAGGTGATTGAGGCTGAGCAGTGCACATCCAAGAAGTGGGAACTGACACCTGAGGGCAAAGAAATTGTCCAGGAAGGGAGCCATGAAGTCCGAGTGTTTAACAGCATCCCCTCTGAAGGCCTGGTCCAGAGTGAGCTGATGGTAAAAGAAATGCCTGCCTTTTAGCCCCATACACTTAATTAAAACTAGAGCACTATGGGGGAAAGTAGTGGTCCTAGATAATCTACCCCATCTGTTGCATTTGTTGTGGGTCTCAGTTCTTTCTACTGAGGTTGTCTTCCCTGTGGGCTTATTTGGTTATGTGGCTTTTGGATACCTGATAGGGTCACTTTTGGTTCTTTTCCCTGTAGAAGCTGCCAAGTGGAAAGGTGGGATTCAGCAAAGCAATGTCCAATAAGTGGATCCGGCTAGACAAGACCTCAGAAGGTGGACCCCGGGTCTTCCGGGCGGTGGGTAGTCCTTGCTCCTCATCAGTTTTGGTTTCTGCAGGGTTTGTGTCAGAAAAGGGGTTGGGCAGTGCAAATGAGTGTTGGTTTCAATCCAAGGATGTTGGGCTGGGGAAGACTGCATCAGGGCTCTGAAGTTTCCTTTTTTTCCTTCTAGGTGGAGACTGTGCAGGACTCTGTCAGAGAGAAGCTGCTGCAGGTGGAGCAGGGTGAGGGTGACAAACTAGAAGAGAAGGACAAGAATGAACTGAAGAAGCGGAAACTCCTGGCAGAAGTGTGAGTTGAGCCTCTGCCATCCCACTCTGCATGGGATGATCTATGTTTTCAGGGCTAATTTCACCCTTTTGCAGTAGAAATGTTCTACAGTCTCACTGAGCAGATTGGTTCATTGCGCATTCTCGGGGTATCTGAGTGTGTGCCTGAACATTGGAAAAAATAAACAATGAAACAGGTTGGGACCTCTTGAGCTATCACACAGAGATGGACCTCTTAGTATGTAAGGTCTTGACAACATCATCTGTATGCATTTTCCAAAACAAGTTTTTTTTCAGTTTCTGGATTATGATGCCAAGTGCTGAAGAGATCCTGTTTGGGAAGTGCTTTGCCATTACCTCATTTATTGTTGCTTGCTTTGCCAGGAGGGAACTGAGGCTGTGTGTGTGTATGTGTGTTTGTCTGCTTGTGTCTGTGTCTGATTGGGTCTATATCTGTGTTGGGATTTGAACCCACCTCTCTAGCATTCTATCCACTAGACTGCAGGACCTCTTGTTTACTGTGCTTGTTGTATTTCAAAACATGTTTATATTTGCTTTCAGGACCATTAAGACATACTGGATCAGTAAAGGAAATGCTTTCAGTACCACAGTTACCAAGCAGGAAACGGACCTCACTCCAGAGATGATTGCCAGGTAAGGAACTGTTCTTGTCCTTGTTTAAAGTCGGACGGGATCTGAGCTCTTTGTCCGATTTGGGTCTGTCTGTGTCTCTTAAGTTGCCATTTCAGTTTGCTCTTGGGTTCTGGGTGTGAACCTTGGCTGTGAAATTGCTGGCTTCAAACCACAGAATCAAGATTCACCAAATACCCACTCGGCTGTTGTGGGATTGCTGTCGTAGACATTAACAGTTTTGTAACAAATCTCGGCAGAACTCTTCGCCACTCTGCTTCCCATTACTTGTTGGTCACTGCCTTCTCTGCATTCCTAGTTATGCATGGAAGGTGATCTGAAAAGACCCTCAGCCCGTTGCAAAGTTAACTTCTCCCCCTGTTTTCCCTACTTTTGTTCCTAAACTTGCAGTGGCTCCTGGAAAGATTTGAAGTTCAAGGCATATAACTTTGAGGCACTGGGCATTATGCCTGAAAGCGGACATCTCCACCCACTTCTCAAGGTCCGCAGCCAGTTCCGGCAGATCTTCCTTGAAATGGGGTGTGTACTTCAATGCCTGCAAAACATTGGGGTATGTGGGTGTGACAAAATGGTGGTTGCGGGTGGTGAGATGTGTTCTACCATGCCATGTGCGTGGTACATGCCCATGAAGCCTGCACAGCTGGCTGTAGATTCAATACACGCCTGTCTTGGGAATTCTGCCCATCCTTGCTTCTTTTCCTTGGAGGAGGCAGTGCATTGTAGCCCAAGCTTGAAGTCATGGTGCAGTCTGCTGAGGAGACTGGGCTAGCATTTGTCATTTACCTGCCCGTGCAAACAACTCCATGTGACGAAGACTGTGCTGGCAAAGCACTGGGATGGGAGCAAACCTTCCCCCACTGCTCTTCTAGGCATGAGTACATCTTGATGTCCCTGTCCTGTGCCCATTGTCATTAGCCAGTCTTCTGTGATATGCCATGTTAATGGGAGGTGGGGGGATAGACCTATTGCAATTAATGGGTCTAAATTAGTCGTTTTGATTAATTAATTTCAGTGGATCAACCCTTGAAAAATCTTTGCTTAATGGCTGTGTGTTTCCCTTCTCAGTTTTACAGAAATGCCCACCAATAACTTCATTGAGAGCTCCTTCTGGAACTTTGACGCCCTCTTCCAGCCACAGCAGCATCCAGCTCGAGACCAGCATGACACCTTCTTCCTAAAGGGTCAGTCACACTGCTTGGGCCACACATGACCTTTTTTCCCCCCCCCAAAAAAAATTTTTATTGGTTTTAACAAAATAATACAATTAGAAAACAAACATCAATAAACAAACCAAACAACAACAATAATACACATAAAAACATACATAATTCCTTTTAACCTATTCATCCTTCTTATCATTGTGGGTTGACTTCCTCCCATCCTCTCTTCCTGCGTTCCTTGTATATCATCTTTAGTAATTTCTTGACATCATTAAAAACATTTTTAATTAATTAACCTCAATATCTCTTCTTTTCTAATATCAATATCATTTATTCCAACAATTATAAACCTTAATCTGTCGTCTAAGTCTACAGCCTCACTTATCTTCCAGCTTACTTCTACTCTTTAATATTACAATACTTATTTAGATATACTTTAAATTTCTTCCCGTCTTCTTCCACCGCTTCCTCCCTCTGGTCACGAAGTTTCCCGGTCAGCTCAGCAAGTTCCATATAATCCATCATTTTCATCTGCCATTCTTCTATCAATGGTAGTTCCTCTGACTTCCATTTTTTAGCTAACAAAATTCTGGCTGCTGTTGTGCCATACATAAAGAAAATTAGGATTTCCTGATTTACAATACCAAGTAGAAAGGCTTCTGGTTTTTTACTAAATGTGTTTTTCAACACCTTTTTCAACACACATGACCTTTGTATCCGCTTTCATAGCTGGCAAAGAGGCTGTGGATCAGGATCCTGGGACAGCGTCCTTTTGGGAGCCAGTTGAGCCCCAAGTATCTAGCATATGTTCTTCTCTTTGTGTTGGGTGTTTCATATCTTACAGGCTTTAGTGGAATCTTGCTATGGATAGTGGGCAGGCCTCTCCTCTCTTTATCTGGAGAGTAGTAAGGGGCTGACTCCAGCCTCTTTCTCTACTGGACCACCTGTGCTTTGCATGGAGCCCCACACGCCCAGTCACTTGCATGTGCCTTCTTCCTTCTAGATCCTGCTGAAGCCATCGACTTCCCCATGGATTACCTGAAGAGGGTAAAGAGGGTTCATTCACAAGGAGGTTACGGCTCTCAGGGGTGAGTCTCAGCAGCAATTTGTTTGCAGTTGTTCTAGTGCTGGGCCTGGAAGTGCAAATAGCAGAGGATAGTTATGAAAAGCATCTCCGCACCAGTCAGCTCACATCGGTGTGCAACGCGTTGCACAGGAGAACAAATGGTTTGTTGCAGCAGCATATAGCATAGAGTTTTCTCCCATTCCCAAGTCTGGAGGATGATGGGGGCACTTCTCTCTGTGACACTCGTGCTACAAGGTTAGGTGGAGAGAGGAGTTGATTGGCAGGTGCTGTCATCTGGACCACGGTGCTCTTGGAGATAGCCATGGGGTCCATGTTCGTTTGTAAACAGCAGAGGAGTTGGGATTTTGATCAGTAAGGAAGGGAATTCCTAAATCTGTATCATGTTGTTGGGAAATGGGAGACCCTTCAAAAAAGAAACCGGAGTCTAGTAGGCAAACTGTTTATTTCTCTTCATTTTTCAAGCAATAGCACCCATCACTGGGCCTGTTTCAGCTCCTGTACCTCAGATATTAACTGCTGGAGTCACACCCCACATCTCAATCTTTCCCTCCCAGGTACAGATATGAGTGGAAGCTGGAGGAGGCTCGGAAGAACCTCCTTCGGACGCACACCACAGCCACCAGTGCTCGCATGCTCTATCAGCTGGCGCAGCAGGTAACTATCCAGTAAAACCTCTTTCCTGCCTGGATGTATCCTAGCTATGAAGGCTGACAAAACAACAGGTCATTGAAGAGGTTCCGTATAAAGTAATGCCAGGCTTCATTTACCTAGGAACCGTCAGGTTGGAGAGGGGAGTACAAATTCAATTAATAATAGTAATCTAAAGCTGGTAGGATAAAATGCTCTGAGGCTGGGATGGTCTGCCTGCTGAGACTGAAGTACTTGAACAAATCCGAAGTGTGGGACTGTGACAACTGCTTCTTCTCCTGCAGGAGAAATTCACCCCCGCCAAATACTTTTCCATCGACCGTGTCTTCAGGAACGAGACGCTCGATGCCACCCACCTGGCTGAGTTTCACCAGATTGAAGGGGTGGTAGCTGATTATGGCTTGACACTGGGTGACCTGATGGGTGTCCTGAAAGAGTTTTTCACCAAACTGGGTAAGAACTGTTGAACAAGAGGGAGGACACAGAGTGAGCTCCAGTTGGGAAGCACTCCAGCAGGAGACAGGCTCCTTGGTGGTTACCTTCTAAGTTTTCAGGGACCAGCCTCCCAGCTCCATTCATCTCTCTCTCTTTCTCTGTGGCAGGAATCACCCAGCTGCGCTTCAAACCCGCTTACAATCCTTACACGGAGCCCAGCATGGAGGTGTTCAGCTACCACCAGGGTGAGTGCAGGAAGATAGCTGTGTACCATTCTGTGGAACTGTGATGCTGTGCCACAGGAGTCCTCCATGTCCCTGGTAGTATCTGTCCGATTCGCTTAGCAGTTGCTCATGAGTAAAGACCAAGTCCGTCTTGTCTTTCAGCTATTTTATTGTGCAAAGTATGTACAGTGCGGAGCTATCCTAAAACATGACCACCTAGTCGCCAGCAGAATCCGGAAGTGCCCCCCTCCTGTTGCGGCGCCAACACCAGAGTCTCGGCACCCTAAAGTGCCGCCTCCTTTCTCCCCTGACCCTTCTGCGTAAAGCAGGCGCCGGAAACGGTGTCTCCCCCTCAGAGTGGGTCTGCTGAGCGGTGCTGGGTCTCTCTGCATCATCCTGGAGACCTCTTCCTCCCTGGTAACTCCTCCTCCCCCCGGGAGGAGCTGGCAGACTCACTGGGAGACGTGTCCGTTGACAACAGAGGCTGAGGCTGCCGGTACCCACTCAGTGCCGGACTGGCAGGGGAGGGCACGTCCCTGACAGTATCTCTTTGCTCCTGCCCTTGGGAATGAAAACCAAGTTCCCTAGTAGCTGAGCTGAGAAGCAGCCGGCATTACTGGCAGCAGAGGTCAGGTACACCAAGGAAAGGCTGTAAATCGTGGGTGGCTTTTGAGGGAACAGGGCAAGAAGTCCCAGCACTCTGAACTCTATTTGCATTCTTACCTGTGAGAAATTTCAGGTTTCCACCTTTGCCAAGAAGGCAGCTGCACACTCAGTGCCTTAAGAAGGAATTCCATCTGCCCCTGAATTAGCCTTTCATAATCCCCTTATGACTCATGCAGTTGCAAAAATTCTTCACCCTGATAATGCGCTATAAATTAGGACACTTTTCCACTGTGTCAACAGTAGTCTGAGAGTATGCCACCTATTCATAGGCGTTTCTATTTCTGGAGGTTCCATGTGTCCTGATATTTAAAGGGCGTGGCCCGAACACCATGGCAACCTCTCCAGCCCTTCATTTGAAATGCAAGGCTGATGAATTTGATTTTACTTGAAATCAATACCTTCTTGCCTTTCAGGTTTAATCCTCATAATGCCCCTTTTCTCTATAAAACATGAGAATAATGAAGTCAGTGAATTGGTCTCAGGTTTGCTTTGAATGGACGCTGATCATTTTTGCTTCTAGGGCTGCCTTCTAGGGGGGGGGGCAGCTGCCCCCCTCTGCCCTCCCCTGGCTACGCCCATGGGGCCAAAACCATTTAGGACTTCAGACATCAACATCATCCTGAATTAGCTCACAAGGCCACGACAACACAGAGTCAGTGTCCGCCTCTTAGAGCTGCTGTCACAGCCTCACAAGTTGCAGTGGGCTCTAATAAGTCAGCTGAAATGATAAGATGTAACACACTTTCCCTTGATTTGACCTGGGAAAGTGTTGTGCCTGAGCTGCCTTTCTGGCAGCCTGGCACAAAAATACCTGCTTTGTGTTAGCACTTTTCTTTATGGGTAGGAGGTGTCCATATCTCTGACCTGCCCTCTGCCCCAGGGTGTTGTTCAGATTGGACTCCAGCAACCCCCGAGATTGGGCTCTGCTGCCAGTGTGGTGTAGTGGTTAAGAGCGGTAGACTTGTAATCTGGTGAACCGCGTTTGCGCCTCCGCTCCTCCACATGCAGCTGCTGGGAGACCTTGGGCTAGTCACACTTCTTTGAAGTCTCTCAGCCTCACTTACTGCACAGAGTGTTTGTTGTGGGAGAGGAAGGGAAAGGAAAATGTTAGCCGCTTTGAGACTCCTTCGGGTAGTGATAAAGCGGGATATCAAATCCAAACTCTTCTTCTAACTTCACTAGCCTAACAATACAACTTTTCTTCCAGGATTAAAGAAGTGGGTGGAGGTGGGCAATTCAGGAGTCTTCCGCCCAGAGATGCTGCTGCCTATGGGTCTGCCTGATGGGGTGACCGTCATCGCCTGGGGCCTTTCTTTGGAACGGTAAGTGTTTTGGCTGGAATGTGTGCCCAGGTTAAGCAACCTTTTGCTATTGTGTCCTGTCTGGAAGGGCCCCAAGCCTGGGGGCTGCCTGTCTCTCGGTCAGGGACCAAGGACTAATGCATGTTGCGCCCTTTTAAGAGTCTTAAGTCAGCAGAGGCTGGAACTAATCTCAATAAAGCTCCAGTCTACAAATTGGCACCTTCTGTCTCCCAAGACTATAAATCTCTGTCGTGCGGCTGTATGACCCAAAGGCATGTGCCTTCCTCGCCTCTGCAGGATTAAACCTCACTCGCCTCCTTCCCTCAGACAGGCTGCTTTCCCAGATCAAGCTTGTAGCCTGTGTGTTGGGCCACAGAAGTTGAGTCAAAGGTGTATCCCATATTTAGAATGCCAAAGGCTATGGGGGAAATATCCATTTGTTGGGATAGTTTGGACAAACCTATCCTGCTCTAGTTGTACTTTGCTATGACTTTTTGCTACATTAATACTATTTTTCAAATTTTATTTTAATGTCTGTTTCGTGTTGTTGCCTTTTGAAAAATGCTAGGGACATGAAAGTGGTATGAATGGAGATTCCTCCCTCTTCTCTTTCAGGCCCACCATGATCAAGTATGGCATCAATAATATCCGGGAGCTGGTTGGTCACAAAGTCAATCTGCAGATGGTTTATGACAGCCCGCTCTGCCGCTTGGATGCTTAGTTCACAGAAACCTTCCTCTCTTCAGAGACATCCCTATTTATTAGCACTGCTCCTTGTTGGAAAACTGGGCCTTTCAGGCTTCTATCCTCCACGCTTTTGGTTCCTTTGGGGGAAAGTGCCTGTCAAGCCATTCCGCTGTTTCGTATGGACGCTTTAGCCCCTACACCTTTTGGAGGGATCATGGGTGAATGGGTTCTCCCAGTTTGTGTGGGGAATAAACTTGTAGCCCATGTTACATTCAGTAAAAGTGTCTTGACCACGAGTCTGTGATTAGTGTAAATAGTCAGGAATCGCTGCAGTTCTACTGATCTGTAGAGCATAGCTTGTCAGCTTTACCATCATGGCCTGTGGGAAAGTAACATAGTTGGAAGGGGAACTTCTGTACCTTTCACCACCCTGCTTATACCAAAATATTGGGGTATTTTTTGGGGGGAGGGGTCTTTCTCCTGTATGGTGGGAACTTGCTTGTAGGTGGCATATGATTGCCACTTCTCCCCACTGCACAAAAATTCAGCATTTAAAAAAATTGCTGTGCCTTGAATTCTTTCCTCTATTTGCCTCCGTATAAACCTTTCCTCTTCCCTTCCATTATAATCGTTTTATTGTCTCTTTTTCATCCCCAATCCTTCTGTGTCTCATGCCCTCTTCAAAAGAACCCACAAGCAGGACTGCTGTTGATCTTAAAATGTTGTTAAGCATTAGAACACAAGAGGACAATGGGTTGGTTTTACGTTGACACTTTTCCTTCTAAAAGCTGTATTTTGGGAAGCCTGGTAATAGGCACATGTTTGGAAAGGACTCAGTATATACACATTTCGATATCCTGATTTCCAGCTGTCTCTACAAGCAGGTGTCAGATAAAGCACACACAGTTTGAGGCGGGGAAACTGTAAAGCAGAATCTGGGCTACAGCTACTAAGGGGAAGATCTGCAAAGAAGGAAAGTCCATGTTCTACAGCTTGGGGAGTTCTGCTAAAACTTTGTTCATATTCAAGCTCTCAGAAAGGAGCTGAGACCATGATCAGGCCAAGTGGCAAATGAGGAAGGATAGTCACTACCTCTGTCATATTAACATTCAGCAATTGGAGACAAGAGCCCACAAGGCGTACAGGTTTAATTACTTTATTGTACAAAAAAGCCCCTTTTTGAAATGCCAGAGCTGTGTGCCCTCCCCAGACTCTGGATGTCCCACCTCATGGAGTAAAATACCACAAAGCTAAAGCAGTGTTCAACAACCAAGTGGTTCCAGATCCTTGTTTCCTAGGTTCTGCCTGCAGGTACCATTTTAGAGCCCAGCCCTTCCTCTCGCAGTCTAGACAAAAGCCTCTTAGCCCCAGAGCAGTAGTCTGGTTCATGAAGCTGGTTAGGTGAGTTTCCAATGATTCTCCAGTTCAGTCTTCTTAGGAAGAAAAAGGAGGAGAGGCCACTGGCTATAAAACTAAAAAGTAATAATGATCATGGAAGTTGAATTCATGGCGCCAGAGAAACAGAGTCCCAGAAGTTGAGGAGCAAGACAGCTGTTGCCATGAGAAGGCGGGATGACTGCTTCAGAACAGGCCGGCGCTTCTTTATGTGGTCATCTGCCTCCTTCCTTGGGCTCTCTTTGCTGGTCTGCCATGCCCGTCTTCTCCCATTCAGTTCAGGAAGCCAAGAACTCCGCTCTCCTTTTCCGCAAGGCTGTGCTGCCTGCTCTTCCACGGTCACTATGTCACCTCTAATGTTATATGAACGTCCTCCTGATGGTGTGTTGAGCAGCTGCAAGTGCGGGCCTTGGCCAAGAGGGAGGGCTGGAAACCTGTAAGAGGTGGGGGGTCTGGCTCCTCCTCATCAGGCTCCTCAGGCTGTGGCCCCAGCAAGCAATCTAGAGGGAGAAATCAAAGGGGGCACATGAAACTGCCGTCTACAGTCGCTTTATCAGGGAGGGGGATGTGTTTCAGCCCTGTATTGTCAGCCAAGTTGTATTTCCCTGTTTTGCTATCCAAGATCCATTTTTAAAAGGAGGTGCCAGGGAGTGAGCCTAAGTCTTTGTGCCTGTAGAATCATCCTCTCCCACCAAGCTATATATCCTATCCCCTAAAGGGACCCAGGTGGCGCTGTGGGCTAAACCACAAAGCCTAGGGCTTGCTGATCACAAGGTCGGCGGTTCGAATCCCTGCAACGGGGTGAGCTCCCGTTGCTCGGTCGCAGCTCCTGCCCACCTAGCAGTTCAAAAGCACGTCAAAGTGCAAGTAGATAAATAGGTACCGCTCCGGCGGGAAGGTAAACGGCGTTCCGTGCGCTGCTCTGGTTCGCCAGAAGCGGCTTTGTCATGCTGGCCACATGACCTGGAAGCTGTACGCCGGCTCTCGGCCAATAAAGCAAGATGAGCGCCGCAACCCCAGAGTCGGACACGACTGGACCTAATGGTCAGGGGTCCCTTTACCTTTAAAGGCAAATATCTCCAAAGCTGCCATCCTGTGTTTTCCCTTCCTGTAGGAAAAGCACCTTAGCGTTGCAGGGGAGGAATCTTGAGCACCACTAAGAAAATGGCCGGACTAATGTTCTGCATTGCAGCCTTACCTGATTTATTGGAAATGAAATGCAGCTGCTAACAAAATAGTTGCCTACTATGGATAGCTACTGCCCTGTTTTCATCTGGCTCTGTATCAGATGGGGTTCTGCATTCTCCATGGAGCGGCAGGGTGTGGGGAGAGCATCTCCCCACCCCCCACTCTATTAATCAACTTGAACACATGGCCTCTAGCAGTAAGTGTGATGGACTGCCACACAATATAATGGATGCGCTTTGATACAATACAAATCTAAGGGCAAGCAGTTTGGAGTTGGTTATGGCAAGTGAATGGAGACAGGCCAACTCAGCTCACATAGATGGTACCCTGTAGTGTTGGCTTTAAATAAGTGTTCAATTATAGAACAAGATAATGCAAAATAGTGCTTAAAGTCTGTGCCATGTCTGGGGATAGTGGTGTTACTATGCCCAAGTTTGTTTGTTTTTTTCTTTCGTTTTAAGGTGTAGGTCAGATTTATGCTGTGGCGGTATATAGCCATATTACGCTATGCTTTGTAGCACATATCTAGTGATGGAAGCACTTTCCAACCCCAAATATTTTCTGCAAGTAAAGGACCCCTGGACACTTAAGTCCAGTCAAAGGCGACTATGGGGTTGCGGTGCTCATCTCCAGCATTCGTCCACAGACAGCTTTACGGGTCATGGGGCCAGCATTACTAAACTGCTTCTGGCACAATGAAACACCGTTACTGAAGCCAGAGCGCACTGAAACGTTGTTTACCTTCTCACCACAGCAGTACTTATTTATCTACTTGCACTGGCATGCTTTCAAACTGCTAGGCTGGCAGGAGCTAGGACAGAGCAATGGGAGCTCACCCCATTGCAGAGATTTGAACTGCCGACCTTCCAATCAGCAAGCCCAAGAGGCTCAGTGGTTTAGACCACAGCGCCACCCGTGTCCCTACTTTCTGCTAGTAGAAGTGAAGGGCTGTAGGGGAGATGGTCACAGCATCCATACATTCCTAGTTTTAAACATCTGTCATTGCAGCTCCCCCCTCTCTTTCCCCTATCCCAACTAAAGAGCCCTATAGAGATGGGAATTGTGTTATGAAGCTGGTCCCACCAGAAAACATTTTAATGGAATGATCGTAACTACTCACTGGCCTTCAGACCTCAGGACTACAACCAGATTGTGTAGCATTTCACAGGACTGTTGGAAATTTCTATGTGCAAAACATTCTCACATCTTGGAATCAAGCACATGAATCACATTGAAATAGGTAGGTAATGAGTTTTTGTTTTTTTTAACAGTCATAAAAGGCTGGGCTGTGTGTATATTTCACACTACAGGAGCATAGGCAAAATACAGTATGGTACAGAGTTCAAAGTTAGTCTATTCACAATTTCCATTCAAAAATGGTTCTACTGTAGCCCTGGTAGCTAGAAAGCATCTCAACAGGGTGCTTGGAAAAACCAAAATGTGTGAATTAATAAGATTTACAGAAATAAACCTTAGTAGTAGGGATCATAATCCTGAGAAGGTAGACCATCTGATCCTAAACTACTTCTGCGTTGGGGGGATATCTTCAGGAGAAGAAAAGACTTAAGGAGTAAACCTTACACAAATCCAGAGTGGAGTCCCTAAGACAGTTGGATGGTGCCTTGTATGCTTTCCGGTAATTCCTGCAGCCAAGCTGGTGCCAGACATCTTGCTCTGCTTTCTATTGGACCACATCAGTGATGCTGAGAAGAGGGTCTTGTTGTCTGGGCAGCCCAGGACCTCCATACACACTACCCAGGCTTGTGTCCCAGGGAGGTCACTAGAGAGCTGCTAACACAAAGGTTTGACTTCACCCCCGGAGGTGCACTCCATTGTCTCTCGAGACAGATGGATGCCAACACAGGGAAATGAGGCTCTGTGTGGTTTGTGTCCTGTATTTCTCAGTGTCCATTCTCATGGCTAGTAAACCAGAATAAATTGGGCAAAGCTGGAGAAGTCTGCATAATTATACAGGTCACAGAATTAATCTTTTCTTGGTGCAGATTGTTGTGGGGTTTTTTTTAAAGCACAAAGGGCATAGTTTATTGTACATCACTGCTGCTATCACCTGCCACACTCACCTGCCAGATCATGTGCCAGGTCTTTGATCAGGTGACCGACAATGGCATAGGCCACACTCACCACCACCATCACAGCCATGATCATGTAGAGCACAGCTTTGGGCAATGGAACAAGGTCATAGGCAGCTGGCTGGTATTCACTGTAAAGAGGGTTCTCATTGGAGGAAGAGGGTTGAGAAAGTAGTGCCAAGGTCTCGGTGCGATTTGAGGTGCTCATGTTCATTGGCCACGTTTGAGAGGGGAGAGCCATGTTCTGATATTGTGGAGCCTTGTTGCCTGGTGGATAAGTGGCTGCAGGGACAGGGAGAGTCTGAAACACAAGGGGAAGATACATTGGTTAGTTAGGGGCCCATCATGAGCCCTGTCCTGATGCCATTTGCAAATGACTTATACTTGCTCTTACAGCCAAATTTGCAGTGGTATTGGAGAAGAGGGGGTTGCCTTACCATGCAGGGTTTTTTGTTGGGGGAATGGAGGATGGGTTGGCAGCAGCAGCAGCAAGGGAACCATTGATCTGCACCCCCTGTGGTATTCCCAAAGGGTTAAACCACAGAGCCTAGGGCTTGCTGATCAGAAGGTCGGCAGTTCGAATCCCTGCGACGGGGTGAGCTCCCATTGCTCGGTCGCAGCTCCTGCCCACCTAGCAGTTCGAAAGCACGTCAAAGTGCAAGTAGATAAATAGGAACTGCTCTGGCGGGAAGGTAAACGGCGTTTCCATGCGCTGCTCTGGTTCGCCAGAAGCGGCTTTGTCATGCTGGCCACATGACCCGGAAGCTGTACGCCGACTCTCAGCCAATAAAGCAAGATGAGCGTCGCAACCCCAGAGTCGGACACGACTGGACCTAATGGTCACGGGTCCCTTTACCTTTTTAACCCCTCCTAAATCAGTTTGTTTGCCTCACTGTTTGTTTGACACCAGCCAACAGGTTTGTTAGCATCCTACCGCAGGAACACTGGACTTAAAAAGAGAGTAATATTTCCTAGCAGCTGCTGCTTTAAGAGTTTTTGCTATTTTGGGCTCAGTAACAGCTTTGGAAGTGACAATTTAGATTGGGGAAATGGCACTGGGGTTGGGGAGAGATAAAAACCAATGAGGGTTCTCCAATGTTTGTGCACATGGAATCTTTTCAAAAACAGCGTGAAGTAGTACTGTCTGGACACAGGTTTACCACCTCAGTGAGTACTAAGCTCTAGGTGTGGTAAGAGGTTTGCATAGAAGTTCAGTATGCCAGATCCTGTCAAATCTTGACAGAACTTGTAATTTCAATCCTATCTATCTTTATCCATTTATTTAGAATGCTGCTTTCCCCCATCCTTTTCCACCTTTTATTTTAAATATTCTATACCACTTCTCATTTGAAAATCACAAAGCTGTGTATAGCAGCAAGTAAATAATACAGTAAAACCAACACCTATACATAAAGAAAGAAGTTATCCAGGCAGTTCCTTGAGTCTTCTGCTCCGAATAACTAATCCTATTTTCCTCCCTAGCCATTAGAACAGAGACAGGTCATTTCACCCCCTCAAAATTCCAAAGCAGGTACCTTTATGCCGAACACTCAAATATTATCATATAAATAAATATTCAACAGAAATTGAAAATTTACTAGGAGTCCTACAAATGGGTTACATCAACATTTACCAGCTTTCAGCATTAGAATTCCCTATTTTAACTTTACAAATACTGGGGATTTTTAAAAAGCAATTTCAGGTTGTGATGCTACAAGTGCTGCAGCACCAAGAAAAACTACCTGACAAACTTCCCCATAACCTGCAGAGAGCAATTAAGACTTGATCCTCTAGTAGTGGTAACAGGTTGGCCATTGCCAGGTTACATCACCCTGCTGTCATCAGTATGTTGCTGGCCTACAACTGCCATGCCTCAGCACTGGCCATGGTTTCTGGGACTGATGGGAGATAGAACCCAACAACATCCGAAAGGCCACTGGTTCACAACTCCTAGCACAGATGGAGTCTTAGTACTGTTAAGAAGGATGCTCCAGGCAGATCCCAGTTCTACTCTAAGGAAGGGGTTCATAGGTCATTTTATCTCCCAGAAATTTCTCCCTCTCTTTTGTGGCAATCCCACAAGCTTCTCCTAGCCTTTGACTCACAGGATAGGAGTGCTCCTCAAGCAGGGTGGCAGGAAAACTAAACAAATTGGCAATTGCATCTTACCACACATGCTCAAAAGCCAAAAGGGAAGGCAAACCTGTTGCAAATAATTCCTTCTTTATTCCAAATACAGTCAGGAGAGTTCTTCTTGTGTTCCTCTAAATGACACTCCCGCCAGTGTCACACCCATTTAAGTAAGGTGCAAAAAAAATGCTACTAAGCATGTATAGTGCATTGCAAGACTTCAAAGCATAATCTTTGCAAACAGATCCATGTAAATTAGCATTATCTTTGCAAACAGATCCATTAGGTAGGCTACTGTTTTCATATTGCTGCAAAGAAGAGATTTTAATGAGGTTTTGCATACTGTACTTTTCGCTGCTCTGTTAACACCCTTAGTACGAAAGCAAAAGCTCTGACCTTAAATAGGTTGTCTGCATTTTGTATAGTATGAATGGGCTGGAGTTTCAGCCCATGTGTTTTCAACCTCCCGTTTCATAATACCGGGTAAATCTATCCCGGTGTGCTCCTTTACTGACCCTCCTACTATGTATATTCACCAACTAGCAAAATGCCCTCTGTGGGAGGATGATTAGGTGATGGGCAATAGCAGCTTTGTCAACGATTGGTACTGGCATCCACTTCTACAATTATAAAGTTGGTAGCTGGAGGGAGCAAATTTAATTGTAAAGGTGTGGCAATATGAAGTCAGAATGGGGTTCTAGTTCTTTCCACAAAACCTTCCTGAATAATCAGCAAAGGATCTTGTGGCACCTTGAAGAGTTACATTTCATTATGGCATAAATCATTCCTAGACTAGGCAGTTGTCAGTTGCAGATATACATATACACATGGTGATAGTAAAGAGGTGCAGAGTTGTTAACTAGTGAGGTCAGAAGGAAATTCAAAGCAAAAAGTACAGATAGTGACAATTCAATTTGGTTTATAATGTCTCAGTAGTAGGAGTCCTTAAGACAAAGCCATGAGTGCAACAGCAAACTGGAAGTCTGCTCTATCTCTGTGCCATAACTTGTTCTGATTTTTCCCCCCAGCCAAAACACCTTTAATAGGAAAATGCTGGCCAGAGGATCAGAATGCTGCACAGTTAGGGCTCATGCCTTCACAGCATATTTCCGAGGCGGGTATGGGCGTTCTTTTCACTGCTGCTTTGGTCTTCAGACCTTCTTCATGCTTGTTTAGCCTGTGCCACATGGCACGTGTCTTCTTAGGCCGCAAGTCTAGAGGCTTGTATTTCTTGTCTTTGTGGAACTTCCTGAGGTTTTCCTTCTGGGTCTGGTTAATGACTGTCAGCACTCTGGCAATGGATTTGCGAACCACCCGGATCTTTGAAAGTTTGGAGGCTGCTCCACCGGTCACCTTGGTGACCTACAGCTGAGAGAGTTCCACCTTGACGTCATCTAGCTGCTTCAGCAGCTCTTCCTTCTTCCCTCGTAGGTCACGGGCTTTGATTTTGGCCATGGCGTCTACTACGATCCCAGGCTACCAACGCAAAAAGAAAGACTTGTTCTGGGTTATTGATGTTTGCTGATGCTGCATGTTGGTCAGCATAGCAGGATTGCTGTAAAAAAATGCACCTTCAGACTTCATTGTAGCCATGCAATACAGTTCAATAATCTTAGTAGTTAAGACTCCTGTAGAAGCACTTCTTGCCAATTCAAAGAAAGCAGCAATATTTTACTGGGCAGAACAAAAGTCAACCAGTAGCGAATCAATGTCCAAGCTATGATGACCTTTTAAATCTTTTCCTTTAACACTGGAATGTTTCAGAATGCAGTTCTAAAACGGATATAGTTTTAGCTTTCTCTCTGTGATATATTTACCTTTTTAATGCTTCTTTTTAGAATTGTATATTTAGTTTTATTGTTTTATTATATGACAGAATCTTGGCTGTTGGGCAACTAATAAACATGGTAATTAAAAAAAGGGGTTTTTGTAAATTTTATAACTGTGTAGCCAAGCCATAGGCCAGGAACTATCCCAGAAATTTGGCAGAGGTGTGGGAGCTCACCACAAGGAAGCAGGTCCCATGTCTATGTTGTTAGAAGTATGCATCAATAGGAATGCGGACATGCAAGACAGCATAGCAAATTAACACATCAGTATCAATGAATGACCTTCCTATTGCCTTCCAAAGGTTTTTGGTTTTTTTTAAACAAACATTTAGGACTATTTACCCAACTAGGGCCACTGCTAGCAGCTAGGATCCAGGAAAGTGCAGCTTTTCAAAGCCTTGTAGTATCTCCAAAAATGCATTTTAGCTACGCAGCTATTAAGGATACCAGAGCCTTAGTTCGTCGCGCTAGCATGGCAAATGGGAACTAGACAGCTGTACTGTATTATAAAAGTCAGAAAGGTTCTCACTTGACAGAAACTCCATGACATTGTCCAACAACTTGCTGAAATGAAGGATTGTGTGAAAGAGCACACTGTCCCTTAGAAAGGAAGATTGTCAATATTTTGAATATAGGAAAAGCAAGGCAGGAAAAAAGAGTGGTTTGCGCCTAATCCATAAGCAGTAGTAAGAATTTCATTCAGGTTTTTTCAGCCTGATGTAGTAGTGGCATATTAAAATGAATAAATACAATGCATCATAAGCCTTCGTTGTTAAATGCATTTTGCCACAGGAGTCTTATTTTTCCCTACAAGAGACTAACATGGCTACCCAACCAGATTAATCAATAGGAAGTGATGCTGCCTCCTCCAATAGGGTATAACAGTTGTTGGTACTGAGCAGCACTTAATTTCTAAGGGGGGAAAGAAAGGTAGAAAGACACCATTGAGAAAATAATTCAAAATTTAAAAGCAATAAAGTCATTTGTGGGGAAAGTTGCCTCCTCGCCTTCCTAGCTAATTCCAATGAGGGTTACTGAGCAAAGGCTTTGTGGAATCCTGTTACTTGCTCCTAAGCCTTCCAAGAAGTTATTAAGATTTACAAGGCTTAAAATAACCGCTCTTTTGTTTGGTTGTTTCCCCCCTAGCCTGCCTCTGCAGTTATGGCTTGAAAGAAAAAAGAAAATGCACACACAAAAAAACACTACGGTATCATTAAATTGTTAGTGCCAGTTATGAGTGACTCTGGGGGAGCATCAGTTTATAGCTAGTCACAGAGAGACAGAAGGCAAAGTACATCAGAAGGGACGATTTGGCATCAGGTCCTGTTATATGACTCTCTGCCCTCCCTACAATGCCAGCATAAAACCCAGGGGTCTTGTATCAATGCACTGCTGTTCAAGGAAGTGAGAAAGCAACCAGACACATTTTAACATGTTCCATAGTGAGGGCAAAAGCAACCTGTACCTTTAACACTTTCCACTGGTGCAGCAAAGGGAATTCTGGTGGGTGCTGCTTATCATGTGAGGAATGACAGAAACTAACATCATTTTCCTGCACAGTTATAAAAAAGTTTCATTCTAGTTTCCCATCTTACCCCTCCCCATATTTTACCTGGGTGGTGGAGTTGGATTTTATGTTCTCGTCCCCTGCTTTGATGGCGCATCTGCTTCTTTGCAAGTTTGGCAGGCAGCAGCTGAGAAGAAGGCAGATCTGAACTCCTCTGGTTTCAGGACTCCGCTCAAGAAGCACAACAAATACATTAGCAGCTGCGGTCACAGCTCAGCCTGCTGCTTTGAAAAGTGGAGATAGCACTTGCCAGGGAAGCCCAGGGGAAAGACTCCGCCCACTCAAGTGATGTCACGGAATGGTTTCCTGTCTGATTGGATCTCATTTTGGGCTTTTGAATGCACAGCTGATGATAACAGCACAGTAGTAGGTATATTTATTTCAGTCAATGACCAGTAGAGAAGAGCATAGGATACAAGATAAGAATAGTCAAGCTGAACACACGTCTCCTAAATGTAGTGGCTTAAAGGAGTTACAACTACGGTATCAGCATGGAGTGAATTTGTTTTGAAGGGAGCACATTAATGCAGGGAGCTGGCCACAGCATTTAAATGTATTTGTTTGTTTATAATTTTCATTTATCTACATTACAACAATTATTCAACCATAATTTTAACATTTCAGAGGTAGTCTCCCTTCCCCTTCTTTCTGCAGTTCTTTGAATTTATTTTTGTCCTTTCCTGCATACTCTAAATCATCTTAACTTATTCTTTTATTCATCTGCTCTCATATATATCTATTGTTGAAACTGCAGGTTTTTACAATAATCCTGCCAATGTCTTGATCTGATTACAGTTTATTTGTAAATATGCAATAAACCATTTCCCTTCCTTTCTAAAAAGTTTGTTATCTTGTTATCTTCTTATTCTTCTGGTAAGTTTTGCCATTTCTGCATACTCCATCAGTTTCTGTAACCATTTTTCTCTCGTCGGGACCTCTTCTTCCTTCCATTTTTGGGTAAATAACATTCTTGCAGCTGTGGTCACATACATAAATTTCTATACTGTTTAGGTAGTTCTGATCCCATAATTCCCAAGAGAAAAGCTTCTGGGTTTTTTAAAAACAAATGTTATCTTAAACATATTTTTCAATTCATTATATACTAGCGGGCCCGGCCACGCTTTGCTGTGGCTGATTTTATGCTTATTACCATCAGCAGCAGCCGCAGCCAGAATAAACCCCCACCTACCCCCGCCGGCGTTGTGTGCACTCTGCACGCGCTCAGGTGCCCTCTCACAGCCTGTGGCAGAAAAAGACGAGGAAGGAGGCCTCTGACGCCATCTGAGGGAAAAGCACTATGGAAACGCACAGATAAAAAACACACCTCGGGAGATCACTGAGGGACGATCACGGTGGCCATTTCCCGGCGTGCCTTGCCTGTGGCCTTTTCAAGGGGAAAAGTGGTAGTAACCCTCTACAGAGAGGATTTGATTCCATTTCCCAGAGTGCCTTGAGGGAGCAGTTGGTTGGGATAATAAGCCCACCGTTTCCCAGCATGCCTTGCGGTTTGGGTGAAAGAGCTTAGTTCACCCACAGGGCGCCTTGACTCCATTTCCCAGCATGCCTTGCTGGTCCGGCCTAGTTAACTGCGAGAGGCGGCGGCCTCCATTTCCCAGCGTGACTTTGACAAAAGAGATATTTACATTTCCCTGTATCCCAGCCAATTTAATCACATCCTTGTCTTGCACTCAGGTACCAGGAAGCCACTAACACAATCAACCCCTCCTTCCTTGCAGAGAAACAGTTTGTCAGTTTGGGAGTGAAAATAGAGACAGGCCTGGTTTTGCTGTGAGGTCATATTTGTGCACCAATGTCTTGCTTTTTTAGCTGTATTACCAGCTTAGCCGTCGCTAGAGGGCGCTGTTTTGCTGGTGGTGTCATATGTGTGGGACAGAATTTTTTGCGGTTTTTCTTTATTTTAGGTATGACAGGTGTGGTTTTTCTGAATTTTTATTACGCCAGATCCTTCCTTGATGGTCATGCTACGATGTGTCCTAAATTTGATGCGATTCGGTCCAGCGGTTACGGAGCACGGTTGGGTCCGCCGCGCACGCAATGGGAACATTTTTTTATATATAGATCATTTCCCAGTAAGCTTTAACCTTATTGCAAGACCACCACATATAGAAAACGAAGCAGGTTTAAAAAATAAAAAATAAATTGTTATGTGATTGTGCAAGACAGTCCATTAATTTCTGGAGTCAGGATTTAATTAAGCCCTGAGTGTTAAGTTGGATGCCAGATCCTGTGCATTAATCTAGGTGCAATACTCATGTGTGTATTTGAACTGTGTGCTTTGCTGTTGTTGTTTAGTTGTTTAGTCGTGTCTGACTCTTTGTGACCCCATGGACCAGAGCACGCCAGGCACTCCTGTCTTCCACTGCCTCCTGCAGTTTGGTCAGACTCATGTTGGTAGCTTCGAGAACACTGTCCAGCCATCTTGTCCTCTGCCGTCCCCTTCTCCTTGTGCCCTCAATCTTTCCCAACATCAAGGTCTTTTCCAGGGAGTCTTCTCTTCTCACGAGGGCCAAAGTATTGGAGCCTCAGCTTCAGTATCTGTCCTTCCAGTGTGCTAGCTGTGTGCTAGATGCTCTTGATTGTGTGAAACTAATTTAACTAGGCAAACTTTTCTAAATTGTGTATTAGGCACTTTTCAGTCATAGGAAATCAGCATGTGTTAAAATATAAATAAATAAGACTAATCCCTTTTGGAATGTTGATGCTCTGAACTCATCCATGACAGGCTCAGGTTATATATATCTATATATATAAAAATGTTCCCATTGCGTGCACGGCGGACCCAACCGTGCTCCGTAACCGCTGGACCGAATCGCATCAAATTTAGGACACACCGTAGCATGACCATCAAGGAAGGATCTGGCGTAATAAAAATTCAGAAAAACCACACCTGTCATACCTAAAATAAAGAAAAACCGCAAAAAATTCTGTCCCACACATAAGACACCACCAGCAAAACAGCGCCCTCTAGCGACGGCTATGCTGGTACTACAGCTAAAAAAAGCAAGAAATTGGTGCACAAATATGACCTCACAGCAAAACCTCACCCTCTACCAACGGCAGGCCTGTCTCTATTTTCACTCCCAAACTGACAAACTGTTTCTCTGCAAGGAAGGAGGGGTTGATTGTGTTAGTGGCTTCCTGGTACCTGAGTGCAAGACAAGGATGTGATTAAATTGGCTGGGATACAGGGAAATGTAAATATCTCTTTTGTCAAAGGCACGCTGGTAAATGGAGGCCAATGCCTCTCGCAGTTAACTAGGCCGGACCAGCAAGGCATGCTGGGAAATGGAGTCAAGGCGCCCTGTGGGTGAACTAAGCTCTTTCGCCCAAACCGCAAGGCATGCTGGCAAACGGTGGGCTTATTATCCCAACCAACTGCTCCCTCAAGGCACTCTGGGAAATGGAATCAAATCCTCTCTGTAGAGGGTTACTACCACTTTTCCCCTTGAAAAGGCCACAGGCAAGGCACGCTGTGAAATGGCCACCGTGATCGTCCCTCAGTGATCTCTCGAGGTGTGTTTTTTATCTGTGCGTTTCCATAGTGCTTTTCCTTCAGACGGCGTCAGAGGCCTCCTTCCTCGGCTTTTTCTGCCACAGGCCGCAAGAGGGCACCTGAGCGCGTGCAGAGTGCACACGACGCAGGCGGGGGTAGGTGGGGGTTTATTTTGGCTGCGGCTGCTACTGATGGTAATAAGCATAAAATCAGCCACAGCAAAGCGTGGCCGGGCCCGCTAGTATGTGTAAATAAAACATATAACATAAAGGCACCACTGTCTCCAAGTGAAAGACTCTGGTAAAGGCATCTGGAGCTCCTTGAAATCTCAAACCGCTCAGAGATTTGGGGTGGTGTATAACAATATTGTATTATGGTTACTATATTTTATATTCAATTTATTACCTGCCTTTCGCCCTCAGGTCCTATGGCTCATAGCAACAATTTAAAATTAAATATTAAAAACATTTAAAACAAAAAAAAAAAAAACAAATTAAAACACCTGAGAGGGTCTGTAGGTAAGAAGGTGTGTTCACACAGATGCAGTTCCCCTCAAATGCTACAGTGCTCACTAGTAAGATGTAAAAGAGATACTAAAAGAAAAGAAATTCCATATTGGGACAATAGTGTTATTAGGCCAACCAAAATATTACAATATAGTGTGCAAGCTTTTGAGTTCTCTACAACTGGTCTTCAGGATAGATGGAAATCAGATTTAATGCAGGAGGTGGGTGATGATGAAGCCATTGAGTTTGTATCTGGTCACAGTTTCAAGATGGATAAGATAAGATATAATAAGATAATTTATTGTCATTGCACAAGTACAAGCACAACGCTATACGAAATTGCATGCCATCCCATAAAAAACAGAAAGAAAGAAAAAACAAAACAAAAAACAGCACAAAACACACACACACCAAAGAAAGCCACACATACACCCACCCACACCCATCACAGCTCTCCAAGGTCCTATTATCTGGTTACAGCATTTAAGATGGTAATAGCTCTTGGGTAGAAAATGTTCTTCAGTCTATTTGTTCTTGATCTACCGGTAATTGTTCTATATCTTCTGCCCGAAGGCAGTGGGATGTGGGAGGATGTAGTGGTAATTGTTCTATATCTTCTGCCCGAAGGCAGTGGGATGTGGGAGGATGTAGTAGACATTCACGTTAGGCTATTTAACTGCTATGCAGGTATCAAGTTGCACCAGGGCCTGCTGGAAACAAATGACAGATATCCCATTTCTAGAAAAAACAACAACTGGTCATGTGGAGTGGAGAAAGAAAAGCTTTTATCTGCTGGAATTACTCCTTCTGTTAGCAAAGTGAGGAAGGTGACTCTGGGTGTCATGAAAAGGCAGCCTGTTGTTAGCTATTTAATAACTGTTGTGTGTTTACTATACGAAGGTTGGGGAAAGTGGCTTGTGGGATTTTCTGCCTCTGAAACCAAAATAACTTGACCAGCCTATTTCCACTTAACTACGGGTAGTCTCACCTAGCCTGAAGGAGAATTCATTTATTGCATGCTAAGTGCTGTATATGTCAATGTATCTGTCTTACTAAATGTTTTTAATGTTTATTATTATTTATAATGGTTAAAATATAATACAAATGTTCAATAAACTGTTTTTTTAAAGTCACAGAACAGAAGCCAATAAAAAGTTGGTTACCCAGTTGTCAGTCACTCCTGTTGTTGTGATCCACCTTAGATCATGGCCCAGGAGTGGGTCCTGACCCACCAGTTGAAAACCACTCCCCTGTAACCCTAAAACTGCCTTTATGAGCTTTTAACTCTGCAAAAGTTTGATTTTAAAATTAAATTTTAAAAAATTCATTTTTATTTTTTAAATAAAAGCTGAAAGTAGCTTTTTGTTGTTGCTATTAATGAACTAGTTCATAACATATTGAAATGAATTCCCTGGGATATTTGCACATTTCTGGACTTATGGAAATGTACTTGGATGAAACACTCAGCAATATTTATCTTGACAGGGTTCCTAAACTCAAAATACTTCATCCTCCCACCTGGTAGTGCTGCCTCCTCTATCTGGCTTTTTTTCCTGATCGTTTTCAAAATATCGCTCCACTTTAACAAGAAAGTGGGGTGGCTTTTGCTTTAGTGCTCTGTAGTGTAATAATTTTAGTTTAGTAATCCTATTAGCCAAGGCAAGGGGGAGGTGTGCCCCCTTTTCTTAAGGTGCAAGGTTCTATTTTGGTGCTGTCTGCACATGGATTATGATAGTAAAAATACACCAGCTGGCAAATCTCATATGTGGTGTCACCCAAATCTAGGACAACTCACAAATCCTCACCGATTGTGGAATCTCAGTCTAGATTTGTTAACTTTTAAAAGACAAAAGTCTTCTTTCCACCCTCTGGATTTTCAGAGTCATGGCTCTCAACTTTCTTATCCTGTTCTTACTCTACAAGTTGATCTTTGCAGAATAGCAAATTAATGAAACTGTCAGATTATATGTATATGTATATACCCTGTTTCCCCTATTTTAAGACGTAGTCATAAAATAAGCCATAGCAGGATTTTTTCGCATTTGCGAAATATAAGCCGTACCCCGAAAATAAGCCATAGTGATAGGCGCAGTTCTGGAGGGCGCCAAGGAAAACGCGGGGCTGGGCTTACGTAATAAAAATAAGACATCCCCTCAAAATAAGCTATAGTGCATTTTCTTGAGGGAAAAAAAATATAAGACGGTGTCTTAAAATAGGGGAGACACGGTATATATATATTATACATATAATCTGGCAACTAATGTTTAACTAATTTTTTTTAAACTGGGCAAGAAGTGGACATTTCCAGGGGAAACTGCAATATCCACAAACCAGCCTTCCAGGACACTCTTTAATAAACTTATCTTAAGGTATCCATTCTGGACTCAACGTGATAAGCCTTATCCATTCCGGGATCTCCAGAGATCTGGGTAGAACTCACAAAGAGGCCAAACGCCATTCAGAAATACAACAAAACTTTGTTTTTGAAATGCATATGACAGATCAAAAGGGACAGCGCAATCAGCTCACAATCTGCCCACCCAACCTATGGGCATGTTGTTCTTTTATACACATTCTGAGGCCCACGTCATCTTCAGGAAACCGAAAATGCTGACATTCTATTTTCTGATTACAACCCCAGACTATACTCCTTTGATACAATTCTTAAAGCAGGTGGCTTGATAAGGTACAAAGGATTGAAACATTCTACGAGACAAGAGACCTGGGGCACATTCTCAGACAGCTGAGCATCTAGGAGCCATTCATCAAAAGAAATGGAAACTTTTACAAACTAATACTTCGCTTTCTATTGTCTATTGTAGACCTTGCTTTTGCAGCTGCTTGGGAATGCGAGGTTAATCTTAATGTTGCAAACCCCTGCAAACCTATTTCCAGCCAGGTACTACCGTATCTCTCTCGCTTGTGTAACCTTCAAATGTTGCAGTCTGTGAATTCCGCAGGAAAACAATGACTATTGTCCAAATTCTAGCTCTCTTTTACTCATGAATGAGCATGTAAATTGATTACCAATGGACAAACATTTGCCAATATATTTAAGCTCACGTCAATGCTTAGACTAATCACAGTCTGGCCTATATAATATAAGCAAAATCAGGGGGCGTAGCAACGGGGGGCGGGCCACCCCGGGTTCCACCCCAGAGGGGGGGTGACACTTTTTCTTTTTTTTTTAAATTGTTTTAATTTTTGTTTCAATTTTTTGTTTTAATTTTAACTTCATTGAAAAAAAGAGATAATAGACACACACACAACCCCCACACAACACAAAGTGGCACCATCAGAGGGGGGGGTGACACTTTTTATTTTTTTATTTTATTTTTTATTTTTATCATTTTTTAATTATTATTTTTATTTTAACTTTATTGAAAAAAAAGAGATAATAGACACACACAGACACACACACACCCCCACACCTCACAAAGGGGCACCATCAGAGGGGGGTGACACTTTTTTATTTTTTGTATTTTAACTTTATTGAAAAAAAAGAGATAATAGACACACACAAAACCCCCACACCTCACAAAGTGGCACCATCAGAGGGGGGTGACACTTTTTATTTATTTTTATTTTTTTACATTTTTATTACAGTATTTTCTTGCGTATAAGACTACTTTTTAACCCAGGAAAATATTCTCAAAAGTCGGGGGTCATCTTATACGCCGGGTCGGATTTCTTATACGGCGAGTATATCCCAAACTCTATATTTTAACTGGGAAAGTTGGGGGTCGTCTTATACGCCCAGTCGTCTTATATGCCGGAAAATACGGTATTATTTTTTTTTTTAACTTTATTGAAAAAAAAGAGATAATAGACACACACAACACACACAAAACCCCCACACCTCGCAAAGTGGCACCATCAGAGGGGGGTGACACTTTTTATTTTTTTTTATTTTTTTACATTTTTTTATTTTTTATTTTATTTTTTATTTTAACTTTATTGAAAAAAAAGAGATAATAGACACACACACACAAAACCCCCCACACCTCGCAAAGTGGCACCATCAGAGGGGGGTGACACTTTTTAATTTTTTTTAATTCTTTTAAAATTAAAGTGGTGGGGGGTGACAAAAAAAATTCTGCCCCGGGTACCACCTGGGCTTGCTACGCCTCTGAGCAAAATATCTGAATATATAATTAAATATAACATTGCATGAATACATAAAAAGCATATATGCATGTATGGCCCTTCAAACGAAGAATACAACTTGAAACAGCTAAATTACAATACATGAAAAAGTTCAATGCCACTGCTTTTGGGTTAAATAGAAATAACTTTTTTTAATAATACTGTATGTGTTAACTAGCTGACCAGTGCTAGCTTATCTATGCTATTCATTATTCTTGCAAATGTAGTAGTTCCTGGCCCCACTGTAGGTGTCATTAAATCATCTCAATTGTTCTCAATTATCACCAATCTGCTTCTATAAAAGATTAGACGTGTGCCTTTTTAATATACATTTAAGTTCTAATTTTCACTGACTGTAATTTTTGCTTCTCAGTGCCATTCAACTCCCACGTTACACTTTTATTCTTTAGAGGTCTGTCAACTTTCCTGGGTACACAGCGTACTGGACATTTAAAGCTCTTCGTCCAAAAAAATTTGGAAACTGTAGTTTACTCCTGCAGACCTACAATTCCCACTAGCACCCTTCACAAACTTCAGTTATCAGAACTTGGGTGTGTGTGCTTTAAATGTACTAAAACTTAACTTCATGTACCTGACAGAAGTAGGATTGATTCTATGAAAGTTTAAGCCATAATACTTTTATGAACTGTAGCCAGTGATTTTTAAGGAAATGAATGAATGAATGAGAGTTACCAGTATTCATATCTTGTTCATGCTGATGCAAAATGGCTGTCATGGGTAGCAAAAAAGAAGAAAAAGCTGACAGTATACCATACCAGAAAGTACTGTCACCAAAAAAGCACTGATTGCAGCTTTCAGTTTGAAGTCTCAGAATTTATCAGGTAAGATTTGGTTTATATTTGTAATCACAAAGTGGGGTGGGGTGGGTGGGGGCTACTTGGGATTTATTTATATGGGCAGCTGAGGTAGGCCTGAGTCTCTCAGAGATATGCAGCTTCCCTGAATACAAAGTTTTAATTTAAAAATAAAAGAATAGAAGAGAGTAACCCCCTCTCCTCTTTACTTAAAGAGAAATAAAAAAATATGCACCAGCAACATCCTACCTAATTGATCAGTCAGTAGAAAACCAATTTCCATCTTCCAGTATTATGACTAATGAGAGCAAAGTGATTGACAAGCACTTTACATTTATTTCCCCTTTTTTTCTCTTTTAGGATCTCTCAGCGGCCTTTGACACCATCGACCATAACATCCTTCTGGACCGTCTCGAGTGGTTGGGAGCTGGGGGCACTGTTATACAGTGGTTCCGCTCCTTCCTCCTGGGCTGTGTTCAGAAAGTGGTGGTGGGGGATGAGTGTTCAGACCCCTGGGCTCTCACGTGTGGGGTACCTCAGGGTTCCGTCCTCTCCCCCATGCTTTTTAATATCTATATGAAGCCGCTGGGAGAGATCATCAGGGGGTTTGGGCTGGGTGTTCATCAGTATGCGGATGATACCCAGCTCTACCTCTCTTTCAAATCAGAACCAGTGAAGGCAGTGAAGGTCCTGTGTGAGTGCCTGGAGGCGGTTGGAGGATGGATGGCGGCTAACAGATTGTGGTTGAATCCTGACAAGACAGAAGTAGTGTTCCTGGGGGACAGGGTGCGGGCGGGTGTGGGGGACTCCCTGGTCCTGAATGGGGTAACTGTGCCCCTGAAGGACCAGGTGCGCAGCCTGGGAGTCATTTTGGACTCACAGCTGTCCATGGAGGCGCAGGTTAATTCTGTGTCCAGGGCGGCTGTCTACCAGCTCCATCTGGTACGCAGGCTGAGACCCTACCTGCCCGCAGACTGTCTCGCCAGAGTGGTGCATGCTCTGGTTATCTCCCGCTTGGACTACTGCAATGCGCTCTATGTGGGGCTACCTTTGAAGGTGACCTGGAAACTGCAATTAATCCAGAATGCGGCAGCTAGACTGGTGACTGGGAGTGGCCGCTGGGACCACATAACACCGGTCCTGAGAGAACTACATTGGCTCCCAGTACGTTTCCGAGCACAATTCAAAGTGTTGGTGCTGACCTTTAAAGCCCTAAACGGCCTCGGTCCTGTATACCTGAAGGAGCGTCTCCACCCCCACCGTTCAGCCCAGACACTGAGATCCAGCGCCGAGGGCCTTCTGGCGGTTCCCTCACTGCGAGAAGCAAAGCTACAGGCAACCAGGCAGAGGGCCTTCTCAGTAGTGGCGCCCGCCCTGTGGAACGCCCTCCCGGTAGAGGTTAAGGAGATGAACAACTATCTGACATTTAGAAGATACCTCAAGGCAGCCCTATTTAGGGAAGCTTTTAACCTGTGATATTTTAATGTATTTTATACCTGTTGGAGGCCGCCCAGAGTGGCTGGGGAGACCCGGCCAGATGGGCGGGGTACAAATAAAAGAATTATTATTATTATTATAGGACTAAAGTCTCTGTAGGACTAAAGCTTTCTCCAGAGACAGATCCACCATTAGACAGAGTGAGGTAGTTGCCTTGTGTAGCTGATTTTGAGTGTCATGAAAAAAAGCAGTGAGCTGTTAGTTGGTTATTTAAGTTAATGTTTGTATGTTTTTACTGCCTGGGAAGGTGTTTGTGTGATTTCTTGCCTCAGGTGTCAAAAGTAACCTGGCCTGCTTGAGTGCTATGCACTTTGAGTTGGGTTGTGTGCATGCACGAACACCATGTATTGCTTTCATCCCAAGCAACAAAATAGCTTGTGCCTGCCTTGGTTTCCACAACTACTTCACCTGCACATTTATTTGAACAGGGCATTCCTTGAGGTGCATAGTTGGCTGATGGTCTCTCCCAGCTATTGTGTTATGGCAATGCAAAAACGGAGCCCTTTCCATGGCAGCTACCCATTTGTGGAAGGCCCTCCTGCAATTGCATATCTTTAGGCGCTGGACAGAAACATTCCTCTTCAACCAGGCCTTGGGCTAATTGAACCATCTGTGGCCGTTTAAATATCTCTCTATGTGTGGTGTTACTGATTTGTTTTGCTATTATGTGATGTGTTTTTATACTGCAAACCGCCCTGTGATCTTTGGGTGAAGGGGTCGGGGTATATAAATTTAATAAATAAATATGGTAATGTTGTAGCGTGGGGCTAATGATTTCATTTCAGCTCTCTGACATAGTGAGGCAGGAGACAGCGTCTTCATGTAACAACTTCTTTATTCAGGCAAACAAGACAAGACTGAGGGAACTGAGGGTAGGAGGTTACATTTATAGGGGAGAGAGACTGGCAAGAAAAGATACATTTTGGAGGGAACAATTTCAAGCAATCACACTGCTGCTTTTTGATGGGAACCAATAATACTGAAAATCCAAATGCAGCAGCTTGAATGAACCAATAGTAGCTGTTCCTTCTGGAACAGGAATGCAGTTACTTTACAGACAATAGTCATACAGACATGATAACCTTTGAATCAATACACAACAGGTAATAAAATTCTGACGTTATAGCATGTAGATTGTTATAAGAATTCTAAGTTCTCAAATACAGAACAAATGTTCATAAATGCACAAGGCAAACACACATACATGTGTATATAAACCACGTGTCTGAAATAGTACAGGAGAGCAATCCTGAAGCCATTTTGACTCTCCCAAATTGACCTCAAATATTTCTCTGCAAGGAGGAAGGAAATGGGAAAAGCTTTCCAGTTGTCTTTGGACTGTAGGGGCTTACATCTCCCTTTTCAAATACAGTCTGTTAAGCTGAGCAAACTATCAATATGTGTCAGAGATTTAGGAACTACAGTATTACTATGTCAAAGAAATGGCCGGGCTACCCAGAAAATGCAACCAAGTAAGGCATTATCGGGTGTATTGACAGACAGGAGAGAAGCAACACTCTCAAATTTCTGCTGGAGACCACCTCTTTCTGTGCATGATATTTTTTTGGGGGGGGTGTCCTTGGCTACAGGGTGGGCAATTTAAAAAGTCTTTATAGGGGGCTTGCGCACCATTGTTCTGGGTCTCTCTTGCCTCCTTGCAAAGAGGGGAGGAAGCTCTGTTGCAACAGAAAAATAAAGATCTGCCTTGCTTTCACTGCATCCTGCCTCCACCCATTCATCTCTGACCGATCATGGACTTAGGGCAGGGGTCAGCAACCTTTTTCAGCCATGGGCTGGTCCACCGTTCCTCAGACCATGTGGTGGGCCGGACTATATTTTGAAAAATTAAATAAAAATGAATGAATTCCTATGCCCCACAAATAACCCAGAGATGCATTTTAAATAAAAGCACACATTCTACTCATGTAAAAACACGCTGGTTCCCGGACCGTCCGCAGGCCGGATTGAGAAGGCGATTGGGCCGCATCTGGTCCATGGGCCTTAGGTTGCCTACCCCTGACTTAGGGGACTCAGTCCCTTGGGGAGTTGGGCAGCAAAAGCCAACCACCCTTATTTTTCGATATCCGATTAAACAATGATTTGATAAATGAATGAACATATAGCACCAATGCGCTTATAGATATTCCGTCAGGAAAAGAGGGGGTATAAATAAATATGTAAATAAATAGAAAAATAGATAGTCTTTCATTAGAACAGAACGTGTTCTGATGGCTGGTGATTTGGAAATGCAGATATTTGTTCCCAGGCCCCTCCTACCAGTTAACTGCTAGGAAAAGGCTTGCTGTTGCCTGAGGGAATTTTGGGCGGGAAGCAGCTTTCCCTCAGGGCAGAGTTTGGTCCACTTGTCTTAGAACAAAAGTGGTGAAGGAAGAAGGTAAACTGTAGCACCTCTTTCTCACAAAATCACAGTTTCAAGCCCCCCACCCCCAATCTTCTTTTGGGCTCTTCCACGCACGATCCTTCTTGAGAGTGGGGTGTGTGTGATCTTTTTTCATTTCTGTGAGATTATTTATATACCGGTAGCAATGTCTCTTAAACATGTCCTTAGTGTCCAATGGACCTCGTAGTTAGTCACACATCAAGACGTTTGGTTACAACGTCTCCCCTCCCTACCGTACACAGATTACACCATTTTGTAATCCCCCCCCCCCGTGCTTTCTTTTCTGTGGTAAAAAAAAACCCCGAGGTGCCAGTACACACACATTGTTAAAAGTGTTGTGGGTGTTACTTTTGTGACTTTTTCAGTCATGAAAAAGCCCTGCTGCTCCTTATCGCTAATTGTAACATTAGCAAAGCTTTAAAAAGTGAGGAGGTGTTTAAGACAACCATTTCCCCCCTTTTAAATGGAGAACTGAATGATATAACTTATAAAAGCCTAATTCTCTTATGATAAACCTCAATTTTTCATACAACATGACAAAAACGAAGGGCTTGGCCAAAGTCACACAACTTCATGACTGAAGAGGTATCTGAGCTGAGGTTTTTCTTTGCTCCCAAGTCTCATCAGCCTATCAGCTAAAAACCACAGTTTTCCATCTTGCATGCAGATATATTTTTGCAACCATCTTTTTTTGGGTTCTGGAGGAGAAAAACTGCTTCTTAAAAAAATTATTTAACATTAATATTACTCACTTGAAAAGAAGCAAACCATTATACATAGTGATTCAGATTAATTCTCAGATATACATATAGAGCACTAGATTGCATTTAATTCCTTTCCTACTGGAATTTCCTGAACGCAATGACTATAAATGAAGCAGATTAAATCAAATTGTGGATAGAATCCTCTCCAACCAAATCCAAGCTGAACAGATTAGAAATAGTTCAAGAAGTCATCATTTCTTTGGTTCTCAGCAAACTAGGGGTGGAGGGTGAGGAAAATCAGTTCAGATTAATTTTTTCTATTGCAGGTTTATTATTTAACCTTCTGAAGTTGCTGTCATTATGTAGGTGGGCATGTGAGAGAGATGGACATCTATGTCCTCACCTTATTAATTAACTGTTATTCCATATTAGCCACAATCCAGAGTAGGAAGTACGGTATAAGTGTCTTATTTTACTGTTCAGCTGATGCCTCTGCTGTATCAAAACCTGCTTTGGAGTTTCAAAAGTGGCTTGCAGTCTAATGGATATCTGCCCTGTAATGTATAAATACAGGCCCAATTCAAGGATGGAATCCAAGTAAACATAGTTATTGAATGCTAGGCTTGGATTTCGTCTGGAACTAGATGAGGATTTTATCTCTTTCATGACCCAGGCAAGATCAGTAAGAGCCATCTGAGATTTTAGCATTTCCCATCACCCACAACAGATTTGATTAGTGGGTTCTGAATGAACACTTACATGTACTGTGCTGATTACAGACAAAATAGGCCTAAACCTGCTCAGCATGCTTGTCCTGAATTGCTGAGCAGTTATTTATAGTATTTATTATCATTTTCCTTATAGAGAAATGTTACATATGTTTTGTAGTACAGTACAAGTATTTTGTAATTTTCCTTTGGTGTTTTTTAAATCTCTGTGTTATGGATAAACTTATTCTCCTCATCATTACAGGCTGCTATGTCTAATAAGAAATTTCAGCTCCAAGAGTCAGAGCAGGAGCAGGATAAACTTGATAGTCCATTTGACATCTTCACTAATCTAGAAAGAAATGACTTAAGTGATATTCCATCCAGGTAAGAATCACATTTAAAAACACACACCAAATAAACCAAAATACCAAAAGACTGTTAAATCTTGAAATAACTGTGCATATTGACAAAAGCATGTCCTAATCTAACGATTTAACAAATGTGAAGGAGTTGATATGGGTAACAAAGGTGGAGTCATTCATAAAGCAAACCTTTTAGGGAGATTGGTTTTCAGTGTATAGTCTTACTGAAAGTGGTTCACTCCTAGTATGGGAACACTTAGCAGTATCAGCTACGGCTGCACCTGGTCCAGAGTACCACATAACCAAAATGTGGATGCTTGACTAAGGTTGTACACAAATATTATGCACATTACGGCCACAACCACTGGAACATAGGAATATTCCTTATAGTATTGGTCCATCTACCTCAGTATTTTCTACAGACTGGCAGCAGCTGCTCAGGGCTTCAGACAGGCGTTTCCCAGCCCTGCCTGTAAATGTCAGGGACCTGTTGCATGCAATGCAAGACCAGGGGCCATTCCTGAGGATATTCCAGTGACCCCCACTGAATTATGGGATCAGAGAGAAGGGATGAGTCCACATTTCTTCAATCAAGGGAATACTAGATGAAATGTAGGACTTTGGATGGGGTTCTTTGGCTCAATAATGAAATTCACTGGTGGGCTTTCAGCCTCCAGGGTTGTTGTGAGGATAAAATGGGATAACCTTCTCAATGCTCCCCCTGGGCCCTTTTGGAGGGTCAATGGCAGAGACTTGGATATGAAGAAAACCTGGAATCTTTTGGTGCGAGTGGAGGTAATTCTCTAAAAGTGTTTCATTGGCACTATATGCCAGTGCAACTCTTCCATACATCTAAAACAACCTCTCCTGCTTGAGATGATGGCACAGTAAAGAGACTTACTTGGTGGGAGTGTCCCAAAGCGGCATTCTTTGGGGATATAATTTTCATCAATATCAACTGTATTATGGGCCAGGATCTTCTGCCTATTCCATTACTATGAAAACTAAAATGAAGACTGAAAGCTCAAGGAACAGTCAGATTGGTTATCACCAGACATTGGGAATACCTTGACCTCTTGCTGAATACCTGGTACAACAAAGCCTGATTTCTGGCAGTCTCAAAATAATTAAGCAAGTTATGCCTCTTTTGGGGATAAATTAAGAAAGAGACATTTTATAACATCTGGCAAATTTTTATTGAATTTACAGTGAAGATGTTTGCCCCCAGTGAGAACCCCCACCAATAATGCACCTTGGTTTGGAATCAGAAACCAGTTTGGTGATATTTCCCCTTGTGTCTGGACTGAGTGGCCTTGACTTTTTCTTCCTATTACTTTTTTGAGCAAACTTTCTTGATAATCCTGTGAAGTAGGAGAATATGTTGTAAGATATGCCTAAATTATGACTCATTTCTTTTGGCTTCTTTTGTGTGTTTGCATAACCAATTTCTTTATAATTTGAACTTTTTAAAAAAATAAAATAAATTGAGTACCCCCCCCCTGAATAAAAGATTGGTGCCTTTGCTGTTTTGAATTCAAAGGCAAAAATAAAGACAATTCAAATAGCATTTGACATTTTTTCATGATACCGGTATATAGGAAAGAAACTTCCAACACACCTCTTCCTAATTCAAATACAACTGGAGGAGAGTCAGACAGCAAAACCTCAAGTTATTTTATAGCCCTTGATTCATCTATTGAAAATCTGCAAGAAAGAGCCCAGCAAATAATTGATAAGATGAATGAGAAGCGTAAGGAAGACCAGGTTCTCATGAACAATTTCCGAGAAAGTCTTTTGATGAAGGTAAACATATGTGGGGGTAATGGAGTGCAGGGAATCTAAGTATCAGGAAAGAATTATTGAGCTACATCTGGCCAGTTAGCAAATGTTTTGTACTACCGGTATTTCCCCCCAAACATTACAAATCTACCTGGTGCATTTAACTAAGATTTACAAATTATTAACACCAGTGTCCTGGAAAAATATTAAGTACCAGCCTTGAGTTTATTCCCTCATACCGCATCCCCTCCACCGACTGGACAAGCTCCCTGTTCTTTCATCTTCCCACTTCCTATATTGAAATGTGCTTTCTCCACATCCATATTGCCTAATCTGCTCGTCTTCATCCATGAACTCTGCGCTGTTTTCTGCTTGGCAGAAGTGGCTCCCTGGGTGGGGTGGAGCTGCTACACTAGTTTTTCAGTAGGTGGGTCGCTGTTGTTTAGTGGGCGAGGCAGTGGGGAGACCAACATGGTGCAATCAGTGTTTAGCATGCCCCCCTCTGCTTGTCAAGCTCTCCTTTCTATATGTTTACTGACATGTCCATGTTGCATCAGTAACACCTGAAAAAGCCCCACAGTGACCACACCACAAATAGCGTTTTGTGACCACTTCAAAGGGACTCTTAAAATTACTGCATGGTTGCCTATTTGATTGTGTTCTAACTTGTCACAGCCCGATCCTGCCATTTCATTTTGCTATACTTCCTAGCCTCTACATGTACCGGTAAATGTGACTGCCATACAGCTGATGTGTGAACATAGCCACTTTTAAGGAATTATCACTTAATCCTTAGCTACTCATAGGTGGACACATTTGTGTTAGAAATGAAAAGCAGGTAGTCTTTTGATTCAGAGAAACCCTATTACTAAGGAGTCCTTAGAAATCTAAAGTCTACTTTAACTCCTGCTTCTTCTTTCTCTTTCTACCAAAAAGGTTTCAAACTTGGCAGAGAAGTTGGAGGAAAGCATGTTCCCTGTCTATGATCATCATAACAAGCTCATTCAAGATAAAATCCAAGAGCTTTACCAGATCATGGAGAGGATCAAACAGATTGAAACAGAGCTCAGGAAGGTCTGTCACACTGTGGAGATGTTATATAAAGACCTGTGTGAGCAGTCTGAATTGTAATTACATGGAGAGAGAACAAGTTGGGGCATATTGTTACATGTCCTTTTGCATCATTGGTGAATGTAATGAATATATACTTATTTGGTACCCCAAGCCCCTGTAACATGAGTTCTGACAGTTTTTTCTTGTTCTGAATTTGTTACTTGTTTTAAAAATATATTAAAAAATATTAATGAAGGTGGGGAAAGGAAGAATGTATTTAAACAAAAGGAAAAATTGAATCCCAGTTATCAGGACCATACTAGACATGTTTGTATTATGCAGCAGATTATTGTTAAATAGCTAAAGTGGAAGGGTGGGGTAGCAGGATTGGGACCACTGAGTGGCAGGAGGGTGCCTTGACTCCTTTGCCCCTGCCACAGGCCTGACTGGAATGGGCCTATCTCACAGTTACATCACAATTGGTATCATGGGAGGTGGGATTCCTATCACAACACAGTAGGAACAAAGAGTTAATGGCTCCTCCCATCTGTTTAATAAAAAAATCAACTACAAAACCAAACTATGTAACAGATATCACATTTGGCCCTCAGTAAGCAAATTTCAGACACTTTGTTTATCATTTTTTGCTTGTGTGTATGAGTCGAATTATCCCAGGGTGAAAACTCAATAAAATTGGAAATATATTAGCATGAAAAACTGTACTTTATTTTTGTTTTACAGAAGAGTTTGAACTACTGCCATTATGTCTTAAGGAACTATAAATATAACAAAATTACTTGAAGATACTGACTAAAGCAGAATGAAGGGAAACGGTCCCCAATTTCTGTCTCCTGCTTCCATTTTGTCATAATTGAGCTATTCCAACAGGGCACTTTTTTAAAGGGTGCTAAACTATTCGATTGTTTGGCTATGATGGCTTATTAATTATGCTACTACTGCTAGTCATTTCTGCAAGTTTTGCACCAGAGTATGCATTCTAATTACCGGTAAGCCAGGGATTTTTGTTACCACCAAGATAATGATATACTCCCTACAAAGACAATTTAGGGTACTGAAGATATCCAACACTATCTCATTTGATATGCAGGGCTGGCTCAAAACATTTTGTTGAAAACAGGATGACTGGACTGGAAGTTGGTATTAAATTCAACACCGATGATAGGACAGTATCCTCCACTACATGCAAAGATAGCAAGCTAACTTAAGGAGTGAAAGGCAGGCTGCATGGCATGCACAGCTCTGTCCCATGATCTTGTCATTGCTCCCTGCATGCTCCTGAATTCAAGTTACACTAGAGGCTCAGGTGGCTAGAAGTTCCTTTTTTTCAACTCCAGCTGCTGCAACAGCTCCAGCCCCTTTTGGACAGAAATGACTTGGCTACTGTACTGCATACTCTGGTAACTTCCAGATCAGATTACTGCAATGTGTTTTTCATGGGGCTGCCCTTAAAGATGACTCAGAAACTTCATCTGTTTCAAAGTGCATTGGCCAGATTACTGGCTGGGGTTCCATTTAGATTTCATGTCACCCGTTTTAAAACAGGTGCATTAGTTGCTGTCATATACTATATTGATATAATTTAATATAAATTAGTCAATGCCTGGCAAATATACAGAGATCTGTAAGATATTTGATGTCATAATTAACCAAGGAGAGCTTTGTTTCAGCTCTAGAATGCCTGGTATAGAATTGTTATTCAGAATTATTATTGAAATTGAACTTGCTAATTTATGTATATATGCTAAATGGTTTAATTTATCATGGACCTTTCCAAAAAGTTATTGCTTTCATGAGTGTGGCAGTGACAGCTTAAGATCTTATGTTCATGTTTTACACTGGCCTGGAAGCATGATGAGTTGAGAGTAAAAAGTGCTCAATTCACTCTGAAGTTAACCATTGGTATACAGATGATTTTTAGACAACTTGAGTGCATGAAGTCCCATTCAGCAGAGTTTTTAAGGTAAACTTAGCCAACTTCCATTCAGAGACTCTTTCACAATCAGCTGCTGCCACTGCTTGCAACCCAGTTTTAAAATTATTTATTAGATTTAAAATATGCTGTCTTTCTATTAAAAATATCCAAAGCAAACTGCAATAAAAAGAATCAACTGAAGGCAATAAAAGCACACTGAGAAATTTAAAAAGCAGCAGCATTCAGTTTACTTTTACCTGGAATTGCTATGCTTGTGTTTACACTCTTCAGAGTATCCAGAAGACATCATTGCCAGCCTGTTGCATCGTTTTTCTTTGTATTACTCCTGTTGTCGTCTTTATTTTAGGTACAAAGCAATTGCCAGCCTGTCCACAGTGGATTGACAATACATTATCGAGGCTTTCCAGGCCTCTCTACTTTTAATTAGATGCTACCTACTTGTTCGTTTTGCTTCTTTTTAGGTGCTGCAGCAGCAATACTAATCAATCAGCCCCATAACTGCTCCCTAGTCTGTCAGTTCTTCTTTCCTTCAAGGGGGCCATTAAATAGCCTACCCCATAGGAAACTAACGAGCAATTCTGGGGTCAGTTCATCAGTATGCTAGGAAACAATTAGAAAAGATCCCACGATGAGAAGGATCTAAACTTTATAAAAGGATCTTGGCCCTGGAGACATGCCAAGATTATATATTGTGTTGTCATCAAGTGTTGTGAGGAATCATCATTTTAATTTTATTTCTAGTTTCTGAAAACATGGTGTAGTATGGAAGAACCTGAGGTCAGCCTCTAAGCCCCACCCATTGTAATGTGGCTATAGACCACAGGTGCTAAAAATATCTTAAAACTTCCAGCACATCCCCACTTACAACTTCCTAAATTCCACCCAACAACAGGAATTATGTAACACATAAAGAATGCAAAGTGGCAGATGGACAGAGGCCTCTGGCAAGCCTCCACCCCACTTTGGAGTGATGTTGTGGCTGGGACCACAAACCTGACCCAAGTTGAGTCACTTAAATGTTTCCCGTACTGTGCAGGAGCTACTCACAGAAAAATATCCCCACACAGCTGATGGAACATTTAAGGGACACCTTCAGGAGAGGAGAGGGGAGTGGTGACAAGGGAAAGAAGATGCATGAGGTCAGCACAGTGGAAACATGCCAGGAGCACCGATTGGCTCTGCCAGTGCGATTCCACCACGCCAACCTCACTGCCACCTCAACCCTTCCCCTCTCCACCTCTACTGTTAGGCAGTAGCCACTTAGCTGGAGGGAGGCCAGGTGATTGGGGCAGCCCCACCACTGTCTGCTACTGTCCAAACTGGTTTGAAATTAGCTTTAGATTGCTCATGGTCACCTGCCCGATAAAAAGTGTGCATCAGGTCTTCAACTTCACATACATATATCTACTGAGGGAAATCCACCAAATTCAATTTATTCTTTAAGAAAAAGCTCACATGAGAATCACAAGTTCAAAAAAGCCGCAGCTGAGCTCAACATAAAAAAAAATCTGCTCAAATGTCAGTCCTTGTTTAACAAACGGGTACTGAGGCACTGAAAGGCAGAAGCTTGCTCAAGGTCGCATGACAGGACAACTGCAAAGTGGACAGTAAGTTGTAATTCCCACTCTTAGTGCTTAGTAACCTCAAGGGCTGCATTAAAAAGAATCATTAAAATGGTAGATAATCTGCAGTTGTGGTCACCTAAAAAGCAGCCAAGGCTATTGTCCTGGTTGGGTCTGTGGCAGCAGAGAGCTTTCCATAGCATAACTGTTAAGGGCGAAATGCCACCAGTTACGTGCGAAAACAGCTTGCCACCTAGACTATTTGGCAATGTTTGAACTGTGCTATTCCTCTATATTGCAACTTTCTCTGCTTGCCATCACCCTCCCTACTACCCACTGAAAGGATAATCAAGTCTTAATGATGTGCTCCTTTGCCATCTTAATGCTCTTTATCTCTATGCCTCCTGGTGGAGAAGTAAGTATTCTTAAGTGCCTGGTTTTGGTACGGCTTCAAATTCATGACAAATAATTGAGCCGAGCTGAAGAAACATATTTGTTGAGAGCCCAGTCAGCAGCAATAGCTTTTAAAACCGTTGTGGCATCACCAAACCCCACTGCATTGGAGCCATGAGCAGCAAAGAGGAACCCTGAAGAAATGCATTCAGTTGCTGACGGTAAAGGCCTGAAGTCCAGTGATAGCTCTCCCAAGGATGAGCGCATGGATGTCATGGGTCCCTGGGGGAAAAACAAAAGTAAGCGGTCTGAAAAAATGGGCTTCCAAGTTTGATCCCTGGCATCCCCAGGTAGGGCGGAAAAGACCTGTTTCAAATCCCAGAGAGACACCATTAGTCAGTGTAGACCCGTAGTTCCCACAGGGGGGCAATTTGATTTTTAGGGGGGGGGGGCAATTCGAGAATGAGTTAGACCATGTTAATGGCCTTTTAGGCTTCCTCCAAGTGAATAGGAGTTCACTTTTTGAATAATAAGAATTATATGTCACGGGGGGGGGGTGCATCAGGATTTCAGAGATGCTTAGGTGGAGCATGGCCAAAAAAAGGTTGGGAACAACTGGTGTAGATAATACAGATCTAAACAGACCAATGGACTGCACTCTTGCAGAATGCATGCCTAGATTTAAGGCCCATTCTGATAGGTGGATGCTGTTACAGTGTGGGTTTTTCGGTATGGTGTTAGGGTAACGTCAGACTGAGCAAAGTGCCCACAATGTGGCTCCTTCCCATGCTGGCAATGTCTCTCTCCACAATGAGGTAACATTAACATAGAAAAGATCTCCATCACAGACTCTTTGCATGTGGTCTGGGCCCCTGATATTTCTTTAGTGGCGTAGACAAGGGCCTCTCTGCAGTGGCTCTCATGCCGCTTGAGTAATGTTAGAATAGTTCCAACACTCCACGGATTTCCTTGATCCACTTTGTAGGGGAAAGGATTTGCATGATGGTGTATGGCTTGGCAAGCTTCATATGTACTGAACAAACGGTGCATTATAGTGCCTTAAGGGATACATCCAATAAAGGAAATGGAAAGGAAAAGAAGATGGCTGTCTTTATGCTACAACCTTGCTAACAGTTCTTTTCCAATCCTCCTTATTTATTTTCTGATCCCAACAGAAGTTCCTCAAAACTGTGGTCTTGCAGGAAGAAAGCCAGGAAACCAATTTACCTTCGTACGTGTTGACAGCCTCCAGGTTCATGACGTGCCTGATAACATGGTACTCGTCAGCAATTCCATTGCCCCCCAGCATGTCACGAGCTTGCCGGGCAATCTCCAGAGCTTTCCCGCAGGAATTCCGCTTCAGCATGGAGATCATCTCAGGGGTTGCTCTGGGAACACAGAGGAGATAACGGAATAGAGCAGAGAATTGGAAGACGGTTGGGAGCTTCTGTTTTAAAACATAGGCAGAGTACCCAAATAAGGGCAATGCTTAACATGTTGTTAGGGACAATATTTGTGATTTTATTTTTATTTAAAAGAATGAGGAGATATGGGAGGGGTGCAGGGCAGCAATTAATTCTACCACCTCAGGACTTCACCACTTACTGTATTTTTCGCTCCATGGCACACTCCGGACCATAGTGCGCACCTTGTTTTTAGAGGCGGAAAACAAGAAAAAAAATATTTTTCTGGTTTTCCTCCTTTCCCGATGGGGGACAGCAGAGATGCTTCATGGAGCAAAGGAGAAAAGACACTTTTGCAAAGAAAAGCCCCATTTGCAAAAGGATCAGCTCAAAGCCCTTTCTACAGTTTCCAGATAAAATAATCTAATCAGCCAGACAGATAATCTAATCAGCCAGTCACATGTCACTGGGGAAACCAACAGCCTCCTCTGCAGAAAGGGAGCCAGTGACCTTATCTCTCTCCCAATCTCTTGCTGATCAGCTGTAAAGCAGCAGCCTTTCAACACACCCTTCACTCTTTGTAAAAGAAAAAGCTCAATCTTCTTTTGGACCCTGGGCAATTCGGCTCCAGGGACCATGCATTCGCTCCATAACGCGCACAGACTTTTCCCCTTCCTTTTTTTGGAGGAAAAAAGTGCGCGTTATGGAGCGAAAAATACGGTAATCCCTAACTTGTTCACCCTGGAAATATATGCATGTATTTTGAAATGCAATGAGTGCTCCTTATCCACAAACCAATCCCATACTTCTTCCCCTTAGGAGAAGAAAGGTCAACCAAGTTCCCCACTCACTGCCCCCCCCCGAACTCTCACTGCAGCAGGAACCAATTTTCTGCTTCCATTCATGCACACACTTACTTGTTTTCGTCTTTCAGGCGTCCCAGTTGTAGGCAAGCTTGTAAGCCAATAGTGATCTCTGTGAGCATGTCGGCCAGCTTCTTCTGGACAAGCTGGTTTCTTGCAAGGGGGACTTTAAACTGGGACCTACGAGACACCATTGGTTGGTGAGGTGAAGTTGCTTTCCGCTATTATACAGCTAGAGTCGTTACAGAGTTGTAAAGATGGCTTTGGGAATGCATGCCAAACATGAGGAACTTGAGAAACAAGTGATATGGAAGTATTATACACCCATATGCTACCTTCAGAATTCTGGCACCCCCTCCCCACCTCTTGAAACGGTACCTGTCCAAGGTGTACTGCCTGGCAGTTTGCATACAGAACTCAGCAGCTCCCAGCGCTCCCCAAGCGATGCCGTAGCGAGCATTGTTCAAGCAGCCAAAGGGACCCTGTGGGAAGAGATTCAGGTAAGATATTGACCAGGATTCCCTCAGTTCTCCTGCTCAGACTCCCTACAGATTAGCTCTGGAACATCTGAATGGAGCAACATTGAGGGCAGTCCATAATGTTTGCCACCTTTTTAGATTTTTCATTTCCTCGGCTTTAGTCCAGTAAAATTAGTGTTTGTGGGGTGGGGGAAGGGGGTTGAAATGTGAAGGATATTCTCCACCGATAGCCATGGAAATGTATGCAAGAGATCTCCCAAATCAGTCGTCTTCCTATATGGAACTTCCCTCTTTTGAGCTGATTTTTTGGGGGGATGCTTCCCCATATTTATTGGAAACATTAGATCAACATGTCCGTTAGTTTACAGTTTTTCATTTGAAATGCCTTGATTGAGCCTAACATTTTGCTAAATTTGGAATGGGTTTTAATCCTGCCTGTTAAGAATAGGTTTGTGTTTTAGATTTTTCTTTGCTTTTTCATATATGCTGGTTATATGCTGGTTTCAATGTATGTGTTTGTAAGCTGCTTTGAGTTACCTTGGTAAAAAAATAAAAATCAACCAGTAAGTTTAATGAATAATAATTTTAAAAATGTGATAGATTACCACCCCCATCTCCAATAAATAAGAATCTGTTGTGCCCACTATGACACCCCATAACGTATTTAAACATATGTAAATACCTGGAATATATCACTCTATTTATTACTATAAACTCAGTTCTCAGGGATCAGACCAAAGGCTAACCAAATGCCTATGGAGAGCCTAAAAGTAGGAAATAACTGCAACAGTTCACTCCCACTGTTGTTCTCCAGTAACTGGTGTCTTTGAAGTAGCTTACAGTCATCATGACAAGAAGCCATTGAAAGAGCAACCGCACATGAATTTGTCTAATTACATTCATCTAAGTTAGAGGCCATCACCACATCTTATGATAGCAAATTCCACAGATAATATTGCGGGAAGATGGGGTGGCCCTTCTGCAGTGCGTTCAAAAATGCAGCGGGTAATACTGATCCTGGTTTGCCACTGGGGTGGGGTTTGTGAAGGCAGATTCAATGCTAGGGCCTGCCCAGTATGTCTTCCAGAAGGCAGGATCAAAGTAACCATGAACGGGAAGGGATCTTACAGCAAGTCCAGACACATGGGGCAGCAGGTTTTCTTCGGGCACCTCCACATCCTCCATAACAATCATCCCCGTGATAGAGGCTCGCAGCGAAAACTTGCCCTCGATCTTTGGAGTGGAGAGACCCTTCATTCCACGTTCCAAGAGGAAACCCCGCACTTTGCTGTCCTCACACACAGCCCACACCACACAAAGATCGGCCATTGGAGAATTGGTGATCCTGAGAGGACAGCAAGCAGGTGTCAGATGCTTGGGTTCACCACCAGAGCAGGTCTTACAGAATGCCAAAGATCCTGGTCAACTAAATCTCAACCCAGGAGGCCAAAGGGCCACTCAACAGGAAAAAGCTAAGGCATGGAGACTATTCTCCAGGATGGGTAACGGAGCTGAGTTGGGTATCCAGCCTTCCCCAGAAAGCAATGTCTGTCTGAAGCCAGCTGTATAAGGCAATATTTCCTTATACTGATCTTTAAATCTTCTGATAAATCTAGACTGTTGCTGTTGCCTTCAGTCTGCTCTGGGTAACTCCCCTGCCCGCTTGAGCACCATGACAGCTGCAGAGCTCACCAGGTCTTGGTGCCGTTGAGTGTGTAGGTCTTTCTGGAGGGGTTGTATTTGGCCCGGGTCTCCATGCCACCAGGATCACTCCCATGGTTGGGCTCCGTAAGCCCAAAACAGCCCAGCAACTCTCCCTTGGCTGTGGGGAGAAAGACATGATGAGCTACAGCTGCTCCCCAGAGCACCCCTTTCTTTCCCTCTCTGCCATCGAGGCTCATGCTTCTCCCCACATCACTTTTCTGAAGACTGCAAGTGGACTGAAATCCCCACAGACTTTTCTGAAAGAATGAATACAATAGTAGGGAAATCTGTCAAGTTTCTGGATCTCAGCATTTACAGCACAAACCATACAATTTCTAATCAGAAGGAAGGCCTATTGAACTGAATGGGGCTTTGTCGGGGGGAACTGCAGACCCCCCCCCCCTGCCAGTCCAGCTCTCAGCCAGTACAGGCAGCAGCCAGAGCTTTTGCAGACAGACCCCTCTTCCTCCTCCTCCTCCTCCCCTTCTTCGTCGGGAGGGAGTGCTGGAGAGGAGGAGGGAGTGCTGAGGCTTCAGCCAGCATCCCAGGGACCGGGTCAAGTTTCCAGGGGACCCAGAAGAAGGAGGACCAGGCATTTCCGGTTCCCGAGGTGCTGCGACTGGCGGGAAAATCGCGGCTCACTCGGGAGTTCTGGGTCGGACTGAGCAGACATGATTGATGTTCTCTGTACATGAATGTAAATAACTTAGATAAAAGCCTTTTGGCAGAATGACTCTTCGTCTTTCTTGGAACGTCCAGCCGAGGGGGAAGGGAACCCCCTACGTGTGACAGGCTTACATCTAGGTAAGTGGGGTTAGGACTGAAGCCTAAGTTACCAGTTCAGTAAAAGACAATGAAGGCAAAAGAGAAACAGGCCGCAATCTAGGAATGCAACTACATTCTGATCTCTCACATCCAGCATCTGAACCCTACTCACTCACCCAGCCGTGGCAAGTATTTTTGCCTCTGATCTTCTGTCCCATATGCATATATAGGGTGCATCACCAAAGATGATTGTACACTCATGACTGAACGGTAGCTGCTGTCCACTCTCTCAATCTCCCTTGCCATGAGTCCATATGCCACATAGGTGGTTCCTGCGCAGCCATAGCCTAAGAGAAGCAGATGCACAGATTTAGCAAGTGAGCCATGAGTTCAAAGCGCATCTTGCATCACCATCCTGACAAAACTACTGACAAGGATTGTGGGGGCAGTGGAAGGGGGAGACAAAAGGAGAACAATGTTATTGCAGTTTAGGGACTGCAATGCCCCAGAGTTGCTTATTTTTTCCCTTTAAAATATTCCAATATTAGCCGTGCAGCCATATATTTATAAAGCAGCATGCAAACAACATAAAGCAAATACATTTTCAACCAGCCTTAGAACAGCAAAAATGTTTCACTAGCTCACTAAAAAATAATGAGCCCCAACACTTCAAAAGTAATTAAATGATCAGCAGCTCCAGTGCTCCATAACCTCAATTTGTTGTTGTTTTTTAGAAAGGAGGATAACATCATCATCACATCAACAGGAGCACAACCAGATCACACCAGCCATTTCTTCAGACACTCTATAAACGAGCCACATGGCATTACCTCTGATAGTAGGGCCCAGGACACCCAGTTCCCCCATTTCTGACACAATTTCCCGGTGAAAGACTGCAAATAGAGAAGGAAAGGCATTAAGGGAGAATGGAAATATAGATAGCAAAACTGTAGGCAGAGCCTGCTATGAGTACTACATCTTCATGCCTCTTTTCTGGCCCACAGAACCCTGGCAAGGTGCTCTACCAAAACAACAACAACAACAACACAAATTCAACAATACTGGTATGATTAGAAACAAAACAAAAAAAACCAACAACAACCTGAGAAACATTTTACTCCTGGGGCCTTCAAGGGTGATAAGCCAGTCTCATTTTTGGTGTTGATCCAAAACACACAGCAAGGATCATGGATCCTTTCATGGCCCTATCATATCAGCCCATTAAATTAGTAACTCTGTGGTTAGCTATTAAACGCACTGGTACATTCATGTGGAAGATGAAACAAGCCATTCCCCACCTTTACCCTGTACCAACTCATGTAGCACAAAGTACCAGGCTACAAGTGTTCAATAAATATATTTTTTAATAATAATAAAAAGGAAACACCATACCTTCGTTTCGGTTGGCCATGAGGATCCTGGGCATCAACTTTTCCTGGCAATAGGTGCGAAATGAGTCCCGAATCATTATTTCTTCCGGAGTCAAGAGCCTCTCCAACTGCAAGGCATCTCGCCAGTCAAACTGGGCTCTTGGGCCTGGAGAAGAAAGACAGAAAGCTCAGCCTAAAGAAGTTATCTCGCCACTGGTGGAGGGGGGGGCATCAGTAGGAAAAGTCCTTCCCCTAACACTTTTAACCGCTGAGCTCATAGCTGCCTATTCGGGCAGAGATCACAACAAAATAAACACTTCATTGCAGCACAGCCTACATCTGGAACAGCAATGTGGTGCCATCCCAGATGTTGTTGGACCACATCTCCCACCTCCCTTGAACATTGGCTATGCTGGCCAGGGGATGGTGGAGTTGCAGTCAAGCAGGAACATCTGGCTATCCCTGGTATACACCCTAACCTGGGAGTAAGTCCCATTGAATTCAGTGCAGCTTACTTCTAAGTAGACATGCATAGTATTGTTCTGTTAAAGTTGCTGACAGCTGTAATCATGGTCACCTTCAGGTAATGACTTGCGTCTTCCATAAATGCTGAGCATTACAAGGACAGGATATCTGGGCTCTAACACTGACCAAAATACAGTGACAAAGCAGGCTTTTAACAGTGGCTTACCTCCTTTGAGAACTACGAGTTCATCTTTCTAAAGAGACCCAACCAGTCCAACATGGGATGATACACAGTTGTGCGAAGGTGAGAGCAGGGTAATCAAAACTCAGGGAGTTCATTTAGCGAGATGCTGTTATTTTATACAGTAACACTGGAAGACGGGTGCACAAGGCCTACCAAACATTAATTCTTAAGTGGAGTAGGACAGAGGGAAGGGAGGAACATTGCAGGAGATGAGGCGGTGCCTGGAAGTCCAAATATGGAGCTTTAAATCAAAGGTCATCCCATTCCACAAGCCAACTGAAACATGCATACCTTTCTCTTCTCTCCCAGAAGGCTTTGCTTCTTTTTCTGCAATATAAGCAACAATATAATGCAATTTCCCAGCACAGTGAACCCCTCCATCCCCAGCCCTCAGATGCAATAATGTAGGTTTGTAAGACAACTTGTCACTCTCAGCCCTGAATGCAGCTAAGAGAGGCCACCATCTTCAGGACTTGGCCCTCTCCAACACCTCCTCCTTGCACAATCTGCCCTGTATACCTTTGGGGCAAAATTAAGATATAAAAAGGGGTCTGGGTGGCAGCTGCATTTTTTTTTCCCCGTGGGAGGGAGAATGGGGCAAGGTGGAAGCTCCCAAAGAAATGAGCGGACATTATTATCTCTCCCACCTTCCCCTCAATATTGCACCCGTTCAGGTATCCCTTTTAGCACAAGTTGCCCACTTACCCTTTTGCACAGCTGAGCTGGTGCCCTGTGCACGGACATCGCACGGGCCTGTCATACAACGGCTGCATTGCAAAAGCCTCCTGGCAGGTAACCTCAGCGCCATCAGGACGAGTGCCTGAAAGGGGGTCGGTGAAATAAGATTGTAAGGCCACAATTTCTGGAGGGCTCCCTGCTGCCAATTGCAAGCATTAACTCTCGCCATGCTGAAAGATTAAAAGCAGGCCATGGTGCTAAGTTGGCCATTCCATTCCCAAACAGACATCTTTGGGCAGGCTTATCCCTAACGCCAATAACATGCCCAAAAAGTAAGTGGCTGAAACGCCTGATGCAATGAGCAAACGGCGGAGGTCTTCTGTTCTCGGTTTGGGGAGAGGAAGGAGGCCTGGATCTCTCTCGCGCAACCAACCCAAACAAACGCACGGCGCTCAGCGAAGAAGGGCCCAGCCGGGCCACAGTTAGCATGGAGCCCCCCAGCAGAGGAATCCCGCCCTCCCGCTCTGCCATTGCAAATGCACAGTCAACAAGGTCGCCGCTTTTCACCTCGGCTTAGCGCTGCGCTCTTGTTCTGCGAACTCGCAAAGCGGCGGCGGTTGCAGGCAAGCAAGCAGCAAGGTCGCCTCGCGTCCCTTCCAGGTTCACTGCAAACACCTTCTTAGGCCAAAATGCTGCTGCTGCCCTGTCTTCCGGGCGGCGGGAGAGGGAGGGCTTCTCCGCCATTGGCCCGGCAGAGGAGGCGTTTGCTCGCGACGCCGCCTTGCTTTGCCGCCTGGGAAGGAGGAGGAGGAGGAGGCGGGCGCGCTGACAGCTTCGCTTCCATCCTCTGCCAAATCGTCTCATAGAATCATAGAGTTGGAAGAGACCACAAGGGCCATCCAGTCCAACCCCCTGCCAAGCAGGAAACACCATCAAAGCATTCCTGACAGGTGGCTGTCAAGCCTCTGCTTAAAGACCTCCAAAGAAGGAGACTCCACCACACTCCTTGGCAGCAAATTCCACTGTCGAATAGCTCTTACTGTCAGGAAGTTCTTTCTAATGTTTAGGTGGAATCTTCTTTCTTGTAGTTTGAATCCATTGCTCCGTGTCCTCTTCTCATGAGCAGCAGAAAACAACTTTTCTCCCTCCTCTATATGACATCCTTTTATATATTTGAACATGGCTATCATATCACCCCTTAACCTTCTCTTCTCCCTAAGCCGTTCCTCATAAGGCATCGTTTCCAGGCCTTTGACCATTTTGGTTGCCCTCCTCTGGACACGTTCCAGCTTGTCAGTATCCTTCTTGAACTGTGGTGCCCAGAACTGGACACAGTATTCCAGGTGAGGTCTGACCAGAGCGGAATACAGTGGTACTATTACTTCCCTTGATCTAGATGCTATACTCCTATTGATGCAGCCCAAAATTGCATTGGCTTTTTTAGCTGCTGCATCACACTGTTGACTCATGTCAAGTTTGTAGTCTACCAAGTTTGTGGTCTACAGAAAGAAAGAAAAAACAAAACAAAAAACAGCACAAAACACACACACACCAAAAAAAGCCACACATACACACACACACACCCATCACAGCTCTCCAAAGTCATATCATCTGGTTACAGCATTTAAGATGGGTACCAAAGAGCTATAACCATCTTAAATGCTGTAACCAGATAATATGAGCATGGAGAGCTGTGATGGGTGTATGTGTGGCTTTTTTTGGTGTGTGTGTGTGTTGTGCTGTTTTTTGTTTTGTTTTTTCTTTCTGTTTTTACGGGATGGCATGCAATTTCGTTGCACTTGTACTTGTGCTTGTACTTGTGCAATGACAATAAATTATCTTATCTTATCTACCAAGACTCCTACCAAGACTCTCTGTCTCTCTGTCTCTCTCTTCACCTGCCACGCAGGAGACTCCGTCCACCGGATGAAGTAGACTCTCAGTAACAAATTTGCTCGTCTTTAAGGTGGCTCCCCATTTGTGGAATGCTCTCCCCAGGGGGGCTCCTCTAGAGCTGTCATGCCACAGGGTCCCACTCTCTTGGGGGCCCCCCAAAAAATTAAAAGAAAACAAAACACCTGGATGTACATTTCCAAAATATAAGATAAACTTCATAATTGTATTTCAGTTCAACAATTACTTTGATAAAATACATATTTTGTTATGTGCAAATGGCTTTAGATACCTTAGGTCCATAAATTACCATATAGCACATATTCAACACAAAAAAACAGCGACAATTTGTTGTTGGCGAAGGACAGCTGGACCTATAAAGGTCCCCATTACCTTCAGTAGCTTAGGGCCTCATCAAACCTAAATCCGGCCATGATCTTTAGGCACCAGGGGAAAATGCTTCTCTTCAACCAGGCAAATTTTGGCTGATGAACAACAACAACAACAACTTAATATTTATTCCTCAGCCACGCTGAGCGGCCGGCTTCCAACAAAATATTAAAAATACAATTCTTAGATTCTTAGATTAGCATTCTACGGCAGAGGTTTTCAACCTTTTTGAGTCCACGACTCCATTCTTTCGGTGGTACCCCTGTGGGGCTCAGGAGCCCAGTTATGCCACCCCTTGCCTGCAGAGCTGGCAGCCTCTCACCCTTTTTCAAACACCCTTGTGGAGGGTTCCCTCAGCCTTCTCTCCCCTATCCTTGGGCAGCCATAGCTGCTGCCCCTGATATCTGAGCTGACTCCCCACCCCAAATAGAGGTCCCTCCTCACACTGCCCCACAGGGGCCTGGGAAGCACCCCCTGGCCAGCCCCAGAGGCACCATTTGCCTGGGGAGCTTGTAGCCAGGGCTGCTGCAACAAACAGCTGTGCAAGCCTTTGGGAGGCAGAGATGGCAAAGGGCATCAGAGGAGGGAAGGAAAGAGGGACATAGGCCAGTGTTGCCCATGGCACCCCTGAGCACCTTTCAAGGCACCCCAGGGTGCCACGGCACACTGGTTGAAAACCCCTGTTCTAAGGCCTTTCAAATGCATTTGTAGGGGGTTATTGGTTTGTTTTTGTTTTATTATGCATTTTGTGCTTTTATTTTGTATTTTTATGCTGTGAGCTGCCCTGAGATCTTCGGAGGAAGGACGGTATTTCAATTTAAAACAAGTAAGTCAATAAATAAATTATCCATAAATAAATTATAATAGAATCTGTGATGGGATTGGTCTGAATTTTTTCCATTCACCTTTCTTTCGTTTGAAGTTTGGATATTGCTTTTCTATAACAGTCAGTGTTCAGGAGGAGCGGTATTACTATATTATTTCATTCGGTTTCACATCCTCACTTAAGGCAACAATTGCCACATTTTGTACTGTGGATAACTTTTTAAAAGCATGGGCCAGGGAGCGCATGTGCACTGGGCACACCCTTTGCGATGGAAAACGTCATCGCAGCAGAAGCTGACAGTGTGAACCATGGTCCTATTCTGTAGTGTTTGCCAGCGTGGCTAATGGTGTGCCCTGATTTCACAATTGCCAGCAATGGGAAGGACCTAGCGCTGACCTCTTCTGTGGTTAGGGCAGGAAGGGATGGGGACAGGGAGGAGGAGATGGTACTATCCAGCCACCAAGTTATATCCTGAAGGTCACTGGTGGCCTATGCAAAAGTAAAGCCATTTGCCCTCACCGCTGCATGGCTGCCAGCCCTGCTGCAGCTTCGCCCATGCCACCTATTGCCTTCCCCACTGCCACTGCCTACAGTGGCAAAATGCTTCATGCTGAAGGATGGGCATTTATACCTGGGTCTCCATGGTCCTAGTCCATGGGTAGGCAACCTAAGGCCTGGGGGACGGATCCGGCCCAATCGCCTTCTAAATCCGGAACGCAGACGGTCCGGGAATCAGTATGTTTTTACATGAGTAGAATGTGTCCTTTTACTTAAAATGCATCTCTGGGTTATTTGTGGGGCATAGGAATTCGTTCATTTTTAAAATATATATATAGTCCGGCCCCCCACAAGGTCTGAGGGACAGTGGACCGGCCCCCTGCTGAAAAAGTTTGCTGACCCCTGACTAGTTCAATACTCTAACCACTGCACCACTTGTTGTTGTTCAGTCGTTCACTTGTGTCCGACTCTTCGTGACCCCATGGACCAGAGCACGCCAGGCACGCCTATCCTTCACTGCCTCTCGCAGTTTGGCCAAACTCATGTTAGTAGCTTCGAGAACACTGTCCAACCATCTTGTCCTCTGTCCTCCCCTTTTGAGAGCCACTGCACCACACTGGCTCTCAAAAGCTGACCTATTGTTCTCTTGCCCTTAGGCTGAAGTTGCATCTAGCTGGGCGAGGCTTTGGCCCATTGACTAGGAGTTTTACTAGCTGGTTGTTTCTATGGCAGCACAGAAGGTGTGGGAGATAACATGTAGGTTTGTTTGTTTTTAAGCACCATTTATTACATGAAACAGATATACCAAAGACAAAAATGCAGACATACTCTTTCTCACAAAGTCTATTTCCAAGCATTTACTAGAAGTTCTTTACTACATCCATCTAACTATACCACTTGTAAGTTCTTTGTAAACATTTATTTATTTCATTTCAATCATACTGAGATACATATTTCTAGGGCCCGTCCTATTCTGCTCACTAATTTGTTTTAAACTGGTTTTAATTAAGTTGTTGTAACCCACCCTGGGATCTCATGGTGAAGGACAGGTAAGAAATAATAAATAATAATAGTACCTAATGTGCAGGTAGAGAATGGACAAAGAGTGTCCATTACTAAACTTACATTATGAGAGAGCCTCAGAATAATATCTGCTGAGCACAGTGACTCTCGAAAGCAAATTGGGTCCAGAAGATGCATTGAAAGGACCTGGGCTCTGAGACTCTTGGGTAATATATTGCAGCAGACTAGCATTCCCCTGGAAAGACTTTTGCAGGGTTGCTTTAAGAGAAAACCAAGATCTTGGATCACCAGCTTGCTCTAGGCTTATATCTGGATGCCTCAGAAGGGCCTGGTAGCAAGCTGTTGTGATATTAAAACTAGCGTGGAGAGTGAGAGGGGATAAATTGCTCCTGTGTGGAGATAAGCCTTGCAGGCAGAGTTATGCTGCCCAACTTCAACATGGTGAGCTCTGAAGATTAAAAAAGATCTGAAGCCCGGCTGAACAGGCTAGGAAGCAAAATGGGGTTGCTCTGCTCCTATTTCTGCTGACACTTCAAAGCAGGGATCGGAGATATTCCACAAAGGCGCTTGTTTGGAAAATATCTGAGCCCATGAGCTCCTGAAGAAGAGAAACTCTAGAGCAGGAGAGGGCAATCTCTACCAGTAGCTCACAGATATTAATATAATGAGATGGGGTTGTATAGTGCCAGAAACTGAGTATAAGCAGTAGGGTTGCAATCCTCTCCCCCCCCCCCCCGCCCCGAGAAGCTCTCTGATGTTAATTGTTGCACAACATGAAGAAAAGGTTTAGCACACAGTTGCTGCACTTGCATGATGGTCAAATCTGGACATGTTGATTTTCTGCCTATCAACATATTAAAAGCACACACCATTCTTCAGCAAGGAGAAAAAGGAGGAGACATTCCTTCATAGCTCTGACATTCTCCCTAGCCCTTATCACTCCTTAGTTGCCAGGCTGAGTGGAAAATGGTACCATTTATCTACATGCATACAGAGTTGCTGATAAACATCTGTACCCAGCAAGCACATCTATTTTGGCCGGGCTTTTGCTCAAGTTTAGAGGGCACCACAAAACAAGTTATACACGGGTGAAGTAGCAATTGGCCAACACAGCAAATCGAAGAGTGTTTGACTTGTTATATAGTAAAGGCTGAGTGGGGTGATGAAAACGAAGGATTGACTGTACAAGCAGCCTGCAAATGGAACTGGCAACTTTGGGGTTAGGAATGGAGGGCTCTAAATGCAAATATGAAGAGGGTCAGGTGATGGGCGCAAGGTAGACCCAGAGAGAGCTGAAACGGGGTTAGAGAGGGAGGGATAGAAACAATGGTTAAGTAGCTAGAGAAGGAGACCTAGAGAATGAGAAAAGCAGGGCAGAGAAAAGCCAGCGCAAGGCAGGAAAACAAAAAGAGACTTGCTGGTATTTGGGGGAAGAGGCTGGTAAATCATCCCAGGTTCCAGGCTACTCAGGTTTCCTGGATGGCTTTCAACTGAGCACTTGGGCAGGTTTGGAGAGGGGGACCCAAAGTTGCCTTTTCCACAAGTCCCTAACTAAAATGTTTTTTTTAAAAAAGAAACGAAGAAAAGGAAAAGCCTGTATCATTGATGGGGCAATGATATTGGGCGACAGAGAGAAGGTGGAATTGCTCAGCACCGGCTTTCTCCCAAAAGGAAGACAGAGCCCAACCTGATGATGATAGAACAAACGATGCAAGGAAGGAGCTGTGGTCCAGGGCAGTGAACGCTTTACTACCAGCCAGGGTTGGTGCAAGTGATTTTTATGCCAGAAACAGAACAATCAAATAAATTAAGATAGGGCACGACCCACAGCAGCTCTTGCACAATTGCTCATTTCAAGGATGTCTGCACAGAGTGGTCAGTCACTGCTGTGGCTGCTACCTGAGGCAGCTGCTTCCGGTTTCTTTATTCTTAAAGGTAAAGGGACCCCTGACCATTAGGTCCAGTCATGGACGACTCTGGGGTTGCGGCGCTCATCTCGCTTTATTGGCCGAAGGAGCCGGAGTACAGCTTCCGGGTCATGTGGCCAGCATGACTAAGCCGCTTCTGGCGAACCAGAGCAGCGCACGGAAAAACCGTTTACCTTTCCGCCGCAGAGGTACCTATTTACCTACCGGTACTTGCACTTTGTGCTTTCGGACTGCTAGGTTGGGAGGAGCTGGCACCGAGCAACAGGAGCTCACCCCGTCGCGGGGATTCGAACCGCCGATCTTCTGATCAACAAGCCCTAGGCTCTGTGGTTTAACCCACAGCGCCACCCGCGTCCCTTTGTTCTTAGTCCTTCCCTATTCCTCCAAAACAAATGACTCAATTCCTACTATTACCTGCTAATGAAAATCCTTTATTCTAGAAGCTACACTACAAGCAGAAAAAAAACCTCTTCTTATGCTTTAATAACCTTTTTCATCTTGAAACATTGCCCAGGTACAGTTTGGTTTTCTGCTCAAAATGGTGCCAGGCCTCTCCTAGCCCTTCAGCTACAGGCTACAGTTTTATTCATCCTTTACCAATAACTGGAGTTGACGTGAGTCCAAAAATATATGGAAGACCAGAAGTTTCCCACCTCTGACTTATGCAAACAATGCATAAATATGTGACACAGTCCACACGCAAATCATCTTCTATGCAGTTTCATCTGCAAAAATTGGCAGGATGAAGAGAGATACAGCAAATAATGGAAGACCATGTGGAAAGTGTCATTATCAAATCTTTACATTTAAGAAAGGGTCCCAAAAGGTTAAGCCAAGGTTGCTACTACATTTTGAACTCAGCGGAGTTCTTTTGAAGGTAAAATCAACAACATATCTTGTTGTGATACCAAGAAATGTATTGTGGAATAAGCTTTTAATAAACCAGAGTCTAGGACAGGGGTAGGCAACCTAAGGCCCGTGGGCCGGATGCGGCCCAATCGCCTTCTCAATCCGGCCTGCAGACAGTCCAGGAATCAGCGTGTTTTTACATGAGTAGAATGTGTGTTTTTATTTAAAATGCATCTCTGGGTTATTTGTGGGGCATAGGAATTCGTTCATATTTTTTTTCAAAATATAGTTCGGCCCACCACATGGTCTGAGGGACGGTGGACCGGCCCACGGCTGAAAAAGGTTGCTGACCCCTGGGGTCTAGGAAGTATAAACCTCAATTGCAGGCCTACATTCATGATGGTAAGGGGCTCTGCGAAGAGTTAAAAGTAGTAAATAAAGATGTAGAATCTTTGGTCCTCCAGGCATTGCTGAATGAAAGTTAATGAAAGTTGTTAGGTACTTTCATTAACCTCAGCAAGTCTGGCCAATAGCCCCAGGAGGTTGGGAGCTGGAGGTCAGCTGGAGGGCCAAAGGTTCCTCACACCTGTAGTAAAATGAAATACAAAAAGTATAGAAATTAACAATTCAATTAGATCATCTAGGGCCTATTCAAAAAAAGCAAGGAGAGCCAGGAAACCAACAATGCAACTACAGTGGCAAAGGAAACCATTGTCTCTATTCAGAATCAAATGAATTGAGTTGAACATTTTGATAAGGTAACTACGGTAATAGTTCAGCAGTTTAACCCTGCAGTCACACCTTTAAATTCCTTTGGCCAAGTATGCTCACCTTATTTTGGAATACAAACTGAGAATTCCATATTACTTCTCTCTTGATGAGCCTTAGCAAGTTCCTAGTCTAAGAATAAATTTATTTATTTTCTCAGAAAGGATGCTTTAGTATTTAGAACAGGGAATCCTGGATTATTACTTTTTTTTAAAGTTACATGCCTTTATTAAATCTGGTTACATGCCTCAGGATGTTTCCCTCATTCTTTTCACCTGTGCATTATAAGGTTGCTCACTTTTCTATGAGTAAACCCCATGAAAGTTAATGAAATTTAACTTACTTCTGAGTACAACTAAGTTTGTTCTTGGTATGAGCTTTCGTGTGCATGCACACTTCTTCAGATACACGAAAGCTCATACCAAGAACAAACTTAGTTGGTCTCTAAGGTGCTACTGGAAGGAATTTTTTTATTTTATTTTGTTTTGACTATGACAGACCAACACGGCTATCTACCTTTTACTTCTGAGTAAACAGGCATAAGGTTGTATTGTAAAGCAAGTTTACTCAGAAGTCTGAGTTTGGAACTGGAGCTTTAAGTGGGGGGAGAATAGAAACTGCTAGACTTTAAAGTGCCACAACTTTCTTAATTGTTTCAGATGCCTCGGTGTTAATATTTACACATCCCAATGTGTAAAACATAAATTTGTGATTACAGTAGTTTGCAGTGGGGTCTACCATCTAACTGAGCTGGATCATTTGGATTTAAAACCACCTGGCCACACTGAGTTACATGAGACAGACACAAACGTAAATCCAAGTTTTCTAATAGCTTTGAAGGTTGTTAGGCTGCAACCCTATACATACTTACTTTGAAGTAAGCCCAATTAAAACGATTACTGTACATGTATTTCTGTGTAAACATGAGCATGACTTTCACCAAACCCAAGGTATCTGAAGAAGTGTGCATGCACACGAAAGCTCATACCAAGAACAAACTTAGATGGTCTCTAAGGTGCTACTGGAAGGAATTTTTATATTTTTTATTTCACCAAACAGATATTTAAAGGAAATCACCAATAACCGTGCAGCAAAATAGCTGAACATCATTAACCCAGCTCCACCTCGTTCCTTGAGCAACCCCACCCACCTTGCTTCTGATTGGTCCTGATAGACCCATTTAATCTTCTCCGCTCCCTCCAAACTGGCAAATGAGAGAACGAATTAAGAAGGGGAAAGGGTTATTAGTAAGACCTAGAATACAAAAGTTTTTTTATTTTTGGAAAAAGAGGAGAAGCTGTAGGGTTTAGGTGGATGAGAAGAAAGGTCCGCTCCTGGACCAAGGGAGAGTCAGGAGTTGCCAGAAGATTTAGTCCTCACCTCTGAATTTTTGCGATCTTGTCTTCTTCAAGTTAGTTGTGATTTGGAGGTCATGGCATTTGTGGAGACTGCAATATCCTCAGCTGGCTTCAACCACTTGCAGGATGTACAATCTGAACTTATGCAGGTGAGGAGCAGGGGTTTATGGTGTCCTGTTGGCTGTGTCCTTTGCGGCGCTTTGGGAATTAAAACGGGGGTGAGGGGTGTTAACCGGTCTCTGGCTTGGCCCTAGGATGCTTCTCAGCATTGTAAAATATCTGCCCTTAATTGATGGGTTGCATTTTGCTCCCCCCCCCCCCAAAAAAAACACCGCCTAACTTCACGGTCCTCTTTAGACTAATAACCTCAGGTTGTTTTTAGCGAGATCCACTTCAAATGTCAAGGTTCTAGATGGAGAAACTTGTCTTCTTTTTCTACTCTACTGTGGACTTGTGTCCTGCAGCATAATATGAATTGTTAACACGATGGTGTTTCTGTACGCAAGCGGGTGGGTTGTGGGTGGGATTGATGAACTTTCATTTGTTGGTTTGTCCCGTCCGTCCGTCCCGTCCCGTCCCCCCAATCTGGTCCTGTATGTGGGGAGTGGGGAGACCTTCATTTCTTGCAACTCAGCCACTTAAATTTTGTGAAATAAAAATGCAGGTCTCTTTGTTGTGTTTTCAAATAAAAAAGGTAAAGGGACCCCTGACCATCAGGTCCAATCGTGTCCGACTCTGGGGTTGCGTGCTCATCTCGCTCTATAGGCCGAGGGAGCCAAATAGTCTGTAAATAATTCCCAATCTTAAAGTCCCGATTGTCCTTTTCGCGCAATTTGTTTGTTAATTTTGCCAGTTCCGCATAGTTCATCAGCTTTTCTTGCCGTTGTTCCTTCGTTGGTATTTCTTCCTTCCTCCATCCTTGTGCTAGCAAAATTCTTGCCGCAGTTGTCGCAGACATAAATAAATTCTTTATTTTCTTTGGTATATCTTGTCCTAAAATCCCTAGTAGAAAGGCTTCTGGCTTTTTCACAAAAGTCATTTTAAACATTTTTTTTTCAATTCATTATAATTTCCCAGTATTTTTTCCACTTCTCTACATTCCCACCATATATGATAAAAAGCCCCTTCTTTTTCTTTACATTTCCAACATGTACTTGTCCCTGTTTTGTGCATTTTTACCATTTTGACTGGTGTAATATACCATCTATACATCATTTTCATATAATTTTCCTTCAACAAAGAACATTCTGTAAATTTCAAATTCACTTTCCACAGCTTTCCCCAATCCTCAAACTGTATGTTATGCCCAAAATCTTGTGTCCAGCCCCAGTTCCTATTCTAAGTATAGAATGTAAGCTCCTCCAGGCAGGGATCTTCATTTTATAATATTTTTTGGCACAATTAGGGTAGAATTGAATTTCCATGTGTTTCTAACAACTTGCTCACTCTGCCAATGTGTTTCCCCTTTCACTGTGTAGAACCAGCAGTATAAATGCCTTCTCATGTGAAGAAAGCAGTGTCCTTAAGGAGACTGGTGATATATGTTGGGCTTCCTTTATTTTAAGATTTTAATTTTGTCATTCATGTGAAATGGGCAAGATAGCATACCTTCTTTTCTGCACAGTCTTATGACGTTTTCTTTTTTGGCCCCCCCTTATAAACAGCCTAAATTTTCTTCAAAAATGTGTACCTAATCAATGCTCCGAAATTATGACTGAGGGAGAAACTTGTAATCTATGATGGTTGCTTGTTTTATAAATCACTGTACGCCTGTTTCTTGACTTTAACTATGGTGGGACCTGGATTTTGAGAGAAACTTGTGAAGGCTGCCACAAACTAGTAGGGATGGGGTATCCTTGGTTCAGGGACCCAGGTGGCGCTGTGGGTTAAACCACAGAGCCTAGGGCTTGCTGATCAGAAGGTCGGCGGTTCGAATCCCTGCGACGGGGTGAGCTCCCATTGCTCGGTCCCAGCTCCTGCCCACCTAGCAGTTCGAAAGCACATCAAAGTGCAAGTAGATAAATAGGAACCGCTCTGGCAGGAAGGTAAACGGTGTTTCCATGCGCTGCTCTGGTTCGCCAGAAGCGGCTTTGTCATGCTGGCCACATGACCTGGAAGCTGTATGCCGGCTCTCGGCCAATAAAGCAATCCCAGAGTCGGACACGACTGGACCTAATGGTCAGGGGGCCCTTTTTATCCTTGGTTCAGATCTCTGACTGAGCCATGAACTTGCCGGGTGTGGCCAAGGAAGCTACAGTTTTGTTTTGGTCTCCACCCCTTCTGCAGTCCAAGAATAAGACTACTAACCTTACCTTACACAAGTATGGATGGTGATTCATTTTGGATCCTCCACAGAGGATCACATGATTGCAAGAGGTCTTCCGTCCCAGAGGTGTTCATGGGCAGATGGAGGCTTGTGTTTAGAGGAGAGAGCTCTTAAAACAGGCATAGGCAAACTCCGGCCCTCCAGATGTTTTGGAACTACAATTCCCATAATCCCTAGCTAACAGGACCAGTGGTCAGGGATGATAGGAATTGTAGTCTCAAAACATCTGGAGGTCTGGGGTTTGCCTGTGCCTGTCTTATAACCAAGATTCCTGTGTGCTAGGTCTTTAGCACTTGGCATTGCAAGGACATCTCTCAGTTCTGCTTCCTGATCCTGATCTAAATTTCTTGTACATCCAGTCATACAACAGCAGTACAGTGCTGTGGGATGTGATCCTGGTAGGTGGGTTTGAGAGTACTAGAAGACAGGAGCTGCAAGAAACATTTGCTCTATGGTTTTTACCCGGGGCTCAAAATATTCTGGTGAACATTTTTGTTGCCTATCTTTGAGCTCCCTGTAGAGATAGCTGGGGTCCTGCCTATCCCTGATGCAGAATTGTAGCTTGTGTGGGAGGCCTGATAAGAAGCCCATTATCTTTGCCCTAATGGCAGGCACCAGGCCATGCCGTCCTGGACTCTGGAGCGCATTATAAGCTTTTGTAAGTTGCTTCTGAGTTTAAAGCAAAGAAACTGAAAGGAACGGTTGCGAGCTCTATTCAGCAGGAGGGCCTAACCTTTTTCTACTGTTTGCTTACATTACAGTGGTGGAAACAGGAGGATTCCGTAAGCCATTCATCTCCGGGGCTCTTGGATGTGCCCCAGCCTGAGGGAGTTCAGCAGATCAAGCAAGAATATGAAGCCTACTGGGATGTTGACTTCCTCATGAGAAACTTCTCTGCCTCGGATCCAGCCACTGCTAGTTCTACTTGGGTTGGCCAAGAGGAACAACCTGCAGCGTCCACTGCCTGCCTGCCAGGAACCACTGAGGAGGGAATGAGAGGCAGGCTACCCAGAACCAACAGAGGGGGGCCTGCTGCTCCTTGGGCACCAGGTTTTGACACCAAACTCCAACCAGGAGATAGCTCTGTGAACTATGTTCCTCCTGCCCTGCACGGATATGCCCAGAATGTGATGGATCCAAACAAGAACCTAGCATTGTCCAGTGATCATCAGCAGTTCCTTACCCAGACAGATTTTGGGGCTTTTGCTCCCACAGTTCAGCACTACGAAGAGCCAAAACAGAGAGTTCATGGGCAGTACTACCAACTGACCTATGTACACCCAGGTCCCTCTTTGCAGAGCAAACATGGATCTCACAGTCAGCTTCCACCGGCGCAATCCCAGCTGCCACACTGCAGTCTGCTGAGCAGCTCTTTACCTACCTACCCTGGCCACTACCAAACCACACTCCAGCTTTACCAAACAGATCCAGCTGTGTCTACTACATCACCCCTTTACAGCATCCTGACGCCTCCCCTGCCTGCCAAGGAAGCCGCAGACAAGCCTAAGAAAGGAAACAAGTCTTCATCCCGTAAGCAGCCTGCCAGCCACATCTGCAATTATCCCAACTGTGGGAAAACTTACACCAAGAGCTCCCACCTCAAGGCCCATCTTCGCACTCACACAGGTAAAAAAAAGAGCCGCTGGAAGGGAAACTACGTTCTTCCCGGGGTTGGGAGTGGAATCCTTAGTGATGCTGTCCTCAGTATACTTAATCATACTCTGGTTTCCCCCCTCCCAGCATCTAACTATGGGGTGTTTCACTACAGTGACCTAGACCCATGCCAAGGCTGGAGGCGTAAACTGTTGTTGATTGAGTTGTTCTTCAATCCACTATTGAAGAACAATAGTGTTGCCTTTTCTGGATGAAATCATACCCCATCTCCCCCAAAATGAGCAGGCTTGTAGTCTGGGAGTGATCCTGGATCCATCTTTGTCACGAAAGGCCCTGATGACCTCAGTGGCTAGGAGAACCTTTTTATTAGCGTTGGCTAGTAAGATAGCTATGGCTGTTTCTGGACTGGGATGGCTTGACCACTGCCACCCATGTGCTGATAACCTCTAGGCTGGATTACTGCAATGTACTCAATAAGTGGGGCCTTCCTTGAGAAGCCACAGATTCCCTCCAAGCCTTCAGTTCCGGCAAAAAAAAGGGAAAAGTTGACAGGTATGATTAAATATTAGATGGGATCTGGGAAGCCCAGCCTCTCCCAACAAGCGTTTTATGTAGATATTTTCCCTTGTCTGCATCTGTATTGGAACACATGGGGGGGTATATAGATTTTTTTTACTTGTTTTATCATTTGTATGTTTGTTGCCCTTGGCACTCTTGGGAGGAAGGGTGGGATAGAAACGTAATAAGTAAATATAGAAATAAGTAAGTAAATGTGAGTATAATCCTCTTTTGGCTCAGAAGAAGCACAAGGTTGCAGTGATTTTTTGCTGGTCTTTTGCAGGTGAGAAGCCATACCGATGCGGGCATGAAGGGTGCACTTGGAAATTTGCCCGCTCCGATGAGCTGACTCGCCATTTCCGCAAGCACACTGGGCAACGCCCATTCAAGTGTGAGGTCTGCAAGCGCACTTTCTCCCGTTCGGATCACCTCTCCCTCCATTTGAAGAAACACGTGTAACTGATGCACAAACCCTGGACTGCAGTGGACATTCTGGGCCAACAGGAGGTCTTGAAGAGGGTGGTGGGGGTGGGTCATTGCGTAACTGCAGGTGTAAGCCTTTCTCTCCTTGTAGCCCCATGTCCTTTGCAAGTGCTGTGTTCTGCATCTGTGGTAGGGAACTAATTAGGCCTGGCAGGGATCCTAATCTGGCCAGCCAGGCCACTTCCCCCCAAACTATATCCATCTCAATGGAGTGGCAATTAAAAAAAAATTAAATGGCTGGGATTGGCTTTACTAGGGAGTTCTGATGCAGCTTCTCTCTGCGCTGATCAGACTGTGGCAGAGTAACATTCTGGCTCCAACTGGATCAAGTTTGCCACTGTTCTATATGTACTAATTTCTATGAAATTAAGCCCAAGCCATTGCAGAATGATTGGGGTAACAACTCATCTGCATATCTCAGAGTTGAGGAATCTGTGGCCCTTCAGATGTTGTTTGGCTAAAGTTCCCATCATACCGTTGCTTGTTCCGGTTTATCCTTGGCTCATGGGGAATAGAATCTTCTCCCTGTATTTTGCTTTTCTGACTCAGTCGTCATCTATGCAGACCACTGTCTTCAGTCACCCAGAAATGTTCCTGTAGCTACGGCTTGCTTACTTATGTTAAGTTGGAACCCAAGGGATGTGGGCACCCCGAGGCAACTGCATCCTGCGGGTTCTCTAACTGTATAAAGGGAAAGTGGAGCAATAGTACCCTCCAGGGGCAAAAGCCTACATCTTTCTTTATTAAAATTAAGTGACTGAAAAAGTGCTGTCTCATGTGTTTCATTTGTGCTGAAAACTGAAAGTGTTCATTCTACAGTTTGCTGGATCAGATACTGGGCAATAGAGCTCAGGGTTTTGCCCTCTAGAAGACAAATAATTTCTGGTGTCCTCTCTCCTTTTTAGCAGCCAAAATGGTAAGGCCAGGAATAACTTGGCCCCACCAGAAGGATCCTACATTGGTACCTTTCACCACTGCATAGATTAAAACAGGCAGTGCTTTTTTGGGGGGGGGCGACACAGAATCTTAAGTTTGGCCTCATTGAGGGGCAGTCTTTCAATATGAGTAGGAAAATGAGAGTATCCCTAAACATTTTAAAAGAAAAAAGCACTGAAAAGAGGGTGGGCTTGTAGACATATAACAATTTATTCTTATGCTACGCCTTCTCCCTGTTCACTACCAATTTGCTTGGTAAAAACCTATCCTGGACTGATGAAAAAAGTAAAAAGGTCCTTTGTTTTAAACTTATGGTCACATTAGAGGGCAATTTAACTGATTATATGGGCCTTCCTGGCCTCAGATTTCACATGTCAGTAGATTAAGGTTTGTGTATAAGTTGGATCTATCCCACCTCACCTGAACTCTACACACTAACTCTGCAATCGTAATCATGTCTACTCAGAAGTGAGTCCCGCTGAATTCAGTGGGGCCAACTTCTAAATAAATGGTGTTAGGATTTCAGCTTTAGGTAGAAGGTAAAGAAATCTCTAGAAGGGCAACATCATGCTGGCAATAGATTTTAAAGTCCTCAAACTACAAAATGGGAGCAGCAATCCAAAAACAGAATCGGTTGAAATTGTAGTTGTGATAGCTGTTGCTGTTGTGATAAAGCTATTGTCATGAGACACAGCCAGAGGGCTGCGTTGTGGCCTTTGTTAAGAGGTATTGTACAGTATGTGGCAATATAGTTGCATTAATCTGGCTCTGGAATAGAATAATTCTGAGTGACAAAATACCCTCTTTAAGAAACCACAGACCTTGATTTACATTGCTAAAATGTGATTTCAGACCTAGCGTGTGTATTTTAAGTGTGCTGCATTGTATTCAGTGGAAAAAATGATTGGCCAGATCTAGTGCTATATTGGCCAGGAGAAAAAGAGCACAGGCTTCTCCTGAATCTTTAACCCTTACTTAGAAGAGAAAATTTCAGAATGTGCATTGCAAGCTATACCTGTTGAAATTTTCTTCTACACATTAAAGGTACAGGAGCCCAGGGCTGTAACTAGGGGGTGGTGAGGTGGGCCCCCACCAGGGGCGCAGGCAGGGTGGGGGCACAAAATTGGCTAATATATGTCAATATGTCTATAAATAAAAATATTGATTATTGCCTTATAAGAAACGGTTTTAAATAGAGGGTGAATTGAATGGGTGGGGAGGAGGGGTTAGAGGAGAGGTGGAAAGAAGAGCTACCGTATTTTTTGCTCCATAACGCGCACTTTTTTCCTTCTAAAAAGGAAGGGGGAAAGTCTGTTCGCGTTATGGAGCGAATGCATGGTCCCTGGAGCTGAATTGCCCAGGGACCAAAAGAAGATCGAGCTTTTTCTTTTACAAAGAGAGAAGGGGGTGTTGAAAGGCTGCCGCTTTACAGCTGATCAGCAAGAGATCGAGAAGAGAGATAAGGTCGCTGCAGAGAGAAAGAGATCCGGAAGAGAGATAAGGTCCTCCTGCAGAGGAGGCTGTTGGTTTCCCCAGCGACATGTGACTGGCTGATTAGATTATCTGTTTGGAAACTGTAGAAAGGGCTTTGAGCTGATCCTTTTGCAACTGGGGCTTTTCTTTGCAAAGAAAAGCCCCAGTTGCAAAAGGATCAGCTCAAAGCCCTTTCTTTTCTCCTTTGCAAAGCAGCAGCACAACAACTTTGAGCTGATCCTCTTGCAAATGGGGCTTTTCTTCTTCCAAAAGAAGATGCACAACTTTGAACTGATCCTCAAAAAGGGGGGCTTTCCCCCTTTCCTCCTCAAAAAACTAGGTGCGCGTTATGGTCCGGTACGCGTTATGGAGCGAAAAATACGGTAATTTGTCCATGGCTAGGAGGTGCAATCTGGACGGTTCTGCCAGGGGCACAAGATCACCTAGCTATGGCTCTACAGGAGCCCTGTGTCCCCCCCCCCCTTGAGCACCCAACCTAGTGCTAGCATGCACATGGTTTCTCTGTAGGGGCGCTGGTTCCTTGCAGTCAGCAGACCCCTGCTGTCTTCCTCAGTGAATAGACAGCTGTAATGTTTTAAGTGTGGCAGATATGGGTAGGCATTGGTGTTTAGACAGTGAATGTGTGTTCAAACTAAATCCATGTTCCTGAAAATGCCGCAATAGTGGATCCTTCCACATGGAAGTTTATCGTGGCCTCTGTTGCTTATGCATACAGGTTTTGCACTGGGTCCACATTACAACCAAAATGCCATCCTGTTTGGTTCAGTTATACTGATTTTTTGTTTTGAAAATCAGTAAATATCAGTAAATTTATCAGTAAAATCTGATAAATAAATGGTAAAAACCATGTGTGTAGACCTCCCCCCCCCCGGTGATATTTGTAGGAAATCAGCAATGGGGCACCAGCCCAGAAGGAGAGTGTGACCTTGAGTTGGGGCACTCTAGCAGCTTTTTCTTCAAAAGAAAAGTACCAGCGTTAGTGTGGTTAATGTAACGCATACTTAGCCCTAAGTGGTCACATCTACAGGTGTGTCTCATTATCTCTGAAGCAAGGCTGTTATCTTCCTCAGATAACTGTATCCTTTCTGGGGCTGATCATAGCCACCTGGTTCATGGGCGTACCCGGGGGGGGGCAAGGGGGGCAGCTGCCCCCCCCCTAGAAGCAAAAATGATCAGCGTCCGTCCGTTCAAAGCAAACCTGAACGACCATGGCTTGCCCCCCCCTAGTTTTGATCCTGGGTACGCCCCTGACCTGGTTGCCAAGGTTACAGACTGTTTGCCTAATAATGCCCCCAGCAATACATTCCAGCACTACATAGTCTAGAAACAGTTCTCCTGCCTTCTCAGGTTTAGGCCAAATTGCCTCCTTATCATTAAGGTGTGGTTTCCTTAAGGTGTGGCTGCCATCAAATCTAAAAGGTAAAGGTAAAGGGACCCCTGACCCATTAGGTCCAGTCTGGGGTTGCGGCACTCGTCTCGCTTTATTGGCCGAGGGAGCCGGCGTACAGCTTCCAGGTCATGTGGCCAGCATGACTAAGCCGCTTCTGGCGAACCAGAGCAGCGCACAGAAACGCCGTTTACCTTCCTGCCAGAGCGGTTCCTATTTATCTACTTGCACTTTGACGTGCTTTCGAACTGCTAGGTGGGCAGGAGCTGGGACCGAGCAACGGGAGCTCACCCCGTCGCAGGGATTCGAACCGCCGACCTTCTGATCAGCAAGCCCTAGGCTCTGTGGTTTAACCCACAGCGCCACCTGGGTCCAAATCTAAACTCCTCATCAATCCATCGCTGGCTGTGTTCACATTTGACAATGAGCTGTGGCCTGCCTTGTTCACACAACCCAACTGTTCTCTGCTTTGTGTAAAGGCAAAGTAGGAAGCAGATGTTTTGGACTATAAATCCCTGACCACTGGCCATGCTCCTTGGGGCTCCAACATTCTGCATGAAAATAGGGACATTCTATGCTTTAGAATTGTTGTTGTTTAGTCGTGTCCGACTCTTTGTGACCCCATGGACCAGAGCACGCCAGACATTCCTGTCTTCCACTGCCTCCCACAGTTTGGTCAGGCTCATGTTGGTAGCTTCGAGAATACTCTCCAACCATCTCGTCCTCCGCCATCCCCTTCTCCTTGTGCCCTCCATCTTTCCCAACATCAGGGTCTTTTCCAGGGAGTCTTCTCTTCTGAGGTGGCCAAAGTACTGGAGCCTCAGCTTCAGGATCTGTCCTTCCAGTGAGCACTCATGGCTGATTTCCTTCAGAATGGATATTGATCTTCTTGCAGTCCATGGGACTCTCAAGAGTCTCCTCCAGCACATAATTCAAAAGCATCAATTCTATGGTGGTGGGGCTCATCTCACATGGGGGCTTCTGCAATTCAAATCTCCCCCCCCCCCCGCTTTTATTACTCACAATTATATATTTACATCATAGCTTTACATCTTACAAGTATACATATTCTTTGTTTTCTAAGTATATTCTTGATTATTATTGTCATCATTCTTAAGTCAGCAATATTACTATACACAAAAAAGGAAAAAGATGTAATTTTAAGATCATAATCTTCTTCATAAATGACTTCCCGCCTCTTCCATTTTGTACCAATAAACTTATTGCTTATATTTGTCTATTGTCTTTTTATTTACAATATTGTCCTTTCTATCAATTTTCCTTTTATATTTGTTGTCTACAGAAACTACTCAAAGGCCGTTACCGTTTTCAGATTGCAGCAATAAGACAAATAAATCATTGCACTTAGAAAAGCAGTATGTAGGATGTCTGGGACGGGGCTAGACTAGAACCCTTTTTCCTGATATGGATTTTATTTGTGGAAGGAAGGATCCACCCACACTTGAAGTATGAAGGGGCAGAGCTCATGTTTACCATATGAGTGAAAATCAGAAGTCTGAGGTAACCAGCTTTCCTGTTTAAGCTGTTGTCTGGCAATTTAAACATTGTCTCACACAATTTATGAAAGCAACCCGTTTATATCATAATTAATCCCCCAAACCATAATTTCCATGTAATTTTAACACACTTTAATTATAGAAAACCCAAAAAGATTAAAGATCTGTTAAGAAAACGACGGTAGCAGATCGAATGGGAATGCTGGCTCAGATGCAAACGGTTGAATCTCTCAAAAGAGGAAGAAATTCCACAACTCTGTAAACCACCAATAATGCCTTTCAAGAATGCCTGTGTACAGGTCTTATGAATTTGGGGCCCACAGATGGGATAGCCAAGAAACTTTTAGCTAAACTTAATCATAGTAGGACACCAAGTAGCAGATGTATTCAAGGCCAGAGTGTCCGAGTTCAGGTGGTTGCTAAGCAACCTGTGGCTATGTGATGGCAACCAGATCTCTGATGAATGTCAGAAGATCTGTTCAGCTGGACTGCATGTTGGTAATAAATTGATGTCCCAATTTAGCTCAGACTGGCTCCTATTTGCCAGAAGTAAGTGCCTTGTCATTTATTCTATAACTACCGGTAACTTGCAACAATGGATATGGTATTTTTGTGGTCCTCCACTTTTTGTTTTTTGTATTTCCATCCTTGGGTGTGCTGTGGCGGAAATTTTCCCTCTTCCTTTTCAACTTCTTCCCCCCTCCCCATCCAAAACAGCACAATCAGCTAACTCCATCCCCCCCCCCAATCTCCAAAGTCCATGCTGGCACATGTGTTGATTTTTTCTCTAGAAAGGAAGTGACCAACTGCGGAATTGAGCACCATGGATGTGGCACCAAGTCGAGACAACAAACTGAAGCAAAGAGGGTACGTTTCCTATAGCAGGGGTGGCCAACTCCCAAGAGACTGTGATCTACCCACAGAGTTAAAAACTGGCAGGGATCTCCCCCCTTTTTTGGGGTTCAGGTCAAAGTTGTTGAGCTTTTTTATAGGAAGGAGGAAGGCCCATTTTTGGTGGGTTCGGGTCAAAGTTGTTGAGTTTTTTCAGGGAGGAGGTAAAATGTTGAGCTTTTTTTAGGGGAGCTACAGTTGTTCAGCTTCTTTGGAGTGATCTACCGCAGACGTCCAGTGATCTACCAGTAGATCACGATCTGCCTGTTGGACATGCCTGTCCTATAGCTTTCAGTTTGTGGCTTGAGAAGCTGACAGTGAGCAAGGTGTAGCCCAATATTGGGAGTGTGTGCTAGAAAGCAGCTCTCCTCACCTAAGCAAATGTAGAGCACTGAGGGTAAATGAGATGTGACCCACACCTTTAGCCCTTGTGCGGACTGAACCAGACTGGGACTGCAGTGTACGGAAGGGTCTTTTTTACACTTTGTCCCACCACAGCCCACCATCGTCCTGATGTGAATTAGGCTGCAGTAATTTCCCTTCCATTACATACAGCAAACATGGCTGCAGGGGCAGGGGGGAGGGGATAAGTTCAAACAAGGGCAAATAGACTAAACCTTACCCCTGCTATTTATTTGTTTTTAAACCACCCAACCACAAAAGAGATAAAGACATGAATAACATCTTGTATGCTTTGATCCTGAAAGTAAAGAACTAGTGGTTCAAAATCATCAGTTGGCAAACTAAGGCCTGGGGGCCGGGTGCGGCCCAATCGCCTTCTAAATCCAGCCTGCGGACGGTCTGGGAATCAGCATGTTTTTACATGAGTAGAATGTGTGCTTTTCTTTAAAATGCATCCCTGGGTTATTTGTGCGGCATAGGAATTTGTTCACCCCCCCCCCCAACAGGACCGGCGCTGGCAATTTTGGCACCCTAGGCGAGGGGGTGGGCGACGTGACATCATTACGTATGACGCACGTTGCGGAGCAGTGCCCCGCCCCCTGCCCTGCCGGGCGCCCCTCTCCGCCGAGGTTTGCTTGCTCCGCCGCCGGTTGGGGCGGCGGCAGGTGGCAGTGGGGGGCAGGCTGGCCAGCGCCCCCTCCATTTTGGCGCCCTCGCCGCCGCGGTTTTCACCCCAACCTGCTTGCTCCGCCGCTGGTTGGGGCAGCACCGGGCAGCGGCGGGGGGTGGGGGGCAGGCTGGCCAGAGCCCCCTCCATTTTGGCGCCCTAGGCAATTGCCTAGTTCACCTAAATGGACACGCCGGCCCTGCCCCCCAAATATATATATATATATATATATATATATATATATATATATATATATATAGTCCGGCCCCCCACTAGGTCTGAGGGACAGTGGACCGGCCCCCTGCTGAAAAAGTTTGCCGACCCCTGTTCAAAATCATTGTTCAGAGAATGAGTGCAGAGAGAGTTCTTATAAATGAAGGGTCAACTTCTCCATTAATAGTTTGGGTGGGTAGGACCGACTGAATGCATTTAACAGAGTTAAATCACAATATAAAACACTCAGTTGGGTAGAGCAGGGGAAAGGACACCTAGAAACACAGAATCATAGAATTGTAGAGTTGGAAGGGACCCTATGGGTCATCTAGTCCAACCCCCTGCAATGGAGGAATCACAGCTAAAGAATCGCTGGCAGAAGGTCATCCAACCTCTGATAAAACAACCTTCAGTGAAGCAGGGTCCACGACTTTCTGAGTTGGGGAAGAACATTTTTTTCACTTTATCATAGGGTAGGAAAAGGAAGCAACAAATTAAGCCTTTAACAGGGTAGATTTACAGCCTGATCCTATGCAAGCAGTTTTGGGTGTAGGGAGCAATTTTTGTTTGGGGGACAAAAATGGCCTGAGGGGAAAGGGATAAGATTCCTGGCCTTCCCCCACAACATCACGCCAGTCATCCCTTTGCTCCTGTTGCCTCAGCAACAGCATAGTATGAAAGAAAACAGACTAACGAGAATAATGGAGGTACATAATGTAATATCCCCTACTCTGCTTTCATATTTTCTGTTGCCTAATTGCACCAGGTTCTTCTATACAAAAATTGATGGACAGCCATTAAGATGTCTGTCTTTAGGAATGAGTTGAAGCTGAGGAGCCATCACTTTTGCCATCTTCGGGGGTTCTACAATGGTTCTTCCGCCACCCACTCAGTCCTCACTTAGTCTCTCCCCATCTAAACCCAGAAACTTTGAGGAAGAGAACGCTTGGCTGCAGGAGTGGATCCACGAAGAACTTGCTCATGGTGAAGTCTGGCAGAACCAATATGAGGCACTCTTGGGACATCAGGCCCAGCTCTGCTCCTTGCTGCAGGCCAAGAGGTGAGAGGCTCTCAGAGTGGGCACCCAAAACTAGCGATGGGGCACAGGGCAAAAAACTGTCCGTGGCTGCTCTAGATTTGCCTACGAAGGGTGTGTTTTATTTCCAGTTAAGTTTTTTAGGCCGTTTGGTGCCTGAACATTATCCAACCTTCGCAGGAAGCAGCAGCAACTATTCCTCTGGTTGGTATCAATACAGTGGTGTAGCGTTGGTTTCTGGTTGCCTGATTCGCACCCCGTCAAAAATTGAGTACCAGGGGCCACGGCTCCCGGGCACTCTACACGCTACACCCCTGTATCAATAGATTTTTCAGCCCTTTCCCCATTGTTGCACTGAGTTGAAAAAGAGATGCACTGTTACAAAGGTGCTGGAATATATCTCTTGGATTGTGTCAAGTAGATGCTTGGGGTAACAGAACATGTAATAGGCAGGCAACAAGTGAAAGAGACAGGAGTCTCTGGCAGGGAGGCCAGGGCCTTACTGAGTAAGGGAAGAACTCCTTGCCAGGTCCTGGTGCACTTGATTCTGAGAGATACAGCTGACTCTCCCCCCCTGCAGTTGTGAACCCCTGGAGAAGAAGACCAGGGCACTGCAAGAGGAGCTGGAGGAAGCCCAGGATGCCCTGAGGGAGTTCCAGAATCGAAGCCGTCAACGCCAACTGCGCATCCACAAGCAAGTGAGACCCTTGCAGGGAATCTTTGGGAGTCCTTTATTCTCCTCCCCCTACTCTTTGGTAGACCTCCGTACAGTCATTGCTTCATGGAAAGAAAGAGGTGTGGGGACTGGCTTTGTGGCATGAAGCTCTAGGCCAGGGGTAGGCAACCTAAGGCCCGTGGGCCAGATGTGGCCCAATTGCCTTCTCAATCCAGCCCGCGGACGGTCCAGGAATCAGCATGTTTTTACATGAGTAGAATGTGTGCTTTTATTTAAAATACATCTCAGGTTTATTTGTGGGGCCTGCCTGGTGTTTTTACATGAGTAGAATGTGTCCTTTTATTTAAAATGCATCTCTGGGTTATTTGTGGGGCATAGGAATTTGTTCATTTCCCCCCAAAAAATATAGTCCGGCCCTCGGCTGAAAAAGTTTGCTGACCCCTGCTCTAGGCACTCCCTGCAAATTTTTGCTGAGGGGGGAGGGAAGGTGCCACTGGAATGGTCCCACGGATGAATTGGACGGATGTTGCATCCCCTTAGCTCAGTGGTTTTCAACCAGTGTGCCGTGGCACCCTGGGGTGCCTTGAATGGTGGTCAGGGGTGCCTTGGGTTACAATGGCCTCTGTCCCTCTTTCCTTCCCTCTGGTGCCCTCTCACATCTCTGCCTCCCAAAGGCTTGCACAGCTGTTTGTTGCAGCAGCCCTGGCTACAAGCGCCTCAGGCAAATGGTGCCTCTGGGGCTGGCCAGGGGGTGCTGGTTGCCAGGAACTGAGGTGGCCTCGGAGTAAGCAAGCAAGCAAGCAAGTGGGCGAGGGGGCCCAGCCAGCCAGTCCACCAGCCCTTGCTGTTGGGAATGGGCAGACAAGTCCCAGGCCCCTGTGGGGCAGTGTGAGGAGGCACCTCTCTTTGGGGTGGGGGTGGGGGACAGCAGCAGCAGCCCAGAGGACTCCCAAGGAGAGGAGAGGAGCTGAGGGAATACTCCACAAGGGAGGGTGTTTGAAAAAGAGTGAGAGGCTGCCAGCTCCGCAGGCAAAGGGTAGCATAACTGGGCTCCTGAGCCCCACAGGGGTGCCACAGAAAAAATGTAGTTACAGGTAGGTAGCCGTGTTGGTCTGTCATAGTCAAAACAAAATAAAAAATTCCTTCCAGTAGCACCTTAGAGACCAACTAAGTTTGTTCTTGGTATGAGCTTTCGTGTGCATATCTGAAGAAGTATGCATGCACATGAAAGCTCATACCAAGAAAAAATGTAGTTGGTCAAGGGAGCCGTGGACTCAAAAAGGTTGAAAACATCTGCCTTAGCTCTTTAGAATATCAGTCTTTTAGGACAGAAATCCAATTTTCTGCCTTAAGGCAAGCATTCACAGTCCCTCAGTTCTCTAGTCTCCACCACTGAAAGTCAGCACCCCCCCCCCCTGCTTTGAACTTGAATATCACGGAAAAAGAAGAAATGCATTATTTCAGTGTATCTGAAGAAGTGTGCATGCACACGAAAGCTCATACCAAGAACAAACTTAGTTTATCTCTAAGGTGCTACTGGAAGGAATTTTTTTATTTTTTATTTTGTTTTGCATCATCAAAGATAAGGACACAGATGGCATGCAATTTCCATATGCTGATTTAGTATAAATACCTACTTCAGGAGTGATTGTTGTAATTCAGATAGAAATAAAATACCTCTCACGATAGCACCTGGGCTATCACGGGTGTGTCTATTCAGGAGCCAATTGCTGGTGGGCAGCTTAAAGGCCCCAGCTGCTTTCTCTTCTTCTCATTTAAAAGACTTTGGATTGCACAGAACTGAAGGCAGGCTGATGATCAAGGGAGGGCCATCAACATTATCTTAATCCTGTCTGTGGTATTCTTATTTTTTTCCCTCTTAGGTCAGCCCAATTTGCAATGGTGCTTCTCTGTCTGGAAAGGCCCTTTGTTCCATGTAATCAATTTAACGATCACCCCCCACAATTTAATCAGCACAGCTTCTTGACTTATTCCTGAGGGAGAAGGGGGGAAAGATAAAACAATCTTGTCCCACTCTGTTGTGTTGTATCATCACTGGGGCCTTTCAGTCAAAAGAAGGCCCCAGTGATGGGTCTCAGACTTTCCCCTTCATGAACCACTTGAAAAATTGCTGAGGGTAGATTTTAAGGGGAAACAGGGTAGATGCTGTGTGATTTTAATTATATTTTTACAGCATGCCACCTGAACGAAACTGGTCTGCAGACCGCAGTTGGGGAATCCATGTTTTAGAATCTGTTTTAGAATAACTGCTTTAGAAACAGTTAAAGGTTTTGAAGTCCAGTGTTTTAAACAGTACAGTACCGGTACTTAAAAATGATGGCACTTTATTTTGAAACTAGTTGAATTCAGCCCATTAATAATGGGCGCTAGCGGCGGCGACGGGGACCCGAGGCGCAATATGCAGTTGTCCCCCTCCCTTCCTTCTCCCCGCCTCAGCCGGCCAAGCCACCACCATGGCAGAGCCGCCTGTTGCCGCTGCCCCGCCAGCAGCCCCGGCGACGGCCGCCCTCCCCGCCGCCGCCACGGGTGGCTGAGGCGGGGAGAAAGAAGGGAGGGGGAGAAGCAGCAGCGTGCGGGGAGCGCCCGCCATTGCGGCTTCTGGCCCCGGAGCAGGAGGAGGCGGCGGTAGGAGCGGTGGCGGCGGCGATTGAAGCGGAGAGGTTCTGAGGCTCGCGAAGCGCAAGCGCTGCGCTCGCGCTGCGCTCCAACCAATCAGGCTCCTCCTCCTCTCTGCGCTCCAATCTGTGTGTCAGTGGAGCGCATGCGCAGTTGGCCAATTCCACTGACACACGGACAGTGGACGCAGGGACACAGGGAGATTATTATATAGGATATTAATGCAGCAAACATTATTATATACTGTTCTTTGCTATGTTTTGCTTCTTAGCTCATAGCTTCTGCTTCTTCCTGGGTCCAGAGATGTTGTTTTCTATTTTACACATTCCCCCCCCCCTCTTATCTGAATTCTTACATACATTTTAAGAAAAAACAAAACTAGCATTTGGAATTCAGCCTCTGGCTAAGAGGAACCTTCCATCTGTGCGAGATTAAATGATTCCTTCCCTCCCCATGCATACTGTTCTGCGGTGTGTGTCCCCAACTCCTCCCCCCTCCTAAGCCAATTTGGAGGGGGCATTGGGGGGGGGAGAGGGTGAGAGCCCTGTTGGGCAAGTGGGACTCACTGCACTGATGGGGTTTGTAAAAATGAATATCACCCAATAGATTTCTATGATGATACTAACAGAGTTCAGTGTTATTAAGCACCTAATTTATTTTTAAAATTGCTTTCTTTCTGCTGAGCTGGTACAACATGATGGAGACATTGGAAGTTGCCTTGTGCCCAGTCCACCTAGCTCAGGACTGTTGGCGCTGACTGGCAATGACTCTTCAGGCCTGAGGGGGGAGTCTTTCCTAACTCTGCCTGAAGACATTGGAGGACAAAATCTGGGATTCTGCATGCTAAGCTAGTGCTCTGCTAAAATGAGGAAATAAGTAGCAATTACTTGAACTTAGGGACGCGAGTGGCGCTGTGGGTTAAACCACAGAGCCTAGGGCTTGCCGATCAGAAGGTCGGCGGTTCAAATCCCCGCGACGGGGTGAGATCCCGTTGCTCGGTCCCTGCTCCTGCCAACCTAGCAGTTCAAAAGCACATCAAGTGCAAGTAGATAAATAGTTACTGCTGCGGCGGGAAGGTAAACAGCGTTTCCGTGTGCTGCTCTGGTTCGCCAGAAGTGGCTTAGTCATGCTGACCACATGACCCGGAAGCTGTACGCCGGCTCCCTCAGCCAGTAAAGCAAGATGAGCGTCGCAACCCCAGAGTTGTCCACGACTGGACCTAACGGTCAGGGGTCCCTTTACCTTACTTGAACTTACTACTTTGCCCTAGAGAAGACATTTCCAGCCTAGGTCCCCACATCTGCAGAATACTTCTACTTACTTTATAGTATTATTGAAGGATAACAAAATATTGTACATTAAACAGAAGTGCTATATAAATTCTGATCACTCGGGGGTAAAATATAAGACATTTGCTCCAACTAATGACTATGTACAGCAAAACCAAAACAACAAGGCACATACAGCTTCAAATAAATAACATCCTGTGATAATACACAGTTACTTTGATATCACATCTGTACCATAAATTTAAAGTACCACTTTAACAGTCATGACTCCACTCCCCGCAAAAAAAAAGAATCCTGGGAACCATGGGCATAGCCAGGATTTTTGTGAGGGGAGCAGGACTTTGTTAGTGGGGCAGGACTTTTGTTGGGGGCAGGACTTTTTTGGGGCAGAACCAACGTGATTGGTCAGTTAAGTATTTCTATTGTTTTACTTGATGGGGCGGCTGCCCCCCCCTTGGCTAAGCCTATGCTGGGAGCTATAGTTTGTGAAGGATGCTGAGAGTTGTTAGAAGACCCCTATTCTAACCATTCAGTGGATTTGTAACTGGCTGACTGACTGAACCCAAAGGGTGTTCGTTAATGGCTCCTCTTCATCCTGGAGAGAAGTGACTAGTGGGGTGCCACAGGGTTCTGTCTTAGGCCCAGTCTTATTCAACATCTTTATCAATGACTTGGATGATGGGCTTGAGGACATCCTGATCAAGTTTGCAGATGACACTAAATTGGGAGGGGTGGCTAATACCCCAGAGGACAGGATCACACTTCAAAATGACCTTAACAGATTAGAGAACTGGGCCAAAGCAAACAAGATGAATTTTAAAAGGGAGAAATGTAAAGTACTACACTTGGGCAAAAAAAAAATGAAAGGCACAAATACAGGATGGGTGACACCTGGCTTGAGAGCAGTACATGTGAAAAGGATCTAGGAGTCTTGGTAGACCATAAACTTGACATGAGTCAACAGTGTGATGCAGCAGCTAAAAAAGCCAATGCAATTCTGGGCTGCGTCAATAGGAGTATAGCATCTAGATCAAGGGAAGTAATAGTACCACTGTACAGGTATTCCACTCTGGTCAGTCATCACCTGGAATACTGTGTCCAATTCTGGGCACCACAGTTCAAGAAGGATACTGACAAGCTGGAACATGTCCAGAGGAGGGCAACCAAAATGGTCAAAGGCCTGGAAACGATGCCTTATGAGGAACGGCTTAGGGAGCTGGGTATGTTTAGCCTGGAGAAGAGAAGGTTAAGGGGTGATATGATAGCCATGTTCAAATATATAAAAGGATGTCATATAGAGGAGGGAGAAAGGTTGTCTTCTGCTGCTCCAGAGAAGTGGACATGGAGCAATGGATTCAAACTACAAGAAAGAAGATTCCACCTAAACATTAGGAAGAACTTCCTGACAGTAAGAAACTGTTCGACAGTGGAATTTGCTGCCAAGGAGTGTGGTGGAGTCTCCTTCTTTGGAGGTCTTTAAGCAGAGGCTTGACAGCCACCTGTCAGGAATGCTGTGATGGTGTTTCCTGCTTGGCAGGGGGTTGGACTGGATGGCCCTTGTGGTCTCTTCCAACTGTACGGTATGATTCTATGATTCTATTTCCCTCACAAAACTATAACATGTCACAAACCTCTGTAATATGTTAATGTATTGTTTTTTAATATTTGCTGGAAGCCGCCCAGAGTGGCTGGGGAGACCCAGCCAGATGGGCGGGGTACAAATAATAAATTATTATTATTATTATTATTATTATTATTATTATTATTATTATTCCCAGCATTCCCTGGGAAGAGGGATCGACTGTTAAACCACTCTGGGAGGAGGAATAGGGATCTCCTAACAACTCTCAGTACCCTTAACAAACTACAGTTCCCAGGATTCTTGGGGCAAGCCACAACTGTTTAAAGTAGTATCACAGTACTTTAAAATGTATGATGCAGATGTGTGTGTGTGTGTGTGTGTGTGTGTGTGTGTGTGGCAGGAGGGGAGAAGAATTGACATAGAATTATAGAACTGTAGTGTTGGAAGTTCATTTAGTCTAACCCCCTTCAGTGCAGGAACCTTTTGTCCAACGTGGGGCTCGATTCGAACCCATGACCCTGAGATTAAGAGTCCTTCCCATCCCCTAATCTGAAAGGGAAAGAGGAAAATCTGTGTAGGTTTGTGTGTTTGAATAGAGCAGACTACAGAACTCTGTCTCTGGGAAGCAAGACTTAGTTAGACCTTTCCATCTCTTCTCTAAATTACAGGAGAAGGAAAATCAGAGAATGGCTGAGACTGTTAAAGAACTGGAAAAAAAGGTGAGTGCTGCTTGATGCGGGAAACTGAGCTGCGACCAACCAGCATAGGTTCCATCCGTCTTCCTGAAGGCCTTGGTTGCCCATGCAGCAGGATCAAGCCATTAAACCTTTCCTAGATGTTGCCACTTCACACTGCAAGTGAGGAATTCACATGTGGTTTTGTTTATGGGCGAAAAATGAAGCGGTATTTTAAATTTTAAATTGACTTTTTAACCTGTATTTTAATTAATGGTTTTTTTATACTTTGTTGTGATTTTTACTGGTGTTAGCCGCCCTGAGCCTGGTTTCGGCTGGGGAGGGCGGGATATAAATAAAAATTATTATTATTATTATTATTATTATTATTATTATTATTATTATTATGTTTGAGTGATGACCTAGCCAGCAAAGAACTAAAAGTTAATTGCAAGTAGAAAACTAGCACGTCAAAGACATGGGTTGAACCTTAATCCAGGCCTGCTCTTTTTCTGTGTGCAGTCAGTCTTTTTCACAAGCCAACATTTGAAAGTGCTCACAAGATGCAGTGCAAGCACACCATTTGAATGGCAATGCCCATCAGCTTTGAGGACCTCCAGCCCCCTCAAATATGTTATCGGGGGGGGGGGACCAACTCTACTTAACACTGTGCAAGTTTTAACTGCAAATTGTCTCAAAATGATTGCTGTCCTGGGTTTCAGTTCCTTAAGCGCACTTCTCAGAACTGCTTCCCTCCAAGTGCCCAATCATGAAATCTTTTGTTCTTACTATAATTGACTTGCATATTGTAAAGAAATCAACTTTGACTTGACTATCATTACACAAAGGTCTTCAAGCAACAGTTCGAGGAGAAGTCCAACAAGGATATCCTAAAGGAGCTGAGAACGGAAGGCAATGAGCTGAAGGTGAAGGCCACATTCTTTGTATGTCTTTGTATAAGGACCAGCTGATGGCACTATATCAATTCATAAGGCAGGTGGGGAACCTGCGGACATCCAGATGTTGTTGGACTAAAACCCTCATTGGCCACATCCAGCATGGCCAATAGTTAAGATGATGGGAGGCATAGTCCAGTAACATCTGGAGGGATACAGGTTCCTCACCCCTGGCCCTGAACTATAAGAAAAACAAACAAGGCAAACACAGGAACAACAGTAGAACCTAGAAGCTAACTACTCCTTTCGATAGGATAGATTTCTTGGAAAGCGTGTTCTCCTTCATGGAGAGCACGTGTTGCAGTGGGGGCCAGCAAGTCACCCCTCTGGTGCTGGGTGGGATCGTATGGATGGCCACTGTTGTGATTGGACCCTGGGTGTTGTTGGGGAGAATTGTATGTTGCAATTTATTGATGGACAGCCCAGCGGATATATATTGGTGGGTTTGCAACGTGATCCCCCTCTTGGCTGCGTGCTTCTGATCACCCGCCCTCCCTCCCTATATTTTAGGCCTCTGCATTGACATTGCTATGCCTATCATGGGGTTGTCTGCTGTTGGGGCAGGGGCCTGGTAGGAATTTTTCCATTTGGCTGATTGGCTGGTGCCATCTGGTTTTCGCCTACTGCGTAGCAAATAGTCACAACTTGTAAGGTTGGTGGTTAGGCGTTGGTTATTATGTTGGTTGGAGGAGGGGTTATGATTGACTGTGTCTGCCCCTCCAATTGATCCTGGTGTTAGGGGAATTCTGTTAAAGGAATCCAGGGGCTCGATGCTTTTTGTCCGAACCCCCGGTCAGGGGGCTAGGGCCGTGCAAGAGCCCTGGGAGCCTGAGGGGAGAGGGGAGGGTCAGACCACCCGGCTCCCTTTATCTCTCCAGAGGGTTTTCCCCTTACTGACGGTCATCAGTTCTGTCCCCTGTGGGACAGATAGTCTTAACCAATGCCTAAGCAACCACTCACATTGTTTGTATTTAAATCAAGTTGTGGCCAAAATCATGCCAAAAACCAAAACTAAAATTCTGACTGATGTGTGAATTATTTGAGGGGTGGTTTGGGGACCTCGACACGCAATAAGCAATCACGCATTCAGCTTGCTCTTACACTGGTGCGTCTCATTTACCAAGGATACAGACCTGCCTTTTTTCTGGGAGCTCTCCCTGATTGTGTTCCCTGTTTTGCCTTCTTGGAAGATTCTGCAGGTGATTTTTACGAAAACATTGCCAGCGTGAGTTGCTGGAGTTGACATTCTTCCGGTTTCAGACCTCTCCCCTGTTTCTCTAGGAATAGAGAACAGCTCTGATGATAAGTGGCTGTGCATTTATGTCTGAATGACAGGGTTGCTAATGCAAGAATGCTCTTTTTTTTTTTAACCACAGAGGCACTTGTCTGAATGGGAGGCCAAGTGGCAGGCAAAGAACGACAGGATCAGACAGGTAAACTCAGATGTATTTGTGCTTTCGATATACACATGTTCCCGGTGGTAAATTGAGGCAATTTTGTCTCTTTGGCACAAGGAAGGACTTAATGTTGAAGCAAGCCTCAACTCCACAACCTACTACTCATGCAGAGATCAGACTCAGGATCTCTTAGCTGCTAGCATGGCTTGGACAACGGCTCTTACGATTTATTTGTAGGAATGTGTTGCAAAGGAAGAGCAAATTGAAGGCACATCTAAGGCTGGAAACAGACTGTTTTTTCATAGTACTGAAGGTGGCATTGATGCCTAGCATGTGCGCACACTGCGACGAACCCCTCGACGCTAAGCGATGTACCTCCTTCACTATTACTAGCCGCAGCCTAAAGGAATTTAGTTGACGTTTTAAACAACCCTCTATCCCTTCTTTGACTCAAATGGACCCTCTGTCCTATTATGGGTTCGCTAGTACATAGAATGAGGCTCCAGCTCCCCACCCAACGTGGTTCAGTATCTTTAATATCTCCCAGGCAAACGTTGCAGGAGTTTCTCTGTGCCCTCAGGTTCACCTCAAGTTCACCTCAGTAGCTGTGCTCTCAGCACCCTTGCCACTCTGTTGCACCTTCTCCCTTGCACTTGCCTATACTGAGAGTGACTGTGAGAAGCAAACTATCTGCCGACTCTCTCAGGCCTAGTTTCTCCTCCCCTCTTCAGTCACCCCCCTTCTAGGAATATAGATACTTTGCTGGAACAAAGAGGAACATCCGTTTTCATAACATAAAGGAAAGCTTTATTTAACTGTAGTTCATGTATAATTCTTTATGGTTTCATTAGTTCAGCATCTTCGTTACTTATGTCTCAAACTGGTTATTACAAACTCAGTAAACCTCTCTAACACTCTACCTCTACCACCCTCACACTCCCGCTCCCAAAAACCCTCTCCACACACTCCCCAGTTAACGGTTTTCCAACCCCTTTAAACCAGTGGTTGGCCCGCCCCCATGGAATGGAATGCGTCAATCAACTGAGAGTCTGGGTTTAACTCTTCACACCCTGGAGTTCCACTCCAAACAGCCCCAATCCGTCACATTTCTCCCTTTCCCCCAGACACTGCGTAGGCAAACTCAAAAACCAGAGTATTGCCGAAGCAGGGAGCTTGGATTCTGGTTTCCCTGGCTTGGTTTCCCCCCACCAGTGCCCTATTTGCGCCAACCTTTGTCACGGCTATCCCACAACTTTTAAAGAAACAGAACACATTTTCTATACTTACTAACATGTTTCCAAATAATCACTGGTACATCAATTGCTTGTTTATGCAAGACATACTATTTACATAAGTTCTGAAACATTTTAAACACTCAGGTAACTGTCCCTGGTCAACCTTTTCCTTCTAGACTCTTGGACAAGGCCTTGGCTATGGTGAATTCAGAGTCCTGTAGCCGTAGGGCCCACCTCAACAGTTCACTGTTCTTTTTCCTCGTTCGCAGCCGCCGCAAGAGGTGTTCTCCTCTGAACGCCAATTCTTCTCCTTTCCTTTTCTTCTCCCGGACTCGATGGGATGCCAGCTGTTTTCCTCTTTCCGATGAAATAGTCCAGCGCAGCTCCCTGTTTTCGAGGCATTTGCGACGATCCCGAATTCTGGTCATCTGGTCATCCAGGCATTCTCCTTTAGCTCCCTTTCTTTTTTCTTCCTCGCAGCCATCATCACTCTCAGACTGTGAAACTTTTATCAGTTGTGTTTGTCTTCTGGGTTTTGGAATCTTTACGTTGTAATTAGGTGATCTTTCTCTTTTAGGACCGGCTTTTAAAGCTATAGGCACTGCAGCATTTTCCACTGCTGCCAGTTTTCCAGCCTTTCTTTTTCTCCCCCTCCTAACAGCTTGAGGGATAGGTGCATCACCTAATTTTGCAATCTCTCCACTAGGAGTGTCTGATGACCCATCCTCTTTCGAGGTTTCTATCTCTTCTTCATTCATTTTAACTTCAGACGTTATATTATTTTTCTGCTTAACTGAACTTATAGTGGTCAGCTTTTTCCTTTTGGGCATCAGTTTTAATGTAACTGGAGTATCTGGTACTGTAACATTACATGGGATGATATGTTGCGGCTTTCTCAGAATTGATTTAGTTTTCCCACTCCCTTGGATAATCTTTTCTATGTGTGGGACTCGAACCCATGTCTGACTTCGAAAGGGACCGCCTTCCAGTACTCTATCTACACACAAATGCTCAGTGTTTGACTCAAGGACAGGATAAGGAACTTGTACTGCTTCCCTCTGACCCAGAGGTTGACACACGTTTGGGTCACACTGTTGTTCCTCTCTCCCTTCCCAACATGGTTGGTTTGTATTCTCTGGGTACTCTCTTATGTCATCAAGAGCCCAGTCTTCAGGTTTGTGATAAGGCTTTAACTTGTTCGCATGAACCACCTTGCCCCACTCATCCCTTTGTTGGATTATGCCCTTTTTGTCCTTCAACTTGGTTATAACCTTGCTTGGTCCCTCCCAAGCTACTGGTATTTTGTTTTCTTTTTCTGTTCTTAATAGTAATACTTTACTCTCGGGTTCAACAGTTATTTCTCTGGCCTTTTCTATGTCTTGGCCTGTGTCCCTTCTCTGGCACAGGTCACATGCCTGACAGTAGGATTTAATGTCCCTTCCCATTTTAGGCCAGTAAAACCGGGCTTGCACTTTCGACTTGGTGTTGTTTATTCCCAAGTGCGCTGCCGTGGGAGCATCATGCACCAGTTGCAAAACTTCCAGTCTATATTTTCTGGGCACCACCAACTGCTCTTGCCGCACCCACTCAGCTGCAGCCTTTCGCCTTAGCGATATTCTAAATAACAGTTCCTCTTTTATACAAAAAACCCAGGGCCGTTCTTTTGACACCTCGGTGTCCTGCTGCCCTTGAGCTTCTTCCCACAGTTCCTTTAAGGTATCATCAGCCTTCTGTTCAGTTAGGAACTGGGCCTTGTTGGCTGTTGTAACTGCCATTCTCCCCAACATTCCGTCCTCCCCAGGGTCGGCTTGGGCTTCTTCTAATGCGTTTAATGGACTCCCTATGGCTGAGGTTTGGGCTCTAGTCATGACCTGGACATTAAATTTAGGCTTTGCTACGTCATTGCCTATTAGCACCGGTGTATCAAGGTTGTCCCAGATGCCCACCTTCCATTTACCCCTCACGCCATTGTAAACAATGTCCACTACAGCGACTGGGACCTCGAACCCAGGACCCCAGATCCCTTTCAAACTGAAAGTTTGGTCTTTGAGGTACTGCTCCTGTGCCACACAGTGCGATCTCACAAGACTCACTTCTGCGCCAGTGTCGCGCAATCCCAGAAATTCCTGACCGTTTACAGTCACTGGTTCCATAAAGTCATTATTAATTCCCTGATCAGCCCTCCAGACCTGCCTTATGTTAGCCACAGTCTCTGAGGCACTGTCAGTTGATTCTTGGCCAATTTTCTGAGGTGTTTTATTTACCTCAGCCTGTGTCAGCAACTTGACTGACTTGGTAGCATTTTGTTTTTCTGCTAATTGCGGGCACCGAGTTCGAATGTGCCCTTCCAGGCCGCAAAAATAACAGGCTATCTTTTTGGCTACCGGAGGGTTTTCTTGAACAGGACCCTTGCCTGTTTTCTCCGCCTTTTCATAGGGCTTCTCATAGGGCGTCCCCTGTCTGTTCCTTGGCCACTGTTTTGGGATTATCATTTCAGGGAAGTCCCCTTCGAGCTCATCTAATATTGAGGCCATTTCTGCCACACTCTGCAGCTTTTTATCTTTTATAAACCAGCGCAGGTTAATCGGGACATGCTTATAAAACTGCTCCACGCAAATTAACTGTTTTAATGCCTGGAAGCTTGTCACCCCGCTCCCCTCAATCCATCTATCTAACAAGCGCTCTAATTTGCTTGCCAGCTGAGAAAATGTCTCCTTAGGACCCCGTTTCAGTTCGCGAAAGGATTTTCGACTTTGGTCCGCAGACAAGCCACAGCGCGTTCTCACACGCTGCTTAAATATTTCATAACTGGACAGCTCTGTATCCCGCAAGTCTGAGTAGATTTCGCTCAAGATGCCACAAATCTGAGGTCTCAGGTACACCATCCAGCTATCCTCAGCTATTTTCAATTCTTGGCAGACCCTTTCAAAGCTAAAGAAATAAGCCTCGATATCATCACCCTGCACAAACTTAGGGAACCTCTTGAGCTTGGCTGGGGAAAACCCCTCATCATCTCTGCTCTGGGGTAGTTCTCCCCGCAGTTTTATTCCCTCAAGTTTCATTCTTTCTAATTGAATATCTCTCTCCATCCCCAATCTCTGCATCCGCTCCTCAGCCTCAAGTCTTTTTTCCTCAGCAGCTAATCTTTTTTCCTCTTTCTGAGCCTCAATTTCAGCCAACCGTAGTCTCATTTTCATTAACTCAATTTCGGAACTAGGGCTTTCTTCAGCCCCACTTGTCCCTTCATCGCCTCTAGGCTCTCTCGCTTTCCTTAAATGCGCCATTTCCTTCTTTGGAAATCTCCTTTCCAACTACCACAAACTTCGGCTGTGGTCGTGGATTCGAATCGCGACGCTGCCACCAATTAAATGCGACGAACCCCTCGACGCTAAGCGATGTACCTCCTTCACTATTACTAGCCGCAGCCTAAAGGAATTTAGTTGACGTTTTAAACAACCCTCTATCCCTTCTTTGACTCAAATGGACCCTCTGTCCTATTATGGGTTCGCTAGTACATAGAATGAGGCTCCAGCTCCCCACCCAACGTGGTTCAGTATCTTTAATATCTCCCAGGCAAACGTTGCAGGAGTTTCTCTGTGCCCTCAGGTTCACCTCAAGTTCACCTCAGTAGCTGTGCTCTCAGCACCCTTGCCACTCTGTTGCACCTTCTCCCTTGCACTTGCCTATACTGAGAGTGACTGTGAGAAGCAAACTATCTGCCGACTCTCTCAGGCCTAGTTTCTCCTCCCCTCTTCAGTCACCCCCCTTCTAGGAATATAGATACTTTGCTGGAACAAAGAGGAACATCCGTTTTCATAACATAAAGGAAAGCTTTATTTAACTGTAGTTCATGTATAATTCTTTATGGTTTCATTAGTTCAGCATCTTCGTTACTTATGTCTCAAACTGGTTATTACAAACTCAGTAAACCTCTCTAACACTCTACCTCTACCACCCTCACACTCCCGCTCCCAAAAACCCTCTCCACACACTCCCCAGTTAACGGTTTTCCAACCCCTTTAAACCAGTGGTTGGCCCGCCCCCATGGAATGGAATGCGTCAATCAACTGAGAGTCTGGGTTTAACTCTTCACACCCTGGAGTTCCACTCCAAACAGCCCCAATCCGTCACACACACACTCTTGTTCATCTAGCTCACAGGTTTTGCAAACCTTTGCAGTGCTTTAAATAATATTTGACTAGAGGACAAATTAAACAAGTGTTCTCACCACAGGAAACTGCCAAAACATACCAGTTTCAACACTCCAAACACACAGAAGTATGCTCTCTTCCTTTCTTTTTAAGGTTGTGGTTGCCCACTTCACCGGAAATATGTGCTGCAACATTTCTGATAGGCTGTGGCACCGATTTTGAGGCTTCCCTCCATGCCTCACTTCTCTGGCTAGTAGGCTGTGAAGCCAGACTCCTCCAACCACAGCCTTGGTGCGAAGGCAAGAGGCTTGAAGGAAGCAGAACAGGCAGGCAATTGGAAGAATGGCCGGACACAGTATCCAGTATTTCATTTCCAGTTTAGCTGCTGCTTTGACTGGGGAGGCTTCTCTCTCTCTAGCTGAAGAGCTTCCCCTTTCCTCCAGGCTAAGCAAATAATGAAATAGCAAGATGAAGAAAGCAAGGGTGGGCTATTCATTCTGAACGCACTACCGGCCAGAATTTTGTGTGAAGTCCAAAGGGCTACAGGGTGCTTGAGTGGGAAGAGGGAAAGTCTTTCACATAACCAGGCAGAGGGCCTTTTCGGTGGTGGTGCCCGCCCTGTGGAACGCCCTCCCATCAGGTGTCAAGGAAATAAACAACTATCTGACTTTTAGAATACATCTGAAGGCAGCCCTGTTTAGGGACGTTTTTAATGTTTGATGTTTTATTGTGCTTTTATTTTTCTGTTGGGAGCCACCCAGAGTGGCTGGGGAAACACAGCCAGATGGGCAGGGTATAAATAAAGTTTTATTTATTTATTTATTTATTTATTTATTTATTTATTTATTTATTAACCAGGATTTCTAGCTTAGCTTACCACTCCTTTGTAGTTAGTTAGCAGGCAGTGTTTCAACTCCACAACATACAGTACATGTTGTTGTCAGTTTTAGTCCTTTTATGCAGTACACCATTATGGGCGAGTTCCCTAAACAGGGTTCCCTAAACAGAGTTCCCTAAACAGGGCTGCGAAGGGACGCGGGTGGCGCTGTGGGTTAAACCACAGAGCCTAGGGCTTGCTGATCAGAAGGTCAGCGGTTCGAATCCCCGCGACGGGGTGAGCTCCCGTTGCTTGGTCCCTGCTCCTGCCAACCTAGCAGTTCAAAAGCACATCAAAGTGCAAGTAGATAAATAGGTACCACTGCAGCGGGAAGGTAAACGGAGTTTCTGTGTGCTGCTCTGGTTCGCCAGAAGTGGTTTAGTCATGCTGGCCACATGACCCGGAAGCTGTACGCCGGCTCCCTTGGCCAATAATGCAAGATGAGCGCCGCAACCCCAGAGTCGGTCACAACTGGACCTAATGGTCAGGGGTCCCTTTACCCTTTAAACAGGGCTGCCTTCAGATGTCTTCTAAAAGTCAGGTAGTTGTTTATTTCCTTGACAGCTGGTGGGAGGGCGTAATTTTGAACATACAGCAATGAATAATATCACATTTTTCCAGACCCCATGTCATCACTAGTAAGATTGGTTTAGTCTTTAAGGCTAGGAGGAATGTTAGGGGTTGAGGAAACTTTGTTGTTGTGGGCGGAACCTGAACAAAAGAGTTCTGTTTTGTTATGGGGGTTTCAGAGACAGCACCAGATTGAGAAACTCAGCGCCACCATTCAAGGATTGTCTCTGAAGAGCCAGGTATGTCCCAACCATCCCACAGAAGCATAGATTCATAGAATCATAGAGTTGGAAGAGACCGAAGGCTCACCTAGTCCATTCTCCTGCAATGCAGGAATCTCAACTAAAACATCTCTGACAGATGGCCACCCAACCTCTGCTTAAAAACCTCCAAGGAAGAAGAGTCCACCACTTCCTGAGGGAGTCTGTTCCAATGTCAAGCAGCTCTTACTGTTGGAAAGTTCTTCCTGAAGTTTAATTGGAATCTTCTTCCTTGTCACTTGAATCCCTTGGTTTGGGTCCTACCCTCCTGGGCATGAGAAAATAAGCTTGCTTCATCTTCCATGGGGCAGCACTTTAGATATTTGAAGATGGCTATCATATCTCCTCTCAGTCTCCTCTTTACCAGGCTAAACATTCCCAGTTCCCTCAGCTGTTCCTCATAAAGCTTGGGCATGTCCTGGCAAGTTCAAAGTAGTTCCAAATTAGTTCCCATATTCTTGGGAAATCCTTAACTTTTTTTTACAGGCCAGATCATTGGACTAGAAAATATCATTAATCCTTGTCCCCAAATCCGTAACATATAGTACAGTGGTACCTCGACTTACGAAGATAATGCGTTCCGACGCGATTTTCGTAAGTCAAAAACATTCGTAAGTCGAATCCCCATAGGAATGCATTGAGCGGAAAAAATCCGTAAGTCGAAAAAATCCTATTCAAAATTCGGTTGCGGCGGCCATTTTTTTTCTTCCGGAAGTCATTTGTAATTCGAAAAATACGTAAGTCGAGTTGCTCGTAAGTCGAGGTACCACTGTACTTGAATTCTCCTGTCCCCTCCAGTTCATGACTGATAATTGAGCCTGCAGCCTGATTGAACTGGGATTCAGAGAACGGAGATTTCTTACTGTATGTCTAAAAAACAGGTGTGGCTTTATTTTGTCTCTGTCTCTCTTAATTCCAACAACAAAGGAGCTGCATAGAAACATTACCCACTTGGAGGACAGTGTGATGGAAGCTCAGCAGGAAGTGGCGCTGTAAGTTTAAAGCAATACAATGGTTGCTTATGGTGAACTGGAGAGGTAGACTGACTAGATGAGTGAACTGTTTAGCCCGCATGTTCTATGTTTATGATAATATTTTATTCTCTTGCTAATTACGCTGTTTTAAATGTTTATTTTATATTTGACTTCGTTTAGTAATGTTTTCATTTTTAATATATTTTTATTAGATTTTACATTTTTAAACCATATTACAACATATCAAATCACAAAAATAAGAAAATAATCCCTTCCCCCAATTACCCCCCAATTACCCCCCCCCAACTTCCCTCAACTTCCTCTTCTGGTTTTTGACATAATAACTTCCCCTGTTTGCTATATTAATAACATGTAGGCTCTTTGTATTAGTTGTTGTTATCTCTTGTCAATTTTAACATCATCTTTATCTGTACTTGTTTTTTGTTAATTCTAAGTGTTCACGCAAACCCTGCTAGTGTAGTACCGGTAATGTTTTCTTTTGAAATGATACACACACACCGGTATATATGTGTGTGTGTGTGTGTGTGTGTGTGTGTGTGTGTGTATACACACACACACTCACTCAGTATTGTTAACTTTGCCACATTAAATGTGCATTCCGTAGTTGACCTCCTTAGAATGTTTTATTTTGAAAACTTTAGGATGATAATTTAGTTTCCTGTTAACTGTGTAGCTTTGAATGTATACTTTATATCTGTCTTTCTTCTGTAATGTTTTATTCTGGATTGTTTTATTTTATGTTTAATGGGGGTTGTAAACAGCTTTGATTTCCCCCGCTTAAAAATAAAAAGCAGTAAAGAAATGAAATGAAAATAATGTTGTTGTTGTTGATGATGATGATGTTATGATGACAGAGGCCTGTTCGAATCCCACCTGAGTGGCCTTGGGCCCTCACAAATTCTTGAACTCAGCTCACCATCTGGGAATAATAGTTGCAGGCACCAGAGGTTACTGAATGTGTTGCAGTGTTCTCTCCCACTTTAAGAATACAGTGGTACCTCGGTTTACGAACTTAATCCGTTCCGGAAGTCTGTTCTCAAACCAAAGCATTCTTAAACCAAGTTGTTCATAAACTAAGCTGTTCTTAAACCAAGGTACCACTGTATAAGCTGCCTGGGTTAGTATTAAATTTTGCTACAGCTTCCACACCACACATTGTGTGTGTGCGTGTGTGTGTGTGTGTGAGAGAGAGAGAGAGAGAGAGAGAGAGAGAGAGAGATTTCTCTATGTTTTTCACAAGTGATAAAAGCTTGGGTAAATGCTGCATTGGGGACCTACAAATCAACATAACATTCTCCCTAGGGTTCAAGCAGAAACAAAGGGGAGAAAGAAGGAAATACAATCAAAGTAACTACCTATGTTTTGGGCCCGGCCACAATATATCATGCCATCGCCACAGTGTCCTTTCTTGTCCTGCCTTCTGTTTTGCTTCTTTCACAAGCTTTTGGAGATGTAATACTATGTTCTGTTTCAGATTCCAGAAAGAGCTACTTTCAGAACAAATGGGGACCTCGACCGGGGGCATTCTTTTAGAGGAACGAGCATGTGACCAGATGGTATGAGGGGCACAAATTATATGCGCAAAGTGCAGGGGGCATGTGAGTCAGGGGACGGGATGTTTGTGGTTTACGTGAAATGTTTATGGGCTCAAGTCAGTGCCGTTCCTGGGGTTCAGACAGAACGTAAGGGGGAAATGATAGCATATAAACCCTGCCTTAGAACCCCAGAAACTCTCCTCAGAATTCAAGCAGCACAACTGAGGTAGCAGAGAATCAAATCCTTCAGTGCTCATCCTTGCCACATTTCTTCCTATCTGACTCATTGTTGCCAAAAGGAAGGTGTAAAAATATAGATCAGTGGTGGGAAGCCTGTCGCCCTCCAGATGTTGATGTATTTGGAAATAAAACTCATTCATGGTTCGCTGCAGGGGTGCCAGATTCCACGCTCGGGGGGGGGGGAATTCTTGGTCTACAGCAGAATATAGGGCTTTTCACAGTACACATGCTCAGCCGATCACTTGAATCTCAACATATGCTTTTCTTGTTCTCCCAGAAAAGGCTTCCATGTTTGGAACTAAACAGAATCAGTTTCAAAGAGCAGCTCCCTTCCTGGTAAGTGATCAAAGGGATTATCAGAGAATATCATACAAACAAGGGAGGACACAGCGGGGTGAGAATTTCGGGGTGAGGAGAAGAAGGGAAGACACAGACATTGCGCGCTGATGTGGTCGGTTGGTGGTTTTCAGGCTGTGTCCAAGGGAATATTAGCATTCTTGCAAAGATCAGGGGTTTCTCAGAGAGAAGATACTGAAAAGCAAGATCCCCTGGAAGACACATTGTCCATACAATACTGTCTCCCGCAAATGAGTCTTGGGTGGGCTCAATGGTATATTCTCACTTCATGTGGTAGACCTGACCTTCATGCTTTGTGAACAGTTTGTGCACCTTACTTAGAACACTGCTCAGAATCCCTTGCAACATGTAGGAGTCTCTTAGCGGACAAGAGCTCCCCAAAGACAGAACCACCAAGAACCAAGCCATCTTGTGCAGCTGACTTTGAGTTTGGTGTCTTCTTTTGTTTCTGTGTTTCCGCTTGTAGGTCATTCTCTTGCAGCTGGCCCCTGCGCCCAACTCTCCGGGACGCATGTAGCTTGCTGTGGGCATTAGCCAAGGCCTGGCTCCTGATCTTGCTGTTGGCTGTGGGCTTCTACTTCCTCCAAGGCTGGTTCTCCAGCCAGCCATGTCTGCAGATCTATTCAGCTCCTTTGCTTTATATCCAACCCAAGAGGTTACTGCCCCCTTTAGCTTCGTGAAGGCACCTAGGCTTCTGTGCTTGAATGTCCTTTAATAAAGTTTAATAAGAAGAAATCTGAAATCCACTGTCAAACATCTGCCTTTGTGTGGTTGAGTTTTGTTTTAACAAATAGGCGGTGTGGGGGGAGGATTGAAATTGTGAGTTAAAATTACAATAAAGGTGATTCCGACTAAACGTTAGGAAGAGACTTCCAACAATTGAGATCTGTTTGACAGTGGGGTGGACTTCCTCAGAAGCTGTTTGACTCTCCTTCATTGGAGGTTTTTAAGCAAAAGTTGGATGGCCATCTGTCACAGATGCTTTTGTTGAGTTTCCTGCATTACAACGGGTTGGACTAGATGACTCTGGGGGTACCTCCCAACTCTACAATGTCATGATTCTAAATCAGGAATGTGTGTGGGGATAAGAAGGCATTGACTTACCCCCCCAACCCCAGCCCTGATCAGATCCCCACCAACATCCTCCACCTGCTATTTATAACAGAAATTAATCCAGAATGCGGCAGCTAGACTGCTGACTGTATAACACCGGTCCTGAAAGACCTACATTGGCTCCCAGTACGTTTCCGAGCACAATTCAAAGTGTTGGTGCCGACCTTTAAAGCCCTAAACTGCCTCGGTCCAGTATACCTGAAGGAGCGTCTCCACCCCCATCATTCAGCCTGGACACTGAGGTCCAGCTCCGAGGGCCTTCTGGCAGTTCCCTCCTTGCGAGAAGTGAGGTTTCAGGGAACCAGGCAGAGGGCCTTCTTGGTAGCAGCACCCGTCCTCATCAGATGTCAAGGAAATAAACAACTATCTGACTTTTAGAAGACATCTGAAGGCAGCCCTGTTTATGGAAGATTTTAATGTTTTATGTTTTATTGTGTTTTTAATATTCTGTTGGGAGCCACCCAGAGTGGCTGGGGAAACCTGGCAAGATGGGTGGGGGGAAATAATAAATTATTATTATTATTAGCATTGTTGTGAATACCAGGCCTCCAGGGCTTCCTGTTCTGTTTAGGACTGGCAGGAGCAAAAGTCTGAAGCCCCTTCCCCATGCCAGAGTTCTGATCTGGCTAGGATAAACGACATCACATACTAGCTATTTGTTAAATGATGCTGTCAGAGTTGACAGTAGCAATCACCTGGCAGGGAGGTGAGCAGGAAGAGGTCCTGCCATGCTGCTCTGAACTTGGACCACAGCATACAAATTATCCCTCCTGCTCCAGACACAAGGGATTTGCAGTGTCTAAATTTGAGGTCCCCTTTGAGCTTGAGGCCCTGCAACAAATGGCCCTCCTGCCCACCCCACTATTAGCACCCCCTTTTTATGTTATGCCTTCCTAGATTTGATCCCAAATTATACCCTTAAATCTAAAGAATTAATTTCCTTCCTGTTCACAGCAGCTAGACTACTGGTAGTTATTGCCCAACGATGGAAGGAAAACTCTAATATACCACCAGAGGTTTGGGTTAATAACATCTGGAGCATTGCTCTATCTCAGGCATGTCCAACAGGTAGATCGTGATCTACTGGTAGATCACTGGGCGTCTGTGGTAGATCACCTTTAGATCAGTGGCTCCCCCCAAAGAAGCTAAAAAACTTTGGCTCCCCTAAAAAAAAGCTCATCTTTGCCCTGCACCCCTAGAATGACCTGAACCACCAAAAATAGGGTTTTCCTTCCTAAAAAAAAGCTCAATGTCGCTTTCCTCTTCCCTAAAGAAGCTCAACAACTTTGACCTGAACCCCCCAAAAGGGGGTAGATCACTGCCAGTTTTTAACTCTGTGAGTAGATCGCAGTCTCTTGGAAGTTGGCCACCCCTGCTCTATCAGAACGCCTCACATACCATCAGCGACTAATCAAAAGCATCTCCAAAAGATACATTCGACACAGTTTGGTCTCCTTTTTTCTCTTTTTATTGAAGAACAACAGGGTATTTTAATGCCAGCATCAACGCAGAGGTGTCTGTGGATGGGATATATTAATTGAAAATGTAAACCAGATTGCTAGTGGGTTCCTACTGAGGGTATTTGGCGAGCCAACATGACAGGGATGAGAGATTGAGGATTGGAGTGATCACTCTCTGATATTACGGCAGTGGATAAAGCTGTATTCCAACTTTTGAATAAATGTGTTCTAATAATGATAATAGCGTGTAAGAGATGAAGAACATCACCGTGGAACAACTTCTCACACTAGTTATCATTAGTGAGGAGTACCGGCCTTTTTTTTTTACCAAGTGTCGGATTTGATGAGTTTCCTTGACAGGCAGTTGAGCTCTTTCCTCGACAAGTTGCTTCTCCAAGGCCTAAATGTTCGCAAAAGAACATTATAATTCTTTGGGGAATTATAGGGACAGAACTACCTAAACAGTACAGAAACTTATTCATGTATGCGACTACAGCGGCAAGAATGTTACTCGCCCCAAAATGGAAAGAAGCAGAAGTCCCAGCGAAGGAAGAATGGATACGAAAACTTACGCAATATGCAGAAATGGCAAATGAAGAAAAAGAAATCAAGACAACTTTTTATAAAACAATGGAAATGGTTTATTGAATACTTACAGATAAATTGTAAACAGATAAGAACATTGGCAGGATTATTGTAATAACCTGCAGTTTCATAAGAGTATATATTTAAAGCAGATGAATAAACGAGCAAATTAAGTTAATTTGGATATGCAGAAGATATTGAAAATAAATGTAAGGAACCGCAGAAAGAGGGGGAACGAAGTCAAGTTTTGAAATGTTAAAATGGCTGTAAAATTATTGGAATGTATAAACCTGAAAATCATAAATTTTATATATATGCACATATATGATCTGACAGCAGTGTTGAAGTTGGTGAAATGCATAAATCTGAAAAGCATAAATATAACAACAATAATAATAAAAATAACGAATGTTCCCCGCACAGAACTTTTGCGCCCGGAAAAAAAAGGAGGACCCCCCTGCGCGCGCGCCTACCAGGCTCCACCGGCTCCCTGCCTTTCCTCTAGGGGCGCCCGAGAGCCCGCCTTCCCTCTGCCGGGAATCACTCGGCTGCCGATAAAAGCGCTGATTGCGCGCAAGAGACGCGAGCGGAGCCGGCGCGCCCGAACCTGCGCCCGCCCCGCCCAGGGAAAGGCGCAGCGGGGGCGCCCAGGGAGGCGGGGTGGGAGGGGCCAAGCGGGGGCACGTGACCCAGCCCCTCCCCACCCCAGTCGCCGGCTATATTTTGGGGAAGCGAGCGAAAGTTGCCGAGTTGTGTGTCAGCTGCGCGTCTGTCTCTTTGGTTCCCACGCTTGGCTGAGGGCGGCGGCGCCTCCGGAGAGCTTGGTAAGCCCCTCTTGGACCGCGGCCCTGTTTGCAGTTTGAGGGACCCCCACCCCACCCCATCCTCTTTCCCTCCACAGGGCCGCCGAGCCCCTCTTGGTCCCGGGGCGGGGGGCGGCGAGAGAAGGGCGCGCCGCCGGGAATGGCTTCTTTCCCTTCCAGCGCCGGGTGTGAGCCTTGCCAGGAAAGGGACAGAAGGGGGCCAGGCGTCCCTCTCGGTGGGCAGCGTGTGGGGGGAGGCAAGGGAGAGGGGGAAGAGCTCCTTCTGGCGGGCGCTTGCCCTCCCCCCCCGCCTCTCTGGCGCCGCCCACGAGACTGGCAACAGGTAATCACAGAGGGAGCTCCTGGGCATGTGCAGAGTGCGCCGTGGAGTCAGGCAGGGAGAGCATGCCTCCAGTGAGGGAAGAAGTTGGGAGGGACCCCCAGAGTCATCTAGTCCAGTGTTCCCCAACCTTGGGCCTCCAGCTGTTTTCGGACTACAATTCCCATCATCCCTGACCACTGGTCTTGCTAGCGAGGGATGATGGGAGTTGTAGTCCAAAAACAGCTGGAGGCCCAAGGTTGGGGAACACCGATTCTAGTCCAACCCCATCCCTCTTTCGTCTTATTATTGAAGAGCACACACACACACACACACATATAAATTTTAGTTACAGGTAGATAGCCGTGTTGGTCTGTCATAGTCAAAACAAAATAAAAAAATTCCTTCCAGTAGCACCTTAAGGTGCTACTGGAAGGAATATAAATTTTATTTATTTTCCATTTAATATATACATTCACATCATTCACATCCACTATACTGCCCTGGCTCTTAGAGCCTATTGACTTCCTTCCCTCCCGCCTCATGGCCTTCAAAATTAACCTTTATATCATTGCAATTTATACGTTTTCCAATTCTAATTACACTCATTACAGAATGACTCCAAATTTAATTTAATATACCGGTAGAAAGATAGAAAATTTCTCATTACAAGTCTTCAGACAACCCTGCTAGTGATGTTAATTGCTTACAATAATCTTTCAAATATCATATAAATTTACTCCAAACCTTTTGGAATACTTGATCGTGCTGGTTTTGGATTTTTCCTGTCAGTTTCGCCAGTTCTGCAAAGTTCATCATCTTCATCTGCCATTCTTTCATTGGTACTTCTTGTTTCCATTTTTGGGCTAAAAGAATTCTTGCTGCAGTTGTTGCATACATAAAGAGTCTTTTATCATCCCTTGGTATCTCTTCACCCACTATACCCAGTAAAAAGGCTTCTGGTTTTTTAACAAAAGTATTTTTAAACATTTTCTTTAACTCATTATATACCATTTCCCAGAAAGCCTTTACTTCTTTACAAGTCCACCACGTGGTGGCAGATACCTTCCCTTTGCTTACATTTCCAGCGCTCATTAGTTTTTGTCTTGTACGTTTTAGCCAATTTAGCTGGTGTTAAATACCATCTGTTTCATAACATTTTCTTTAAGTGCACAGCATGCAGTAAAGTTAATACCTTCCTTCCTCAACCTTTCCCAAGATTCTAACTGAATATTATATCCAAAATCTTTAGCCCATTGTATCATCACCCCTTTGATATGAAGAACATATGTTTAAAGAAGATTGGAAAATGTTTATTGAATATATAGGGGGAAATTGTGTACACTTGAAAACATCGGCAGCATTAAGATAAATTCAACAGTGTAAATAAATTTTGATGGATGTGATAATGGAATACTGAATGGTTTACTATATATAAAATAAGCAGGGATTTATGTTATGCAAAATAAACCATGGAAAGAGAAGAAGGGAAGTCATTGATATTTTAAGGTTGTTTAAATGAATATTCTAAATTGTAAAACAGAAAATTTATTAAAAATTAGAGGTTGCCTGTTCCTGGTCTGATAGATTGTTTTTAATTGATTGTTTTGTTGCACTTTCCAGCTCCTTGTCTTAAGAGGGGCGTTGCTGTTGTAGCTCTCAGTCCCATATGTAGCTGGTGGCATTCTTCACGTGAGCAAACTCTTCAGGATCTTGCAATATGATGCTGGAACCCCTGTGTGGTGTAGTGGTTAAGAGCGGTGGACTCGTAATCTGGTGAACCGGGTTCGCGTCTCTTCTCCTCCACATGCAGCTGCTGGGTGACCTTGGGCTAGTCACACTTCTATGAAGTCTCTCAGCCTCACTCACCTCCCATGGTGTTTGTTGTGGGGGAGGAAGGGAAAGGAGAATGTTATCCGCTTTGAGACTCCTTAGGGTAGTGATAAAGCGGCATATCAAATCCAAACTCTTCTTCTTCTGTTAGCAGCTACTGATCAACAGCTGGTACTTGAGCTCATTCTTACCTACTGTTGATGGGAGTCCTCATGGAAATAAACAGGAAAGAAAAAGGGCCAAGAGAAGGTCCTATTGGAAAGGGGTGCATCTTGGTCAGTAAGGGGCTAACCAAGGAGTCTGTTTTCTTTGTTCTATCCCTTGGAGAGCAATTGGATTAAAAAAAAATCTGCCTGCATGTCAGTAAAAGCGCCGAAGACGCTTTGTTTAATGGAAGCTGAAAATTCAGAAAGGGGGCTGCAATCACCAATGATACAAGGTGCTGTATCCTTTTCAAGGCTACTTCTTGACCATCACTCATTGCTGTTGCTGTATTCCTTGCAGGGACTTCAGACAAAGGCCTCATGCTACTCATCCTGCTTCTGCTGTCTGTGCCCGTCCTCCACAATGCCGTCTCAGGGAGCATTTCCTGCTATGACGACTCTGGGCAGCCTGTGGATTGGTGTGTGTCCGTTGGACCTAATTGCTTTTATTACTCTTGCTTTTATTATCTTGTTTTATTTCATGAGGTTTACATACTTCTGCAAAGCTACGACCCTTCTGCAAAGTTTTCAGGGTGCTTTAACCAATAAAACAAATAAATAGGCAGCCCTGTTTAGGGAAGCTTTTAATGTTTGATTGATTATTGTGTTTTAATGTTTTGTTGGAAGCTGCCAAGAGTGGCTGGGGAAACCCAGCCAGATGGGTGGGGTATAAATAATAAATTTATTATTATTATTATTATTATTATTATTATTATTATTATTATTATTATTATATAAAGGATTTTACACTCCTAACAAATGTGGGTGGGATATTTGAAAAGGGGATTGTAAACTAGGAATGTCTAGTTCAGGCATAGGCAACCTTGGCTCTCTAGGTGTTTTGGGACTACAATTCCCATCATCCCTGACCACTGGCCCTGTTAGCTAGGGATCATGGGAGTTGTAGTTCCAAAACATCTGGAGAGCCAAGGTTGCCTATGCCTGGTCTAGTTAGTAACCATGTTGCCCACCTGTGCCCTAAGTGGAAAGGGCAGACTTTTCTGTCACCTGCGTGGCAAGGTGTGTGATTTCTAATGGGCTTTGGGTTTCAGGTTTATTGCCTACAAGCTGCCCAAACCCCATCATAGCCCCCCAGCAGAGGGCATGCGGTACATGTATCTAGACGGCCAGACCCAGGGCTGGGTACAAGGCAAAAGCCTGATGAACAGTACCGAAGGAGCCGTGGGGCGGACTATACAGCAGCTGTACAAAGAGGCAGCCCGGAGACAGGTGAGTCTGAGAAAAGGAGGCGTGAGGCTGCTTTTGCGGTATCCCAAATGGGTAGGAGTGATAGGAAGGGTGACCTTGGTTGCGAAGGCTCAATTCCAGCCCAAAGCAAACGCCTTCACTCCAGGCAGACTGCTTCACTGTCCACTGGCAGACTGTCTCAGCTGGCTAGATTAGAGCCGGGGCTTTAAAAAATGGCTTTCTTAATTTAAAAAGGAAGCTGACTTATACCTAGTGAGGCTGTTAGTCCATCTAGCTCAGTGCTGTCTGCAAAGACAAGCTGTTGGTCTCTGTAGTTTCAGGCAGGAGCCTTTCCTCATACTACCTGGAAATGCCAGAGATTGAAACTGGAACCTTTTGCATGCAAAGCAAGACGCTCTGCTGCTGAGCGATGGCCCTCCTCAAGCTGGGATTTATTTTGTGGCTCCTGCAAGAAGTGCTGCATGATCTCCAAGGTCCACGCAAGGATCCTTTACAGCAGGGTGGCCCAAGGGCCACATGCAGCCCTCAAGGCCTTTTTTTTGGCAGCCCTTGCCAACTTTGGAAGCCCCCTCCAGCCCCCCTGCTACCTCCCCTCATGCTGTCACGTAATGGAGGTGCTGGGCTTTGGGAAGGCGTCGTGAGGGCTCAACACAGGATGCTATATTCCTCCCGCCTCCTTCCCAAAGTCTCATTAGTGCTTTTCCAGCTTTGGGAAAGCTTTTAAACACCCCTTTACATTTGCCAGTAGTGCAACTACCTGGACTCCGTGTGCAGTTCAGCTGGCTCTTGAGTGCCTGGCCCAGAGGAGGGGCTAAAGTATTGGCTGCTTCAGTAAACCACTGAGTTTACTGGGGAAAGCTTGGTTCAGTAAACTCCACTGAGTTTACTGGGGAAAGCTTGGAAAATAGGTCAGTTCTCTAACCACCCTATCTTACATTTCTCACCCAGGAGGAGAAAACAGCCTATGTCCTATACAATGATGAGCCTCCAAAGGAGCTTGTCTCCAGCCTCAATTATGAGCCTCCGGATGAGCTTTTCTCCAGCCTCAATGGCCATACAAAAGGTAGACCCCCCCTTCTCCAAATGCATGCAAGGTAAAGGTAAAGGGACCCCTGACCATTAGGTCCTGTTGCGGACGACTCTGGGGTTGCGGCGTTCATCTCGCGTTACTGGCCGAGGGAGCCGGCGTACAGCTTCCGGGTCATGTGGCCAGCATGACTAAGCCGCTTCTGGCGAACCAGAGCAGCGCATGGAAACGCCGTTTACCTTCCCGCTGGAGCGGTACCTATTTATCTACTTGCTAGGTTGGCAGGAGCTGGTACTGAGCAACGGGAGCTCACCCCGTTGCGGGGATTCAAACCGCTGACCTTCTGATCAGCAAGCCCTAAGCTCTGTAGTTTAACCTGCAGCGCCACCCGCGTCCCAATGCATGCAAAGGAGCGCAGCAAATCTGTCTTAAGTTGAAGATGGTTGAGAACTTCAGCTACTGGTTGTGCCTTATCATCAACTTGTGCGGTGGCTGTAGATCATGACTTGGCCAGACCAGCCACCTGGGCACCTGGCACAACACTCTTGGAACTTCAGCACACCTGGGTTAAGTTTCAAACCCCACTTTGTTTTGTTTTGTTTCCCCTCTAGGAGTCATCCTACTGGACAAAACACAGGGATTCTGGCTGCTTCACAGCACTCCTCATTTTCCGCCCAGTGCAGATGAGCAGTATGACTGGCCTCACAGTGGCCTATCCTATGGGCAGACCTTCCTGTGCATCACACTTCCCTATGGCCAATTCAAAGAGATTGGTAGGTGTAGGATCTTGATACAGACAGAACATTGATACTGGAAGTCAGAACTCTGGGATTCTTTCCAGGCTCCTGGTAGGGAAGGGCTAGGGTTTCCCTATGGTAGGATTCCCCTACGAATTCTGTTTCATTGACATGTGTTTTGTATGAACCAGACCTGTATACAGCACTATAGGGGTACGTGGTACTTTACAGAGTAGCCTAAGGCAGAAATTGGCCCCAGCTTTGTAAAAATATGCCACAGGACAGGGAAAGTTAGGAGAAAAGGATCCAGTTCAGCTCTGGCTACTCTGCACATGTACATGAACACTCCTTCCTTAGGGGCCAGGGACCCTCTTCTGTCATCTATGATCTAGTGGAACCAGAGCAAGGAACAGAATTGCTACAGTTGATCTTGGAAGGCTATCTGTTCTCAGCTAACTTTGCCGGATAGATACCCAGCTGCGTTGGTAGGGAAATGGGTCAACAAGACAGCGTTTCTCCTGCCCCTGACAAGGCTGTGATGCAAGATGCAAGTGTATATGCCATGCCAGTCATTTTTAAGGAAAGATGGGGCAAGCTATCCCTCATCCCTCTCCCTGTCCTATGTACCTTTGGTATGTAAGGTTTACATACACAGGAGTTTGCCCTTAAGCATGAAACATAGCCCAGGTAGATCTATTGGCTGGGATGGTCAACGGAGCCTGTAGCTGGCATATCTGATGCCACCCATGTAAATCTTGAGTGTCTCTATTAGGTTTGTCAGCTGGGGGACAGCTTCTTTACAAGCCAGATGTTGTCTCTCTCTGCTGCAGGGAATCAGCTGCTCTACACTGAGCCTCTTGTCTATGATCATCACGTGGAAGGAACCTTTGCCCAGGACCTGCCTGCCTTGTTGAATGCTTCAGAGGGGCAACACATTGAGGAGGAGCCTTGGAACTCCAGCGTGGCCCTCAGATCGGTGGGGGGCAAAGAATTTATCAGCTTTGCAAAGTTTCGCTCCTTTGACGATGGTAGGTGATGAGATGGAGGTGATAGGAGATGTTGAGCAACACGTTTAAAAGAAGGGGTTGGTAATACGCCCTCATTCATGTCAAGGCTCTTCTCATAAGAACTTTTCCTCTACCCAGATCTCTACTCAGGCTGGCTGGCCCAAGCTCTCGCCAGTAACCTCTATGTCCAGTTCTGGCTCAGGTCCAGAGGGATCCTGCCTTCCAATTGTTCCAGGCACTTCCGAGTCTACAATATGGAGGAAATAGCCTTCCAGCATGCAGCCATTTCCTTTGCTTCCATGGTGGACCATTCCAAGTGGTGTGTGAGCACAGAGAGTGATCCTGGCTGGGCCTGTGTTGGGGACATGAACCGCAATCGCGCGGAGGAATACCGTGGGGGTGGCACCATCTGCTGTCGCGATGCAGCCGTCTGGAAGGCCTTCCGCTCTTTGGTACAGAAGTACACCGATTGTGATGGGGCCGCGCACCAGCCAGTTACACGGACTGTGATCACCTGAGAAGCCACAGCCATACTAGGCGAACATGGCTCACCAAACTGGGTAAGAGTGCCATGGGCGACTCCCAAGGGCTAAGCACCACCGCCTCAAATTGTTCCCATGATCCTGTTTGGTCCTCCCAGTTTTGGGTCCTGGTATATTCTGGTGCTGTGAACCACCCTTGCTCCTGTGAAATGGTCTCTGCCACTTCTTGGCTCCCCCAGTTTCCCGCCTTCCACCCGTTTCTGAAAATGACTCCTTGCCAAACTTGGGAACATGATAGGCTTTGCTTTGGACTTCCCTCTCCTTCAGTGTCCTCAACATAACAGCACCTGCCACAGTTCTGGGGGCTGCAA